>CM061114.1:10161858-11361858 GCA_030770115.1 Daphnia galeata
CTGAGAGAGAGAAACGGCCGCAAGAGAGAAAAAAAAAAGGAATCAAGCAGACGGGAATATGTTGTTGTTGTTGTTGTATCCAATTCTCTCGTTATAAACCGGAATTTGATTTTCTTCTTTTTAGACGGCGGGGAAGATAAGGAGGAAATCGATAGAGAGAGAGTGCGGAAAGAAGAGGAAGAAGAAGTAGAAGAAGATGATTTTGATGTTAATTTTAAAATATTGAAATTTTAAAATTAAAAAAAGAAAATATAACAAATACGAAGAAAATAGGAGAAAAAAAAAATGAAAAATCAAAAAAGAAACTTGATCCTTAAAATGGGAAGGGGGGGACAAAAATTGAAAATGTGGAAACTTACTGATTGTGGCGCGCGATTTGTCCAGCTCGGCCAGCACACGATTATCCTGCTCGATTTTGGCCATGATGCGTTCAATGTCGCTGCCGTGGCTCGTTGACGATACACCGTGACTGTTGCCCGTCAATTTCGACATGGAAGTGACCGATACGACCGGCTGTGAAAGGCTTTTGCCCAGGTTGTAATCTAAATAGATAAATTTAAAAATGTTTAAATCTAAAAAAAAATTCTGAAATGTTTGTCTATTTTTTTACTTGAGACGGCCAAATCCATTTCGAGTAGAGCATCTAAATTCGAGGCACTCTGTCCCAGCGGAGTTGTCCGTGTCACCGATCCGGCTCCATTGGCCAAATATCTCAGTGAATCTAAAAGGAATTCCGATGATGTCATTTGAAAGAATTTCAAAACACACACAAAAAAAAAATTGTCGATTCAATAGGAACCTGGACTGGATCCTCTTGAATCCAAATCAAAAGCGGCTCCTAACGACTGGCTGCTGCCGTGATGGCTGCTACCACCTCCGCTGCTATTGCTGGCGTGATGGTGATGGTGGTGCTGATTGCGTCTCAAAGCGGCCAATTCCAGCAGCAATTCATCGTGTCTCACGTTCTGCAATTCCATTTTCCTTTCCAGCTCTCGAATTCTTGACTGTATACAAAAAAAAGGAAATTGAAAAAATCAATTGAGGATCGATCGATCGATAAATGTTGTTTCATATGTGTGTGTGTAACGCGAGAGACGGACCTGAAGCGACTCGATGTTCTGAGAATGTTGTGCCCGTTCCACTTCCGTGTTTTTATTGTTGGCCAGCAATCCCAACTGGGCCTGAGCCGTTCGCAACTCGTTGACCGATTCTCCATGTTGTTTTTCCAATTCTTTTTTCTTTTCGGCCGCTTCTCTCATTTGCTGAGACCAGAAAGAAATTCCAAATTTTCAAAACCAAAAATTTGTTAAAAAAAAGAGAATAGACAAAAAATTCAAATCTCACCCTGAGGACATGATCCAGGCCGGCCATCTTCTCCTTGAGCTGAGCTACTTCGCTCTGGGCCGCCTGGCACTGACTTTCCACCGTGTTCAACGAGCTACGAAGCGTCTGACATTCCGTTTCAAACTATCCAATCGAAAATCAAGAAATCAAGAAAATGAAATTTAAAAAAATGAAATCAAGACAAAATCAGAAGAAATAGAGAGAAACCCACACATCGATCGACTCTTCAATTTCCAAGCTGCTTTTAAAAATTATCAATTTTCAAAACAAAAGTTATTAAGAAGAAATAGAAGAAGAAGAGACAATCAATAAGAGAGACGAACTGGTTACCTGGTGAAGCTCTTGGGCTTGTTTTTTCAAGTCACAATTCTCAATGGTCAATTCAGCGTTTTTGTCGATAACTTTGCTCAGCTGATTCTCCTGTCAACCGGAAACAAAAAACAAAAAACAAACAAAAGAGAAACAGAAAAATTTTAGGGTTTTAAGCCGTACTCTTCTTTTCTCTTATTTTCGGACTCTTGATGGACGACGTTGTCACGTCTAAGCCGATGAGCTACACGAAAGACACGCCAGCCAGACAGACAGCAAAATGGTGTTAGCAAAAAATTTAAAATCCCTTACCAAGTCTTGACTGTACTCCGTTTTGGCTTTAAGTCTTTCGGCCAGCACTTCTCGATCCTATAGTGAGAGAACAGAAGAAGAAATGAAAATTTGGTTTGATTGACTTTTTGACAATTTTATAGATGATGTTGTACCTGTTGCCTTTTACTGAGCTGTTGGGCCGCTTCGGCCTGTTCTTTGCAGAGCAATTCCAGCTGTTCAACCTGCCGTCGGAGCTGGACGTTGGTGGCCTCCAAGGCCGAGTAACGAGTTACGTCAAGCTCGGCACTTCGTTGCAATCCCTGCGAATTGGATAAACCACAAAACGAGAGACGATTAACAAAAAAAACAAATGCAAAAAATTCATTTCTCATGACTCAGCTCGTCTTGAGCAAAGGGGAGCCTCATTGCTCAATACTTTGGCTCCTGGGCTCCTAGACACATATCTACTTTCCCCTCCCTCTCTGTGCTACACTATCTCTGTCTCGTCTAGCTCCTATATCCAGCCTATATCGAATAGTAGTGTATAGTGTATAGTATGGAGAGCCAAGGAGGCATTCCACGAGCCAAAAACATCACCACCAAAAAAGATCCTTATTGACTCCTTTATCAATTTTTTTTCCCCTTTTTTTTTTCTTTGCTTTTTTCCTTCTTATCCATTTCGTCTTTCTCCTTCTTCTTATTTATGTCCCCTCTTTTTCAATCTGCTCTTTACAACATTGCCACGTCTTCTGACTTATACACATATCAAATTTACAATGTCGACAAAATAATCCCAGCTATTTAATGTGAATTACTTTTTTTTTTTAATATAGTGGTTTGATTATTTGTTTAGTTGCACAGAATTAGATTATTCCATTCCGAGTGATGATGACGGACATTGCTGGACACGCAACACACACACACACACACACAGCACACAAGGCACTCGATAACCCAAATCGTTTTCACCCCCAAAAAATGTGTTTTCTTCACTGGACACACACACACTGGACAACAACACAAAACACTTTGATGATGATCGTTTTTTTTGTTTTTTGTTTCTTTGTAATTCCAAATAGAAGAAAACAAAAAAACGAAACCCAAAGAAAAAAAAACAACCAACAAAGTTGATTTGGTCTATGAGAAGAAGCCGGTCGGGATTGAAATGCAGACGGACCTGACCAGCATGAAAACTGTGAGCCACTGACAAGAGTCGACGACGAAGAAGGAGGACGAGACGAGTGAAATGGAGGCGGGCAACGCCGCGACTCGCAACTCTTTTGCAGTCGATTGCCAGGATTGACGACTGCTGGGTAGGTAGGGGGGGTCCACCAACAACCACGTCCGCTCACGGTGTGTGTGCATCAAAAGGAGAAACGGCCCTCCAACCAACCCCAAAAAACAAAAAAACCAAAAAAATATCTTTTTCTTTTTATTTTCTGACTAGAGCCAGAAAGAAGAAAACAAAATAATTTCTTCGTCCAGGAGGGTAGTGGTGGTGGGTAAATTGAACGCTAGATCTCAATCCCACCCCCTTGGCTGTGTTGTAGGGACGGGAGCACAGCGCAACACAGAAACAGACGAAATAAGAAGGAAAGAAAAAATAAAATAACGGGTGAGACGAGTGAAACGCGCAGCTCCATTGACGCAGTCCCCCCCAGTCCCACCCTCCTAACATATATCAGATAAGGAGACGGGGAATCACGCAAGAGAGTCCCCCCTTCCTCCCCAAAAAAGGAAAAATCAATACCGTCCGTCCGTCGTTCTCTCTCCACGCTCCTAACTCCTCTAGAAGAAGAAAACAAAAAAAAATAAAATAAAAATAAAATAATATGAGACTAGCGATGCGGTGGCGCTAGTTGTTAACTCTACGCCATTCTATATGCGCCTATTTGGCTGTTGGCGCGGCCGTTTGGCTCCTGCATCGAAAAACCAATGAGGTCACACCAACATCTTCTTTTTTCTTATATAACCTCCCTCCTCCTTCTCATAGCCATCCCCCCACGCTAAAAAGAAAAGATATCTCTTGTCATTTTCTTATCTCTGATGGCATTGCAGTGGTGTCAACCCTTTTGCTCTGCTCCTTAAAAGAAAAGAAAAGAAAAAACGGCCACCATTTCTTCAATAACTCTCTGGCCGGTATCGATCACACGATATTTTTCTAGATATTTCGCCGTCCGCGGGAAAGCGGGCAACTGGAAATGTCCCACCTAACACAGAAAAAAAGCAGGAGCAGCAGCTCCGTAGTAGTGGGGTGGGCACCCGGCACCACCCTACCCTATCTACACTCTTGTGTTGTTGTACTACACCAGGCCCAGCAGACAAGACCACCACACACATGCAATCAATATCAATCGATTATTCCATCCAAGCCATCGAAGGAAAGAAAGAAAAAAACTTTGTGTGTTGTGTGTGTGTGTGACGGACGTGATGTGCATGCCCAACAACAACGGGGGGGAGAGAGAGCAATTTTTAACTACACCCACATAATAAAAGAAGTGGGAATCTCTTTTTGGCCATCATCATCACTTAAGCCATTTTTCCGTTTGACTAGTCAGATTTTTATGAAGGAAGAGGAGGAATTGATTTTAATTTGTTGATTAGTTGAATAAAAATTTGTTTTTCCATCGATCTCTTTTTGCGTTGTGTCCGGATGCGACGAGACCTTTTTAAAGAAAATAAATATTTGGCTGTGTTGAAATTGTTATAGCGCAGGCGCCGTAATAAAACGGACATTATTTGTTATAAATAAAAAAAACGTATTTTATATCTAGATCGTATCGTCTCTGGCTATAACGGTCAAATGGGGACACTCGGAACTAGACACAAAAAATTACAAATGAATCTCTCACCTGAGTGGCCAACACGAAATTACGTTCCAATTGGAGACGCTCTTTGGAGACCAGTTTCAATAGGCCTTCCAATTCCCTGGAACCTTGAGACAAAATGGTCCATTCGACTCCGTTTTGTTGCGTTTGCAGAGACTCCTGGAATAAAAAAATAACAACACAGAAAAATGATTAAAAAGGGGCACACAGAACTTTGATGACAATGGCCAGTTATTTGTCGTGACCTATCCAAGAGTTCACTTAATATCTAATCGACATAGGGAAAATGGGCCAGATTATAGCCATTAAGTGGACACACAGTCGCGGTTAACGGTATAATAAATTTGGTTGGTCTGGTTCAATTTCCCAGGAAAACTAAACAAAAGAATCCAAAAAATTGTTGTTGTTGTTGCCCACCTTGCTGTTGTAATGTTGTTCTTGTTGGAGTTTCTTGGTCAAATCTCTGAGCTTCTCTTTGAGACGTCCAATTTCTTTCTCTCGTTCAGTCAAACGAGTTTGCATCTCCGTTTCTTTTTCGCGCCATCTCGACGTCGTCGATTTCGTTTGTTGTTGTTGTTGTTGTTGCTGCTGATGGACTTGATGTTGCGGTTGCAACTTGTTGTCAATCGACCGCTCCCTGGACATCATCACAACCTGCTGCGTCCTCTCACCGTTGCTCACGGCCGGCAATTCTTTGGATTTCTACAGAAAATTGAAAATTCAAATTCAAAAATGTGGCGCCAAAAATGAAGCAAAATTCGATTAGTCGACGACGGTTGGTTGCACACAACTATTAAACTCGTTTGATGATTCATCCGTTTAAAATTCATCCGCATCATTTACTTTCATTTTTGTTTGTTTTAACGTGAAAAAGAAACTAAAACAAACAAAAAACAATTCCTCCGTTGTTTTGTAGCCTTTTTCACGGTCCTCTAATTTTTTGATGAAATCACGTTCCGCTGAATACTGACTTAAGCAATTCGTGAAAACAACAAAAACTAAAAATAAAATTTCAGTCGAAAGAAAAAGAAAAACAGACGGCCAAGTCGTTATGGTAACGGTCTACCGGTCATCTGAATTTGATTGAACGTGAGAAATGTCGAGATCACGTCATTTTCTCCCGCCAACGGCGCTACTTGCACCGGAAGCATCCATCAAATTAAAAAAAAAAAATTAAAATAAAAATTCCTCGTCTTTCTAGAAAAACAAAATCACATCATTTCTAAATGAATTTCTTTGTGATTTATTTTTCTATTTGGAATGGATCGATAAAAGATGGACGCGTCGCCCGTCTGCTAGCCAATTAGCGAGTAGACAATTAATTGTCGGCTCTTCTTTCTCTTTTTTATTTTTTGTTCCTCGGCGGGATCGAATGCGGAGACGACGACGGACGCCACTCACAACAGAAAGAGAAAAGTGTGTGTGTGTGGACGGAAGAAGTTTCCGGATATACCGGAACAATGAGAGAGTAGTAGGCGAGTCTCTTTTCTCTTTTTTCAAGATTTACAAGAAGAAGAGAAGAAGAAGTTGATTTATTTTGATGTTACCTTTTCCAGACTGCGGACTTTCTCTTCCAATTTCTTCGTCTGCATGGCCAGCTCGGCATTTTTCTTGCGAAGCAGTTGCAACTCTTGCTGACGCTCACGTTCTCGTTGCAGCTGGCCGACCGGCCGCTCTCTTTCCATTTCCATTTGACGTTTCTATTTAAGTCAATGATATCAACATAAATAACAACAACAACAACGTCAACTTGGAAAGTTGTTTTTGTTTTGTGGTACAAAGAAATCTCACAACATTTTTCCCACGGATAAATAAATTGAAAATTATTTCTTACCAATTGCTCATTCTCGCTGGACAAGATCCGTTTGTGTCGTTCCAGTTGACTGATGTGAATGTTGAGACTATTGGCCTCGTTGCAAAAGTCCTCGTTCACGTTCAGATATCACCGGTTTCGTCTAAAATGTTTTTGAAAAAAACAAATTGAAAATAATTTTGAATCCCGCCACAAATGATATAATCCAATTAGAGTTGTTGTCGCACCACTTAAACGCAAACGGGAAGGAAAACAAACTCGAGTCGATGAAGTTTCGACTTGAACTGATTGAGCTGGGCTATCCAGTCGACTTGTACACTATACACTATACCCAATTGTTGCACAGTAGAAGAGGAGTCACTCGTGGAAATGAGAGAAAGAAAAAATAAAACGAGTTGTCGAGAGAGAGAGGGGGGGAAAAAGTGGGAGGGTAACAAACACACACACAACGTGAAAAGAAAGAAAGAAAAAATTAAATTCCTCCAGGCATTTCCCGTTGGCCCCCCCCGGACACGCCAGGTAGACACACGGCATTTAATGGCCATCCACCAAAAAACAGCAGAAGGAAACCCTCGGCCGCCAACAAAACAATAGTTGTTGCACCTGGTATATATATTTTTTTTTAATTTCTTAAAAAACCTAATTTGAATTAAATTTTTGTAAAATATTTCATAATTATTGAATAAAATTTCATCCGGCTGGAGTTTCCGGGAGTAAGGAAAAGTGTAAATCCTTCCATTTTAAGTCTGTTAATGTAATAACCAATTATGTGTAGCGTGTCGGAAACGAATAAGAGACACCAAAAATACCCTGAAGGCCGAACGGAAGTTCAAGAAAATTTCTTCCATTCTCATTCCATTCTTACCGATTCTTACCAAAAAACCGCAAAATAGGGGGGAGGGAGAGAAGTGACCGTGGCTGGCGATTTTTTTTTTTTTTTAAAACACCAAATCGAGTTGAACGGGACAAATAAATAACCGGCAGGACAACAAAAATAAAATAAAAGTTGAAGGACGTGTAAGAAACAAATTTTCCAAAGAAAATGTGTAGCATCAATTTCGGGGTCGTCGCCCAGCTCACGACAGTCTCATGAATGACTCGAGCACGCACTAACACAACAACCACTATACGACCATCGTCTTCTTCTTCTTCTTCTTTCTGTCCATCAAATAACCGCAACAAATAGGCCAGCGGCTATATAAGAAGAAGAAGAAAAAAAACGACCGTGAGTGCGGAAGAGAATATCAAAATGTCACCCACACACTCGACGGAAGAGAATCAAAGTGTTTGAACAACTTGCACGACTCTATCGTCATTCCTTGTCCTATGCAAATAAACTTGGTGATCTCATCGATTTTGTGAAAATAAATAAATAAATAAAAAAATGTCTTCCTTTTTTTTCTTTATTACGGCCGGAATTTTGGCATCCGAGTGAAAAAAGAAGAAGAACCTAGGCGGATGTTTTAATACCTGTCGCCATCCAAGCCACAACAAACGGGCGTCTTCCAAACGGAAGTCGTCCTCGTCATTGCGTGCTGTACTCAATGGATGGTGGTGCTGGCCCTGATGGGTGTGGGACCACAAGGTCGACGAGAATTTGATTCCCGTTTCAATCAAATCTCCATGGTTGTCCCAGTCGTCGTCGTCGTGGTGATGTTGGGCACATTCGTCGTCATCATCCATGGCACGGACGACGGATGGATGCGTTTCATCGTCACTCGTCCGCAATGACTCCGCCTCTTCAATCACGGTGGCACCTGATGATTCTTTGGAAAAAGAAACCACGCCATCTGTTGGTGACTCGGCCAATTCGATACAAGATCCAGCCGACAGCTGGAAACGTAAAACACAACAAACGGCGACGATTTTCTTCTTCTTCTTCTTCTTCTCCTCGCAACAATCCGCCGCTCGACTGCACTGAAGTGAGCGATCCTTCACAGTCGGTTGGACTGGATCTGTCGGCGACTGTCCACCACGGGTGCTGGACAACTCGCGGAGGCTTAGGAGGAGGCGTGGCCGTACCAAAGTTGACATAATCCGATGAAAGCGAAGCGAAAACATCGACGTGATCCGGCGGAGAAGGAGGACGACGATGACGGACATCATTTTCACTGCCGCACGAGTTGGGAGAAGCGAAAAATCCTACAAAACTTGTACTGGCCCATCGTCGCAACAACTGACGGCCCCAGGATCGACACTTTTTCGGTTTGGGTAAACGTACAAAACGATTCAAACTCTGAGCCGAATTGGAAATCTTCCGTTTTAAATTCTTAGTGGATTTTAGATTAATCTCTTCCGGCGGAAGAGATTGGCATCCGTCAGCCATTTCTAATAGTTAAAAAGAAAAACGGAGTTGACACGACAACGGCCAATGACGTCAATGGCGCATCTGTCAGAGCGTCAAAAACTTGAGCGCGCACATGTGAACGACGCTGGATAAGTTATGACTAAACTCGAAACGATAGCAGACGTCCGACTTTTATATGAAAACGGACCAAATTTCCTACTCGCCTTACACAAAAAAAGGATAGAAAAAACAGGTGCTCCTTTTACGCTTTAAAAATCTCACAAGGTGTCGATTTCACGGTATAAAATCCACACGTCATCACCGTTTTTTATTCTATCGAAAATAAATATCAATTCGTTTCACTCGACGAGGATTGATGGATTTTTCCCCCCTATCAGGATCATCTCCCCCGAAACCGGAAATGAAAGTTTTTTTTTTTAATTACCAAAATTTCGTCGCTCCAGAAACCTTCCTCGACTCCAGTCAATTCAAAAATCCGTTCGCCCAGGTAATATTTTTCCGCTTCCAATTTAGCGATCGATTTATCTTTTTCATCGATTGTCTGTTTTTGTAAAAAAAAGGAAAAACATTTGATTTATTATTATTTGAATTGTGTTTTTTCATTCAATGCCAATGTTTTCACCTCTTCCAATTGTTTGATTTGCATTTGAGCCTGTTGAACGGCGGCAGCTTCCATGACCTGAAGTCGACGGGCGGCCCTGGTCTCCAGCCGGGCTTTAGCGGCCGCTTGACGAAGGGATCGCCTTTGACTGGCGTCTTCGTCTCTGTTGCGTATCTTCTCGTTTTTCAGTTGCCGGGTCAATTCGTAATTCTCCTGGCCAAGGACCTGGACACGCTCTTTCAGTCGCTCGTTTTCGGCCATCGTTCCGCAACGTGTCCCGCGTTGTTGACGTTGCCAAACTAAACGCTCCTGGTGGATGGCGGCGTCGATCGAAAGACTTTTCTCCCACTAAATCGAAAAATAAAATAAATTGTTCAAATATTCAATCAATCAATACAAAAAAAAGAAAAAAAATGTGTTTGTTTGTTTTGATGTTGGATCGCCACCAAAAAACTTTTGGCCCTCAAGGGATTTCAAACCGGTTTTTTTAAGTTTATCTGTGGTTTACACATTTCCCACCAGATGATCATCTTTCACGAAAACAAGTGGCCAACCTTCTTTTGGAAAAAGAACAAGTTTATATTGGCCATTAGATGTGCACCTTATTCGGAATGAAAAAACACAACAATTTTGCGTCGTCCAATAATTTTGTTGTTGTTTAATTTTCTTAGTTCAAAAGAAATGGGCCGTGAAAAACTTGTTTGTTAAGTGGGTGGAGCTTTGTGTGTGTGTGTGTGTATGTGAATTATTCTAATCGTTAAACAAGAAAATTGCAACAGATTCTCGTCGTCATCATTCAAAACGCCCGCGTAATTTCGTCTGACGTGAAATTGCGCGTTCACTTTTTTTTTCCTCTATTTAAAAAACATTTCGCCACAAGACAAATGGAATATCAAACATCCCATTTTTTTTGCGTGTGCGTGTGCCCAGAGACACACACACACACACACACAAGTCATTTACTACTTTTTTAAAAGTCTGGACCATACGAGGACTGTCGGGTTTTCTCTTTGCCCCCGGCCGTCCTGCATTCCGAGTGAAGGAAAAATACAAAATAATTCTCCCTTTTCTTTTAAAAATAGACTTGAAAAGGCCGAAAAGAAATATATAGAATATAATTCCGCCATTTTTTCTTTTCAGGTGTGTTCTAAATATTAAATTATCAATTTTGTACCTGGAACCATTGTTTCAATTCTTTGAGCTCTTCGTTGGTGACATTTGATGAATCGATGCTCAATTCTTGTGATTTGACAGTCGATTTACTCCGCCAAAGTTTCCGTTGTTGTTGTTGTTGGATATTTAAACTGCTGGCGGTAGATGCTTCCGACTGATCCTCCACTTCCATCGACATCAATTCTTCATTGTTGTTATCCTCAGGTTGGCCGGATCGGCTCTTCTCTAATTCCTTCTCCATTTGCTATTAGGCAACTGCATAGTCATACAGTCCGGCCTGCAAGAAATCACAATTTCAACTAAAACATTTTCTCTCTCTTAAGTCACCAGGAAGTTGGAAAGAGTCAATTTCACATTGAATTCAAGACATGAATACGTAAGAAGGGCCATTCATCCAGGCCAATCCCCCAAAATGACCTTTGGCAACTACTATACTACGTCACTAAACAACAACAACAACAATAAGAGTCCAATTGTGAGAAAAACCACTTCTCGGCCGTCACCAATCGGTTAAAAAATCGTCTGTTTTTTAACGCCCCATAAGCAATCATCGAATGGGCGGTCATCTGTTGTTGTATCCCATTGGCGAAAAAAAATAAAATAAAACAATAGAAAACGATTACAACAACAACATCATCAGTCGAGAAGCAGAACCAAACTGGACAGTCCAAAAAAAACTAAACAAAAATTATATTTTTTTTGTTTTTGTTTTTAAAATATTAGAAAAGATGCGCGCCCTCTTTGATTTCCATTTTTCCTCATTTCCATATTTCCTATTTTTACAACTTGTGGCGGAACATTTTTACAAAAGATTTCAACCTTCAACCAAACAATCGAAGGTCCGGCCAAACACTTTTTTTGGCGTTCGTTTTGTCCTTAGTCACTGAAGACGACGACGACGACTATTTGAGAACCTAATAAGGAATTACCCCGGGTGGTGGTGGATACAACAATGCGCAAAAGAAACAAAATCGCGCACGTATAGTTAGTATGTTGTTGTTGTTGCTATTCAAATCAAGGTTTCTCTCAGCTGATCGGCATTAATATCATCAGTACACATACATTTTTATTATTTAAGGTAATCCACCTTGAGGGTAAATAACAAGATCCTTTGTGAGTATTACAAGCCCGCGAGGTCCGTGCCCTGGTGAACTTGATGGTGGGGGATATACTCACACAGGTAAAATGTCAGATGATGATGATGAGGTGGTGGTGGTGGGGGATTGTGCCGGGAGGTATTTTCCAATTTGATTATACAATCGGGTCACGAAAATGTTGATGTTGTTTTATTTGAAAGGAAGAAAAGACAAAAAAGAAATAGCAGTTGGTGGCGCATATTACAGGTGGATGGCCCACCTGTCGAGAGGACACGAAAGTGCCAGAAATGCTGTTTTTTTGTTTTGGTTTTTTTTAAATAAAAGAAATTTCCATTAGATATTTAACGTGAAATAAAACTGACGGCCATTTCCCACACAAGATGTTTTGTTTTTTTGTTCTTTGAAGAATTGAACAACAACACGCGTCATGTTGTATATACTGAAAACAATCACAGCAGCTGCTGTACAAACAAGGCGGTTTCCTTATCTTCGTGATCCGATTCTCAATCGTAAAATAAAAAACGAAAGAAACAAACGAAATAACAACATAACGCACCCGCAATTCAAACGTTATTCCGTTACATCAAAAGATCTCCACCACGAGGTAATAGAGATTCACCTACGCGATACCATCAGGCTCAATTAGAATCGAAGAAACGTGACGGAATCTCGTTAATGGCTTTTTAGAAAAAAAAAAGTACCACACAATACAAATAATGTTACTCGTCTCAAGACTTGAAATGGACGTTTTTCGTTACAGAAGTTTAAATCTCTTTTCACGCCCCATTACGACACACATAACTTCTTCTTTTGAAATATAAAAAGAAAAACGATGTTGAAAGGGGGGAGGTTTCAACTCACCACACAATCAGAGGATTTCGGAGATTATGAGAAGAAGAAGAACACGTGAGAAAATACAAGGTGAGACGAGCAGGACCTTCCTTCCCGCTTGATGTCTGGCGTTACACTGATGCGATCTAAGGAAACGTCGTCTGTTTCTTTATCTTTTTCTTTTCTTTTTTTAAAATATTCAACAACTCCCAATCTGGTGAAAAATATATTTATCCCGCGAAAACGAGAAAAGGCAGCAACCTGCTGACCCGATTCCATCTAAACATTTTTTTTTTCTTGGCTCTGATGTGGTTGGAGCAATAAAATACATCGTTCTTTTTAATCAAACGCCAGATGGCTCTCTCCTTTGTTGGTAATCTTCACAATCAAAATAGTCGTCTGCTTCGTCTTTCCTACAAATTTCCAATACACATTCTTCTAATTTAGTCATGGCTCTCCAACTACGTCGACTTTCTCTTAGCCGTAAGATGATTGATTTATGATTACATTTATCTATACATGTTTTTGTGTTCAGACAACAAATTCGCTTTCTTTTGGCTCCAACAACGATTAGCCGATTGCCGTATAACACATTGTGACGACTATTCAGCTTTTGTTTCTTTTCTTCTTCTTTTGCACAGTCGCCAAGTTCCAACAGGCTAGGCATGCCTCCATCCTGACATCTTTGCCTGAAACTCATGAACTCTTGAGGAAGACTTGTAGGGATTTTGCAGAGGCTGAGCTGAAGCCAAATGCTGCCCGATTTGACAAGGAACATTTGTACCCAAAGGAACAGGTAAACTATACAGTATATTTATCAATAATATCTAGGTTTATATCCTTTATTGATTCCTTTATTTGTTTAGATCCTTAAAATGGGTGAGCTTGGATTGATGGGCATTGTTGTTCCAGAAGATTTTGGAGGTGCTGGACTAGACTATTTGGCATATGCAGTAGCCATGGAAGAAATTTCAAGGTTTATTACAACTTTCTAACCATAATTTTTTAATTTGAAATAATAAAATCTAATTCTGCAGAGGATGTGCTTCTGCTGGTGTCATTATGAGTGCTCATAATTCTTTGTATCTTGGTCCTATTCTGAAATACGGCAATGACCAACAAAAGAAGGATTGGGTTCAACCATTTGCTGGGGGAGACAAGATTGGATGCTTTTCACTCAGTGAACCAGGTTTATCACATAGGAAACCTTCATTGAAACGAAATAATAATAATAATAATAATGATTCCATTTCAGGAAACGGTAGTGACGCAGGTGCTGCATCAACCACAGCTGTTACATCTCCCGACGGGGGCTGGACGTTGAATGGAACTAAAGCCTGGATCACTAACGGTTACGAGTCTGAGGCCACAGTTGTCTTCGCAACCACAGACAAATCGCTCAAACACAAAGGTATCTCTGCTTTTGTCGTGCCCAAACCCACGCAGGGCCTTTCATTGGGCAAAAAAGAAGACAAATTAGGCATTCGAGGTTCTTCCACTTGTAATCTAATATTCGAGGACTGTCACATACCCAAGGAAAACATGTTGGGCAAGCCTGGCTACGGCTTTAAAATCGCCATGAGTATATTAGGTAACTACGACATGAGTAACAAGTTCATTATTATCGTTTGATGGCGTGCTGACATGCAATTCCTCTTATGTAAAGACGGCGGAAGGATCGGTATTGCAGCTCAGGCTTTGGGTATAGGTCAAGCGGCATTAGACTGTGCCGTCGACTACGCTAGCAAGAGAAAGGCTTTTGGCCAGCCAATTACTAAACTTCAATCGATACAAGTTAGTTGATTATTTTTGGAAACAACCTTTTATAAACAAAATCGAATTTGATCAAATTTTTTTTTTAGAACAAGATTGCCGACATGGCTTTACAACTAGAAAGTGCCCGTCTCCTGACTTGGCGGGCCGCAGCCTTGCAAGATGAAGGCAGGAGTTTTATCAAAGTACGAACCTATTTTCTGCGTCACGAAAATCGTTACAAATTTGTTTTTCACAGGAAGCAGCCATGGCCAAGTTAGCAGCTAGTGAAGCTGCTACGTTCATCTCCCATCAGGCAATTCAAATCCTGGGAGGAATGGGCTACGTTTCAGATATGCCTGCGGAACGACATTATCGGTAATCTATCCATTTCGTTTGGCTTCGTTCATCAGGTTTACTTTGATTTTTTTGTAACAGGGATGCTAGAATCACGGAGATTTACGAGGGTACTTCGGAAATCCAGAGATTAGTCATCGCTGGCAACGTCTTGAAAGAATACGGAGTCTGAAAGAAAAGTAATTTTGTCGGCCCATAAAAGAGAATTATTACGAAATCAATGCAATTTTTTCTATTTTACATTATACAAGTTGATAAGACGTGATGGTATCAATAAAATAATAAAAAAAAGATGCATTAGATCATATCGATGATGATGTTAAATCTATTTGATTCTTCTTTTGCGCCAAACATGAATGGGGTAACCATTTGAATTGACATTTAAAAAAATTTGAACAATTTTGGAGGACACTTTTTTAAAGAAGACAAAGGGCCAATCTGTGTGTGTGTGTGTGTGACAATAAAGGGAAGATTTAAAGAGGGGGAAAAAAATCCTGGGTAATATGTAGCTTACTGTTTGTTTTTTTTTTTCTTTAAATTGTTGACTAAATTTTGTTTTTTTTTTCTGGAATGTGTCTCTTTAAGACATATCGAGTAACGCTCTAAACGTTACTCTTTAACTTCCTTATTTGAAATGAACACTTGTTCTCAAAAACCACAAAATTTTTTAAGTGCCCATTATTTTTTGTAGAACAGCACAACTTTTCTCGATTAGTTTTTGTTTGGTTGACCCATACATGCACATACACCCAACCACACGCACACGCACGCAACATTGAATGATTTGAAAAAAAGAATTCGATATTTAGTTAAAATATTTAACTCCCCTCGAGTGAAACAGGAAAAAAAACAATCATAATGTATATGAGGGGCGAATCGGGGTTAATTGTAGCTAGCACAAAAAAAAATAATTCCAGCTTAGATATGAAAAGAAACGCTTTGGCCGAACAGGAGGCTCAGTGAAAAGGACAACAAAAGCAAAAAAAAAAGAAAAATAAGAAAAAGAGTTAGGAAAAGGAAGAAGTAGAATAGTACAAAAGAGAACCGACAACCGGTTTCGATCGATACACTTTTTTCGTCTAGTGGCAGGCGAGGCGGGTTGTAGCACTTCAATCAGGACTTGAGCCTCGAGACGGAGATGGATAGAGGGAGAAAGAAGAAGATGAAAAAAGGACCTTTCCGCATTTCTTGCTCGATTTTTTTTGAAAGGGTGGAGGGCAAAAGCCAACGGCGCCAAGTGAGCAAGCAAGAGAGAGTCAGACAGGGTTAGATGCGGAAATCCCAGAGCGCAAAAACTAGTCTCCGACCACACATGAAAATTACAACGCCTGACGTTTATATATTCCCCTATAGTGTAAACGCTGACTTGAACCTCCAACCAAACATGAACAAAAATTTGGTAATGGAACGTAAAAACAGATGGAGGAGAAAAAGAAAGAAAAAGTTTCATAAAGAGAGAAAAAGGAAGAAGATAAGAAGTTCCACGAAACGGGAGGTAATAATTCCGTGACACTTGCCATCGCTCGCCACGTGCACTATTTTTGGAGGAGAGAGCAGAAGGAATCAGTCCGAATCGGCTTTCATTCCACGCACCGTTCCTTGATTGCGTTGCTAAAAAAAAAGAGAAAAGAAAAGTAAATCAATATTCGAAAACCTGCGCGCATGATTCATAGAAACTTCGATTCGCTTCGTCTCTCTTCACCAAGGACGACACACTTGGTGCTAACACCAAATCGGCCACACACATTGATTTATTTCAAGGTCACCGTCTGTGACATTTTTTTCCCAAGCAATAACGGTAATATCAATAAATAAATCCTACTACTTACTCTATCTAATTCTTCTCTCGTTTCGTCTTCCAGACGTCTAATATCTTGCATAGTCATCCCATGCCATCGGTCAAGCCAACAAAACACTTGCCTGAATGAATAGGGAAAAATATCAATAAAAATTCTTTTTTGGATCATCAGTCAGATCAGGACGTACCGATGGAAATTGGTGAAGAGGCGTCGTTCTGCTTTCATGATGAAGCTCTCGACTCTGGTCTGAATACCAAACCATTTGAACTCGGCCGTGACTAACTTGTAGCAGGTCATAACCGGATCAACCTTTTAATCACGGAAAACACCTCTACTGATTAAACGATGTCCAATCCAGGCGTCAAAATGAGGGAACTACTTACTGTGTCCTGCCACTTGCCGACTAGAGGTCCTCTTCCAGTCTTTTGTGATTTGAACTTGGTTGGATCTTCGTGGGGTTTGTAATCAGAAGACTGGATGAGATCGTTGGCAATATCGATCATAACTACTTCGCGGACTTTCAGCTTCTCAGGCGGCAATTCGTGGATCTGAATAAAAAAATATGATAAGCCGATTAGAATAAAAATATGGCGTGACGACAATAAATACAGCTTACGTTCTCTGATATGCCCTTATCTGCGTAGTGCATTGTTTCGATGACGATATAAAAATTATCTTTCATGTAACCAGGATTCTATATATAAAATGAAAATGCTATGAAGTAAAAGGAATTAAACAGGAGAATGTTGAACACAACTTACTGAAATAACTGTCCTACAGTATGGATATGCATTCCAAGCTTCTTCGTGGATTTCCAAAGCTCCTTTGGGTGCCAACATCCTTATAAACGCTGGCACTTTGCTGCACAAAATTCATGTTTAGAAATTAGTGGTGATGGCCAGTTGAAATTGTGCAGATGCTGTTATTTCTCACCTAGCTAAGTGATAAATTTTATAGGTGTACTGCCCTTTGCTAAATCTACCCCCAAGAAGAGGTTTGCCATCAAACGGTTCATTCTTTAGCACTTCAATTCCCTCACCACCGCCTGTGTTATTCTTTGACTCCTCCGCCACAGCAAAGAGCTGTCCAACTTGGTACTAAAAACAACAAATTTGATTAATACAAATCTTTTATGACATATTTTGTTTATTTTTCAAACTCACCTCTTCTACAGTGACTGGCATCACCACCCGACTAAGGGAAAGGAATAAAACATTTTAATTTGTGTTCATTCAAGTGTCATTTCTTGTTACAGAAACCAATTGCAGAACCCATAAAAAATGTTCTCTAATTGTCTGAGAAAATTGCTAAAATAAAACTGAGCTGATGAAATATACATGAGCCATAGAAATTCGAAACCGAACCACCATGCATGTCAAAAGTAGGCGAATTATTCAAGTTGATTTCACAATGATTAATTGTCGAATGTTACATGGACCACTTATATATTCTTGTAGTCTATTCAACCGTTTTTTTTTTGGTAACTTACAATTCCTTGATGAACATTTTCTTGCGTTGATATGAAAATGATAAAAAATATAATCGACTCGGGCAGCAGAAGCCAGACTGTAGTCCGGTGACCTAAACTCTCGGCACAGACTGTATAGAAGACGAAAGGCCTAACAGTTGCTAAAGGCTGACAGTTGGCTGTGGCCTGTGGAGCCGATGACGTAGGAACTAAACAGGGATACGAAACGGTACTGGGGGGCGGAATGAAAATGCAAGTGCTGAGTCCCGCGTTGATTTACGGAACTAATGCAATCTTGCCAATTAGTTTTCTAAAAATTATGTTACTGTGAAATGAATCGATAATTTACGAAAACTGAGCATTTCTAATTGAAATTACTTAAATAGTATGTAATTATAAAAGAATTATTATATTTTCGAATGAATTTGTTAACTTTTGGTTGGGGATGGCGGATGGGTGGAGCTGGGACACTTTTCACTTTATTAGGGACTAGGGAGTATGAGGGTGGGTGTTGGGTTAGTTTGTTTACATAAAAAGTTGTGTGATGATGTTATCAGAAGTTTTATTATTAATAATTAGAGTTAATGAAGTCGATCAAATCAAGTAACTTCATCAAGGTGTCGAATATTCGAATATTTTATGATAATCTTCAATTAAAGTTGATTATGCGATTACAGTACAACGAATCTATAATTGTTATGCAATATTTTAGTACAGAGGATCAACCACGGCATTCTCTGCTGTCGATTCATCCAATCGTCCTGGGGCGCTAACTTTTTTGAATGCGGGGTTTCTCATCCCCAGAGTCCTGTGATGACGTCAAAGCCTCTCTCTTGATCATTCAGTTGGACATTGCCAAGTCTTGTGGACTTTGACGTATTAAGAGAAAAAATATACATCCGTCTTCACTCTTCTCTGAATGAGGTCGATTGATTTCTCAAGTTAACTCATATAAAACATTTAACTCAAAATGTGATTTTAAAAAATGAGTAAAATATTGCATCAGAAGTATTTTAAATCATTGGCTTCATGACGCCTTGTTCTAACTCGATTGGCAACTCACGATAACCATCGCCAATTAACAATTACGGTTCAAGGAAGACGCTGAAAGTGCGGTCTTGAAAATTACGGTTGACCAAGACGTTAAAAGGGGGAATTATTGATCGAATCCAAATGGGATCAATATAAATGAATTGCACAAATAGTGTCACGCGTATGACACAAAAGATCGATGATGACGAAGATCCCTCAAACATTTCATATCTATTTGACGTGATCCAAGATTTTTTTTTTCTTCCAAAGCAAAATGAGAAAAAAATTGCCGTCTCGCTGCCCGCCACCAAAATATGGATTGGCCGGTTTTGTAGCGCATCCTAGTATCAGTTTCTGGGACTATTTGTATTTTTCCGGATGGACACCGATTTTGACACTTGCCGAACGCACCACATTCTGTCTGAAGAAGACAAGCAATCGAATACAGCTCGACTAAAATAAGAAAGTTCTTCTCTGCCAACCTTTGAAGACTGTTTGATATCGTGAGACATAATGGTGTCCGCTTCAGCTGTCATCTTTAATAAACTTCGACGCCTTCGTTCCTGTTTTGCTTTCTTTTGTTTTGCTGGAATAGCCCTGTCATCTTATGCATTTTATGTCGAGACGAAGAAAGAGCACGATGATTCCTACGTGGCCATGTGCGACATCAACGAGTCCATGAGCTGCACAAAAGTTTTCTCTTCAAAGTAAGAACTTGTTTTTTTACTGTTGCGAAACTTTTGTATGATACCATTTGCTTCTTTTTCACTCTTCAGATATGGCAAAGGTTTTGGATTGCTTCAATACATCCTTGATGAAAATTCACCTCTTATCCAACCCAATCCTGTCTACGGTGCTATTTTTTACACCCTTGTTTTACTATTAGGTATTCCCCATTCACTCATGACATTTAACTTGTTAGAAAAATGTTCACTTTTTGTTTTTTTTCACTTAATAGGACTTGGAAACTATTTATTTCTGGCCAGGGTTCAGATGTTGCTGTGTATCATGGCAAACATAGGATCAGTTTATTTGGGCTATATCCTATATTTTGTTCTTGAGGATATTTGTGTGGTTTGTGTTTCAACATATTTTGTCAATTTTGTGCTGTTGATTGTGAACCTCCTTCGCATATCAAAATTGAAACAGCTCAGCCTAGAAACTGGTGGGCCAATTCTTCAAACAGGAGGTTTCAACAAAACCAAGAAGAGAGTTTAATATTTTAAAATCTAAAAAGTTGTTGCATACTCAATTAAGCCAAAATGGTTGTGTAAAAAAAAATTGGTAATGGATTGGTGTGGGGGGAAAATTATGGAAAATGTGTTATTTCTGCAAGGTTCTCATTGATCAGGTGCTCTTTGTCATTCCTTAGTTGTGATGTGATTTGGTTCAGAGCTATATATAATATATTTGAAAATGCACATTTAAAATGTTTAAGTTATTAGGTTGAAATTACTTCTTTTAATTTTATAATAGATTAATTAGACGCCAATTAAGGATTAAGTCGGCAACACTTTTCTAGCTTTTGAAAATATAACGGAACGTCCGAATTATATTAAAATGTTGAGCAAAGGATTTCTATTTAAGGCACACGTACGATAATAAAACTTGAACAACCTTCAATAAACAAAATGAAGGATTCCGTGCATTATTAGAAAAGAGTACTAGTCAGTATTTAGAACATTGTTATAAAGGATTTCTTCATAAAGCGCACGGTTTTTTATACAAGCGTAAAAACCACACTATTGATTTGCAATTAGCAGCAAAAAAAAATGCGATCCTAATCCTTTATGGCAGCAATAGAGAGAAGTATATAAAAAGATACACTAGTCGTGTTAATAGTAACCGTTCAATCTTTTAAAAATATCTCATATCAAAATTATGCTTCTAAGGCTCTATTGTTCACCTGCGCAATTACTCCAGCGAGTTCGACGGCAGTAGCGTACTTTTTACTCGGTAATATTCTTGAAGTCGTGAATTGGAATAGCTATTTAAATAAAAAGACAAAACAATTAAATTGCTGATAAAGTCAAATATTTTATCGATTATCATTAAACCTTATGAAATCGAAGTCTAATTTTGAATTTGCTGCTTGGTATATACCCCATGCTCCGCAAAAGAAATGACTAGCAAGACGAAAGTGTTCAATTTCGTTCAACATTCGTTTCAATTTGGTTTCGTCTAAGTATTGGCAATTATCGAACACCTTCAAATAAGCTTCCAACCAGTCACGTCGAAAGCCCTCGTTGGGATACCGTGCCCATAGATTTTCACCTTTATAGAAAATGGAAAAAATTCAAATTAGATGATGAAGTAGTTAAAATGTAAGTATTTCAAGTTAAATGTATACCCGAAATCTCATTAAAATGATTCGCTATATCGTATGCTTGATAATTTGGCCCTGCATATTCAAAATCAATAAAGTGCACAACATTAGATTTCTCATCATAAAGTATGTTGCCCAACAACAGGTCATTGTGACATAACACCAGTGGACTCTTAAATTTATCCAAATGAGTTTTCAACCATTCAAATTCTTGCTTCAATTTTGCTTTTGATGGAAAATTTCTGTTCATCAGAAAAATAATAATTTTTACCAATTAATTTAATCAAGTTGGGTTAACTTTATGAATTGGAAACCTTTGTTTATTGAGTTGACCTGATTTACCCTCCTCACAAGTGTCACTAGATAAAGCTATAAATGAATTGATTTTATCCCATAGGACAGATTTATGTTCATCCACAGCTGAATTGGTTTTATACTTTGTAATCTGCAGATGAATATGAGCCATTTTTGCAGCAACCAAAGGATAGATCATTGCATCATAGCAGGATTGTTCATCTAGAATTCTTCCAAACAAGTACTGATATGCCAATCCATTATTGAATGAAGCATAGATCTTTGAGCCAAGACCTGAAGTGTTGAGAAACTAAAATAATCCCATTAAACTGTGAAGAATAGAAATATTAGAAAGAATTGTATGGTTTTTATACTTGTAGGATCCTTATTTCATTTTTGTGATCTATAATTCTTTCAGTGTTTACTCCATACACACGAACAAGAATTGTGTCAGACTGATCACCATTATGATGAATTCCAATCAATTTATTTGTTAATCCACCTGTAAAAATCTAAAGATTTTAAATTTGCAGGTAAGTGCTAACTTGTTCACTCTCTATTAAACTACTTCATATTTTGGATGAATAATTTCGGTTCCTCACCTGGAACTTCATTCTGTCAAACAGCCAGTTTTGTCTCAGCTGTTTAACTACTTTAAATGCACCATTGATTAAATTTTCCGCATCGATCACTAGTTCTAATTCACGGTACACAAAATCAGACGACATTTTACTTTATTTTAGAAAAAAGAAATGAAGTAATAAACGAAAAGCAAAACGCAAGTCTCAATCAACAGCTGTCACCAAGGTGGTGCGGTTACATTGAATCAATAAACAATAATAAACGCCGAATCGCGTTAAGCGGGTGTTTGTAGAACTAATTTCAATTTTTGCCTATGGGACCTTTGTGACGTAATAATAACTTGCATCCGAATCGGTACACTTATTGTTCCGGTGTTCCCCAGGGAGAATCTTCATTTTTCGAATCAAAAGTGAATGAAGCAATTTTCAAATTGATTCATGGCCCGCGTTAACCAAAAAAAGCTTTCTTCGATTTCAGGCTCAAAGATAGCGTTGCGCTATTCTATATTTCAATTTTCGAAAATTAATTAATTCTACGCATTAATAATAAAAGGAGAATAACAATAAAGTTACATTTCAGATTGCGAAAAGAAAATTTAAAAACAAATAAACGTAGGAAAACAGGGCTACTCAACTCAACAGGCCTACAAAGCACAAACACCTAGCGGCAATTGATAGTATCAACCCGATGGCAGGTTGGTTAACAACTGATCCTACCATTCGGTTGACCTGTTTTCAAATCCTAGGTCGGTGATTGATTGGTAAATGAAAAAGCTTGGAAAAGTTGGATGAGTCAAACTCTCTCCCAAGTAACGCTCGGCGGAATCGATTCTAAATGTTAGAACGAGGAAGATTTCCTGGTGAGATGTTAGTGGGATGAATATTAATCAAAAACGGCGCAATAATATTGTTCTGTGAGACCACTAATATGGCACCTTGAGATCCTGCAAAGGTTTGGGAACAGTTTCATCTATTTTAAAATATTAGCTCCATATCTTTTATTTTCATCTCATGAGACAGGAACATCAATACGAATTTGAATTCTATATTAATGAATACGGATGCGGAATGGTCTGTGGAGTTTCGTTTAGAATAGCAATATAAAAAGCGCTGAGTGCAGTTTGGAATTTTAATTCGATAAATCTGATGGACCATTCAGAGTTTCTCTGAATTAACCTCACAGAAGAGAAACTATTCAACGAAGGATTAGACTGCAGAGGAGGGTTCTCCTGCCCATTGCTGACAGTCAGACAAATTCTAAACTTGGACACTAATTGCACGACTTTGGCATTGCGGAGCTGTCGGAATTTTCCGTAATAATTTTCTTCTCAATTTTTGAAATGTTTGGGAATTAGTAATGGAGGTTAAAATATTTATTTACTGTATACGAATCAACAACTGGGCTTGGACCGACGAGTTATCGGACACCATTACATACAAGGCGCATTTAATGCTAAGGAGCCATATATTATATACTTGTTATTAGGAAGACACACTGATGAGAACAGCCTTATTCAATAGGAAGAAAATTTTCTTTCTTTGCGACCCATGCGCGCAATGTCTTTCAGAACATCGAACAAATTATGATAAAGATTCAGACAATCGTTATTAAGGAATCTAAAAATACACGTGATAAATATGAGGATGGAAGCGTGAGTGGGTTGGAAAAAAAATACACTGGAGATTGTTTTTTTACTTTACAACTATTTAGTCGGTGAGATTATTATCGGAGCTGCGATTCAATCTCTGACGTATTCCTACTCGTCTGGAAGGCGAAGTTCCAGGTTGTTGTTGTTTTTCTTCGTGGTCGGCTTGTTTCATCCAGCACGATATCTCTTCCTTGTACATGAAACTGAGAAGAACATCTTTGGTTCGTCGACGGAAACCAGTGAATGTCATTAAAATTGGACGAATTCCTGGCATATCTAGAGTCACTTCGTCTAAGGTCCGGAAAGGCTCTTGTTTTCGTAGTCGAGCAAACCAATTGTACCACAATTTTTCCTTAGACTTTTCTTCCGCAGATTCAACTGCAAGGAGACGTTCATATTCTTCGGCGTTTAATGTAACGGTTTTCTCAACCAATCGCTTTTCTAAATAGACAAATGTAAATACTAGTTGATTATTAAGATCGAAGCGAACAAATTTTTTTCTTACCGTCTTCTTTAGTCATTTTTTCTTTGTATGAAATTCTGAACATGAACCCATCGAGAACCGAAGCCACAACGATAGACAATAGCATCATTATTGTGAGGTAAAAGCACATAAAATAAATTCGGCTCCATTGTGTTGTAGTCACCGCGTAGCCTTCCATTATAATGTACCAGTTATTGATGACCGTAAGTTCGAACAGCGTCACATAAGATGAAATGACGTTTTCAAAATTATTCAAATAATAATAGCCGTTCGAAGACGATCCATTTTCATAGCGGAAGTTGGCCTCAACAGTAGAATTCCTGGGAATGAAAAGACATTGTTCAACACGTCATCAATTAACAATGTAAGATATGAAAGGACTTACTTGCAGCAATTGGTGAGATCATACTCGGCAAACAGTTCCATTCCAACGATTGAATAGGCGTAATAAAGAATGAGGAAAACTATTCCAGCACATAGGAGTCTTTGACCTAAGATAAATATAGTACCAAACACATCGCGGTATCTCTTTCGTAGCTTGAAAAGACGCAGAATCCTACACGAAAAATAAAAAAGTTTGTTGAAAAAGTTTGTTTTGATGATCAACATATACTCAACATTTGAATTACCGCAAATGTCTGGCGACAACCAGGAAAGACCAATGACCAAGAATTTCCGCTGCAAGTCCAATCAAAGAAACTCCAGTAACAATAAAATCGAAGCAGTTCCAGCCAGATGTGAAGTAATCATGGGTTCCCATGCCAAACATTTTCAGACACGCTTCAATCGTGAAGAAAGATACGAAAGCATAAGTCTCCCAGGTAACACCTAGCTCAAGCGGATTGCTCATGTGGACAGAAATAGCAGCAGTTCGTGTCAACATCAAGATTCCTCCCAAGAAAATGACCACAGCTTCAATTAAAAATAGATTAATGGATATTCACAAAACGCTAAAATAAACCCCAACCGGACTCACAAACAAAGTAGTCGAAGATGTTCCAGGTAACCAGACGATGTATTTGCTGTGCACAAGTGGCCAAGGTTCGAGAACGGAGTCGTGAAAACCAAAATGGTTCTTCATCTCTCACACGCCATTTCATATCCAGAACATCGTAAATGTGGTAGAATTCATTTACGTCGATTATGCCAGATTCTGACGTATTTAAAAGACGGAACATTAGGTAGACCTCACGGTAGGCTAGAGAAATATATGTTAATTCAAAAGATTCGATAATCATTTTTCATTTTATAAGAATCAAAAATACTTCTAGATGAGTCGACATGTCGTAAGAGACCGCGAAAATGTTGCAAGGTAATACCAAATCTATTATTACGGCTAAGCAGGAGACGGAATGCATGTTGAGCAGCTTTACGTCGATGTAGCAGCAATTGTTGAAACTTGTTTTTCTCCATGCTAGAAAAGGATGCGTAGACAGCCGCAAGCAACTAAAAATTCGGATATTATTAGCCTTTTCTGAATAAGTAGTGTGTGTGTGTAGCAAAATACTTACTAAATTCATCAAAAAGTATAAAACAATAGACACATATGTGATGAAAAAAACACACGACCAACGAGTCACTGCGTAAGAAGGCATCATCACGTCGGGAAAGCTGAAAAACAAGAAAAGAAAGCTTTTTGTTTACTTTATGTTGGCTAAAAATTGAGTACAAATTATTACTTCGCGGTGGTCAAAAGAATGAATAAAGATATAAAGGCCTGCTGTAAAGTGCTGAAGTATGGGTCATTTACGTTTGACCCGAAGATATAAAAACCTAAAACACTGTAGAATAGAATCACAAACAATAATAGGCCCAATATATCTATTGCGGGAGGCATTGACTGCAAAACCTGAAAATACGAAGAATCAAAACCAATATGACATTTTTTGTTGGAAATTGGCACGATGAAATTTTACCTGACGCAAATATCTACGTACGCCACCAAAGTGGTGATTATCAAGAAGAAAGATGGGTCGAAGGGCACGAGTAACCCTAAAGTGGGAACTTTGCCGGACAAGAACCAGGATAGATTCAGCTATCATTATCAAGAGAGTCAGTGCCTTAAAAGTAAACTATCTTTATCTATTGTCATTGAAAATTTTCAGAATGTAGACCTACCTTCACCATAGATCTGGGATGGTGAATGAATATTTTGAATCCCACCCAGCGGAATTTCATAATTAACTCAACACTGACAATGACCAGAGCCATGAGTTCCATGCTACTATGTACACCTACTGGAAGCTAAATGAAAAATATTATTGTTTTGTTGAGTAACTATGGCAAAATATGATAATTACACGAAATAGTGGGTTGGCTGGTCTCTCTGTGAATGTCAGCAGTATCAATAATAAAGATGCAGCAAAATCTAGGGCATAATACCACTTGTTGTGAACAAGGAGGTATGCAGGAAGTGCTTCATGACAAGAGGGATGAGAGGTCAACTTATCATTGTTGATTCCCTCTTCTAAGAAAATAGCGGCTTCTCTGTAATTTAGTTCCCAGCTTTTGGTAACTTCGTCTAAAGGAAGATGCTCAATTGCCGGGAATGAATGGAGCTCTGTAAACTGCAATTGAATAGCTGATTCTCCCACTGTGCTTGCTGTCCTTGCAGTGTTTCCTACCTCTAAAGGAATATCACCCTCACCATCTGCAAACAAGAAAGACATCACAACATGATAATGACATGATCCAAAATTCACTCTTATTCATTTAAATATTGCAACACGCCAACTAGTTTAAGCTGGCAGAAAAACCGCGCAATATTTACACTGCTCCCATTCAAGTAAAACATGAAAACTATAAGAAAAGTAAAAAATTACCTTCTTCCATAACTTGTATTTGAATCTGACGATCAAGTTCTATCTTATCGTCCTCTCCCATCCTGAAGGCGCGTGACAATGGATAAAAAAAGGAATTAATAAAATAAAATAAAATCTTAAGCTTCAGATTTTGTAAACACTACAGACACAATGTTCCAAAACACCAAGCCGGATGCCAAACCAAATAATTATAGTTTCTATTTTTTCAAACGAGTTTCAAAGTATTGGAATAAATAAAATAATTTCTCAAAAATTTATTTCAATCAATAAAACCTTCTTTCTTGCAAAATTCTTACATTTTAATTCGGCAAAAATTGAAAGAGTTTACTCCGATTCGCTGTCGGCCAGGACTGATTCTTTTGAACTTGCAACACAGGTTGTGAGGTCCATTTCCACTCCTCCGTTCTGTTTTTCAGCATTTTGGAAGTAAGTTCTCCTTTAGTTTTGATCAGAATTCTTCTGAAACATCCAAATCCTCCTTTCATTAAATTTAGTCTCAGTGAAACAAGTAAATTTTCTTAGTTAAAACCTTAGTTTATTTCATGTTTGGTAGTTTGTCTTATTATGTTGAATTACTCTACAAAGTTAAGACACATTGCTCCCCTTGTCTGGCTTCTGTCATTTTCTTCTGTGCGTAACAAGATTTTTATTGTTATTTTTTGTAAACTCTAGCAATGGAGGTCTCCAAGAAGAAACCAGCTGCAGGAGTTCCGGCTGCCAAGGAGCCAGCACCGACTTTGGCTAGTGGAAAATACACATTCTCCAAAGCCGAAGCTCTTCGCCGCTATCTTTCGAGAAAGCAGGCTAGGTCTGGAAAGCGAGTTTCCAAAGTTAAGCGAGATGAGGTAAGTTGTCATGTCAATTGAAATTAATTATTCAAGTTTTTAATGTTTGTTTTGTGTATATGTATAGCAAAAGAAGAAGCCCAAGTTTGTTGAGAAGCCATTCAACAAGGGAACCAGGGTTGTTAGCTTGAAGAAGCGACCCAACAATTATCCCTGCAAAAATCAGTGTGTATTTAACTTAAACTTATCATTTTGATTCTTTGCTCATGTGTATTTTTTAGTTCAAAGCCCAAGTCAAAGGTCCAAAAGAAGCATGGTGCCCCTAAGGTTCGCAAGTCTCTTCAGCCAGGAACAATCCTTATTCTGTTGGCTGGTGTTCACCGAGGAAAGCGTGTGGTACTCTTGAAGGCCCTGAAGTCTGGTCTTCTCTTGGTAACTGGTATGTTATTGTTATAATCAATTGAATATTGGAACCAGAATTCTAAATTAACTAAATGTACAGGACCATACAAGATTAACCGTGTTCCAATCCGTCGTGTCCACCAAAACTTTGTGATCGCCACTAGCACTCGGCTAGATATCAGCAAGGTCAAGATCCCAGACACGATCGATGATGCTTATTTCCGCCGTAAGCGCGAGAAACGCGCCAAGAAAGCAGAGGGTGACATCTTTGCCAAGAAGAAGAAGGTACATTGTTTTCTTGATTTACTAAAGAATTTATGTTCATTCATTTTCTTTATAGACCTACAAGGCATCAGCCACTCGCAAGGCCGACCAAATCACCGTCGATAGACAGCTCCTTCGGGCCATCAGACCTAACCCCGACCGAAAGATTCTTCTCAAGTACTTGAAGTCACGCTTTGGTCTGTCCACCGGTCAATATCCCCACACGCTTAAATTTTAAAGTTGAATTGCGTGTATTTGGAGACAGTCGTCAATAAAAGATTTGACTGTGAATTGTCCAACTTTGTACTCGTTGAAATTCATAGAAAATACTTGTTCTCTTCATAGAAAATATGTCAATATTTTCCTTTACTCCTAATATTTCAATTAAATATTAATTAGTTGCATGTCAAATGAATTTAACAGTTTTTTAAGAAAACTTTGTATTTCAATTGTGAAGTGTACGTATCTTCCAATTTACGAGGTTACAAATAATTAAAACAAAAGACTTTCTTTGGCAGAGTTTAATTTATTAACCTGCACACCGAGAAAAAGAAACACAACCCAAACCTTAGTTTCTGAATAATATTATATAATATTCAAATTCAGTACACTTTATTTAATGGGAACATTCTTTATCGTTTTAGCGGTGATGGGACCATGTTCCGTTTGCAATGCATTGCCTTGCCATTCAGCAATTCCACTAGCGCTAACACGCAAATCCCCTTGGAGTGTTTCCCACACTTTCTTCTTTGGGTTAAGAACAGCATCAGGTTCACCTGTCTCGTAGCCTTCCACTCGTACGCGATCTCCCGGCTGGCTGCCGGCGGGTGCATCAAGTGGTTCACATTGATGTGGCTCATCACTATTAACGAAACTTTTAAATCGCTATACCAGTCCTGCCTACTAACAAAGACCTACCTGCTGGAAGCACAAAGAACCATTCCTGCAGATTCAATACCTTTCATCTTGGCAGGTTTCAAATTGCACAATACAATAACCATACGATTGAGCATTTCAGATTGAGGAACAAAATTAACAAGGCCGCTAACAATTGTACGAGGACCTGAAGGCTCTCCTGTTTTTAAATAATACAATTAATAATCGCATTAGATATTGAATTCCTGAAGTAATTAATAAGTTTCATACCTAGGTCGATTTTTTCAACGTAAAGCTTTTCAGCGTCAGTATGTCTTTCTACTTCAACAATCTTGCCAACTCGGATGTCGAGACGATGAGGAGCAATGACATCGTCAACAGGTGCAGTTTTAGACACCTTGGCAGGAGGATAAGCGTCTTTAACCAATTTAACCAACTCGGGAGCTTGAAAGATCTTTCGGATCGGCTCTAGCAAGGCGTTAAGCTTCACTTCAACTGCGCTTTTCAAATCACCGGGATGAAGAAGCGATTGGGAAAAGTCTGATTCCATTTGCTCATAAGTCATGTATTCAACGTCACCGCCATTGTCAGCACCTCGCTCAATACGAAATCCTAGCGTAGAGCCCAAACAAACGAAATAAAATTACAATATTTAACGAATTAAAAATTTGACTATGATACCTTCTCCAGTTTTCAGTAACGGAAATAAAACATATTTTGCAAAAGCCAAAACACCATTGTTTTCAACTTTGCCTGGTTCGCAAAAAGCCTTCTTCATCTTCTTTTTAACGCTGGCAGCCGAGTCAAGTAAATCGATCTTGCTGTCTTCCTCCGATGCTGACATCTTAGTTCCAGTTAAACCAGGGACTGTAAATTAGAAACATTGATATCACAATAAATTTCATTTTCAAAGAAAAGTTTAGATTTTAAAAATTACTCATCGGATTCATAAGATGAGCCCGTTTTGCATATCCCAGCTGAGGCAAGTATTTGTCAGCGTAAGTGAAAATTTTTCTTTGATCCACACCACCAAATTGCGCATCTACTTTTAAATATTCTTCGTCCAAAGCTTGAAGACCTAATAAAAATATCTCATATTAACAATCTATTTTTGGTGTTTGTACAATAAGTTTAGATTGTATTTACCAGGGTACATTAAACCAGAGAGCAAAGGATTTCCAACTTGCTTAACTACTTCAGCTCCAGCTTTTTTAGCATCATGTTCAGTTACTAGTGAGGATAATCTGTACATATCTAAAGTGTATTCCCTAGGAAGTGTTAAAATTTTTAAATTTAAACAGTCTGCACATTACTCAATATTATTATTATTTACTTGGTGAGTTGATATTCAGATCCTTTGATAAATTTTAGCTTTTCAAGTGGAACATTCAAAGAAGTTAGCATTGCTTTAATAGCATGTTCGTAGTATTTAGTACGCAGCGCAAGTAATTCCCAAGGTGCTTTCATGTTATCAAGGTATGCGTGAAGATCAGCAAATAAAATGGTGACCTAAAAAACCATGGATGAAATTCTGAATTGTTAGCATAAACAGTAGTTTATTTTACCTCACACCCAGCTTTAAGAAAATCACCTATCTTACTCATGGGCAAGAAGTATGCAACATGAGGCTTGCCAGTTGTAGCAGTTCCCCAGTACAGCTTCAGATCTCTTTTTGCAAGGATTTCAGTGATTTTGTCTTCACCAAGCACCTCTTGTAGATTACGAGTAATCAAATGTTTCTTTTCTGCTGGTGTCATGATTGATTCTTGGTTAATGGATCCCATTGTTTGCTGATGCAACCTATTTTGAAAGTACAGTTTGAAGTTATTTTTACAGAACTAGAGCGGAATCCCTTAACTTTGTAGGACAAATTGTACAACTAGAAAGAGTAAGCAGAGCACAATTAGCTAACTTAGCACAAGACTACTATACTTGACAGCTGCTAAATGACAACACATACCTCAAAACCTTTCAACAAACTGGTATGAAAATAAAATAAGGAATCACCTGTTTTCTGATGAAATACAGTTACAGCATGTAGCGTAGCACGAAAGAGTGCCGGAATCTAGAGGAAAAGGAAGTGAAAGGTAAACGAATCGCCGAATGAGGATAAGAGTTGGGGAAATTGTGGTTAAGCACTTTAGAAGGGTTTGGCAACCACTGTTAATCTGTTATCATTGTAGCAGACAGAACTTTCAGAACGAATCACAAAAATTTGCTCCAATTTTGAATAAAGGGAATTTCAGAAAATATAAGCAATCGATGAATTAATTAGTTGTATATGGGAAGGTTTTTTTTTCATTCTCAAACCAAATAAACAACGATTCGGCAATATTTTCTTGAATCAAACAAGTTAATCAATTCCAATCATGTAATCAAAATGCAAAACTCTTTCTTCATTTACAGTAAGTCAGTTTGAATTCAATGATTTTCGAATTCCTTATTTGGAGCTGAAAATGTCAAAACCCATTTTTTAAAAAATGTAGGAAAAAAGTTCAAAACAAGAAAAGTTTTCTATCCATTATCAATCTTCAACTTAACAACACAATATGTTTACGACATTTTTTGAAATTTCAAACATGATTGAGACATCAAAATTTTAAAAGAGAACAAAGAACTGTGATTAGAGGCAGATTACTCGAAGTTTTCATAAGCTGCTAGCCGCTAGGTAGGAGCACAACGTCTGAGTATTCTCTTCTAATTGAGCTCTTAAATTAGCAATATATTCCTTTGCTTTTTCTAGCTCTGTCTTCAAATTATCCAATTCAAGGTTACAAGACTCCAAAGCAATTGACTTTTGGTCTAATTCTGTTTTCAGAAGGGCTATTTCAGCGACACAACTGTGACGATTGCAATTAGTTCGTTCGGAATCGGGGAGAATATAATCACATCGCTTATTAAGGGCTAATTCACGTAAATTCTTCATATTTTTCTGAGGTAGATTTAAAGAAGAGTCTAAACAGTTCTCAATGATAGATGATGGTGTTGATTCAGTGTTGGGGACTAATGTAACCAGTTTTTTCGGAGTCTGCCGGATTACAACCTGTCCGTTAGGGATTTGTTGAATATCAGGCAAGGGTGGCATGATATTGGTTTGTACGACATACATGCACACACCGCTTAAAAATGGAATGCCTTGAATGGACTGCCCAGGAATGGTTGGAACTGATATTCCCGTGGCCAAAATTCTTTTTTGATTTTGGTGAAGTTTCGGTAATAGCAAAGTTTCCTGGGGACTTAGATCCTTCTTAGAACTGAGATACTGAATATGTGCCTTGTTGTTTTGCAGTTTCTGAAAAAGACAAAAATATAAATGACCAAATCATTTTAACCCTAACAAATAAATGTCAATTACTTTTAGGCTTTCCTCCGGTAGTTTGATAATCTCAACTTTGGAAAAAACTCTGAGATTTTTTGAATTGGGTTGACTGCTGGAAATAGTTTTCAAAGCTATCGGGTTTGAAGTGGTAGCCAATGGGATGTTTATTCCTTTGGAGACAGGAAGCAGGGGTCTCTTACTGAGAGGTTCAACGTTTTTCTCCTGAACATTGCTGCTTTGGACAAACGGAGCAATTTGTTTATTTTTTTTCACGATTGGTTGACCGTAGGTCATAGGAATCGGCACTTGTTTAATAAGATTAAAATTTTCCAGGAACTGATTTTTAGACCCATTTTTGTTTGATGGAAGAATCACTTGAGACGTAGCAGCCCCTGGAACCGATGTGGACTGAACAACTACAGGCGGTTGGGGGGTGATAACGGTGCCAATCAGCGCTTCCTGTTGTTGTTCGACTTGCGCTGCAGGTTCTGTCAACTTGGGCTTGTTTTTAGAATCATGTGTTGAAATCGAACAAATCGGAATAAAAGGGTCTTTTGTCTTGTTTGAATCAGTTTCTATGGCACTAGGATTTTTACTAGCTTCAGTTTGTTTTCGAAGGTTGCATAACGTCTGTAGATCATCATGGGATAAGGTAAGACCGTGCTGAAGAAGCGTTTGATTGAAGTTTGTTTCGACTCGGTTTATAATAAGCTTCATCTATTTAGAGAAAAACATTGTTAACCTTTGAAATGGACAAAAAACACTTGGTTGGTTTATACTTCTCTTCCTTTGAGAATTCTTTCCAAATTCATCATTTGACTTTTTGATGAACGGATATTTGCTTTGCGTTGTGCGTCGGCAGCTTTCATTATTGATCCCTCTTTTGATGTTTCTCTTTTCCGTAAATTTGTAATTCGTTCTGCTGCTGCAGCTCTCCTTTTTTCATTCTGTTCTGGTGTTGCCTTTTGGCGAGCATTAGACACTCTCTTTCCTTCCATAGCTTTCCTTTCTTCAGCCTGTTCTGGTGTTTCTTTTAGGCAAGCATCAGATACTCTCTTCACTTCTATTGCTCTCCTTTTTGCAGATACTTCTGGTGCCTCTGAAGCTCTCTTTAACTTCTTTTGTGCATTCATTGTGGATTTTTGCTCTTCCGTCAATGGTTTTCTTTTTGGCATGGTTATGCTACTGGAACAAAACAAAGTTATCACTTTAAGAAGAAAACAACCATTGAGAAAACATGAATTCAACCAACTACTTAAAAAATCTCAAGTCTGTTTGTTTGAAACATTCACACCTGATTCACACTGGCAAACAATTTTGGAGAAAATTAAACATTTAAATTCGAAAATATTAACAATGATTCAGTCTTATTTAAAATTCTTACAAAAACTGTGTGGTTATCACGAAATTATATAATTCGTTCCGATTCCGACAAGAAGTTAACTTCAGCACTTCTACACACAATACTTCTGACGAAGCTCCATTTATCCAGTGGTCTTTCGGTGAAAGCCAAAAATGGCGGTCGTGATCCCAAACAAATGACAAATGCCACGCGTATTAAAGAGTTTTCACTTTTTCAGATGTTAAATGCCCTGAAGGCTCGATAACTCTTGGTAATAATAAACAATAAATTTAAAAAATACATTAATGATAGCGAAGATCGAAGACTATTTCCGCTAATCAGAAATTAGTAAAACCAAAAAAGATGCTCGCGCCTCGGATTAAATTGGAAAGATGGCACTGACTGCAGCAAACAGTGTAATTAGCAGACTAAACGCGCGCTGTTTTCTTTTTGATTCACGGAAGACACTCACGATCATCTGCAAGCATGTTCAACAAACCTTTTCGTGTAAAATCCAACACTCCTGTCAAGGGATCTGAAAGGTAGACAAATATTTATAAAAAGACAATATTTTTATTTCACGATTCATTTTTATTAACATGCCATTCATTATTTGAAATGCGTAGGAAGAAACTGAAAGCAGAGCTTCAGAAATGTTATCCCACCATCACCGAAGAAGATCTAGCGCTACTGGTCCCAAACAAAGAAGATATGTCGGTGATGAAGATTGAGACTCACGGAGGAGAAATCGTTAGTGCCCATGTCGTTGGCAAGAAGCCAATTGTTTTCCACATCAGGGATAAACTTTACCCTACTATTTATTTACTGTGGATCCTACCTAACAAGCTCATTCCCTACTTCACAACCTGGAATGAAGTAGTGCCAAAATTCAACAATGGAGCAGATCTTATGTTACCTGGAATCATTGTCAAAGAGGAAATGGGACTCAGAGCTTACGGAAGACTGAATAAAGGTGTAACTGTTGCTGTCAACAGCAATACAAATTCAGCAGCTGTTGCTGTTGGTATTACAGCTCTATCTAGTGAGGACATGTACATGGCTGGAAGAAGAGGCAAGGGCATTGAGATATTGCACTGTATTGGTGATTTTCTCTGGCAAGCTGGAACCAAGGAATCTCCTCCTGAACTGGGACCCCCAGGCTCCCAGTCATCAGATAATGCTAAAGAGACTGCACCCCAAGATGCAACTGCTATTACTGAAGAAGGAACTGAAACGGAAGAAAAAAAGGAAGAGAATGTAGTTCAAGCCCCGGATGTGATCCAAGAATGCTCACCCGATGTTGGAGATTCTACCGAGGTTCAAGTTGAGCAAAAAAATCCACAAGAAAGCATGGACGAGCTTCTCAACTATTGTTTTTTTAAAGCACTCAAGACCAGCGCAAAGAAAATTGAACTTCCAGTCCTCACTAGTAACTTTTACCGGTTACACATTGTACCGGCATGTCCATCGGAGAAGATTCTAGACGTAAAAAAATCTTCGTACAAGAAACTTTCCAAATTTTTAGAAACTCTCAAGAAGGAAGGCGTGATTGATGTCAAAGAATTTACCAAAGGAGTCGAGAGCATTTCTGCTATTCGATACGATCATGAAAGGATTCGTAGTTTTCGCGTTGATATCAACGACAAAGCTGAACCGGCACCCGCTCTTGAGAAAGTCGGAGAAATAGATAAATATCTTCCTCCTGTCATAACACGGATGTACGCCATCAATGCCGTTTGTTTGCCGCTTTTTGCTGGAACTTATCGGTCAGTGTTGATTATCCGAACTCTTACATCCTGTGTCTTAAATATTTGTGGTGTGTTAATAGGAAGGGGACAAATTTGACAACACAACAGATTCGTCAACACTTGACTGAATACGTCCGAGTGAACCAGCTTCAAAATGCGACAAATCCCAGGTTTGAACGTTTTCCCTCTTATAATTATATACGGATTCAACTAAACACAACGAATTGTACAGTCAGGTGAATTTAGATCCGATTTTGAGTGACGTCATGCTTAAAAAAGGTGAAGTGGCAGCTTCACTTAGCTGGGAAGAACTAATGAGTCGCTGTCAAGCTAAGCTTTCAACAGTTTATGAAATGATCTTCCCTAACCAATTGGCGCCTGTCATCGTGAAAGGAGAGTTGGAGCCAGTCGAGATTACCACAGCATCAAGAGCTGGCAACAAGAAAGTTACTCTCATCAGCGGCCTTGAGACATACAGGATCGACTTGGACGAATTTGCTCGAAGGTATAACTTGGTCTCGTATTCTTTAGGTGACGGGGTATCTAATAAAGTGAATTTCTCCCTTCTATTTGAAAAGGTGCCAAGTAGGTGTGGCTGCTAGCACAACAATAACCAGCTCTCCGGCTAAAAAGGGACAATTAGTTTTGGTACAGGGTAATCAAATCAGTTTTGTCGGAAATTTGCTCATCGATGAATACGGCATTCCCAAGTATTATTTTAATTCTTTGAACTTGAAATGGTAAAAAAAAACAAATGGTAACGTTGGAAAATTTTATCTTTTATTAACAGGCAGTTCATCCAAGGATTTGACTTGAAGAAAGCCAAAAATAAAAAATAATATTTTGTGAATTTGTATAAGAGAATGGAATCCAAAATAAACAACACGGAAAGATGATGCCTGTAAAAAGAAACTACTGACTACTTTCCAGGCTTCCGCTTTTCTTGTAATTTCGTCGCAGCCCGTTTCTTAATGTTTTGCAGTCGTTTGTCGGCGTTAATGAGGGATGTGTTGCCAATCGTATTTCCAGACGAAGAATTGCTACTGCTGCTCGATGAGCTAGTTGATTTACTTGAAGTGCCGCTGCCGCCATTTGTTTTTTGTGGCAAGGTTTGTTGTTTGCTGAAGTTGGCTATGAGGCCGGCGGAGCTTTTCCCACTCACGGAACTCGGCGAGTCAGATCGACTTTTGTAAAAAGTGATTGGACTTTCTCTACTGCTACTTGATTTAGGTCGATTAGCGGTCTTTTTCATTGACTTACTACAATCGGAACAGAAAAAGACAGATCGAGGATCGTTGACTTCAGCGTCGCTAATGTTCGGTTGATGACATTCCTGGTGGTAAAGGCCATGACATTCTTGGCACTCAACAAGCTGGTTTCCAGAAGTAACATCCAGGCCACTATTATAAGAGGTGAAAGGGGTTAGAATATTTTTAACACGATAACAATAAGACATACTTGCAGATAACACAGTGAAGATCCATAATTTCCTGCGCCAAGTCGTCGGCGTCAATCAAAGAATCGAGGTCGTCGCTTTTTCGAGCCACACTTGGAGATCTCGAATGTCGTGGTGAACTAGAAAAATATTGTTTGAAAAATAAAGTTACTACATAAGAAATCAAATGGAATACACCTCCCAGCTGGTGAGCCAGGCTGTGATGAACGAGGGGAATCTTTGAATTTTTTAAGAACAATTTCTTCATCATTGAACATGTCATGTTTTCGCTTAGATTCCTTGATTCTCTCAATGATGCTGAAAGATAAAACTTAGTTAACCAGTTTTCAGTTTCGAAAAAAAAAAAATATGAATACATACCTAGAAGATGGTGATGAAGGTTGTGATGATCGAGGAGATTCCTTCCTTCTTTTACTGAGAGGGACATCTTCATCATAGAAAAAGTCATTTTTCTTCTTTGTTTCCTGTAATGCAAGAGATTGAATTGCAATAGCATAACAAAAATAGAAATATATTACCCTTTTGATCATGGTCAAAGGTGGGGGCAACTTGCTGACAGAAGAGGAGTTGTTGGTTTCATTCTTTAACCTTATGGCCTCATCCAACATGGATTTCAATTGGTCACCAGAATCTTTAGCACTAGAATGCAAAAGACTTATAGCTTTAATTAAATATGGTTCAATAAGACCATCCATTATGAGAATTACAAAAATAAAATAAGTATTTTTAATTAATTCTTGCAGCTATTCCCACGCAAACCATTCACGGCAGCTCTTCAGTCGGAAATCAACTTCATCTTCGACTTCAAAATAAATATTAAGAAGAATTGTGGCCCTCTGGTGGTAGATTAAATAAACTGACCAATTTAGTTTTTACAATTTAGTTTTTTTAATAAAGGAAAAGATTTGCAACTTTTTATAACAAATTTAAATCCACCCACAATGAGATTTATTGATAGAAAAAATAATAAATTATGAGTTTATCAGGAATTCTATAAATAGCGATACGACTCAGCGATGACACCTAGCGGTAGTTTGCTAACGACGACTAAGATAGATTTGTGAGTCTAGCCACTAGCCAGTAAGACATTCATATTCTGCTTCTGCATAGACAAACTCGTTGTGCTGCTGGTTGGTTTTTTGAGCTTTCGACAAGTTTTTTTACTCGATTTTTGAGGATCAAGATAATCGTTGTTCTTATTCCTGTGATTATCTTACAACGACAAGGAGATGTGTAATTGATTTGTTCATTATATAATCCATCGAAACAATCGAAAGGTTACTTGTTATATCACGTCTCCTGTGATGATTACATATCAAGTGATGTTATATGTGTTGTATGAGGTTCAGTGAGGATGTGAGGCCTGTTGGACACGGTTGTCGATTGTTTTCAAGTTGAGATAAAAGACATTTATTTACCTCACAAAAGGGTGTGAGGGGATTTTATTAATTGACGAACAAATTTTGGATTGTGCAAGCTTACACCCCATTTCGCTTGCTGCCATGTCTACATTTGAGCCTGCCGACAAGAACAGGTAAATCATTTAAACTAAATTTTTTCTCCAACAGGTCATTCGTTTCATTCCTTCATCAACCAGAAGTTGGTGTAGTGTGAATTTCTCAGGAAGTTGCTGTTTGTTTGTGTTGGCTGCAACCACCAGATCACTTCTAGCTTCTAAATTTAGGTTTGAAGTAAAACCCCCCAGCCAGACGAAAAAGAAAGAAATGTTTAGAAATGAGAAGAATCAGTGATGCATCCTGCATCCTCGATTTAGAAAGTCTCTCATATTGCCAATGTCCTTTTTTATCTCTCAATTAAATGACTGATTGCTGACAGATGATGATCATGAAGCTTAACTCCTCTCTCTCTCTCTCTGCCTTTCTCTACATCCTGCCGGATTGGTAGTCGGTCCCCTCTCCCGTATATCCGGAGAACCATCTGAGATAGGGAATGATTTTCTCTAAGGGGTGGGCGTCGTGATAAATATTTAGATGTTGTATGGGCAAGAGGGTGGGAGAAACAGGCGCCGGTAGTGGATGACGCAGCTGGAATCTCGGATGATCACATATGTGTTGGTTTTTAATACGAGAGAAAAATGGCGACGCATTCCCGGAGAAGAAGAAAAAAAAGCCAAAAAAATGATGAAGTCTGGGAGAGGATGTAATGGTGTGGTATAGGAAGTGAGTGCGTGTATGTGTTTGGAGGGGGAACACAGTGGTGAGAGAAGAAGAGGGAAAAAAAAGGAGAGAGAGAGCCATTTAGATACGGCCGGATGCGCTCGAGTCGGCCCGCCCGGCAGCGGTATGTACGGCAGCAGAGAGTTGATTGGGTCTTCCTCCTTCTCCACCCTTCCTGAGAGAAGTCTACAACAACGACTCATTCGCACGAAAAAGAGACGACGCGGTCTCGTGTGTGTAGTATGTCTCTTCACATTTTGTATCGACGCCTCTTAAGTAAAATAAGGAGCCAACAGAACAGATTTTGTTGTTTTTATTTTATTTTTCTCTACAACAAAAAAGTCAGCCTTTTTTTCTCGCTCCGAGTTTGTTTCCCACTCGACTACTTTGAAAAGAAGAAAAACACTGGCCAAGTAACACCTGCAATCCCAACCGTTTGCGGTTTGGCAGACACCATCTGGCTCCGACTAGATTCTTTATTCACCGTATTTTTCTTCTTTTTTCTTTTTAACGATCGTCACTCTCCTGAACTTTATTTTACAATTTTTTTTTTCGTCTTCTTGTCTAAATTGAAAAGAATGTTTTTTCTTTATTTTTTTCATCTCTCTGTTGCCGCTATGTTCCTCTCGGCGTTGTTGTCGTCGTTCTTATCGATGACCATTCGCAGTTGGTACTTCGGCCCAATGTCCCGCCAAGATGCAACGGATCTTTTGATGGCCGAAAGAGAAGGCGGAGTCTTCCTGGTACGGGACAGTACCACCATCATGGGCGATTACGTTCTCTGCGTCAGGTTGGGATTTTTGAAATTTTTTTAATATTTATAAAGCTCAACGAACTCGGAATTTTACATCTGATATAAATATGTCCCTTTTTAATAAAAAATTTTGATTCGTAGAGAGGATAGTAAAGTCAGCCATTACATCATCAACAAGATCCAACAAGGAGATCAAACAAGATACAGGATCGGTGATCAAATGTTTCCCGATTTGCCCGCCTTATTGTCTTTCTATCGGCTCCATTACCTGGACACGACACCGCTCATCCGGCCAGCACCGAAAAGAGTTGAAAGAGTCATTGCCAAATACGATTTTGACGGCAGTGTAAGTTTGGTTTTTAAACTTATTTGATTTATTTTGTTTCTAATGTTGGGTTTTTCGTTGTTGTAGGATGCGGATGATTTGCCGTTCCGTAAAGGTGAAATATTGACTGTCATCAGCAAGGACGAAGAGCAATGGTGGACGGCCATGAACAGCCTTGGACAAACAGGCTCGATACCAGTTCCCTATGTTCAAAAGGTAATTATTTATTTGTTTATTTTTTTAAACAGTATTTCCAAACTCATTTCCATTTTGATGATAGCATGATGGAACAGATGGATCAGTAGGAGAGAATGCCAATAGGATTAGCAATAGCCCGACATCGCCAAGTGCGGCGCCACAACAACAAGACAAAACCAAACGGCCGGCCAACATTCAAGTATGTTGTGCTAGCAGATGTTTGATCATTCGGCACTCAAACTAACAGGATGGCGGTTTATTTTATTTTTTCTTTTCAATTCACAGCGCAAGTTGCCCGCGTACGCCCGAGTGAAACAGGCACGTGTACCTAACGCATACGATAAGACAGCCCTACGTCTTGAGGTGGGAGACACTGTCAAGGTGACCAAAATGCATATCAACGGACAGTGGGAAGGCGAACTTCACGGCAAGGTCAGTTAAGGAACAACAACAATAACAAAAAAGAAATTGTTATCAGCAGGCGGCCGAGCATTTCCAGTTACGGCTGGACAATCTGTTTAGTGTTCCAGAACGAAATAATTTTTGGGTTTTTTAATACGATGAGAAAATGATTACGTTAACACATTTTCTTCTGTTTGTTTTTGTTTTTAGGTTGGCCATTTCCCTTTTACTCACGTGGAGTTTATCGATTCGGAAAATGCTGACGATGGGATCGACAGCTGAAAATCCTCAAAAAAGAAAACTGTTAGATGAAGTAAAAGAAATGAAAAGAAGAAGAGAGATGTGTGTTTGCGCCGGTGCCTGACCCACATAATCGCTTACACACATCCCCCCACCCCCCCTATGCGATTATGTTTTTAAATTGAATGAAGAAGAATTTCAAGAGAATGGACGATATTTTTTTTAAGTCTCCAATTCTCATCGACAAAACAACAAAATAATTGCAATTGATAACAAAATTATCCTAATTTTCACTCCTCCACCCATTTCCCCTCCTTTTTTCAATTTATTACTCTCAAAATTTTCTTTTGGTAATATTTCAAGATGTAATGACAACTGTCCCCAAAATGAATAATCAAGTCTTACGGAAACATTTTTGACGCACATAATGAAGATTTAAAAAAACGAAATCTTGGAGCAACGTTTTATGTACAGCCGATGTAAGAATGGAACTCCCTTTTTTCAAACAAATTAAAACATTTTTTTTCTCAATTTTTAAATACTTTTTCATTTTCCCCCCCCACTCTTCAATTGTCCAGTGTTTTTTAATTTATCAACTACTTCAAAGAAAAAGCAGAGGCCTACACTTTTCACTGCTTTTTTACACAGACACTCACACGTTGATGTGTGTGTCCCTTCTTCTCTCCCTGTGTTCCTTTTTCTTTTTGAAAAAATTTCTGTATCAATTGGGATAATTGTGTGCGTGAATCCTCCTACCCTCTAACCCCCATGTTGTCTCGTATGAATCTGTCGATCTGCTGGGTTCAACCAGTAAAGAAAGAAAAAGAAAAAAACAAAACATTTAAAAATATGAAAAGGAAATACAGAGAGAGTTGTATGAAAAAAGAAAATAAAACGTGTCTGTTTCAACGTCATCGTAAATGACTCACATTACCCGTATGGGCGGAGCTTTTGACACAAAAAAAAATGTATCGTAAAAATGAAAACGAATGCAGGTGAGTTGTTCTAGTTGATGGGTTGTACGTGTACAACTCAGTTGCTGTTTTTGTGAGCGAATCGGATGGATCTTAGCAACAGAGGTGTCCAACTTCGTCAACTCTTCCAGGCTTGTGATCGACATCAAAGAGGCTACATCGATCGTCATGAATTCAGTCAACTTTGTGCATCTTTCCATATAGATCCGGCCGATGTGAACGTCATCTTTGATGACCTAGATCGAGATAAAGATCAACGTATTAGGTAAGTTTTCTCCATTAATTGACAACGAAGAAAAAACAAAAATTTCTCAACTGGGGGACGGAAACAGTTTAGATGATTTCAGTCAAGGATTTCGTGATTTTCTCGAGCCCGGAAGAGTTGTTGAAGAGGAACGTGATGATAAACCAAGCGCTCCTTCACGACGTCGGCTCAAAAGACAAGCAACTTTGAAAGCCTGGCGAGAATTTTCCGATAGATTGGGGACAGATACAATCCGTCAATTCCTGGCCCACAGCGCCGATCATTTGTACGGACTTTATGAAGAATTACAGGAGAGTGAAGTTCCTTCCCAACTCATCAGTCATTTCGAGAGTTTGATGGAAAGTCTCGTCTCGGATGCTCGTCAATTGGAACGTGAACGAGAGAAATTCGACCAGGCCATTCGACGTGAACGTGAACAACATCAAGTGCACCTCAAAAATCTGGAAGAAGAGCTGGAAATCCAAGTGCAACGGGTGGCACAGGTGGTCAAGAACGAAGCGGAAATCAAGTGCGAGGCGGAAAAACGGACATTGCAACACAGTCTGGAATCGGAAATTGCCCAGTTACAGACTCACTTGCGTCTCTTTCAAAAGGTTTTGACTCTTTTTATATATTTCACCCTGGCAGTTACATGGGAAGACCCCCTGGTGAGTTTGTGTTGTCGTTTGGACCCAGGTGGAAAATTGGTTAAATCGAGAACAACAGGAGGCGCAGACACGGGACCAGCAGGAGGCCGTCGAGAGGACATCCAGTGAGAACCGGCAATTGAAACTTTCACTAGTCGACGCTCAAACCACATTAGCTTTATTACAAACGGAATTGTCTCAATTGAAATCTCAGTACTATGAAAAGGATAGACTACTTTACAGGTATAAACATCAAAGTTTAATTTAGATTGTTTTGTTTTTAAAATAGTTTGTTGTAATTGTTATTAGTGAAAAGGAGGCCATGTTAGACTTGGTCAGTCACCAAGATCACGTCCAGCGCCAATTGGAATTGCTCCAGTAAAACAACTTCCCCAAACTTTTATGACCTATAATTTAAAAAAGGTATTTTAACAATTGTTTCATTTCTTTCTATAGTGATGCTAATCGCCATCTTCAAGATACCAACGATTCTTTAAGAGCTCATGTAGATTTCGGTACACTACGACGATCGCCTGTCGGTAATTAAAAACAAATAATTAAAATTTAATAGTAAGCCAACATTTTGAAAATTTTATTTTAAGGATTTGTTTTTACTCGACCGTCATCCCGACAAGATTCCGTGTCCGGCCAATGTTTGCCACTTCCCATGGATGATGAAATCACACCTATAACTGGAGGTGATGATAATTTTTTAAAATTACTACGTTATAAACATTTAATTTTAATCAGTTGATTGTAGACAGCGGTCATAGTTCACTTTTACTGAACGAACAACAAAATGAGCACATGCTGGAAAGGTCTGGTTCTTTCAGGCGCAGTTTCAGGTCATCTAATCAGCCGTCAGCTTCTTTACGTAACGAATTACACCTGGCAACATCTTCACCCAGCTCATCACACAAGTTCAATCATTTCCAGCCGATAGTCAGACTTAATAATCAACTTGACTTGAGTTTCCGAGATGATTGGCAACCGACAGGTCCAGCCGACCGGACATTTAAAATCATTTTCGCTGGAGATTCAGCCGTTGGGAAATCCAGTTTCATATCTCGACTTCACGATGGAGTTTTCATCAGTCACACAACAACAACATTAGGTAACATTTTAGAAAAAAGGATGTGGTTTTCTAAAATTCATAAGGCTTCCCCTCAGTGTCGAGATTCATTTTATCAAAAACAAAAAAAAATTAAAGGTGTCGACTACAAGGTGAAAACTATCCGAGTGGACGAACGTAACGTGGCAGTCCAACTGTGGGACACGGCAGGTAAAATGAGATTTTAATATCGGCATTTGATCCTTGGTGGGTCATTTCTAAATGTTTTCCACAAACAGGTCAGGAGAGGTTTCGTTCTATAACCCAATCTTACTACCGTAAAGCTGATGGTATCATGTTACTGTTTGACGTCAGCAACGAGCGAAGTTTTCTCAACATCCGTCACTGGGCGGATTGTCTGGCCGATTGTTTAAGTCGCGACCATCTCAATTTACCTCTAGTCGTTTGCGGTACGAAAGCCGATTTGCGTCCGTCTTCAGAGAATCAAGGACTTTCGTGCGTCCAGCCCATTCAAGCCCAAAGATTGGCCGCTCAACTGAAGGCTCAGTACATCGAAACGAGCGCCAAAACGGGCAGCAATTTGCTTGAAGCTCTCATCATCCTGACAAGGTCGTCACGCAATCTGCCTCTTCTCATCAATTGGCGACATTTAATCCGATTTTCTTAACTGACACATTTTACAGACAGATGATGATCGCCCAAGACGATGAGGTTCAAACTTCGGGATTGCGGTTGACGGATCGCCGCAATAAATTAAATTGTTGCAGCCGCAACTGAAAATAATTTATTTTGTCTGGGGATTTATCTCGTTTATAAATCTCGGCGCAAACGCACAGATACACAGTCACGCTAATAACAGAAATAATTGTCCATCACATTTTGAAATGGAAAGCAACAAAAATCAAATGGGATAATTTTCAGGATTCAACACAAAAAGAAAAAAACTCCCGACAGAAAGAAAGCGCATTTAGAAAAAATTCAGAAAGAAAATTAGTTTCAATGATGCACATAATAGTGTTTTAAAAAAATCACACAATAAAGCAAGTAATACAAATTAGATCTTATCTTCCATTTTGATATATGAAAAAAGAAAACAATTAAAGAGTGATTTTAAAAAATCTGGTTTAAATTGTGTGTGTTTTGTTTTGGTTTGCACGACGAGTTTTTCTGGCTTCTGGTCAACATCTTAATACTCGGGGGGGACTCTTGGCGTGTTATTTTTTAAAAAACATAATGGTTCAAGCTCTTGGTAGATACCCTTAATAAAGAGATATGTCGGTGTGATTCAAATTCGACTCGAATCGTGGAATCTAATGGAAGTAAAACAGAAATAAAATTGCACATTAAAATCATTAAAAAAAAACTGAAATTAAAAACAAAATAAGGAAAAACCAAGCCATGCTTTCCCAGTTCAAAAAGCAGTCAGCCGAGATGTAGCGAGATATGTGATAGATATGATATATAGTCTGATAGATTTATAGGTATATATGTTAATATGTATAATATAGATTAGATAATTTAAGTGTTTTCTGGGTGTGTGTGTGTGTGTGACACAACAATCAAGGGAAAATATAGGGTTTCACTCTCTTTTTTTGAAATTCAGATATGAGGGATCCTGTTCAACATTCAATGAAAAGCTGAAATTCAAAGCAGGTAAGAAGGATGGGATTTTGATATAATTTAGAGTGAAGTGAGAGGATGATTGCCGATGGATGAATAAGCAAATGCCGCGTTAGATGAAAACCACAATCCGCCAATACCAAATGCGTCAATTCAGTTTTGTTTGTTTGTGTTAATTCAAAGAGATGGGAGAAATTGTGCGCGTGATAGTTAGAATAAAGAAAGGAAGTTAGTCATCTTCCTCTTCAAGCTCCTTGCGATCGCGATTTAATCCACGGATTTGAACGTACTGGACATTCTTGCTGGATTCACCACCGACTTCGGGGCAAGCGCCGCTGTCTCCTGTTTTACATTTCTTGATTTTCCAGTTATCCCAAGGCTTTGGGCAAGTTCTGGGTCGACTGAAAACCACTTCCATTTCTTCCAACGTCCGGCCTTTAGTCTCTGGTAGTAGCCACCAAAAGAGGAGCAGTCCGACGGTCGATAGCGCACAGTAAAACATGAAAGCACCTAACAAACAACAAGAAGACACGTTGATTTCAGTTTCTTGATGAGTTTTCTGGCAAAATGGATTTTCTCATTTCACCTTGACGTGTGAGAATTTCGGTGATTGTCAAAAAGGTCATGGAAACGAGGAAATTGAAAAACCAATTGGTCGACGTGGCGATGCTGTTGCAAGTGCTCCTCGCCCATAATGGATAAATTTCAGCGTTGATAGTCCACGGCATCGGTCCCATTCCTTTTCAAATATCAACACAACACACTCGCATATTCATCAGGGACATAATAAAAGGGTCTGACATGTCAACGACTTACCTGGAGCGAAAAAGAGGAGGTAAGTCATCAATCCCAGAACAGTGATCCAGCCATGGGGTGATGGGCACCATCCATAAGCGTAAATGAATCCCGATTGGCCAGCGGCGTTGCTACTTAATCCAGCCTGTATAAATCCCCCCCAAAAACACACACACACAAAAAAGAACCCCAAAGATCAATGTCGTTCCTTCGGTCGATTGTCAAATAAAAAGAAAAACAAGTCGGAAGAGAGAGATGGATCAATATATATACCGTGCTGGATAGATTGTTACAAGGTCCGTAGTCTGACAAAAAAGTGGAATTCTCTTTAGTAAGAAGACAGGAGCCTTTGGAGACACCGCCGTTGGCAGGATCGTCCATGAAACAATATCCGCAATCAACGATGGAGTTGCACTCGTTACATTCCCTGGGAAAACAACAACAACAAAGAAAATGGAGACAGATATTCTACAAAAAAATGAAATGAAGACTCACGAAGCGGAATTGCAGAGATCTTGTTTGTCGTTGAAGAATTCCGTGACGGAGTAAGCGTTGGAATCGACAATCATGAATCCGACAGAGAGGAAGGCCAGTGACAGAACGACGCCCAAAAGGGATCCGAGAGTGAGACGACGTCTGCCCACCTTCTCCACCAAATAGATGCCGAGAAATGTGCAAATGAAATTGACAGAAGCCACCAGAGCTGACAACCAAATGGCTTTGGATGTGTCGTAGAATCCAGCCATTTGAATGATGGTGGCACTGTAGTACATGACCGTGTTGATACCGGCGATTTGCTGGAACATTTGCAACAAACAACCGAGAAACAAGGCCCGCAAAACGGGTGGACTTTGAAGGATTTGGATGACAACATTTGCCGTTTGTCCTCTTTGTCGACGGTACTAATAATAATAATAAAAAAGAAAATAATTGAATCAACAAAACCGTTTATAATTTGGTGACGCAGCCGCCGCTGCCGACGACGACGCTCTTCCATTTTTCCAGTTCCTTTCACTAATCGGATTCCGAATTCTCATTTACCTCAAGTTCGCGCTCTGACTCGTCCACCGAGGCTTTAATAGCTTCCAGTTCGTCGTCAATGTTGTGACACGGTCCACGGATACGTTGCAAAACTTTGCGAGCCTCATCCGGTCTGCATTGAATTAAATATCAAGAACAATACACACCAGGGAGAGAGAGAGAGTAAGAAAACATTAATTTTGTTATTGTAAAATGGAGTTGATGATACGTCACGTACTTGCCATGACTAAAGAGCCAACGTGGACTCTCGGGCATTAGAAGGAATCCGACAAACTGGATCACGGCAGGAATAGCAGCGATCCCCAACATGTACCTACAAAATAAATAAACACCAACGTTTTTAAGGTGTTGAATGATTCAATGGCGCTACACGAGAAACTAATAAAAAAAACCGCTCATGCATCAACAACAACATCAAAGAAGAAGCTGATAAAAGAAAACATCTAAAAAAGTGTGTGTGTGTGTGTGTACTATTTTATTGACTTACCTCTTCCCCCTCGTTCGAGAAGATCAAATCAGTTTATAATAATCGGATTTCCGTTGCCCATTATTTTATTATTTATTTTATAAAGAAAATTTAGTTGTATCATAGAGACCTAAATAAAGTGATCGAATTGAGTTATTCTTGCCCTGTCATATACTTGAAAACCAATCAATTGATTTCAAAATATGATGAGCTGCTTCTCTCCCTGTCATATTATTCTTCAATGGGTTGTATAATGACACCCGATCAATCAACGTCGTCACACACTGCACGCCGGCTCGTAGCTCTGCCTTATTACTCCTACGGCAATCTAAACCCGGTCGATCGCATCAAAGTCTATATACTTGGACGTTAACAATAGGGTCGGTCGTCACTCGAATAAATGGGTCCGTTTGACGTCATCGAGCTCTTCTCACTTTTCTTCTTTTTTATGTGAACTTGGCTGAATAATATTTTTCCTATTTCTTATCTCTTAACAAAAAAAACAAACATCAAAAGGAGAAGGAAATGAAAAAGTTCCTAACAATCAGCACACACTGCTAAGCTATGGAACGCGCAAGTGAATCGATCACCAGGTTGTACAACATTCATACGGTTCTCTTTTTTTATATTTTTCTCCCCCCCATCTTCCTTTGAGAGCCCCAGCAGCAGCTGCTACCGGAGGGATGAAAATCAATAGGAGACGACACCAACCGCGACCACCCGCCGAGAAGTTAACACGTAAAGATCGGAAAAGGAAGATTCACAGAATCAAAGTTGTCTTTTTTTGTTTGAATATTAAGTTAGTAGTAGTATTCAATGATGATTCGATATCAAAAGAGAACATAAAAAAGAACCAAACACTTACCTCCATCCTTCAGGAACTTTACTGAGAGCTCCGCTGAATACGGCAGCCATGGCCTGACCGCCTGTAATGAACATCACATTCATCGTCACCAACATTCCTCTTTGGCCGGAAGAGGCCGTTTCGGCTAAATACATTGGCACCACCATGCTGGCCAGACCTTATTTTTGTGCGTGTTTGTACAACAACAACAAAATGCGAAAATAAAAAAAACATAAAGAAAAAATAAATCAAACAAAAGAAATCATAAAAACATAAAGAAAAAGAAAAATGATTTTTTGATAAGAAAATGTGTTTGAGAGTTGGACGCGTCGCTATGTCATTATAGAGATGAGATGAGCGGTGGACCGAATGCTTCGCATGCATGACGGCTGCAATAAGAAGCAGCTTCAGAGAAGACGGGCGAGCTATTGACAGTACCAAGAGTTGTCCCACCCAAAAGTGGAATAAGTGCATAAGAAAAATATATAAAAATAATATAGGAGGAGCTTAGTTTTGGCCAGTGTGTTGTTTAGGAGAAGAAAAACAAAAGAAACGACTAAGGAGCCTGACGGTAAACATCAAAAGTTGGGATGGAGGACCAAAGGTACAACATACAACAACAACAGAAGACAGGAGCTGGAGGGGACGATCGATGGACACAGGAGGGACGGACCTGCGGCTGGAGAAATTCAAGACGTCCAACCATTGAAGACGGAATGGCCAATGCTGATGATGAGCTCCTGCAGCTTTGGTTGACGTTAGCAAGTCGGTTGTCATCATCAGGACGGGCTCTTTGCGTCCAGTGACGGGCGGATAAAGTGTGAACGCCACAGCCGAAGCCAATGCACCGCAGAAACGACCCATAGTTATCAAGACGCTCTGGAAGGCCACCAGGCGGCCGCGTAGATATGCCGGACTGGATTCGGCAATGTAGACGGACACGGTTGTCGACATCCAACCTGATCCCGCACCAATGCCACGAATCACGCGGGATGGGGGACCAATCATCAAAGCCAAAAGAAAAATTGAAGAGAAAAAAGGCACACACGTACAACAAAAAGTTCAACGAACTATAAGGGACTTTCAATCCCTTCCGGGACCACACCTCGATCGATTGATCGTTTAACGATAAAAGCACGTCGGGATTTCGACTACTCCGCCCCATCGTAGTTGGGTAGTAGCTATACAATTCCGTCAGGTTCGATTCAATGTCATCTAGGCTGACGCTCGCGATCCTGCGGAAGATTTTCTCCTTTACAAGATGGACCGAACTGTTCTTTGTGTGTGTTTTTGCTTTAGGCGGATCGATATCGTCATCATCAGGACAACAAATTTCAAACAAGTCACGATCCCCTACCTATAGAGCAGTTGAAACTGGCACTCCTCTTCCACGCGTGCAAAAGGTCGTGCCGTTTTTCTCTTTCTCCTACATCATAATGAGCTTCGTTCCGACACACACTGCGAGTAATCGATACTACAAGGATCAACAACAAATAATAAAAAACAAGTCCAAGCGGCAGAGAGAGAGAGAGAGGCTTGTTGATCCAGAAAGGAGATCAAGAACAGTTTACAGTGGTGGATCCTTTTCTTTTCTTTAAAAAAAGATCTTCAGGGCTATATGCCTTTTTTCTTTTTTTGTTATCCTCTCATAGTGGCAATCGACTTTGTCAAATCTGCAACTATTGAAATATTCACAAGATACTTGACAACAAGGGCGCGGAGGATAGAAAATAATTCTATGTAAAATCGAACCCGCCCACCCGGATTGGATCGATCCTTCTCAGACTGACATCCTAACTACTTTACATGCGGACTTGATTTAACTTGTCACTTGCGGTTGTGTGGCCTCTCTATCTCTTTTCCTTAATAATAAAAAAGAAGAAGAAGAAGGGACAGTCTAGGATATTATACGTCGTTCGCGGAATCAAATCAAATTTTCTTCATTACAGCCGCCCACCGACATTCTCATCCGCCGCCAGGACACACATAAAAAAGATCGCAGCCTGGGATTTTCCTTCTCATACCAGACGTACAAAGAGATAGATACAAACATGTGTGTTGCTACGGGTAACACAGCACAGCACACGGATCAATGGGGAGGGGAAGAAGGGAATTGATTGAAATTCATTTGGTGATTTTCTTTACCGATTCCAACGCCCACAATGATGCGTCCAGCTAGTAGTCCTTCCTTGCCATCGGCTGCTCCCATTACGATGGAACCGATGGTGAAGACGACGCTAGCAGCCAAGATGACAGGTTTGCGACCCAATCGATCTGTGTATATGAAACATAAACGAGGAGGCGTATTATTATGTAATCAAAATGACAATTCAAAATATTCAATTTTGACGTACCCGAGAGATAGCCACCGAATAGAGAGAAAATCCAAGCGGCTGCTATGGTGGCAGACACGATAGCTTCGTGCCATCCATTACTCAATTCCATCTCTTTGCTTTTGAATTTAAAATAAATGTGATTTTATTTTTTACAAGATCAAATGAAATTGAATTTGGTACCGAATTATGAGCATGGCACCGGATACGACCCCAGTATCGTAGCCGAACAGGAAACCCCCGATGGCGCTAAAGAAAGCTAAAACGTAGACGAATTTCGATGACGACGACGTCGAATTGATCATGTCATCGTCAGCACACGGACTTGTGGCTAATTGTTGTTGACCAGTTGACTTCAAAGGGATCGTGGCGTCGTCCTCGTGTTCATTCCTTTTCGAACCGACGGCGCTACTCTCACCCACCATTTTTCTATTTTTTTTAATTTTGACAGCACGTGGACAATTCAATTTCAAAAACATTTTCATCATTTCATCTTTGTAAATTATACCTGTTGCTGATGAATCCGCGAATCAAACGGATGGAAACGCACAAGGACAAAACGTTGGACAAAGAACACAACAACAACAAACAAGTTTCTCTCGGTTAATGGGTACGCGACACTATTTTTGTTTGGAAAAAATCGAATTTAAAAAAAAAAGAAAGTTTTTTTCGAAAAATTTTGTTGTTGCTAACCGCTCGACGTTTGAATCTCGACTGACTGGAAAACGTTTTAACTACGATGCTGTTATGTTATGTCGCCCACCTCCCTCAGATATTCTCTCCCTCCCCCTCCCTCTAGGCGTAATGGAGCAGAGCGCAAGCGTCATCGGAATATGCGTGTTTTTTTCTTTCTCTACTACTCTCTCGTGAGAAAATTCTTTTGTAGAGAGTTAAGCGCTCGAAAAATGAAGCGGCCATTTGAGGCGAGTTGAAAAAATGGCCGCAAAGTCAATACTAGCCGCTTTTACATTGGTAGTGACTGTATAGTACTACACTCGACGAGTACAATGACATTGCATGCAGCCAACTTTCTACTACAACATGCAGACGTAAAAGGAAGCGAACTAAACACACATTTTCTATTAAAAGAAAGTCAAGATGGCATCTGACAAGTCTGACACAAAACGGGAGTAATAGTGGAAACTTTTTCTCTTTTTCTATAGGGGTTCTTCTCAGAGTGTCTTTTTGAAAAAGAGGAGGGAACTAATCGTTTAGTTCAACACACACGTTGTATTATGGAGAGCATATCTCCTCGTGCTTTTGTCGTCATTTCAGACAGGAAATGAAACATCTAACCGAATTACTCACCATACAACAACCCGAGCAGCTAGTATACTCCGCTTCGGGCTATCCGAAAATGTTCATTGTTGTTGTACGACGAAGTAGGTCAAACCTTCACTTTTATTTTTCCTAGGGAGCCACTCCAATCCCAACCGACCACTAAAAAAAAACAACTCGTTTTTCCATTTTTAATTTATTCTAGTCTTTTTTTTGTTGTTGTTTTGAAAAATTTACAAATAGTTGGTCGTTTCTAACCTAGATGGCGTGCCTTTTGAAAGTTTGTAATTTTGACAAATAGATGGCGTGGGTGCAGCAGTCAACACGAATGCACACATGCAGCCAGCCACACACAGCAATATATAATGTCGTGTAGAAAAACGCAAAAGGGAAATAGAGAACGAACGGAACCGTCGGTGCCGACAGCCAGAAGAAGAAAAACTCTCCTTAGCTTTTTCCCCCTCCCCTTTCACCAACCGAAATTATTAGATACACGCAAAGGAGTCAGGCAGCAGGGCAGACAGTCGTTATCGGACCATTACAGGTGGTAGACGTGTGTTAGTTTTCTTCAAACCGCGGGACCACCAACACACAGACGAACAATTTTTTGTTTGAATTTCGCCACCGAGAAAAGAAAGAGAAGAACAAAAAAAATGACACAAGTCTCACAGAGTGATGATATGGTCAACAAGAAATCAACCAACGGTGGTGGTGGACATCACACGAATCCAGTTCCAGAGCAATTGCGGATCAAGTGCGGAAAAAAACTTCACTGCCGGTATTGGGAACCGACCGTATCTCCTAGGTAAGCAGCAAAAACGTGTTTAGATTGCCAAAGAAAAAAGTCTTCTTTTTTTATGGTTGAAAATTATATTACGTAAAAAAGGGCCTAGACGTTTTTTTATTCTGTCGTGAAATTCTAATCGCCTGCAGCTGTTCAAGTTTTTACCCTCTACTATACATCCAAATGTGGTAGAGAGGAATGTGTTAGGCCAGTGCGTGTTTTTGTTTTTCTGTCTTAAACGCGAAAAAAATGTTGGAGAAAAAAAACAGACGTCATTCAAGTGGAAAGTCAAAATGGCAGCGACCGATTCGGATGAATCATCAAGAGACGAATTTCTCTTTAAATTTAAAAACAACCCAAAAAGAATTCGGAGAAAAACAATGAAAATACGTCGAGGTTACCTTCTATGGGAGGCAATCTTTTTCTTATGTTCATCACCACCTTGGGGCCAATTTATATCCTAATCTTTTTGGGTAGACCTTGTTTTCCCTTAGGGCAATTGCTGTAGAACTCCTTTTCATCAATAATAGGTTTTTGTTTTGTTTGTTATTTTTTTACTTTCCAATCAATTTCAACTTTTTGTCATGTAAGATAAATTTAAGAAAACACAGATGTCTGGATCCGAGTATACTCAATTGGCTTATCTTTTGGTAGCACTTGACTCTAAACTATACTGATTTTAAATATTTTTGTGTTCTACATCCAAAGTCCTTCAAGTTTTATTTAGTTAAGTGCGTTTTTTTTTATTACACCATCATTTTTGATAAATTTATCTCTTCATTGAACTTTGTAATCGAGTCCGGAATTGAATATCGTCTGTCGCTAGTTGAAAACCACATCTCTTTAAAAAAAATTCTATTTGCGGTTTGACCTCTCTCTCCGTTTAGTTTTCTCTTAAATAGATGAAACAACCCAATTTTAATAATGAACTTTCTTAGCTATAAAACAGGTTTTGTATTTTGTTTCTCCCTTTAATTAACCATTTTACGTTTCCAATAATTGCAGGGGTCTAGTCATGTTGATTCACGGATTAGCCGAACATTTGGGAGTCTACGATGAGCTGGGATGCCGAATGGCCGCTGAGAATTTCCTGGCATTCGGTCACGATCACCGTAAGTTGTTTCTTCTTTCTTCTTTCTCATAAAGTTTAAATGTAACGGAATACCATCACACACAGCAGGATCGTTTAAATGACTATCATTTTTCGTGATTGGTTGGGTAGAGAATATTTCATAAAAAGCGCACCTTTTATTCCTCTTCCGTGTGTCGGATGGACGAGCCTCATCAATAGCTCATAATACAGCTGTATTATTATGATTATTACTATTATGTTTATATCGAGAAACTGATAAAGCACGCCGATCCTATACGGTACTACTTTAACACAGTGTACCCGCACAACCGTGATGGATCCAATGGCCCCTTGTGTAGTACATAACATATAAAAGTCCCAGACAAAAAAGAAGAAGAAGAGAGCCAACAAACAACAAAAGAATTTGTGTATGCGCGCGCCCCGCTATCGGCCTCCTTTTCACGAGCACGCCGCATATTCTCCCCCTCTCTTCTTCTTCTTTCTCCCGAACGATGGCGTGTGATTTGCGGGACTCCCATCCTCTTTTGACTTGTCTGGAACATGGCCAAAAGGCAAAGAAAGGAATAGAGATAAACTTATTTGCATGACGTTAAGCTGGACACAATCGACTTTTTTGCCTTCGTGTAATCGAAAAGTGGCTCTCTTCTCTATTTTTCTGTTGACTATCAACACAGTTGGACACGGAATGAGCGATGGGCACCGTGTCCACGTCGAGTCTATTGACGACTACGTCAATGACATCCTCAATCACATCCAATTGATGCGAGAAGAGCATCCACAAATTCCAATCTTTGCTGTCGGACATTCGATGGTGAGTTTGTTTTTCTTCTTTTTTCCCCACCGTCGGCAACTTGAGAAATCGATGAAATGGTTCGTTGTCTTTTCATGTTTATTTATAGGGTGGTATGATTCTCCTATCGGCTGCATTGAAAGAGCCATCGGCATTCGATGGTGTCGTCTTGATGGGACCACTGATTCACATCGATCCAGCCCTTGCCTCACCCGTCAAACTTTGGGCTGCCAGAATACTCAGCCGTGTCACTCCTCACCTTGCGGTATAAATCTTTTCTACGTTTTCTATTTTTGAAATTTTCTGACCAGATGTTTTTTTTGTATTTTCAGGTGAGTTCATTGAATGTGGAACATATTACCAGTGATCAAGCCGAACAGAAATTAATCAAAAACGATCCATTGGTCTGGAAAGGTGGCGTCAAATGCAAATGGGCCACAGCAACTCATGAATGTCTAGTGGTAATTCAATGAATTTTAAATTCATTCCATCGCATTTTCAACTCGGTTGGTTTCATTTTCAGGAAATTAACAAGAAACTAACATCGATGAAGGTGCCCTTCGCGGTCCTCCACGCTGAAAACGACAAATTGTGTAATGTTCAGGGCTCTAAAGTCCTTTTTGAGAAAGCTCAAGTCAAGGATAAACACCTAAAAGTTTTTCCGGTTGGATGTCATCACCTCTATCGTGAAACTCAAATCATCCGCCAGGAAGCACTCAATGACACCGTATCATGGATCTGTCAGCGCGTACCCAGTCGGACTTGATGCGACTATTGTTTTTAAATTCCTTTTAACAGAAAACTATGAAAAAATGGCCTCGTTCGTTATGGTCTCCTTTTCTTTTAAAAGAAGAAAAAATTCCTTAAAAATACTTCCTTTTTTATATCATTCCAAAATCGTTTTTATGCAAAATAGGGGATTTATCAAATTAAATTTCAAAAAAGGTTGTGGTTAAAATAATTCCAGATTTAAAAATATGGGTTGGATATCAAATTTGAATGAAAAAAAAGAAAATGACACGTGTGTAATAATGTAACTTTGGAATATGAAAAAAAAATATATGATACTCCGCATTGGCAGAAAATCCCCTCGGGAAATAACATCCAATATTTATATGTTATACATACCGTGATATCGAATATCTGATTGAACGTGAGCTGTAGCGATATAGTAGTATATATAAGGGTGTGTATATCTTGTACAAACATCTTCAGGAACCAGAAGCTCGAGACTATCACATGCACAGCCCGCGGGATTCGTATTTCTGCAACATTTTCCCACCGTAGCAGAGTTTCTTATATTTCGTGTACGGTGTGTGTGTGTGTGGCACCAGCATAGGCGTGTCTGCTACACCGAGGAGTAGTAGTAGAGTGACTTTACTTTGACTTTGATTGCCGTCAATTATTGAGGGCGTCTGGGGTATTCATTTTCTTTTACGACTGTCGCTGTCGCCATGTGTACACATACACAGTACTACTCTTCTTTTGACTTACTTATTTTGACGGGAGAGCTAACCGAAAAGCGTATTTACTTGCTTCAACGTCACGTTGTTTGAAACGGGAAAAAAGTACCAACCCATTTCCTGTATATTTTTTTCCCTTCTTCTTGAGGCCTGGAGGGGAGGAAGAAAATGGGAGCATTATTATGCTCGGCATTTCAGTGTGACACAAAATTATCTGAGCGTGACCGGCGGCGAAATGTTCGTGTCACGCACGTGGAATTATATACTCATGTTCCAAAGACGCCTCATTCGTTATTTTCCGAGTTTTTCTCTTTTTTTGTGTAATGAAATTTAATTATTTAGATAATTTGTACACGTCGTATCACAAACTTTAGTTGGTACAAGAAAAGAAAATTAGAAGAGCTTTTAAAAAACAATTTTACATGTAAGGAACCCAGTTTGAACCATCTTCCGGGGTCAGTCCGCCGCTGACCAGTAGTACAATGTCAACAATCCACCAAATGCCGACTCCACCTAGAGTTAAAAGCTTTCCAACTGCAGTGCCAGTCTGGCCCAAACAGAAACGGTCAATGCCCAGAAATCCCAACAGGATACTGTAGATCAAAGTTGTTGTAAAATAGTGGCCAGTATATCTAAAAGAAATCCAAAATTTAATGGTAAAAACTTATTTACAAGGATAAATTAATGAAATCTTATACTTGACACAAGGAAAGCCATCTTTCAGGAACTTTCGCTCTCCATAACATTCAATGCCAGGAAGTACAGTACATTCCACTTTGGTCTTTTCGACATCTTCATACCTTTGGCCTCCCATCTGTTTGACGAATCACAATGTGGAAGTATTCCAATGGAACAAACACTTGATCTGTGTATACCTTCAAGCATCCAAATCCAAGTTCATCTTTGGCTGTCTTGTTCCCTTTTAAGTCTACAGGTTCGTCACAATCCATGAAATCCAAAGACCTAAGATGAAAAATCACAACATTTAATAACACAAACATTTCTGAAAATTTGGAAATACTTACAAGAAATGGCACAAGACAAGTGGCCCATGTGGGGTATAGACTAAACTGTCATTATTCCCAAGTTCCAGACTGTTGTCATCAGAAGTCAAGACACTCAAAATATTAAAGCAAGCGATGAAAATAAGAATTGGGACAATCCTAGACGCGGTTCGACTGTAATGAACCATATTAACGGGTGTCCAAAAGCAACAAAATCATGCTAAATTAAAATGCAACATCACAGATTTTACAGATGACACTCTTATTGTTTACGCAATACATAATCGATTAGTAGTTATCGATTAATTTTTTGTTCAATTTTTCCTTCACGAAAAAGGCTTAAATATTCGTGACTCGATAACCGCGCCCTCTTTACTCTACCGTCGTCTGCTTGCACACAATTCTCTTAGCTGTTAGTCGCCCTTTTCCAAAACACCTCGCAAAATCAAGGACGTCCATTGGAAAAGAGCTGTTTCTGCAGATTGTGAAACATTTTGACGCGCAGCTCTCTTTGGTAATTTCCGGGCTACGCCATTTTGATAAGATTTCAAAGTGCTTGAAAATTGTGCACCGTTCGACAGTCGTATACACTATTGTTGATCGTAACCTATTTTTGAAACTCTTTGGCCTAGATTAGTCTTTGCACAATATGGGTAACCACTCTTCATTGTTGTTGAGGGAGGAAGAGATTGCAACTATTCAGCAAGAAACTGGTTTCACACCCAACCAGATTGAACGTCTCTACAGCCGATTCACCAGTCTTGACAAGGGTGACAATGGATTTTTGTGCAGGGAAGATTTCCATCGTATTCCAGAGTTAGCCATCAATCCCTTGGGTATTGATATTTCTTAAAATTCAAACTTTCACTTTTTCTGATTTTTTGCTTGATTTCAGGTGATCGTATTGTCAATGCCTTCTTCTGTGAGTCTGGTTCTGAAGACCAATTGAATTTCAAGCAATTCATGAAGGTGTTGGCCCACTTTCGACCAGTGAAGAAAGACAAGGAGAACAAGCTGAATTCTAGGGAAGGCAAACTCCGATTTGCCTTTCAAATGTACGACACAGACAACGACGAACAGATTTCCAAAGAAGAATTGCTGGGTGTTCTTCAAATGATGGTTGGTGACAACATCAGGTAACAGCTTAGATCACATTTTGTTTTGTTTTTCTAGTAATATTTCACGGGAAAATGTTTTATTATTTTCCAGTGAGGAGCAGCTGGTTAGCATCGCGGAAAGAACTATTGTTGAAGCCGATAAGGATGGTGACCAAATGATTTCATTCCAAGAGTTCTGCACCGCTCTGGAACGAACGGATGTGGAGCAGAAAATGTCCATCCGTTTTTTGAATTGAAAACAAAACTTCAAAGATCTTTTTGTCCGCACTTTCCTCTCTAGAAAAAGACAAAACCAAATTACAGTGAACATTTTGTACACACGTTTAAAACGAAAAAAAAAAGAACCTATTCATCTCTTTTTTCCTTTCTTCTAGGTTTATTGCCAATATATTTAGGGTGCCCCGTATGCACAACTATATACAGAATATCGTTTTAGAGTATTTTTTTTTCCGGGTATACTATGTGTTTTTGGTGGCGGGGTTGAATTTTTGATTGGCATTTTCTTAATAAACACTAACGGTAGAAAAACCCAAGCTCATCTTTTCATATGCGCTTAAATATCGTCTTGTCTAGAACATGTATAGATTACAGGTCAAGATATATGGAAAACAAAATTTTAATTTGAAAAAAAAAAAGCTCTGTTGAAAGATGAAACCAACGGGGGGGGAAAGGATTTCTCTCTGAAAAAATTTTTTCCTTAACTTCATGGTTCGTTGGTCGACTGGTCGTAGATCTCGCGCGCGCGCCAGAGTAAAAGTAATTCAACCCCTTGGTCTTCCTCTAGCGGCCGATGTTGAAAACGACCGGGGTCGAAGACTAAAAGAGGCTGCCGGAGAACAGTCTTGGTCTGTCGATCGACTACTATGGACGTGATATTTGTTCATCCGCTGTTGAGGAATATTATTATTTAGTTTGAAAACTACTACAGCAGTCAAGTCAAATAAACAGTGCGTGCGTGTGAGCCGGTTTAGAAACACAATAACAAACAATTTCGAAAGATGCGTTGGTTGATTTGCTTGTCGTTGATGATTGCCGTTCATCAGTGCCGCCATTTACCCAACGAGGAACGACGTCAATCGAAGGTATAAAAAGAAAGAAAGAAAAACAAATTAGGATTTTCAAAGGAATTTCTTCATCTGATATCTTCCATCATTGAGTCTTAATTATCTGTTGATTGTTTACTTTGGAGTCTGCAGACGAATAGCCGCGTGCTCGTTAACCAAAAAAAAATCAGCCATGCAAGTTCTTGAAAATGTTTCTTTCCAGTTTTCCATTTGAAATGTTTCTTTAAATAATCCATAAATAGGCCGGCCCAGTCAAAAAGGGGAAAAGCGATGAAATGTGTTGGAGAAACTGGTCGGTTCATTTTTTTTTTAAAAAAGGAAGTTTTTATAGTTACACTGTAGAGAGAGAGAGGGTTTTCAAAATGATTTTTTTTCGAACGCTCGTCGACGTAATAAACCACGTCAGGGGGGCGGACGGGAGAAGAAAAGAGCTTAAAAACATGGAACAATCCCTTCTCAACAACCACGTGTTAATGGGGCCCATGGAAAACTTTTTTTTCTATCTATCTATCTATCTGTGGATTATTATATAGACTCTCGATTCTCATTAGAATAGCCCGAGCAGAAGAAGAAGAAGAATCTTTTTCCCCGCTAAAATGGAGGTGGTGAGAGAGACCGCCGCCACCAACAAGAGAATTTGTGTGTATTTTTGATTGTTCTTTTTTCTCTTCTTCTTGTTGTTGTATATATATCCCGAGGGCCTTCATTTCCCTTCTCTCACAACCGCGAACCAATTAGTTACGAGAGTCTTTTTCTTTCTGTTTGGTTGTTCTTGTGGCGTTGCCTATTTATTTATATGTGAGAACCGAGAAAGAGCTTCGTTCCCCCCGTAACCTCCTCCTTGTCTACGTATTTTTTTTCTTTCTTTTACTTAATATTTATTTATGATGATGATTACGAATGGGCTAGAAGAAACAACAAAAAACAATTCGAAAAAAAAAAGACTTTTTAAAAGTAGTTTCCGATTTAAAGTATTTTTTTTTTTGGAAAAAAGGACCTCACAAACATTCCTGATGTTCAGGTATAAAAATGTGACAAAAAAAATTGTTGATTTTTGTCTGAACTCAAAAAAAAAAAAAAGAGTTCTGGGTGGCCATTTGGTTCAAATAGGTAAAAAGGGTAGTATAAATCCCCGTGTGTGTGTGTTTATAAATATATACACCGGTGTGCTCCCCGCCATTTATTAGTCGTTAAATGGACTGGAAAAACGGGATCTTGTAGGAGAAGGGAAGTTTTGAATTGCCCTGTCACAACAATGACACTCTCTCTCTCTCCCTTCACAGTTTGTGTGTATAAAAAGGTGCCAGCTGTGGGTGGGCATCATCCTCAACAAGTCCACCCTTTTTTTATGATCATCTTTCTTTCTTCGTTGGTTGGTGAATATGTTGAATTTTTACAATAATAAAGAGGGAAATTTTTATATTTTTCATCAAAAGAGTTTTTACTGAGCGTCACACGTGTGACATTTCACAGCTGTGCAGAGAAAAGAAATGGGGTGGATGAGATTTTTTTCTGTTCAATAGAAAAACGCTCCATCCCCCCACATTGGAGATGTTGTCATTCACTCTGTTTGTGTGTGTGTGTCTCTCTCTTAGATTCTACAGAGAATTTTTTTCCCTTTTTTTGTTGTGTGTGTCTGACATACCAGATGACACCATCATTCTCTTCTTCCTTTGGACACTCCCCTGGAAAAAGAAGGCGATCGAATTACATTTACCCTATATAGCTTATCTCTCTATTTATTATGTCTTATCAAATAAATCTGTATAGACATTTTGGTGCATAAGAGAAAGAACTTTCTTAGACACACTCCCCCGCCTTATTTCCTTTTTCTAAGGTTTTTTCTTTCTTTTCTCTGCGACGATATATTTTCGAGACTCCCTACTGTTTAGCTGGGGCCCCCTCTTTGTCGAACCCCAGAAAACCCAATATCCTCTCTCTCCTTTCTTTGTCCCATGTTTGAAAAGCTCCTCCTTTCCATCCACCAGACGTGATGGACAAATTTCTCTTCATGGAACGTCAAACACTGAGCAGAGGGGGTCGTAAAATCAGGAAAAAGAAAATCCCATTTTTCCAAAAAAAGGAGAAGAGGGGGTCCCAAACAGCAGGGTATATTTCTCGATTCTTTTTATAATATTTTTCCGCGAGATGAAAAGAGAAAGAGAAAAAAAGGAGGCATATTATTGACACAGAAAAAGGTCGCATTCCATCGGCGCGCGCGAGCCGGACGGCCCATGGATATTATAGCCTACTATATACGCGTACATATATAGAAAAATGTACCGACACACAAGAGCAAAATGCACCCTACGGTCTTCCTTCGAGGCTCCATTTTATATTTTTTTTCTCCTCTTGGCCGTCCTTCATCCATTAATCATTTATTTATTTTATTTTATCTTTTTCTGTTACCCAGCGGCAAGGACTTGTAGCAGCTCATCGACATGCCGGCGGTCGGAGGAGACATACCGATGATGTTCCGACTATGGATTTGGTAGTTGAAGATCAACAACAGCAATGGTCTGATGATGAATACCAGCCGGTTGTTTTGAAATTAGAAGTCCATTTCGCTGCTCCCAAACAGCGGAAACCGTTCGTCCAGCAGCAGCCAAAGAAAAAGAATCAACTTCCTCGAGGAGGATGGAATCGTACCAACATTTCGACTGGTTCATCATCTGGTTTCATCCACCTCTTCCTGCCTCTCTCTATGACTTCTTCTGCTGACTCTGCTCCCCTAGTAGTACAGACGACGTCAACGACGTCTCGATCTGTTCCCGCTGCGACGGCTGCTTCTGTTTCCGGTGCGGAAATGATGTTGACTCATCGTCCATCGCAGACTTTCAAGAGGGTGAACAACAACAAGAAAAAGAAGAAGAAGAAAAACAAACGTAAAAAGAAGAACAACAACAAAATCCATCAACAGCAGCAAATTGATGAGAGTAGTAGTAATACAATGGATTCAGTCGGCGGTGATGACGTCACGGCGTCGGTTGTAGACCAACGATACAAACCCATGCAAGCGTCGCATAGCAATCGACTAATGCCTCTACTTTTACACGACGATGGCATACCACCGATGCTCAACAGCCTTTCCAGCGACGAAACTCAACAATGGGCTCGTTGGCTTCGTTGCACACTTTGTCTAAAGGTAATGCTGAACTAGGGAGGGTGGAGGAGGTTTGATGGAACAATAATCATTGTGGTTGTTTCTTTACGTGTGTAGAACGACAGAAAACAGTCGGATGAGGAATCCGCCCTGTGTCAGCTGCAGAATGTCGAGTGTCGTCAAGCCAACGTCACAGCTGAAAATGAATTGACTACATCCGGTTGTCAAGGTAACACTCTATGAATCCATCATTGAAATCTACTATAGAGAGAGAACGGGGAACCAACCCGTATGTGTACAACATTTTATTAATATATTTTCGGATTCCCCTCGGAGCGCTACGGGGGATTTCATATTGATTCCCATCAAATGTTTTTTTTCCTTTTTCTTTCCTGTCGGGTTTGTTATTTACGAAATATATTAAAAACCTTTTTCCTGTTTCTTTTCAAATTTCAGAATCAGACACTTGTAGTCAATGGCAACGATGCGAGAACAGCCACGAAATCCCGACTCTCTTTGCCGCCCTACCTCCATGTCCGTGCACCTACCCCACAGGTAACAAAACAGCAAGAGAGAAGAAAACAGATGAGGTCATCTGTGAATTCCATTAGCATGTCATTATCATAAATAACATCATCTCATCTTCTTCTGCTTTTTCTTTTTTCTTCTTGTGGCATAATATTTAGGCTTAGTTTACAATGATCGAGTGTGGGATCCGCTCAACCGGCATCACTATCGATGGAGAGAAATCAGTCTTCAGAGCGAACGCGTCGACATCTATCGGCCAGGAGCTGCTTACTGCATCAGAAGCTTGTCAGTGGTGCCCAAAATGACTTTGTCGTCTCAGCAGTGCTGCTATGACGACCGCAGGAGGCTACTCACGCGAGGATGGGCCGCCGGGACACCGGCACTCGTCTCACCAGAAGCTTCTGTTCATCTCAGTCGAGTCACGGAGCGACTTCCATGGCTAGCCTGTAAAGGCGATTTCTCAAGGTAAGAAAAAGAACGAAAAAATGTTTGAATTGATTTCAAATTTGAACCAATTACTATTTTGTTTGAATAGGTATCATTTGCAGAGGCCGCCAGACAATCGATTGAATTGCTCAGTTAATCCGAGCGATGAGGAATACCAACGTCAAGTGCTGCTGGCCACTAATTATTGAACTTGAATAATGTCTACAAAAATGAAAATGATCCGATCTCGATCGACAAAAACATTCAAGTTCAAAAATGTCGGCGGAGAAATAACTTCCGGCTTCGGTGCGCCTAGCTGTAAAACCAATCATTTTCAAGAGAGTTTCAAAGAAACCAAAGATTTGGCGATTGCGACAAGAATTCAACAGCACCTGGCGCTAAGTATATCGCCAATGTTTTTTTTATACAAGACTCACACATCCAACATTTATTATTGAAATAAAACACAAAACAATCCAGTTCCTTAAATTATCATTACACAGCGGAGCAACGACAACAGTTTAGCCGCGCTATCAGTTTTCTTCTTTTTCTTATTATTTTAATAAAAGAAAATGTCATCGTCATCCAATTCATTTGTCCTCCCCCACAAATTACCATCATCAAAAATCTATGTAAATTTTCCTTTTTTCCAGTAAAATATAATTTGCTTATTTTATTAAGTGAGCTATGGAAATACACTCAATGATTATTAAATACCAAAAAAAAAACGATAATAGCCAAACCATTGTCTTATTTGATAAAGTAATGAATAGGTAAATCAATTGTAGCTGTCTTGTACTCTTGTTGCATCCGAAGAGTGAAAGTTCACTAGTTAACACTTTTCATTTCAGTTTTAATTGCTATTTTGAAACAGATACATTATAGAATAAAATATGGCTGTCATTATTAATTTAATTCGAAATAGAGAAATGCATTTCTGCCTTTGCTATTTCTTTACTCCATTCATCATTTTGAAAATGGCCGCGTTTTGTTTTATCTCCATGACAACCCACTATCCGAATGTAGTCTGCTCTTGCATTCAAAACAACCTTTTCATTTCTCTGTGAATTAGGGCGTTTATCTATATTAAGTCAATCATGTGACAGCGGCGTTATTTATCTTACATAATAAGAACACAAAGACTGGAGACCCTGCAGAAAACGAGACATTTTTACCTTGGCATGTCTTTAACATTTTTTAGATCTTTGTAAAAATATTTCAAAGTTGGTCGTGAACGTTTTATTGCAGTAAAATTAAACAACACCATGACAGACAACAGCCAAGCACAGTCGACTGGATCAATTGCTGGAATTTCATCAAATGAAATCACACCCAGTACTACCAAAAAAGTCACTGACACTGCTCCCGATGTTGTGCTGCTCTGTGATGGCGAAAGAATCTCATGTCATAGAGCTGTTTTGGCCAAAGCAAGTTCTTATTTCAGTGCCATGTTCAGCTCAAGCTTTGCAGAAAAAGATGAGAAGTTTATAACCATTAAGGTACATTAAAAAATGTCTGTGTGTCTAGTTTTTTTCATCCATTTTACTTATTTCATTTTATTTAGGATGTAGATGGTTTTATACTTCGTATACTTGTAGATCTGTCTTATGGCTATCCATTGGAACTGGAAAATGAGAAAATGATGCTTAAACTTCTTGAGACAGCCTCAATGCTACAGGTAGTTTCATTTCAGTCTTATATAGTAATAAATGCATAAGTTTTAATGAATATGTATGTATTGATTTACTTTGATTCATTTATAGTTTCTTGATGTTCAGAATATGTGTGTACGATTCTTACTTCACAATTTGAATGAATCAAATGCACTGCAGTTCTTTGCATTGGGTGACATGATTGGAGTACCTGAACTGTCAAAGCAATCCTTCGCCTACCTCTTGTACAACTTTGAAAGCATAATTGAATCTAGGGAACTGCTGAGTCAACTGCATATTGAATTGCTCTTGAAAATCCTTGAACATCCGAACCTCAATTGCAACTCGGAAATTCAAATCCTCCAAATAGTCGATCGCTGGATTATCGATCAAAATGCCATCATTCCCGAAGGCAGAGTATTCAAGCTGTTCGCTTGCACTCGATTCAAAGTCTTGAGTGAGGAAGATTTGAATACAGCATCCTTGCTTCCCTTTGTCCAAGAATCACAAATGCTTTCGAAAGTCGTGTCCATTCTCCGTTTGAAAGACACAACGCTCGTCAAACCGTGTCGATGCCATTGCCATTTCAAGGGAGATTCTCCCCAATTGAAGATGGAGGGATGCCAAGCTTGTATTGGTTTTCAAGTGGCGGTAGAAGATGAAGTGGATAGTGATAAAGACGCACAAGAAGAAAATTCCTGCCTCTCGCCTCCTGACTTTCGATTGCGGGAAATTTTCAGGTCTCCTTGCTGTTCGAAGAAATCGGAATCGGTGATTGACAACTCTGAAAAGAAAGAAAACGTGATTGATTGTTATCCACTAGAGATTATCGATTTAGTTCAACAGCTTTTATCCACTTCTCCAAGAGTTCCCCCATTCGTTCCGTGCGTCGTTGGTCATGTCCGATGTTTAGAAGTGCCCGGAGGTTCGTGCTGATTGCAATCAGAGTTTCGAACTTATCCTAATTATTTCATTAACTTGCAGATGGACCAATTTTGAAGAAATCGAAATTTATAGAAGGCCCATCTCTGTTGATGTACAGTTTTAAGTCAAAAAGCTTCAAAAGTTTAGTTAAACTTTCAAAAATCCACGAAGGACCTGTCGAAGCTTCCGGTTATAAAGTCTGTGCATTAGGTAAGATAAATAAGTTCTAATTCAGGCTGTATTTATATTTAATTGCGTGTTTCTGTGTAGGAAAAGATGTCTTCATCTTTGGCGGAGAGTACATGTTTGGCTACAGCAATTGGCAAAATTCCGTTTGGCGTTGGGATAGTTTCAAAAACATCTGGAGCATTGAAACATCGTAAAACTTTAATAGCCCTAAATATCTAAATTTATCATAATTAAAAGCCTTTTTTTTTAATCTTTAGACTGTTGTCTTCGAGACGTCATCATTCGCTCTGTGTCTACGATGAATTCATCTACTTAATTGGTGGATACGGAAAACATAGGATCATATTGGATTCGGTCGATCGCTACGACACTTTCAAATGTTTGGTTTAAATCAGTATACGAATATTTAGGTCTTATCAACTTATAAATGTAATTCTGTCAGGCTCGTGGAAACGATGCGCTCCATTACCAAGCCCGCTTTATTCCGCGGCATGCTGCAGTCACAAAGGACTTATCTACGTGTTTAGTCATCAAGTAAAGCTCTGATTTTACATGATTCGATTCAAATAATACATTTCCCTTGTTTTGCAGGTATTTACTTATGACCAACAGTTGGACGAGTGGCACACATTGGCGAATGTCAGGTTACCAGCGGATACGACTTTTTCTCATGCCATGTCTGTCAAAGACAGCGGAATATATTTGACAAGTATGCGAGAACAATAGGGCAGTAACGTCCAAAAAATTAACACCTTTTTGCCGTTGTGTTCTTCTATTTGTTGTTGACAGGTGTGTACTCGAACTTTCTTTACCACTTTGACCCGGATGCGGAGTCGCTCGAGGTTTGTGTCGTCGGCAAATTCGAGAACAATGTGCTCAACAGCTGCTACGTTGAAAGTCTCCAGAGTATTTTCACATTTTCCACAGATGAAGTCAATGAATCGGCTGGATTCCCACCGTCGCATCAGGTAGAAATTTTGACACGGGTAGCAAGTTATTCACCGTCCTTTGGAAACAAAATTCAGACCAAGGTCTCATTACTGATTTTGGAATTAGACACAGTCTGGGCTGTTTTCCATTTCTGTGTTACGAATAATTGTATATTTCCAAACTATTTCTGCCTTTTGTGAATATTTTGTAATCTTTTGTGATAAATATGGTCTATAAATATTTACTGAAATGAACTTCGATTAATGTTTTTTCTTCCTGATTTAAATGAATTTCTCTCCAGGTCAACAGTAATAGAATATGTGGGGGGGGGGGGGCTTTAGGGGGTGGGCTGCGATGCGGATAAGGTCAGCAAGGCATCGCGGGTGCAGTTGTAGGAGGGACAGCAACAGCGGGGGCTCACGACATTCTTGACCACTTGGGTAACGCCTAAAAGTCTCTAGGTGTGTCTTTTGGTCGAGTGACTATAAGAAGAAATTACCACCCAGATGGTTTGAAAGGGATGTCGTAGATGAGAAGGGGAATGCGAAGAAAATCTTGCCGGGTGGAGTGTAAGGGACCACCTGTGTGTACATAGCTGATCAGGGGGAAATGTGCAACAGCAATACAATTGCATTTCGAAAATGATTTGGAAATCGTGCGCTTTTGCGCCCGCCTCAATTCATATACTTAAAATGTGTTTTTTTTAACTCGTAGAGAATTAACTGTAGGCCCAAAGTGTTTTAACTTAAAGAGATTGACATATGGAGGTTTAAATGTCGCCTCTTTTTTTAGCTTAGCTACGTTTCCAATTTTAAAATACGAAGTGATACCCACGAATCCCCTATACATGCGATATTTCTCTGTATACGAACGTTTCGACCATTTCCATTATCCCCGTCCCAATTTGCAGAATTGCTTTTCTCCATAAAACGAAGTATTGCGCAATGAAAGTCATTTTGACATTCTTGAAACGGTTGGCGACTGTATCTCATCCTTGTTCGCCGAAATGGATTCGCGTCTTGCTTGGCAGTCAAAGTGTTGTGACGTAGAAGCTGTTGTTGACATGCTGGTGGCGTTAGAGTCCCATCCTGAGACCTCCAGACGAAAGAGAATAACATTGTTCGTTCTCTTTTTTTTCCAATCTGCGACCATCGCTGCAATGTCACATTTTGCTGGATTTCGAATCGCAACATGGAATCCATTTGCGGACAATCTCTTCGTGGCAATTTCTATCAGGTTCTTTGCGCAGTTTTTTCTGAATCTTCTAATTCAAGTCCACCACCGCAGTTGTATGACTGTTGACTTTATGAATGGCATTCAAGTCTGGTTATCCAAATTGAGAGAAGAAGCTAAGTTGCGTCCCAAACTAGTTGAACCGAACGGTGATGCCACAGATTCTGTTTTAGAACACACGTCTGTTATTCTTCTTTCACGTCTGTTCCCTTCCCTGGATCCCGACTTCCAATTGCGGGATTTCGAATTGGCTTATGCGGAAATATGGCTTCGGACTTAGTTCTTCCAGTTCGATACTGCAAAAAACTGTTACTTAACATCTTAAATTGGTAGGCACAGTAAGAATACAATGACCTAAAAAAAAGTCAACTAATGTACTGGTTCATAGTCTAGTTGTTAAGACGTCCGGTTCTCATCATCGTTCTCCGTGGTTCAATACCTGAACTGTCAACTGTTGATTTTTATTTTTTAGCTAGTATAAGTTATCGATTATCGATGATTATGGCTCACGATTGCGAGACGGAAAACACGTCTCGTTTTTCGTAAATATAATAACATAATATAATATATATATATTTTGTTGTCCGGCTTGAGTACTGTACTTCTAAAAAAAATTTTAAGAAATATTTAGGTTGAAATGTTGTAGTTTCTTTATAAGAAGTAGACGGGACCTAGAGGTTAGATGGTTTTCTAGTTTTCCTACTTAATTATCAACTTATTGTTTAAATGAAGTAAAATACTTTTTAAATGTATAAAGACGATTGGATCACAATCCATCCTCAAGGTAGAAATGCCTTTCTACCTTAGTATTGTCCGGTTTGATGTCATTCGACAAATTTCTGGACTATGTTAATCAAATGAGATGCGTTAACCGAGATTTCGCTGTTTTCCCATTTCTTCCAATTGAGTAGCCTAAGAGGAAGAAGTGTATTTTGTTGGATTTAGACAAGGATACGAATAGATACTAATGACCTCAACTAGGCTTCTGTATTTAGTTACAGGAATTTGATCTGCAAAACATGTGGACTTCATGTTATACAACAGGCATGACTGAATTAAACAAAAGAATAATTATCTGAGTGTAAAACACTCGGACGAGAAAACACAAAAGTATATTTAATCGAGTACAGTTAACTCCAATGACAATAGAAAAACTAGGATATGCTCTACATTGGACCCTGAATTTCAATTGCGAGATTTTGAATTGGCTTATGCGGAAATATCCGTTTCCGAGGTAGCCACCGATCAACCGCCAGGTAAAAAAAAAGGTTTTTAATCCTCTTTATTGTTATAATTATGACGGATTTTTTAAAATAGTATATCGTAACGATTCATTAGGAATCTGGGTTCGTAATTTCTATTCACTGTTGTAATAAAGCAGTGAATACAATAACCAATATCTACTACTGTGATAAGCAGTGAAAAGAAAAACCAGCAATTCAACTGCTGTGACGAAAGAAAATGCAACAACCAAATGTTTAAACTAGTCTGGACACAGGGTTTCTGAATGTTCCTCATTCATTTGGAAAGGCGCCATAATTTTTGAGAATTCTGGTAAAGTAAACGTCAGAGCACTCAAGGTTAGTTGGTTTTCTACTCTTCCTAGTTATTTATCAACTTATTGTTTGAAATAGATTAAATTCTTTTTTTATATAAAAAGGTAATTTGATCGAATTTCATCCCAACTTGGAAATGCCTTCTACATTGGTATTGTCTGGTTGGATCTCATACGAAAAATTTCTGGACTTTTTTATTCAATTGAGAACCGATAACCAAGAGGTTTCTGCTGTCTCATTCCTTCCAGTTGAACAAGAAGAAGAAGTGCATTTTTCCTTCATCGGGAATATGAAGCACGAGGGACGGATGAGGTTAGGACATTGGATCCCCCGACGTTACTTCTCCAGTTCTCCTAGGGGTGGTCGACGTTATATCCCCCCATAACGACACGAAGTCCCCCGTCATTACATCCCAGTAGATTAGTAACTTCATCTAACCTAACCATGGGGGGGGGAGTGTAATGATGGGGAACGTCGTGTCGTTATGTTTAATTATGTTTAATGTTACGTTATGTTTTATATTTTATGTTTTATTATGTTTTATGTTTGTTTTATGATGATATTTGTATTTTGTTTATATATTGCTTATATTTTGTTTTTTATGTTTCTCGTATATGTTTGTTTTCTTATGTTTTGTTGTGTTTTATTATATTTCATTTTTTATAGTTATGTTTCATATTATGTTGTCTTATATTAATATATTATGCTTATCATTAATCGTCTTTTCACAAATCCTGTTTTAAAACACGTCTACTATTTCTTCGTCACGGAAGTTTTTATATACCCTTGATTTAGACTTTCAATTGCGGGATTTTGAATTGGCTTATTCGGAAATATCCGCTTCCGAGGTAGCCGCCGATCAACCGCCTGGTAACAAGAAAAGCTCAGGTGTTTTACCTTCTTTTTTTGCAATAATTTTGTTGGATTTATTCAACAGCATATGGTACCAGTTCATTAGGAATATGGGCTCGAAATCCTCAAGGAATTGTCACGTTATAGAATAAGTAACGTGTATTTAGCACTACATCTTACTACAATCAGCATCAACAGTAAACAGAACCCCCTACACAACCCGAGCATCGGTCGTATATAGCCGAGCGACAGTCATGTCGCACGTCCGGTTGGACTACATACCAGTAGTATCCAAAAGCGTGATCAATGACCACGCGATAGTATTTATGAACATTCAATTTGTTGCAGATAATTTTAATTTTTTTTCCATGTATCAAACAATTCATCTGCCCCTGCCGTTGATATCTCCATTTCTACTACTGATGAATCTGTAGTGCAACACGACGAAGCATTTGATGAGAGCATTTCGGCTGCTATTTCTTCGTCACCAAAGTCTTTTGGCAGTATATTCTTCCCTAGATTCAACCTTTGAATTGTGATTTTTACATGTGATTTTGTACGGTTTTTAAAATTTGTTTTTAAAATTAAAACTAATTCACTTTTTCAGATCCTTTAAATCCTAATAATGCAAGACCATGTTAACAGTGAACCCCCCCCCCCCCCCCCCCCCAGCGACAAGTAAATCATTGCCAAGGGCCCACGTCGAGAAGGCGATCATGCACTAAAGCCGTATTATGCGACATCATCGCCGCAGGCCCCGTGAGGCTCATCGCTGTGCTGCGGCAAGGAGGACGGCTGCTGAGAAGCCTGTGGGGCCGGTCCGTGTAGATGCGATTCCATCGCCTCGGCATTTATTCCATTTACTCAAAATTTAAATGCTCCCCAAATTAATTTAACCCCCAATACTACCGAAATGGCCGGTCAGAGTAGATGCGATTCATCCGCCTCGGCATTTGCTCCAAATTTTAAATGCTCCGCACCTGATTCAGCAACCTCTAGACGGTGCTCTAAGGGACCTTATTCCTTTTTCACCCAAAAATGGCTGTAAGAATATTTTTTTATTTTGTTAGATTAATTTTAAATGCTCCGCACCTGATTCAGCAACCTCTAGACGGTGCTCTAAAGGACCTTATTCCTTTTTCACCCAAAAATGGCTGTAAGAATATTGTTTTATTTTGTTAGATTACTTTACCAAATTTTTCATTTTCTTTAGGTTTTAAAGATCTTACCCACGATATGCTACTTGGAGTAGCTTTGAGCGCGTAACCAGCGTTCTTACACTGATATTGATTCCCTTGAAGACAAAATTGTTTACGACGTTTATCAAAATTCATTAACAAATATTATTATTTACCCTTTCGGATCGTTGATTCAAGCTCAATAGACTATTTACAAGTTGTTTTTCAGCTGATTCACTACTTTCGTCCTTAAAAATATATTTTTTTCAAATGAAAATTCACCTCATCACTTTTATTGGTTAGACCTTATTGCTGACTTGTTATAAATCAAGATGGTTTTGTTAAGCACAAGCTAAGAATTAACAATTATAACATCTACGGTCGTTGGTTGGTTTGTCGCGCGTCGTTGTTGCCCTTTTCTACATGAATTTCTATTCGACCAGAAGCTAAAACATTTTTTGCGTTGATTGCTGTTGAAGATAACTGCCACGGACGGTAGTATTTACACTATCGCAGCGTTGCGCTTTGCAAGAAGTCGTCGTTTGCAGAGTGGGAGAGGATTGTATAGTGAACGTCTCCCGCATGGAAGAAGCGGCAGATAAACATAAACCCAACAAAATGAAATAAAGTCAATTAAGGTAACATTATCCGTTTTTCAGTTTGGCTGCTGGATTTATCACTGGGATAATTAACGGCTGGGACCAAGATAAATGTGCAGCGTTTGGAATGCAAGCCGCGGCTTGTTCACTCCGACATTCCCCCGCTGTCCCTTCAGCCCTTTCAAATCTAAAATGCATTTGAGCATGTGCAATGATCTATTTTTGTACGCAAGAGTTTATCCTTTACAATAAATCCAGAGTGAGTTACTCTTTTTTTAAATGGGATACAATTTAACTGAGTTTACCATGAAAAATCACTTGTTTTAACTTCTTTCTAGTATCAATATTCGCAGTCGGCGAATAATTAACAATGAAAACAATGAAAATTAAATTTTCTATTTTTAAAATTTCGTATCATATATTATTGCTATTTTTCAAAAGTAAGCGAAATTGTGAAATGCAAAGTTGCGACGCGATTCACATGAAACAATCTGGCAATGCTGAACAACTACAGCCGAATTATATTCAGTCATCAAATATCAATTTGACGTGTATTCTAGCTTGAAACAGCATGGGGAAAAGTAACCTGAAAGTTGTTCCGAATTGGGAGGTAAGAAATTTTTCTGAATCTATTGAAGTTAGTGTAATCTTAATGATGAACCTTGCTATTAACCCAGCTCGATGAAACGTTAATGATAATACATTTGTTACTGACATTATTTTTAAATCTGGGTTTTCCTTCAACTTTATCAATTTGCTAATTTTGTTGTAATTGATGAATTTTAAGGTAATAACTTGATCATGCATGCAAGACTGATGCAAGATGTCTCAGAATAAACGTAGAGACCATCGAAACAGGTTCTCTGATGCTCCTAAATAACAATTTTGGCTCAGATTTCAAACATGAAATGAGGTAAGAGTTAGTGATGTCTGATGGGTTGTAACTAAAAAATTTGTTAATGTAAAATACTTTTTGTAGGGTTATTTACCACTCTGGTTTGAGTTTTTCATTGGATTCTGTTCCATAATTTATTCAGTAAGTGATAACTCTCATTTGCTAGTGTGCAATATTCTGCTGTCTGTGATGAACTTTTGCTATTAACCCAGCTCGATGATATGCAATGATAAAGAAATTTTTCTGAAGCTGCTGAAACTAAAGATGTTTCTGAGCATTTAATTAGTTTGTTCATGATGTCTTATTGCTGTATTTTCAGAGATGTTGCTGCTAAAAGGTGTGCTTTCTACAGAAATTTGCTTGTCCATATTGGCTAAATCAATTGTGGTATTCTTTCTGTAGGATGGTGTGTTGTGTAAGTAGACTGTAAATTTAAGGTTATTTTTTTCAAAGTGATGATCCTCAACAGTTAGGGACATATGATAAAATTTGATTTTAACATCTGTTACTGAAACTGAAATTAATTAAAATTGAGTCAGAAGATTTCTCAAGATAATGAATTGTTTTTCTATTTAACATTTAGGCCTGTTTTGCTGGCTTAAGAAGAAACTTTACCATTCCTCATTATGGAGATTATGTGTAAGTGAGTCTTGATAGTGCAGTTTGATCACTTGTAACTGATGAATTCTTGCTATTAACCCAGCTCGATGATATCCTATGATAAAGACACTTTTCTGAAGATTCTAAGATTCTGTGTTAGTTTAGTTCTTCAACTTTTTCATGCCATTTCTGTTTTATTTTCAGGGATGTTCTAAGGGTTGTTCCAAAGTTGACCACTTGTCTATAGTATGGGAAAATTCATATTGTTGGGGTTATTCTTCAGCATGCTGCAATATGTAAGTAAACTGTAATGGTTGAGTTAACAGGGACATAAAAGGGACATGAGCAAGGCCGCTTTGAGCTCCGGAACCGGAATTACCAAATGTTATTTCGATGAATTCTCATAATAATGACAATTTTCTTTTGTTGTAGATAGTCCTGGTTCGCTGACTGAACGTGAAAAATGTGATTTTGGAAGTTCGCAGGTGAGTGAGCATTACTCTTAATTGTGCATGTTAATGGTTTGTAAATGATGAATTCTTGCTATTAACCCAGCTCGATGATAGTTTATGATAAAAACTTTTTCTGATTTACCCTTCAACGTTAAATTGGCTTGCTTACGTTGATTCCTTCAAAATAATATAGTATAACAAGTCTTCGATGTTATTCCTTTTTACATAGGTTTTATGATACAAAGTTGATGCCTTCCTTGTGTTGCTGCCGGGATGTTGAGATATTCAGTTTTGTAATTTATCAAAATCTACGAATTGTTTGTCGGTGTCAGTCGAATACATAAAAAGTATAATTTTCGTGCTTTAAATTTTCTTACTTTTTTCACAAACTGACCTATCGTCGGTATGTAAATAGATTTACGGTCGTTGATTTTGTCGTCAATTGGGTAACCGGTACTTCTTTGGAAAAGATCTGCTACGTTACGTAACTAACTTATTGGAAATTTTGAAAAATAATTGCTAAATCAGCGAGACGTTTTTTACTAAACATTTCCATACTGCCAGTGAAGCTATTGTAGTTTCTTAATGTTACGGTAGATGGTGACATTTTTCTCGCGATTTAATTTGAGTTTCTCTATAGCAAATTATTACTGATAACTGACGGCTCTTTCATCTAGTCTGTCACTGTCTCTAGTCCGGGCTTACTGAATTTCCGACTTCCGTCATTAGCTGAGCTAAAGGTTATTTTTTTTCTTTGATCCATTCAGTTCCGAAAAGAAAAATGTCAACTGTAAAAGAACATTACATGCATCCAAACTGTAACATAAATTATAAATATCACAGTGAGTGGTTTTAACTAGCCCTCTTATATTAGCGATAAACCCGTTTCGAATAAAGTTACATTAGCATATCTTTTAGGGACGTTGTTTAAATGTTTAATTTGTATCTTAATTGGTAATTTTGAGGACCCAAACGGCCAAACCTATGACTTTCATTCTCATTCATCTGAATGCTCAACTCCGCCGACTCCGCTCAAGTGTACATCGATATCGGAATTCTTCAATCGATTCCGTTAAAGTTTGTCTGCTGTTCATCAGAATATTTTGACAGAATTGCACTAAAATCTGCTACAGTAAAATTGTTTTGTTAAGTATGTCAATAGAAGGATTCGTCTACTGGTCTATGTGGCAACATTCGTATAGTTATTGGTGTAGTTGGTGTTGTGATTAAAACCTCGTTCTTCAGTTTGCCCGTGTCTCGATGTGTAAAATAGTGATCGTTTCTTATCGATGATTTCGTGTAATACATTCATACATATATGGGACTTGTATTTGTGGTGTAGTAGGCAGTGGCACGAAAGTGAACCAAATACTTCAATTCACGAAATCAAGAACATTTCGAGAAGAAAAACTGACTACCGAGTTAGAGACTTTTACAATCCATTTGAACAAAATTGCACAAAGTGAATACTTCATCATGCTCCAGCAGAAGTGTGTCACTGTCAAACAGATTCGTCTGCTGGTTCGCTGGTCGGTATGGCAACATTCGTGTTAGTTATTGGTGTAGTTGGTGTTGTGACTTGTGATTAAAACGTCGTTCTACAGTTTGCAGTGTTCTGATGTGTAAAATAATGATTGAATTGTTTCTTAACGGCGATTTCGTGTAATACATTCATGTATGGGACTTGTATTCGTGGTGTAGTATGCACGAAAGTGAACCAAATACTCTAAAACACTTCAAGGATAACTTCAGGCTAACATTTTTAAGTAAGTTTTACATGATTATTGGTGCTTATTACTTAGTGAACAAAGCTCATTATTCAGATTTGAAAAAAACAGCGCTGTTCTGTACTTCCGGTTTCTAAATGTGCTTATGGCTAAGTAACCATTGAGTTGATGCCAAAAAGAACCCGATTTTCGTGATCCTCGTACAAGATAGGGTATAGCTCACGTTTCCATCCAAAATACCCGAAAATCGTCGAAAATCGCAAAAATCGACGATGTATATATAGTTCAGAGAAATTTTTTTTGGACCATGTCATGGATTTCGTTTAGAATACATCTGTCCTACCTGAAATTTCACGAGGATCACGAATCTGTTAGTTATTTTGACTTCAGCTCAATAGTTGAGGAGCTATCGGCCTAGTTCCGGTCTAGTTCCGGTAAATTTTGAGTTTTCTAATTGCGTAAAAGTAAAAGTGAACTTTATTCTCCATACAGTTTCCATCAATTTAAGCATAGTTGAAGTTTAAAAAAAGTAGTATATTTAAGATTTATTCGTGTCTAAAGAATTGCTGGATTGGCAATCCAGTCTTAAGGATGAGTGTCTAATCACTGACGCTAGATGTCCTTCGCTGTTGTTGTCTTCGTTGTTTCGTCTGTTTAGTCTTTGGAAAAAATGTCTTTCTTCCTCTGTGTTATTTTTTCAATTTATTTGTTGAATTCTGGATAAATTCAACCACAATTTTGTAAGTAAGTTAACCCAGAGCGTTACTACATAACTAGAGTTACCCAAATTCTACTCGAAATCCAAAATATTGTGTAAAATATAACTGTTGTCAATTCCAGGTCTGATAGAATTAGCCTACTTAATCAACTAGTGGCTCGATGTTCTTCGTTCCTGTTTCAATTTCCTCCTTCTTCGACCAGCAGACGATGTTACTGTAAATATCCAGCCCTACTACCTAGCAACATTCCAAAGTGATTCCGATGTCTACAGTGAATAGATCATTGTGCACAGTTAACAGTAAGTTAAACTTGTTTCAGTTATTTATCGAGTCCCTTACTTGGCAATTTAAAATGTGGTTCAGCAGCCCTACCGTTCAATACTTGAAAAATATTGTAGTTTTGGTATAAACATTTCTCTTTACAACCAAAAAATTCTTTGAAACTGAATAAAGCTGTGCATTTAAGGAGTTGTCAAGTTTGGGAAAGTCATTGGTGTTGTTCTTGAATTCGTTATGGTTGCTGTTTGGCGTATCTGATGCGAATGTTATCCTATTCGTTCTGATTATCATCGTATCCTTTGTGATTGCTCTCACAGCATTCTTTGGGCCTATTTAGCTTCGTTAGGTCTTGCATCTTTTTAAGTCTTTGTAGTAAAGAGGTGGACATTGATGCTCTGATGTTGTGCAATTGGGAGCTAGTATAGGATTGAGTAACGTAGACTGATATGGCATGTAAGTGGTGATGAATAAGATGACTGAAGGTAGACGTAAGCTGAAGGTTCTGTGTAGTAAGACAGGGGCTAGGTGTCCGAAGAAGATTTGTAATTCGAAGTTGGAGGACGAGAATAAGACGTTTCAAGGTAAACATCGGTAATTTGAATAGACAGGATAGTCAGATTATCAGTTTAATGTTAAGTTGATTCGAATAGTCCGTAAGTCTGCAGTTTTGGCGCTTCAAAGTTGGATGGATTTACCGATTTAGTTGATTTTCTTAGTTCTTATTCGAAGGACGATATCGGTTCAGTAAGTAATGATAACGTAAATTTCAAGTTTATTTTGTTTATTTTAACGATTCTGTTTAGTAAGACAGACGATAGATGTACGAAGAAGAGTCGTAATTTACGACGTATTAAAGCTTCAGCTTAATCATTATTGAATTACTAGCTAATTCAGAAACCGAAAGGGAACTTTTTATGGAGATTCTTTTCCGAACGCTAAGTGGCACTTGCTAACTTCCGAAAATGTCTATGATTTTATTTCTATCGTCCTCTAGTACTTGACTAGTAGCTTATTAACTTTTTCGTACTTATGATTCTATATTTTTCATTTTTCAGGGGAGAGACTAGTAAAGAAGACAACTGGCGACATACAACAAAGTTTCCTGAAATCTCCTGATGATGTCCATGTATCGTTGCTGTGATTCCCCTTAATTGTTCAACACTAAAAAGGTATTTTAGATTTTTTTCAGCCTTATTATTGCAATTTCCATTTTGGTACTTACTAATGATTGTTACTTTTTAGAGACTGGAGTGTTCCAGTCATACGGGGATGTTGTCCTCAAGTGACAATGATACTTAGGTAATGTGGCGCATTTCATTACTCTTCTCTTTCTCTTTTACTTAGGCCGGGTAATCTCCCCGGCCGCTGTCAATCCCAGGCAGTGTCAATCAAGCTTGTGTCTCCCCCTTGTCTTGATTGACATTTCACGAAGTATACGATTGTGTCCAGATCTGATCCTATATGATCAAGTGTGAGCAATTGATAACTTCTAGATAACAATTTGGCGACCAGGGGGGTTCCTTTAACCCTGCCACGTATGAAATCAAAGTCGACCGTGTGTGAAGAGATAGTGTCTCCCCGCTATCTACCGAAGCACGGTCGCAACGAAAGAAAAGTCTTGAACCGGACGGTCTGTTTATTAAATTTAAGCAACAAATTTCAAAATTTCACTGGCGCTTTGTTTATTCAATTAATGTACAAAATACAAATATTTAATTGTATATGTGTTCTTTATTTCGTTTATTTTAAGTATTTGGGAAGGGATGAGGTGGGGATTCAGAGGTATAACGGGAGAGGGAAAACGGGGCTAGGGAAATGGGAGCATGCAATTCAACTTTTTTGTCGATATCTCCATCTCTTTTCTTCTTCGGCGTTTGGCATAGCTGGAATGCGGGAAGAAGCTGCTGGACTGCAGTAACACTGGGAGGATGATTCTTGTAACTCAAATTCCCAAGATAGGTTACGCATCAAAGTTGCCTAACAATAAGAACCAAAGAAAAAAATTACAAAATTTTCACATTCACATAAAGAAATATTAAAATCAAATTTACCAAAGTATCCACAACTGGATGAGGCAAGCCCACAAAGAAATGAATCCAGCCACAGCTGCAGCACTCACAACAGCTTTGGTCTGGTCAAATATGATTGATGCAATGCAGGTACAAAGATACAAATTGAAGATCAGGGCTAGAATTACAAAGGCATTGTTAGTATAAAATCAGGAAAACCATCGAACTTTAGGCTTATACTTACTGTCATAACAGAGGAACTCAACCAGCTTTGGTATATAATTGGCATTGATGAGGATGTCCATAGGTGGATTGTGTTCTCTACAGAAGATTTTACAGCAGCACGGGTTGCAGTGATTTCCTTATTTTCAGCACCACTGTTGGTACCTAATATTTAAAAAATTACCAGGGGTAACAAAAACACTTAAATCTTCACAAATACTTATACCATTGGCTATATCTATGTAACCGTGTTGACTGTAGCCACACAATTCTGTTCTTGCACAGGGCTCATCATCCAGTTAGAGGTTGAATAGAATCAGATAATTGTTGAGCTTCTGGAAAGCAAAGGATCATCTGTTAGTCTTTCTCCTCTCTTCCTATATAATAATTACCAAAATGACATCATATAATAGAGATGACACTTAAGAAATTTTCAACTTAACTACCTTAACATTTCTGCTATTGTTTTTAAGTCCTTAACACACCAAAGTATCCACATAGATGAGTATTGCTTTTCAGGGAAACTCGACGAAACAACCGGAACAGCTGTCAAACGACATGGTGCCCCCTGCTGGTCGCCAGATCAGATATGAGTGCATTGCAGTACACCTCTACTAGATGGCTCTGAGCATCTGATGAAGTTGAAGCGGGCACTTTAAAAGTGAATGGAAGATTTGTTTGTTTGAAGTCTAGTTCTTTGGAGCGAACTTGGCTTCACTGGTTTAGTTGCTCCACCCGCTGCGCGTTGGCCAAGTTCAACAAATTGCTGTTCTCATCGCGACCGGAGTCAAGCTCTTCCCTCTTACGGGATTGACCGTTGTGGCCGCCATCATCGTCATACTCGATCGCATCTTTGGCTTCCATGTCCAGCTTAAGTTTTTCAAACGTAAAATTACCATGGATTTCCACAACTAGTGGCCTGTGCTGTGACTAAATGACTGTGGGTGGTTTTGCGTACGACTAGATGTTGACGGACGTCGATTCTGACGCAAAAAGTCGACTCTCCGTGGACGAAAATGAAAACGACCGTTCCTAGCAGCTGGAACAGTGGTATTAGAGTTGGAAGAAACCGGTGCCTTGTTTTGCTGTTGTGTGCAGGCAGACCAGTCCTTCCTATGGCTGCACTACTTCCCAAACCGGATAAAATCTCTTGATAGCAAACAACTCTGTGCACTCATTAGAAATTGTTGGTCAAAACCATATTATAACAAAAAAAGAGGAGAGAATTTTCAAACTGACCTTTCAATGAGTTTGTGAAGGGCTTAGATGAGCAAAGATTTGCATTCATAGGAGAGACCATTCTCCCATGCTCCATTCTCACCCTCCATGTTGAGGATGTATGGTACAACAAGGCTAATGAGGTCTTGAGATTTATCACCGCACCAGAATATCCCCAACTCTTTAGCTCCGCTCAGAGTACTCGATCCATGTGACCATGTTGTGTGTTGGATTGCGGAAGCCACTGGGAAATTATAGTGGGATGGTGATGAACAACCAGGGCTAGATGCTGATGGGATCCTCGTCTTAACACAGAGTCTGACGGCATTTGAAAGGCATCAGTAAGACAAGAGAACAGGATCGTTGAGGTAATCCCAAGGCTGCTTGGTTCCTCCAGATATCCCAATAAGTGAAAGGGATGGAAAGGAAGTCATAGTGAATACATCCACCCTTGCATGATGAACAAGGAAATAAGAATTGAAAGAAAGGTGATGTGATGATAATTCGCCCGACATAGCTGTGCATCTACAAAATGAAAAAAAAGTTGAGAAAACATTTAGCAAAATCCACAAATATGCAACTAAATCTCAGCACAAATAATTAAAATCATAATGGAACACAATTTAAACAACGGAATTTCCATGGTAACCCTATTCAAGTCAGGCTTGTCTTCTGAGTCACACAAAAGCTGGCACAGTTTCTCTTACACCTTGTGCAAGAGTGTAAAATTTTTACATTAGAAACTAAACTGTGCAAACTAGAAATTAGTCAAAATATTCCTAGCAAATTTTTGCTGTCAGTTACGTAAAGAGAACATAAATATACCTCCCAAATTGAATAGTCCCAAACGACGATTAAGATAATTGCAAAACAAAGAAAAACTTTACGCACGCACGTATGAAAACAGCAGGGCTACTCCATGGCTACTCAATCAACCATGCAGCATGCAGTTTGCAATCAAGACTTCAAGAATCAAGATCCTGGCTAAGCACGAGCTATCGGAGTATCGGTTACCAATCAATTGTTTGGCTTTCTTTTCAATTGAAATCGATAGCTACGAACTCCTCCCACAAGGAGACGGAGAAAAGAGATTTTCGGACCACCCGCTAGATGGCGGGATCGACAGAGCACTTAATTTTTTAGCAATTATTTTTACAGTGCACTTAATTTTTAAAAAGCACTCATGTCATTGTTATTCTTGCGTTCCATAGTTTCAAGCTTGATTTTTGAATGCACTGCACTACTCAAACCTCAAATATGCAAATATGATGACTGAAGAAAATTCGGCTGTAGATGTGCAACATAAGTAGGGGATGAAGTGATTGAAGAAGTACAAGATAAACCTGTCAAATGATTATTTGCTTGGGATTGAGTTCTAATCGTCATGCGCTCATGCTGTTGATAGAAACGTCTAATTCGTATCCAAATAATGTAAACACATTTGAGACAGCTTATATCGATACAGAATTTTAATCTTGTTCACACCATAGTAGCCTATCTGGCGAAACAATTGACGTTAAAACCGTCTGGCATTCGTGACTGACTGCCAATGTGGACACAAGATGATGAGCTGGCTACCGTTACTTTTCGTTGCCCTTTTGGGTACCACCCTAACCATACTTGTTGAAGGTAAAATAGCAGGAAACACGTATAAAATTTAAAAAATTTATTATATTTATACTTATTTAATTTTCAGCTGCACCGGCACCGGAACTAACAATCGAATTTGACGAAAATCAAATCTACACAGAAGACGGTAAGAATGTTGTCACTTGCAATCTCTGTGCAACGATTGTTGAGGACGTCGTGATTATGCTGGAAAATGGAACCGTAACAGACGATCAAATAATCAACTACATCATCAACACCTGCGCTAGGTTAAACATTTTTAGCAATCCCGATCAGGTGTGCGGCGGAATGGCGGCAATCGCTCTGGTACGCAACAAATTGAACCAGTTTTTATCAGTTTCCCTAGTACTATATTATCTATAAACTAAGAAATAAAATTCAATTCACTTTAAATAGCCAACCATCAAGTACATCTTTAGCACGGGCGTCGTTATTCCGGGTAACATTTGTGGTATGCTTCTTCAAGGACAAGAATGCGGATTATCCGATCCAGAGCCTTTAGAATGGACCATTGCACCTAGTTCAAACATTAAACCGCCCGTTAATCAACCAAGTCAGCCACCGGTATTAATCATCATTTGATCATATTATCCATTTCTTTTTACCAATTGCCTAAAATTTAATGGTTATTTATAGACAGGATCCCCGACGATTAAAGTGCTGCATTTAGCCGACATTCATTATGATCCAGAGTACCTTTCTGGATCGAATGCCATGTGTGGAGATCCACTTTGCTGCCGCGCTTCTTCAGGTGACGTTGTAAATGCCACAGATGCTGCTGGATATTGGGGAGATTATCGTACCTGTGATTTACCCTGGTATTTAATAGAAAACACAGTTTCTCAAATGGCCACACGGCATCCGGTATATCATAAAATGTTTTGTCTTTTATAAAAAACAATAGATAAGGAGCTGAGTTTTATCTTATTTTCAGGATGTTGGTTACATTATCTGGACTGGGGATTTGACGCCTCATGACGTCTGGTCAACTGCTAAAGACGAAAACATTATGATTATCGACCGTTTAATGACTCTAGTATCGCAGTACTTTCCAAACGTACCTGTTTATCCGACTCTTGGAAATCACGAGTCTCATCCAGTTAATACGTATGGAACACTTTGTATGGATATAACCGGAAATAACTATATAAGGTTGCACTTTAATCCCTGTGTATAGTTTCGCTCCTCCAGAGATAACGGATCCGGAATTCAACACGGCCTGGTTGTACGACGAAGCTGATAGACAGTGGGCTCGTTGGCTTCCGGCTGAAGTATCTTCTACCATCCGATACGGAGGTTTTTACACGGCTTTAGTCCAGCCAGGTCTTCGCATTGTTTCTATGAATATGAACTATTGTTACACTTTGAACTACTGGACCTATTTCAAATCACAAGATCCAGCCTCTAGTCTTCTTTGGCTAAGCCAAGTTCTAGAAGAAGCTGAACTAGCTGGCGAGAAAGTATAATTTTACAATCCCTCAGTTGCTACGTCAATAATAATTAGTTTGAGTGGGTCTCAGGTGCATATTTTAAGCCATATTCCTCCTGGAAATGGGGACTGCTGGACCATTTTCAGCCGAGAATTCGCCAAGATTATTAACCGGTTTGAATCGACCGTTGCTGCTCAGTTTTACGGACACACTCACAAGGACGAATATAAAATTTTCTACGACACAGTAGACGTCAACCGGCCTGTCAATGTGGCCTTTATTGCACCGAGTCTTACCACCTATTCCCGTCTTAATCCAGGATACCGTACGTACACGGTAGATGGCCAACGACCTGACTCAACATGGGTTTGTTTATCTATTTCGTAAAATACAAAATCAACATTTAATAAAAATTCATTCTTTTTAGTCTGTGCTGGATTTCAATACTTACATCATGAACTTGACAGATGCTAATCAACAAGGATCAGAAGTCGATCCCGTTTGGTTCGAGCTCTATCAGGCCAAACAGGAATATAAACTTACTGATTTAACTCCGCAGTCCATGGATGATCTCTTCCATCGAATGAAGGCTGATGACGCTCTTTTCCAGCTTTACTACAAGTACGTAAAAGGAACATCAAATAAAAATTTTAATTTGGTGTTTGTATGCTTCATTTTATAATTCCACTATAGGAACTACTACAAGAATGCGGATGAAGCTGTGGCAGAGAGTTGCAACAATCGTTGCAAAACCAATATGCTTTGCCGTATAGTCACAACTGATATTGCAGACCAAAGCAAATGCTAAGAAATTCATACTGTAAAAACGCTTGAATTTTAATCAATTTGTACGATGAGCTACAAAATATTGTATACATTCAGAGAAATTCATTATATTATATAATAAGATTGACTCTGAATAAAAAACCTCATGCAAGCATTCCTTAAGTTTGAACTTTAATCTCGGTTGGAACGGAATATATGGAACGCGATGTTGTGTTACCTCTAGCGATTCCATGGCGGATTTTGGCCGAGGCGGAGGAAGAGGCGGTTGCTCCATGTGCATATCTTCAATTGGAGGAGGCGGTAACGGTTCCAGCTCTTGAGATTCCTGTTCAGTCGGCTGGCCTGAGGAACTGCAGGAATTTCTTCCGTTATGGGCGTTGCAGTTTCATCTCCTTGGACAAATCCTCCGTCAACGGGACTGGGAGCCGTAGGTTTGGAAACTTTTTTGGTGGTATTACTTGTTACGTTTCCGGATTTTATGCGACGCCAAGTTTTTCCCTTGGATGAAGTTGAAGTACCAAAAGAAACTGTCGTTTTAGTAGTCGAAGTTCCGATGCTCTTTTGTTGACGTTCATCTGATGCGTTTGGACTGTTGGTGGCGCTCGACTGTCTTTTGCTGCTTCCACTTCGAAACATTTTGCAAGTTTGTAACCGGCTTAAAACGGCCGGAACGGATAAAAATCGATAGCGTCGTCTCTGTTCCGAATCTGGTGGAGTTGGAGATTTGGATCTGAATCGAATGTAGCGCCAAGGATCTTTTTTGCGCTTTTTCTCGCTTCTTCCTCCTATACGACGATCAAATTGATCGGCAGACTCATCTGATCGTATTCAAATACGAATTCCACCAGTGTTGGACACAGGATCGAAGGTAATGCAGCAAACACAAAAGGATAAAGCCAATCATAGGGTTATGTTAACGCCAATCAATTTTACAAAATGGAGGGAAAAACTAAACAATTTAAACAGAAGCTAATGGCAAAAATCAAACCCAAAAAGATACACAAACCAAATTTTGTCTACAATTTCACTATTTACACCTACCGGTCAATCACAATCAATCAATTGTGAGTAGCTGTGGATGCGTTAAAAATGTAAATGGAATATGTTTCCCATGAATGTTATGTCAGAGTTGCAATCATTGTAAATGCAATGACTGAAATTTTGTTTGGGTGGGGGGGCCATTAGAAGCGGATGCAGCTTGAAAAAACGTGTTTCTTACCTTGTGGTCGATCGGGCTGTTGTTTACGGAGTCCGTCGAATGGCACCGCGCTGGATGTCACGGTACCTAAGTCTCTGCTCTTGAGGATCGGTTGCCGGAGTAGTTTGTCCAGTATACCTTCTTCGACCGGAAAGCGTCGTCGAAAGACTAGCAGAGTAACTCTCGTATTCACTATTCAGCAATAGGTGGCACTGTAGCGATGGTCGCAGCTTGGATTGGGCTCCAAAGCCATGATAGCTTCTGCGTTACAACACTTTGAAAACTTCAATTTTAATTGCAGTACGTATTTGCTATGTTGATTTGCAAACAATTAAAACGTTTTTAAAAAATGTACCCTTAATGAATTGAGTCTTTTACTCTTCTTTACCCCTTCCAGCAATTTTCCAAGTTGGTCAACACTTACTTGGCGCATTAGAAATAAACATTCTCAAAGTGACGCCAAAATTTGCTCCTCCATCCTAAAACCCGTGTAATGGGCGTAAATATAGAGATTACTAATTTACTATCGTCAAACAAATACGTCCCAACTGACCAAAAATCAATCTGAAATTCTGAACCCAAACTGTATCTCCTGATTTCAAGTTCAGTGTTGTCCAGATTGTCAACGGACACCAATGATCGCCAATGATTAACGCTGGTGTTTAACTCTTGAACATAAGTCCAGTAGAAAAATTATAAAATTCGCGCTTCAGTCGCTTCCTCTATTTAAAAAAGAAAAAAACATTAAATCAGCATTATGATAATTTAATGTTAAATTTATTCGAATAACATGTATATCTATAAAATTTAGCGTATTGCACATGTAACATTCGTTAATACGACCGAAATAACGCGAACGATTTGTGAATAAAGCAAGTTTCGAAATAATATAGATTTATACGGAAAAGTAACTGGTAATTGAAGTTGTATCAGTAAGAATGTTGCTTTGAAAATACGGCCACTCCAAGTAACAAATCGTCTTTTGATTTTGGAAATCTAAAGAAAAATGACAAATTAAAAAAACTAAAGCAAATAAATCTTGACAAAAAAAATATCCTTACAGCTATTGTCTGCCGAAAAAAGATTGGCATCCCTGAGTACAAGCGTCGTCCTTCAACAAAAGCACGATATAAAAGTCCTCGACGACTTCACAGAATGGCTTTGTGACCACGATCCGTCCCTGTTTCATATGGTTGATTAAGGAACAAAAGACTTCTCTCTCCGTTTCAACGGGAAGAAACGTGACAACAACAACGCCTTGGCCATTCAATTCCTTTAGCTTAAGGTTGTCCAGAAATTTATGAGATGTAATGCGACCAACGCATTCTAATGTAGGAGGCATAGCCAGAACGAAATTGGGCATCATTTCAGATCCGATAACCTTATTACAGAAAGAAATTTCACTCAATTTTTTTTAAAGTTTATAAACGAATAGGGAGAGTGGAAAAAAACTGACCTCAAATGCTTTCACTTTTAGTTTGCCATTTTCCTTAGAAAAAATGACGCCTTCCCAAAAGTAAGACGACGATTGATAGACGCCCAATGATTTGTTTGATGAAGTTTCGTTCGTCGACGCAGATCCGGAAGAAGGGCTGGAACCCGAAGAAACTGCATCAACTCCAGAGGCTGATGATTTGTCTGATGCATTGGTAGAAAACAAAAGTTAAGATTAAAAGATTAGCAGCAATAAAATTTATGAGTTATAAATACCCTTTTTCAAGTCAGCTGGGATCTGGTTAGCTGACACTACAGCCGTACGGGATACTTCTTCATACGCCGATTCGAAATCCCGCAACTGATACTCATAGTCCGAAATAGAACGAATACTCCCAACAGCGGTTGAAATCTCATGTTCAACAGAGAGATTCCAAAATTCTTGTAAACGTTCCAGCAAAAAAACCTTTGCTGTGAATAGATGACGATTCAAAGGCATCAAACGTTCGGTTCGACTGAATCTTGGCGATAACGACAGTACATTTAAACGGAATGATGCTTGGGCCAAATCAATAAAACACCGTTATGCAAGTTTTTCTTCGCATCTGCAATGCTGTCTTCAGAGTTGCCTTCTTGCAATTTCTTTTTGGGATAAGACGGAACGAGCCCAACACAATTCTTGTCCCACGTTAACTTTATGCTCAAGTTTCTCGTAATCTCGTCGGAATCGATTACTTTGGAAATTTCAATTACATCAACTATTCCCTTTTGAACTTCAAAGCTAGACTGTGTTGCATTGGCTAGATTAACGTCAAGAAAATCACAGCTGAGCAGAATGTTAGCGAAGACTTGATCCTGTCCTTTAAGTAGTAAGAAGGAGAGAATGTTCTGTTCATAAGTTTCTTGCAGAACGAAAAGAAACACATTTTCCTGTATCGTGTTCTCCACAAAAAGAACATTTGCTTCGTTCTTGAAAGATTTCATTGGTTCCGTAGAATCTTGATGAACTTCAGAAGCAGCGATAGTCGGTTCTTTTGTTTCTTCTACAAGATTTTGAGTTTTTTCGTTTAACATTTTAGACTTTAACAATTTGAATCGATTACTCCAAGGACGAAGTGACTCTTGAATTTGTTTCAATGCTTCAAGAAAAACTGGAAAGTTCCTTGGAATCTCATTTCTTGGGTTTGACCAAAGGAGATCATAAACGACAACCAACTTGTATCCTCGAGAAATCGGTTCGATGGAATTGTCGCAGCCGTTGTAAAAAGCAGTCAGGTAGAAAACAGCATCACTCCTTTCATGGCTCTCAAACGATTTCTGTCTCCCTTCATAGTCAACATTCAAATTACCACCATCATGTCCTCCTTCAACAGGTACTTGTAGAATTGCAGCACCAAATTTTCCTTCAACAAAACTTGAGGCCAAACTGTGACTGAACCCATTTCCACCATTGTACAAGATAAGTCTGGAAAATTTTGCTTCGATATTCATCTCCATGGGAAGTTGTAGATGTTGGGTCACTAATAACGATAAATCAAGATTTTCTAAAGTTGAACAACAGACTTTTGAAGAATCCATCTCCCAAGAATGTTTTGAGGATCTGCATTGTGATACTTCAGTAAGGTTGCCGATATTCTAAAATATTTTATAAGACACAAAATAGTTATATTGAACTTTTAAAACAAGTAAAAAATGTATTCTTACACTTAGTGTGACTGGAATTTGAAAAATGTCCTCCTTTAGCTTCAACTCCTTCAATGGTATTTCCTTTGCCAACATTTCTGATCCCCATGCAAAGTCGTCTAATGCTCCGTGACAACTAAGATTAACAGCTTTAGTCAAGTTTTCTTTCAGTTTGAAACCATTAAAACTCTCCGTCAAGTTTTCATCACTGGAGATTGATGTACGGAACGCCAAATGACCCCCTAAAATTAATATACCCCGCTAGTGGTATTAAATACAAAATCCAGCAAAATAATCAACTACTTCATGGCGCCATCTAGCGGGAAAATCGGGCAGAACACTTTGTATCGATTTCTACGCATTTCTGGCAGGTCTATCGATACATAATCGTTTCCACTCGTGATTTATTGGAACTTTTATTGTGGAATGAATGAATTTTGACATTTGTAATTATTTTAACTACCTGGTTCATGATCTAATTTACTTTATTATGTCTAAAGCGGATTGAATTCAGTTTTCGGAGCCCATTTGGTGACTCCCGATGGATACGTCCTCAATAACGCCATGGCCAGCTTCTATAATGACCCTTCTCTTCCGAACAATTTAGGTGACATAGCGGATCAACGTCCATTTCAAGGACTTTTACTGGTTATTGCGACTGAAACGAACGGTCGCTGCGGTAGCCTACCCGTTTCGTCACAAGCTCGGCGGATGCCATGTTACTCTTCCCAAGTCATCATGATTTGTAATTTTTCTAACTACCTGTGTATTCTTGCTTCCCTTACAGGTTCAAAGTGAACTAAGTCTCTTTCGTGTGAATTCTAGATGAGCGAATAGCATCGGTGGCTGATTGATTGAACTGGAGCAGATTCATGATGACTTGGGAGAGTAACGTGGCATCCGCCGAGCCTGTGACGAAACGGGTAGGCTACCGCAATGACGTTCTTATCAATAACTTACTCTATAAGCGCTAGCTCTATTTAAGATGGAAGAAACAAAATGTTTAATAAAAATAATGATGTAAACACTTATTCGATCGAGGGGAAATGAGAACGATGAAACTATTTAATAAGTTTTAAAACGAATTATTTGTATTGAACTGACAGACACTTATGATGGATACAATTTTTATTTTTAATTGAAAAGAAAAGAAAACTTTCACGAATGAAACGACAAATTCAAACTTGTTCACTTAGCTCCCGCACGTCCTGCTGCGATGCGACCTTTTCTTCCTGACAACAGTCTCCTTCTTATCCGGTATAGTAAACTTTTATGCGATTACCATTTCAAACATTTTTCTCGAAGAATTCTTTTTGAAAACTGAGAAAAACGGAAGATGCGCAGTTCGGGATCAAAGTCTATAAAGGTAACCGACGACCATCTCAACTCTACAATTGTTTTCGTACCCTACGAATTTCAAAATGAATTCCTCAAAAGTTGGATTTGGATATTGTGGTTTCGACACTTCGATCACGGTCGTGATTCCCAAACACGAGATCATCCACTCGACGGAAGTGAACCGGATCAAGACAACTCATCTGCTAAATTGGAATTCTTCACAAAAAATTCCAACGGGAAAGGCCGCTGTTATCAGGCCATAACCCGACCCGGTAATAAAAAGACTCTGGAGCAATTGAAACCAAAACCTTTCCGAGCTAGACCTGTTCCTCGCAGTCACTACAATGAGCCTTATCGACCGGAGTTGCCCAGCAAAAAAAAAACCGTCAGCCAAAAATAGCAGCTAAAAAGGTAGATACAGCACATCCCGGATTAGCTAGCCGTATTTCGAATAAGATGGTCGACCCGATTTTGCACCCGAATGATAATGTAGAGGATACAAAAATTTCTCAGGGGAAACCGGTTAAAAAAGTAATTACTGCTGAAGTCTCACCAGAGGCCGGACACACGCCACTCATCGACGATGCACGTGAGAAAGTTGAAATGTCAACCCGGAGTCTGCGCACCCAGGTAACGTGGCATTCGCCGAGCCTGTGAAGAAACGGGTAGGCTATCGCAACGACCGTTCGTTTCAGTCGCAATCACCGGTAAAAGTCCTTGGAATGGACTTTGACCCGCTATGTCACCTAAATTGTTCGGAAGAGAAGGGTTATTATAGAGCTGGCCAGCTTCTTGCTGACTGGCCATGGCGTTATTGAGGACGTATCCATCGGGAGTCACCAAATGGGCTCCGAAAACTGAATTCAATCCGCTTTAGACATAATAAAGTAAACTAGATCATGAACCGGGTAGTTAGAAAAATTACAAATGTAAAAATTCATTCATTCCACAATAAAAGTTCCACTAAATCACGAGTGGAAACGGTTATGTATCGATAGATCTGTCAGAAATGCGTAGAAATCGATATAAAGTGTTTTGCCCGATTTTCCCGCTAGATGGCGCCATGAGGTCGTTGATTATTTTACTACATTTTGTGTTTAATACCACTAGCGGGGTATATTAATTTTAGGGGGTCATTTGGCGTTCCGTATTGATGCAGATAATATGAAAAGCATCCATGTTTCTCAATGAATCCTGAAAAAGAATCACTGTTTAGTTCATCTCATAAAGGTTTTAAGTTTTACAACAATTACTTAGGACGTAACGGTTTCGGGTGAAAACTTTTCAAAAACGTTAATACATCACCGGTAGACAACTTCTGAAACCGTTGATTTCGTACTTTATTTTAAAATAATTTACACTGATTTTGTAAAAACTTGAATGAACAGTATATCTATGTCACAATACAATCGATTATCTTTTTTAAAATCTTTTCTCAAACTAGCGATTAAGACTTCTCAGAAACAACGCCAAGATCAAACGAACGAGACAACAGAATGGAGTGGCAACTTGCCAGCTGTTTTATTCAAGGTCGTATGTGAGGTACTCGAAGACTTGGGCTATTGTACCTCACGCGGCGTTGCCATCAATCATTTCTCAAAAAGCGCCAAATTTTCAAAAATGTTACATTTCATCCAGGAAATCAATAAAAACGTAAGCAATAAAGCATGCAATACTTTAAAATAACAAAAGGTGGTCTTAAAATTAATTATAACATTTATACAGCACGAAATTTTAAAAATACATCCTGTGTGGGTTAATATTTTTGTGGCTGATTCCTCCATATTACAAATTTGTCATATTAATTGTTATGACTTTGTGAAAGGATTTAAAGAGGACAGATATAATGTTGATTTAAACAAAGTTCACGTAAAAAAAAATCTTATTGCAATAATTTTGACATTATTTCCAAAATTGATAAGTTTAAGGGGGATGGGTGGGTGAGTTGCATAAGGCGTCGCTTGTTGATTATAGTATCTTGCGACTCGAGTTCAATTCCCACATCCGGTGACCCCTACTACGTGGATTGTTTAATCGGTAAGTATAAAAATTATCTACTCTTAAGTATGTGTTGTCAGGATGACTTGCGCAGGAGAGGGGGATCACTGGCGATGGGGAGCGTAATAATATTAAACTACCCGCTTGATCCTCAAGTCAAAGCGAAATGGTTGATACTTTGGGCGAGTGCTAGTACTGCCTCTGGGAAAGTGCTAGTAAGTAGAAAAACCAATACCTTACGTAAAACGCGATTAATCGCTCGTTGATTCGATTCCTACCGAATATCAACGTCCTGACAACTGCTAGTCTGGTTATGGCAACCGATTTGGGTAAGCCACTACGAGTGGTCAAGCCGCTGCAGAGGAGAATTCGCAACCTCGATACAACGCAGAAATCCTTCGTGTTCATGTGTAAAGGTATAAATATGTTAAATGTAAGAAGAACACGAAGATTTCCTCCGATTGGGGGGGCTTCTCAAAGACGATCGAAATGTACTACTCAATAAATCGTCGACTAGTAAACAAAGATCTGGCATTTCAAATGCCAGATTTAGTAGGAACACAACATTTTTGCAGCGAATCTGTTTTTACACTAAATTGAAAAAAATATTCCGTGTGGGTTAATAACTTAATATTTTTGTGGCGGATAATAATATTACAAATTTGTTGTATTAAATGTTATTAAAAAAAATATAAAATGTAAATGTTGTATAAAAATGTTAGTTGTAAGAAGAACGCGTAAGATTTCCTCCGATTGGAGGGGTTTCCCAAAGACGATCGAAATGTACTACCAATTACCAAATGTACTTGGTACTCGATAAATCGTCGACTAGTAAACAAGGCTCTGGCATTTCAAATGGCAGATCTAGTAGGAACACACATTTTTGCAGCGAATCTGTTTTTAAAATCCAATATCTATAATAACATAACTAATTATTATAATATTAGCAAATATTAAGTTTTATATTTTACAAAACCAAAAACCAACCACCTTTTCTATTTTTATTGGATCGTCAGTAATAAAATTAAAAAATTATAAGATAAGTGCTTAAGTAGACCCCTTCATTACAATGTAGAAAAAAGTAAAATTGTTAATACTTGGTTATAATGAAAGACTGATACTGTGATATAACCGTTTAAGGTTGAGAAAATTAAAATATCAATTACAACCATTTAACAATCAATCGTGTAATTAAATTGTAGAGAAATCATTCTAGATCGATTGATTATGTAAGAACAAATGATTTTTCGAGCAGCAGGAAAGGAGGAAAGATATCCAATGGTAGGCAGGTATAGGCTACCATATTACTTGACAATAAAAATGGTTAATAAAGAAACAAAATAATGTAATGTGATTAGTGCGATTAATACGAGTGATGCATTATAACGCGAACAAAATGTTTCACTTCAATATATATGTGACACAAAATATCGGAACGCTATTGGCTGTAACGGGTGTGAGTAGTGTGTGTGTTACATGGTCTTTTCCACCATCCAAGGCACTCTCTAACGTTGACATTCTCCGATTATTTTCCAAATGAATCGTGTACATCATCAATGAGGAAACTGATAGATCCACATAACAATACAGAACACTCCTCCAAGCAAACATCAATCAGCCCATTCATTTTGATGCCATAAAACCTTGTTCTTCCGGATGACTCTTTTGACAAATTAATTCACGGTGACAGCAGATTCAAATAGGAAGACGATGGATAGGTAAAACTCTTTCAGACAATAAAATTTTAAAAATCTTTTCTAATAATGTCATGTTTGTTTTTGTTTTGAATTAATTGAATAAAAGCTCATGAAACTGATATAGCAGAATATTATAATATGACCAACTAAATGATGCGATTCACATTATCTGATTCAAACGGGAGATTCTTTGGCGCTGTTGCTGTATCAAATGATTAATGAAAGGATAAGAATATATAGGTGAAATGAACAGAACAATAGCAAATCCGTAACAGTATTTAAAGACTCAAAATGTGTAGTTAGGTGACAAGTGTATGTGTTGTTTTTTTAGCTTTTTCAACTCATCGATTCATTCAATTATGTCATGCGGCGGGTTTGAAACTCGATCAAACGCGTTCGACATAATTGCCCGGGAAGGTACCGAAGAGACCGGTACGTTGGCTGGTGCCCACGTACCAACCGTCGTCGCACTTTTCCAGCACGCAGATCATGTCGCTTTCTTGCAGTTCAAGCTCGTCATCATTCTGCGGTGCATACGTGTAAAGCGCTCGGTATCTGAAAGACAAAAATTATCCACAATCAATCAACTACACAATTTTTAAAAAATCTAAAGGAAACTAAGTTGACAATTACAAGACGGGATCGGAGCGAGTATCGACCATCAAACTGCTAGGTTTATTATACTGTGCTGGAGCTGTTCGGTATTGATGCTGAGATGTCGCATTCGCCGGGCTCATTTTCGGTTGCTAAAATATAAGCCAAGGTTTTGTTCATTACAAGGGGCAGGAAGGTAAACAAAAAAAAAACAGACACTCACCATGGAAAAGTGTTGCGGCTGCTGATTGCGCATTTGTTGGTAATTATGAGTTGAACGGAGAGATCCATTGGTTATGAGAGCGGTGCCGCTCGTTGTCGGGGTCTTGACACCTGACCATGAATGAAAATTTACAAAGCTGATCATCTTTGGACACCAATAATTTCATCTCGATTGAATTTACTTTGATTGGAAGGAGGTGAAGAACACGGCTGAATAATGTCAACATATGTTATAGGAAATATGCCACGTCTCTGACCAATTCGACCCTCTAGCCAGTGTTCATCGACTTGTCTCGTGACGATGACCAATTCTCCTTTAACCAGAGACAATTCAATCGGCGTCTGCGCCACAAAGTTGAATTTGACTCTGCCTTTGCCTTCGCTGGGTTTTCGGTTTGTTAGTCGTACTCCATCGTAAGGTATGATCTGATTCAATAAAGGAAATTTATTATTAAAATGATTCCCACACTGGTAACAGAAATTTGGTGCAAAATACCTCGACATAATTGACAGGGAAGATGCCGACCATGGCATTATGTTCTCCCTCGTACCAATTCTTGTCAATCTGTCGTCGGATGAAGATAATATCTCCTTTTTGAAACGATAATTCCCTGAAAATGAAACATATTCATAACAAAAATTTTACTTCGAATTTCAATTAGCGTTTTTTTTCCAATTATTTACTGAGCATTTTGAGCCACGAAGTTGTACAGACCACGAGCTACTATTTTGGGCTCAGGAGTTCTGTCCCGTTGTGGCTGATTCTGGCTGCCAGAACGGCCCATTGGTACCGGTTGATCGTCCATAAAGTCATCGTAACGGTTCAACGGGATCGGTGATTTCATTAGTGGCCTTTAAGTCATTCAAATAAAGAAGATGTGATGATCATGTCTTAATCGTTAAATGAGCTCAACTCACGTAAAGTTATCCATGTGACGTCGAGACTCGATATCTTCCAATTCTTGGATGTATTTCCTTCGACGCTCTTGTTCGTAGACGCGTCTCATGTGCTCCGCCTGCATCTGCCTCAATTCTTCCTCGTCGATTTCCGTCTGCAATTACAATCGTATGTTATTATTATTATCAAATAATTACGAATTATCAAGAACAAAAATGTTTCAAAATGAGCGTAGATTATGAACCTGTTGTTGACCGCTTTGCTGTAGATTGCGGATAGGACTTCGATAATGGATCGTCACCTCCGACTCGGCGAACCTGTGCGCTGCGCCTGTAATGCAGAAAAAATGTCGATTTGCAACTATTAGAAACAACGAGATGATATTCTTTTTTTTATAACCAACCGATTACTTGTTGATACACAGAGAGCAACTCGAGACATAACAATTTTACTTTACGTATATAGTAGAGAAACATAAAAGTGAAGAAGTTGCTACCTGGTGCATGCTGAGCATCGAGAACACCGTCACCATCTTGCCCCACTAATGTCAACGACGATAAAATAATTCAAATAACAAATCAATGTAAAAAAAACATAAGAGAAGCGATAACGCCTTTTTGTGAACAATTCAACTAACGAAATAAATAATTTTAAAAAGCAGCAATGAAAGCAAATGGAAGGGCATTTAGCGTTATAGAAAGCTTGCTGCTGTTTCTCCTGTGCGGAATTAAAATTCTGTTGGACGTTACGGTGTGTTAAGTGTCAGTTAATTAGTTTGCCATCATGCGGTTTTCATTCTTTTTTTTCATGCCTGTCTATAGGGAAAATGCAAGGACCTAAAGAAAGAGAGAGTATAATCCGCTGGATCCAATGTGCTAACCGCTAGATAAATTCCGTCACGGATATTTTGTGATTCAAGTGTTTGTGCTTCCAGTGATTGCCCGATGGTGGATTGAATTGTTGTTGTCACAATTTTAAAAGCTTTAGTGCAGTTTTCAACCTGCTGGATTGGTCACTCGTGGCCTGCGGGCGCTGGTTAGATGAGCCCACTCGGCCGGAAGGGGTGGACGAGATGGAGACTGCATTCCGGCTCGATGGCGGGGATAAGTGGCGTATAAATCGTAAACGGAATGGATTCGGTTGGGTCGACCTCCTGAACGTGGAGGCGGTGGAGTATAGCGATAAATGGGTTGATGCATTGATGGATCAAAGTTGCCGGAATGCGAGGTAGAAGAAGCCACTGGTTGGTAGTCTGCATCCGGAGTGATAGCTCCTGATGGTGAGCTGGATTGGTGAACTGCTGCTGTTGCTGCTGCTGCCGGTTTACTGGATGTCGTCGTTTTGGCACTGCTGGATTCTTTAGGAACTGTTTTGGATTTGGCTGTTTCAGACGTCGACTGTGCGTTTCCAGATGGAGTCACATTGGATACGGAAGCAGCTAATGTAGACGGTGCCGGAATTGCCGGAAGAGGACTGGACATGGATCGACGGCTTCGAATTGATCCTTCTGAAGTGGATTTAAAAACTCATATCAGGACTAGCCACAGTAGTTTTAGTTGTTGAATTGACAGCAGAAGTGATGGTGGTCGTCTGGGTGTTGCTGGATGGAACGACAGAGGATAGGGTAGAGGGAATGTCATTGTAAGATCCACCAGCGGCAGAAGAGTTGCGGGTAATAGGTCGGCTGGTTCTCCCGCCGATAGTGTGATGATGAGCCGTAGGATCGGTGCCGTTTGGGCTTGACGGAGGGCCAACCGTGCAGAGGAGAGTAAAGTAGGTTTGACACGAGTGAAATCCAATTTCTTACCCCCTGATAATCGACTTCCGGCGTCACTTCCAGTCCGGCTTCCAGCTCGACTCAGAGAGGAGAAATTCGGAAACGAGACCCGTTTGTTGGCAGCGGCCGCTAATCGACGGCTCCAGCTGAAACTTCCGCTTGTCCCGCCGTCCTGCAATGAAGGAGTCGAAGCCGAACCAAATTGGCTCCGGAAGCGATTTCTTGGCTGCTCCTGCTCGTAGCGACGCTTCATGAAATTCACGTCGCCCATCTCTTGACCTTTGATGACCGTTTTGTTGCGATTAAATTTTTCAGTTGCGCTCCACAACGGAAGCGAATCAGGAACGGAACGGCTTGATAATTGCGGAGTGCAAGGTCTCGATTGCTTCTGTGCTGGCTTCTGTTGTTGTTGTTGTGGTTGCTGCTGGGATGGTTGATCAACCCGTGGTGAACTGAAATATTGGCACTTTTTCACCACGTCGCCTCTTTTGACCAAATTTATGTAATGCCCTCCGCCTCCGGAAACACTTCCGGGTGATGATCTACGGCCAGAAGGGCTCGGTGATGAGCTTTTGACTCGATCCATCAATTGATGTAGACGAAGATCGGTCATGGATCCAAAAGCAGAAAGGGATGATCCAGGCCGTTGGAGAGAAAGACTTTGCGATCTCTGCGAAACTACAGCGCAACGAGTCCTGCGACGGCCCACCAATGTTGAAGCGGATCTGCGCAAGTCATTGACACTCTGAGTGGTCCGGAATGGAACGACGGCCAAGTCGCAAGGATCACCAACCGAATCGGCGATAACTTTCTCAAAGAAATCCACTTTTTTCTGGACGTCACGATGGATGACCGTCTGGACAGATGAATTAGAACTGTGAGAATCTTCGTCCAGATTTGCACGAATGTTCAAACTGCTTGAACGTTGTGGAACTGCCGGAGTCGGTGAAGGAGTTTTGCCAACTACAGCCGAATCGGCCCACTCTTGAACAGCTGATTCCACTTCGGCTTTATTCCGTCCGCGAGGTGTGAGAACCAGTAAATAATCTTGTTGGCTACTCGTCGAACTTTCACGCGATGAACTACGTGACTGATGAGTTCGATAAGGACCTGGTGAACTAGGAGACATCATCCGTGGTGAACTGGCCAATTTTCTCGACATATGTTGGCTCAATTGCTGAACGTATTGAATGGCCGCTCGGGTGGATCGTGGCGGTTGCGGAGTAGCGACCGGTTGACCGGTACTGTAACGCTGTTTAACTTCCGCACCGAGTCGCATAGATAAACTCCGGCGTTCCGCTTCGCTAATATTAGGTTGCTTGGGTGCGGATGCCGACTGAGAACGATGGACAGCACGTCCACTTCCCGCGATGGATAAAGCTTTTTGAGATTCCATTAATCGATTGCGACGCTGTTCCAGTCTGGCGAGTGTGCAATCACGACTGGATTCAGAAACACTTCTGACGTACAGTTTGGGATTCAATAACGATTCCGGAAGCTTCCGAGGTAGTCTTTGTGGAGATACGACAGTCTCGTAACGGCTCGGCGGTGTATAAACGCGGGATAATTGCGATTTTAAAACGGCCATTTGCTTTCCTGTCAAACTGCTGCGTCTCTGGCTGGAACGACTGACACGTCCAGTCGATGACGGAGATTCCGCTCGGCTTCCATCCGGATACTGTGCAAAATTTCTTGGAAGTGATTGCGTCGAATAGCGTTTAGCTTCGGCCAATGTTTTGTATTTGTCCGTCAAGTGACGGACCGATTGTTCTTTGATGCGCAGTCCTGGATCGGCTCCACGTTGCCATTTGGGTGGAGGCGACGTGCCAAAGTAACATTCTCCTTCTCTTTGTGCCGCCTGGATCCAGGTGGCCAAATTTCTCATTTCTTCCTGAGCCTTTTCCCGTTGCCTCAAACGACGCCACAAATCAAAGTCGATGATGCCATCGGTGCTGGCCACCTGGTTCAGCTCGTCTGTCGGTACCAATTTTTCCAGCTCGTTGAGCCGTTCAAGACTACGATAAAGGGAGCGCAGCTGGGTGAAACGCTGTGTCTTGATATATTCCGGACTGCCGGCGGTGGAGCGAGAAGCATAAAAATCTCCGTGCCCGTCTTCAGTTCTATTTTCAAGAGGCACAACAAAATGATAGTGTTCTGAAAGCTGTTGTGGTTGTTGTTGTTCTTGCATCTGTTGCTCTTGTTTTTGTTCTTCGTGTTGTTGTTGTTCTTGTTTTTGTTGTTGCGGCTGCTGCTGGACTGATGACTCAGCTTGTTGGCCGGTTGCACTGAGATCTGCTTGATGAGATTCCGGTTTCCCTTCCAGCTCGGCTAAAAGAATAGCCGCCGTTTGCTCATCGCAAATGAATTCAGGATCTGTTACATCCACATCAGAGTTATTCTTGCCACCAGATCCGTTGCCATTGGGAACCGTTTCCGTTGTTTGCTCCTCCAGCTGGAAGTTTAAGAGCTTGACGGATTTTCTCCGTGCTGGGAATCTCTCCAGAAATTCTAGCCACTAGATTCTTAGTATCACGAGCTAATTTCTGATATCTTGTCATTTTTGGCGTTTCTTCTTGAGCGACTGGTTCGTCCTGCATCCGCCGGAATTTTGATTGAGATACCATTTGACGCGAATGAAGATAGACGTTCAGGGCCGGCTCCGATTTACTTCCAGACGACGATTTCTTCTTCGCCGGACGAGATTGAAGCGGCGACAAAGTCGGGAAGGCCGGAAAAGATGGTAGAGTCGGACGGGATGGAACGCGATGTTGTGTTGTTGATCGCTGTGTTACCTCACGCCAAGGACGCCAAGTTTTTCCCTTGGATGAAGTTGAAGTACCAAAAGAAACTGTCGTTTTAGTCGTCGAAGTTCCGATGCTCTTTTGTTGACGTTCGGTTGTGACTGTTGGTCGTAATCCTGACGATAGGTACGCTGATGTTGCTGCTGCTGCGAAACCTGTTGAGGTGCCGGCTGGAAGTGAAGGACTTCCGAACCGTTGCTAAAGTCACACGGCTGGTGAGTCATTGACGGCCTATCTGCACCACCATATGCGTCCATGTAGCCCCCATCGCTTGCCATTTGTTGCTCCTGTTTCGGCTTGTCGGCCATACTGCCGCCACCTTCAGTCTGGGCTTTGGCGAGCAATCGTTTCTTCTGCGAAAGGCTGGCTCCGTGATTGCCGTTGTAAGACGACGACACAGATGCCGGCTCTGGCTTGATCTCACGCACCACGTAACTGTTGGCATTCGAGTTGTTGTAGTGCTGTTGCCGAGGGTGGTGGCCTTTGGCTGGACTACGAAGTCTACGATGTTCTTCATCACTATCTGGCACCGTGACGCAGCTGACAACCTTGGTACATAAACCAAACAGGAGAAGATAAATAAAAAAATATGTTGATGGGTTATCAAACAAATATTAATGTTGATTACCGGGCGGACACGATGTTGTTGTTGATGGTGTTGCTGCTGATGTTGTCCTGCAGCTTCTGATCGGACAGACGTTTTCTGAGAATTCGTTCCTTCGTCATCCGAATCCGAAATGGTAATCACCGATACGGCAGGCGAAGGCGTGTCCTCTATGGTAATTGTTGGTTGCCTGTGATTTTTTCCGTTGTTGTAATGCTGCTGAGAATGTTGTTGCGGATGTTGCCAATGCTGAACGGGTGAATTCCTTCTACGGTATTGCTCGTTCTGTTGTTGTTGCTTCTGCTGCGGTGGAGAGCTTTCTTTGACTCGTTTCTTGACTGGACTAAGATGGACAGACTCTTTCTTGTCCACCATATGTCCTTGATGACCCGATCGTTGCTGAATTTGCTGCGACTGTTGGTAATGATGTTGTTGCTGTTGTTGCTGCTGCTGTTGTTGATGGTGGTGATGCAATTGTTGTTGTTGATGTTGCTGTTGAAGCAAATGGGCCGGTTGCGGAGCCTATTACCGAAACCCAAATTGATCATTAAGAAAAAACATTATGAAATATAAAATAATCATCGTCATTACCTGTAGAGTGAAAAGTGCAGACTTGTGTGCAGCGCCGCTATTTCGTTTGTTGTTAGGCCAGTGATCTACAACGCTGACAGTGTCATAAACATCGGGCAAATCGACAGGGAAGATGGAGCGCTGGTCTTGGTGAACTCCTCCAGACTGGTCAACCAATAAATGACGTCCCCAATCAGAAGCGTCAGCAGCTTGCAAAAGGGCAGTCACCGGCTGTTGTTGGAGTGCGGACGAGTGCTGGTGGTTGGGCGCTAACTGCTGCCAGGAAGGAACCAACGTCATTTGGCGGTTACCAGGCCAGCAACCTGGTCCCTGGGTGGCCAACAGGACCTGTCGCCCTGATTGCTCCACCATAGAAACCGGAACATATTGCTGCTGGGCCAAGGGAGCCTGGTGGAGCTGCAATTGAGGCGGCTGTTGGGCTACCACCGCCACTGGCTTCGACGGTGACGTCAAACTCTGATAAGACGGCGGGCACAACATCGAAGAAACGAATTGGTGTTGAAAAGGATCCGCTCGAACAGCAGCACCTGCGATGTCACAAATAAAAAAAGAGAGAAAATATTGAAATAGACGTCAGCAAAGCAAACAGGATAGCCGGACCAGTGTTTGTTTAATGACGTCAACCATACCTGCAGCATATTGGCGGGCCGTCGTTGTGTGGATGCGGTCTTGATTGCGCGAACGATTTTACTCTCTTTCGACTAGAGGTCTCAGGATGGGACTCTAACGCCCCCCCAGCATGTCAACAACAGCTTCTACGTCACAACACTTTGACTGCCAAGCAAGACTCGAATCCATTTCCGCGAACAAGGATGAGATACAGTCGCCAACCGTTTTAGCTCCATCGAAACAATGAAAGCGCAGAAATTTTTTTGCCAACTTTGTAATTGGAACAAGTTGCTTGGCGATTCTGTCGGGTTTTACAAGCGCCCTAATCGTTTCGGCGATAATATTCCAACCTAATGAAAAATAAATAGAAAGGTTATTGAAAATAAAACACATTTGCAGAATATACTAAAACATTACCACAGACTCGATGCTCAAATTTAGCTATGGCCAAAGCAACATCCTCTGTTTGAATTCCTTCAAAATCTTCCGTATCCAGAGAATCTTCATCAAAATTCAAAGCGAGATTTTTCAAGAGATGAAGGCCTTCTTCACGTGCCCGTAAGGATATACAGAAATCGAACAATCGTTGGGTCAATTCACCTTTTTTCATCCCTGATTTGTTCCATACTTCACGAGGTTCGGCACAACAATATGAAATTAGCTGTCTTAAATCAGGCAAGACTTTGGTTCTTACTTTTTCGATGCATGTGGACTTCAATGATGTACCAAAACGAACCAAAAGTGAATGAAGGCCATAACGGCAGTACATTTGAACAGAGTGATATTTTGGCCAGATCAATAAAACACCACGATGCAAGTTTTTCTTGCCAGCTTCAATGCTATCTTCAGAGTTGTCTTCTTCCAATTTCTTTTTCGGATATGACGGAATGAGTCCAACGAAGTTCTTGTCCCAATGTAACTTCATGCTCAAGTTTCTAGTCATGTCGTCGGAATCGATCACACGGGAAATTTCAAATACATCCACTTTTCCCTGTTGAACTTCAAAGCTGGACTGTGTTGCATTGGCCAGGTGAACGTCAAGAAAATCACAGTTGAGCAGAACGTCGGCAAAAACTCGATCATGTCCTTGAAGTAATAAGAAGGAGAGGGTTTTCTCTTCATAACTTTCTTGTAGAACGAAAAAAAAAACATTTTCCTGTATCGTCTTGTCCACAAAAAGAACATTTGCTTCGTTCTTGAAACATTTGCTTCGTTCAGTAGAATCTTGATGAAGTTTAGAAGCGATGGAAGTTGGTTCTTTAATTTCTTCTTCAAGATTTTGCCGGGACTTTACCCACAACTTATATCGATAAAGCCAAGGATGAAGGGATTGTTTAATTTGTTTTAACGTCGCAAGAAAAAAATGGAAAATTCCTAGGAACTTGATTTGCTGCGTTTGACCAAAGGAGATCATAAACAAGGACTAACTTGCATCCTCTTGAAATCGGTTCGATGAAATGCTCGCAGCTGTCGTAAAATGCAGTCAGATAGAACATTGCATCACTCCTTTCATGGCTCTCAAATGTTTTCTTTCTTCCTTCATATACAACATTCAAATTCCCACCATCATGTCCTCCTTCGACAGGTACTTGAAGGATGGCAGTACCAAATTTTCCTTCAACATAACATGCTGAGCCCAAACTGTGAAGGAAGCCATTTCCACCATTGTACAAGATCAATCTAGAAAATTTTGTTGTGATTTTCATCTCCATGAGAAGTTTAAGATTTTTGACCACCAATGATGATATATCAAGATGTTCTAAATTTGAACCATACGCTTTTGAAGAATCAAGCTCCCAAGTGTGTTCCGATGATCTGCATTGTGACATTTTAGTAAGGCTTCCAATATTCTAAAATAATTTATAAGACACAAAACAGTTAAATTGAACTTTCAAAAGGAGTAAAAAAGGATTTCTTACACTCAGTGTGACTGGAATATGAAAACTCTCATCCTGTTCTTTCATTTTTAAGTCCTTCAAGGCAATTTTCTTAGCAAACAACTTGGATGCCCATGCAAAGTCAACTAACACCCCATTATAACCAAGATGAATAGCTTTAGTGAAAATTTTCTTCAGGATGAAACCATTAAAAACTCTCTGTCAAGTTTTCATCACTGGAGATTGATGAAGCTATCTACTGCATACTCTCACTATAAAAAGCTTCCATGTTTTACAATTTATCCTGGAAAGAATTACTGTTCAGTTCATCTCACAAAGGTTTAAAGTTCTACAACACTTACTCAAGAGTCAAGACTTCTGTTTCGGGTGAAAACTTTTCAAATACGTTTATCAAACCTTTGACTTCGTACTAGAGTTTTAAAATACTTTGCTTCGATTTTGTAAAAACCGGTAAAAACTTGAAACAGTTAACACACATGTATATCATATATCTTTAAATCTTTTTCTGTAAACTGGGATTAAAACTTCTCACTCCTAAGTAAAGACGACAACAACTCTCCAACGAACTATTCAAGGTCACTATATGTGAGGTACTCTAATGTGTCCAAGACTTTGGGCTATTGCACCTCACGCGGAGTTGCCAGCAAACATTTTCTCAAAAGGCGCCAAATTCAAAAATGTTACATTTGATCCAGGAAATCAATAAAAACGTAAGCAATTAAGCCAACAGTACTTTCAAATAATAAAAGGTGGTCTTAAAATTCATTATAAAATTTATACAACACGAAATTTTAAAAATACATCCTGTTTTGGTTAATATTTTTGTGACGGATCCTCTATATTACAAATTTGTCATAATAATTGTTATGATTTTGTGAAAGAATTTAAAGTGGACAGATATATTGTTGATTTACACAAAGTTCACGTAAAAATTTCTTGTTGCAATAATTTTGTTATAAAAAATTAGTTCTACAATTGTCATCTTATTTATTATTAAACAAGAGGGGGGAGGATGGGTGAGTTGGATAAGGCGTCGCTTGTTATTAATATTGATCTTGCGACTCGAGTTCGATTCCCACATCCGGTGACCCCTACTACGCGGATAGTTTAATCGGTAAGTATAAAAATTGTCTGTTCTCAATAATTGTTGTCAGGATGACTTGCGCAGAAGAGGTGGATCACTGACGATCATAGATCAAATAGAGGAAACAATAATATTGGACTCTATCTTGACTCTAGCTTGATCCACAAGTCAAAGCGAAATGGTTGATACTAAAGCACTCTGGGAGAATGCTAATTAGTCTAGAAATGCCAATGCCTTCCATAAAAACGCGATTAATCGCTCGTTGATTCGATTCCTACCGAATATCAACGTCCTGACAACTGCTAGTCTGGTTATGGCAACCGATTTGGGTAAGCCACTACGAGTGGTCAAGCCGCTGCAGAGGAGAATTCGCAACCTCGATACAACGCAGAAATCCTTCGTGTTCATGTGTAAAGGTATAAATATGTTAAATGTAAGAAGAACACGAAGATTTCCTCCGATTGGGGGGGCTTCTCAAAGACGATCGAAATGTACTACTCAATAAATCGTCGACTAGTAAACAAGGATCTGACATTTCAAATGCCAGATCTAGTAGGAACACAACATTTTTGCAGCGAATCTGTTTTTAAAATCCAAAACCTACATTTCTTAACTAATTATTAGAATATTAGCAAATATTAAGTTTTATATTTTACAAAACCAAAAACCAACCACCTTTTCTATTTTTATTGGATTGCGGCAGCGGCAGCTTTTTCAGTTTTGCGGCGCCATCTGCCGCTTCTTCCATGCGGGAACCGTTCACTATACAAATCCTCTCACTCTGCAAAAACGACGACTACTTGCATAGCGCAACGGTGAGCTAGTGTATACCGTCCGTGGCCAGTTATCTTCAACAGCAATCAACACAAAAAAAAGGTTTTAGCTTCTGGTCGAATAGAAATTCTTGTAGAATACAACAAATGACAAACCAACCAACGACCGTTTGTGACAAATGGCAACCGCGTGCATTTCGTCTTCCCTTTTTTCTACCATAAACGTCAATCCCTTATTTATTAATGTTTTCTAAAAAAGAGAAAAGATGATTGATGATCAACGATAAACATTATTATAGCAAATATTAAGTGCTATATTAGCAAGATTAGCAAAAACATCAAACTAAAACCGCCTTTTCTGAAATTTTTGGATCAGTAGGAATTGATTGTGCAAATTTAACTTTTGAATTTATTCGTAACAACATATATACTAATATAAGTTGCTACATATATATACAAGAAACATGCCAAAACGAAAGCTGAATAACGATAACATAAAATGCATAAAGATTTATACGGTTCCAAGGTATTTAAATTACTGCTGAAAATAACTGGTATACGGATATCAGTACGAACGTTTCTTCGCACTCAAAGCTACTCCAAGTAGCATATCGTGTGTTTGATCTTTCAAATCTAAAGAAAATGAAAAATTTGAAACTTTGGTAAAGTAATCTAACAAACAACAATATTCTTACAGTCATTTTTTTGTGAGAAAGGAATAAGGTCCTTTAGAGCAGCGTCGTCCTTCTGTAAAATGACGAGATAATAGTTTTTGATATGTTCGGAGAAGGGCTTGATGACAAACACCCGGCCAACAAGTTTTAGATTCTTCATGAAGGAAAAATACATTTCTTGCTCCTTCTCAATGGGAAGAAATGGGACGAAAAACACATCTCTGTTTTGGGATCTCGTTAAATTAACATGGTCCAGAAATGTTTTGAATGAGATCCGAACTTGCAATTCCAAGGTGGAAGGCATTTCCATTAAGGGGATGGATTGCGATCCAATCATCTTTAAATATAAAAAAAAATAATTTTACTTCATCAAGTATAAAAATAGAAAAACCAACTAACCTCGAGTACTCTGAGGTTTACTTTTCCGGAAAACTTAGAAACTAAGGCGCCTTTCCAAACGACTGAGTCGGAAACCTTGGGTCCAGACTCGTTGAAACATTTTGTCAAGGATGAAGTTTTGGCTGAGGCTGATGATTTGTCTGATGCATTGGTAGAAAACAAAAGTAAAGATTAAAAGATTTACAGCAATAAAATTTATGAGTTATAAATACCCTGAGCATCATTATCTGCAAAAATCAGCTGCTTTTTCAAGTCACCTGGGATCGGGTTAGCTGACACTACAGCAGTATGGGATACTTCTTCATACGCCGATTCGAAATCCCGCAGCTGATATTCATAGTCCGAAATAGAACGAATGCTCCCAACAGCGGTTGAAATCTCATGTTCAACAGAGGGGTTCCAAAATTCGTGTAAGCGATCCAGCAAAATACCTTTGCTGTGAATAGATGAAGATGCAAAGGCATCAACGTTCGGTTCGACTGAATCTTGGCGGTAACGACAGTACATTTGAACAGAATTATGCTTGGGCCAAATCAATAAAACACCGTGATGCAAGTTTTTCTTCGCATCTGCAATGCTGTCTTCAGAGTTGCCTTCTTGCAATTTCTTTTTGGGATAAGACGGAACGAGCCCAACACAATTCTTGTCCCACTCTAACTTGATGCTCAAGTTTCTCGTAATCTCGTCGGAATCGATCACTTGGGAAATTTCAATTACATCAACTATTCCCTTTTGAACTTCAGAGCTAGACTGAGTTGCATTGGCTAGATTAACGTCAAGAAAATCACAGCTGAGCAGAATGTTAGCGAAGTCTCGATCCTGTTCTTGAAGTAGTAAGAAGGAGAGGATGTTCCCTTCATAACTTTCTTGTAGAACGAAAAAAAAACACGTTTTCTTGTAACGAATTCTCCACAAAAAGAACATTTCCTTGGTTTTTGATATATTCGATTGGTTCAGTAGAATCCTGATGAACTTCAGAAGAGACGGCAGTTGGTTCTTTCATTTTTTCAACAAGATTTTCACGTTTTTCTATTTCCATTTTAGACTTAAACAATTGAAATCGATTACGCCAAGGACGAAGCGACTCTTTGATTTGTTTCGATGCTTCAAGAAATACTGGGAAGTTCCTTGGAATCTCATTTGTTGAATTTGTCCAAAGGAGATCATAAACGAGAACCAACTTGAATCCTCGTGAAATTGGTTCCATGAAATGCTCGCAGCCGTCGTAAAATGCAGTAAGGTAGAAAACAACGTCACTTCTTTGATGGCTCTCAAACAATTTCTTTCTTCCTTCATATTCAACATTCAAATTACCACCTTCATGTCCTGCTTCAACAGGTACTTGTAGAATTGCAGCACCAAATTTTCCTTCAACAAAACTTGAGCCCAAACTGTGAGTGAATCCATTCCCACCATTGTACAAGATCAAACTAGAAAACTTTGCTTCGATTTCCATTTCCTTAGGAAGCTGAAGATTAATGGCTACCAATGATGATATATCAAGATGTTCTAAATTTGAACCATACACTTTTGAAGCATCAAGCTCCCAAGTGTGTTCCGATGATCTGCATTGTGACATTTTAGTAAGGCTTCCAATATTCTAAAATAATTTTTAAGACACAAAACAGTTAAATTGAACTTTCAAAACAAGTATAAAAGGTTTTATTACATTTAGTGTGACTGGAATTTTAAAACTTTTCTCCTGTTCCTTTAGCTCTAAGTACTTCACTGGTAGTTCCTCGTCAAACAACTCTGATCCCGATGCAAAGTCAACTGATGCTCCATTATAATGAAGATTAACAGCTTTAGTCAAATTTCCCTTCAGGAGGTAGCCATTAGAACTATCCGTCAAGTTTTCATCACTGCAGATTGATGAAGCTATCTGCTGCAAACTCTCAGTATCAAAAGCTTCCATGTTTTACAATGTATCCTGGAAAGAATTACTGTTCAGTTCATCTCTCAAAGGTTTAAAGATCTACAACACTTACTCAAGAGTCAAGACTTTTGTTTCGGGTGAAAACTTTTCAAATACGATTAAACCTTTGACTTCGTACTAGAGTTTTAAAATCATTTGCTTCGATTTTGTAAAAACCGGTAAAAACTTGAAACAGTTAACACACATGTATATCATATATCTTTAAATCTTTTTCTGTAAACTGGGATTAAAATTTCTCACTCCTAAGTAAAGACGACAACAACTCTCCAACGAACTATTCAAGGTCACTATATGTGAGGTACTCTAATGTGTCCAAGACTTTGGGCTATTGCACCTCACGCGGAGTTGCCAGCAAACATTTTCTCAAAAGGCGCCAAATTCAAAAATGTTACATTTGATCCAGGAAATCAATAAAAACGTAAGCAATTAAGCCAACAGTACTTTCAAATAATAAAAGGTGGTCTTAAAATTCATTATAAAATTTATATAACACGAAATTTTAAAAATACATCCTGTTTTGGTTAATATTTTTGTGACGGATCCTCTATATTACAAATTTGTCATAATAATTGTTATGATTTTGTGAAAGAATTTAAAGTGGACAGATATATTGTTGATTTACACAAAGTTCACGTAAAAATTTCTTGTTGCAATAATTTTGTTATAAAAAATTAGTTCTACAATTGTCATCTTATTTATTATTAAACAAGAGGGGGGAGGATGGGTGAGTTGGATAAGGCGTCGCTTGTTATTAATATTGATCTTGCGACTCGAGTTCGATTCCCACATCCGGTGACCCCTACTACGCGGATAGTTTAATCGGTAAGTATAAAAATTGTCTGTTCTCAATAATTGTTGTCAGGATGACTTGCGCAGAAGAGGTGGATCACTGACGATCATAGATCAAATAGAGGAAACAATAATATTGGACTCTATCTTGACTCTAGCTTGATCCACAAGTCAAAGCGAAATGGTTGATACTAAAGCACTCTGGGAGAATGCTAATTAGTCTAGAAATGCCAATGCCTTCCATAAAAACGCGATTAATCGCTCGTTGATTCGATTCCTACCGAATATCAACGTCCTGACAACTGCTAGTCTGGTTATGGCAACCGATTTGGGTAAGCCACTACGAGTGGTCAAGCCGCTGCAGAGGAGAATTCGCAACCTCGATACAACGCAGAAATCCTTCGTGTTCATGTGTAAAGGTATAAATATGTTAAATGTAAGAAGAACACGAAGATTTCCTCCGATTGGGGGGGCTTCTCAAAGACGATCGAAATGTACTACTCAATAAATCGTCGACTAGTAAACAAGGATCTGACATTTCAAATGCCAGATCTAGTAGGAACACAACATTTTTGCAGCGAATCTGTTTTTAAAATCCAAAACCTACATTTCTTAACTAATTATTAGAATATTAGCAAATATTAAGTTTTATATTTTACAAAACCAAAAACCAACCACCTTTTCTATTTTTATTGGATTGCGGCAGCGGCAGCTTTTTCAGTTTTGCGGCGCCATCTGCCGCTTCTTCCATGCGGGAACCGTTCACTATACAAATCCTCTCACTCTGCAAAAACGACGACTACTTGCATAGCGCAACGGTGAGCTAGTGTATACCGTCCGTGGCCAGTTATCTTCAACAGCAATCAACACAAAAAAAAGGTTTTAGCTTCTGGTCGAATAGAAATTCTTGTAGAATACAACAAATGACAAACCAACCAACGACCGTTTGTGACAAATGGCAACCGCGTGCATTTCGTCTTCCCTTTTTTCTACCATAAACGTCAATCCCTTATTTATTAATGTTTTCTAAAAAAGAGAAAAGATGATTGATGATCAACGATAAACATTATTATAGCAAATATTAAGTGCTATATTAGCAAGATTAGCAAAAACATCAAACTAAAACCGCCTTTTCTGAAATTTTTGGATCAGTAGGAATTGATTGTGCAAATTTAACTTTTGAATTTATTCGTAACAACATATATACTAATATAAGTTGCTACATATATATACAAGAAACATGCCAAAACGAAAGCTGAATAACGATAACATAAAATGCATAAAGATTTATACGGTTCCAAGGTATTTAAATTACTGCTGAAAATAACTGGTATACGGATATCAGTACGAACGTTTCTTCGCACTCAAAGCTACTCCAAGTAGCATATCGTGTGTTTGATCTTTCAAATCTAAAGAAAATGAAAAATTTGAAACTTTGGTAAAGTAATCTAACAAACAACAATATTCTTACAGTCATTTTTTTGTGAGAAAGGAATAAGGTCCTTTAGAGCAGCGTCGTCCTTCTGTAAAATGACGAGATAATAGTTTTTGATATGTTCGGAGAAGGGCTTGATGACAAACACCCGGCCAACAAGTTTTAGATTCTTCATGAAGGAAAAATACATTTCTTGCTCCTTCTCAATGGGAAGAAATGGGACGAAAAACACATCTCTGTTTTGGGATCTCGTTAAATTAACATGGTCCAGAAATGTTTTGAATGAGATCCGAACTTGCAATTCCAAGGTGGAAGGCATTTCCATTAAGGGGATGGATTGCGATCCAATCATCTTTAAATATAAAAAAAAATAATTTTACTTCATCAAGTATAAAAATAGAAAAACCAACTAACCTCGAGTACTCTGAGGTTTACTTTTCCGGAAAACTTAGAAACTAAGGCGCCTTTCCAAACGACTGAGTCGGAAACCTTGGGTCCAGACTCGTTGAAACATTTTGTTGTTGCAATTTCTTCAGTGGGCGTCGATGTGAACAACGGACAGGCGGGAAAGCCCAATGAACTGTCTGAAGAGTGTGTGTCAATAAATGAACGATTGTTCTCATCACTATCGTATAGAATTTGTAAAAATTCCTCTGAAGTAGAACAAGCCTCCAACGAAGAAACAATATCAACGGCAGGGGCTGCTGAATTTTTTGATACATGAAAAGAAGTTAAGATTAGAAGTTTGAACAACAAAGTGTATGTTCATAAATACCTTGGGGATTCCGAACCCAGATCCCTAATGGATTAGTAGCGCGTCCATATGCTGTTAAATAAAATACGAGATAATTATTGCAAAAAAAGGGTATAACACCAGAAGCATTTTTTGTTACCTGGCGGTTGATCGGCGGCTACCTCGGAACTGGACATTTCCGCGTAAGCCAATTCAAAATCACGCAACTGAAAGTCTGGATCCAGGGAAGAGCTTATACCGCCAAAAGAATTCGGTGACGTAGAAATAGCCGAAATGCTCTCATCAAAATCTTCGTCTTCTTGCACTGCGGTTTCATCAGAAGTAGATATAGAAATATCAACGGCAGGGGCTGCTGAATTTTTTTCATACATGAAAAGAAGTTATGATTAGAAGTTTGAACAACAAAGTGTATGTTCATAAATACCTTGGGGATTCCGAACCCAGATCCCTAATGGATTAGTAGCGCGTCCATATGCTGTTAAATAAAATACGAGATAATTATTGCAAAAAAAGGGTAAAACACCAGAAGCATTTTTTGTTACCTGGCGGTTGATCGGCGGCTACCTCGGAACTGGACATTTCCGCGTAAGCCAATTCAAAATCACGCAACTGAAAGTCTGGATCCAGGGAAGAGCTTATACCGCCAAAAGAATTCGGTGACGTAGAAATAGCCGAAATGCTCTCATCAAAATCTTCGTCTTCTTGCACTGCGGTTTCATCAGAAGTAGATATAGAAATATCAACGGCAGGGGCTGCTGAATTTTTTTCATACATGAAAAGAAGTTATGATTAGAAGTTTGAACAACAAAGTGTATGTTCATAAATACCTTGGGGATTCCGAACCCAGATCCCTAATGGATTAGTAGCGCGTCCATATGCTGTTAAATAAAATACGAGATAATTATTGCAAAAAAAGGGTAAAACACCAGAAGCATTTTTTGTTACCTGGCGGTTGATCGGCGGCTACCTCGGAACTGGACATTTCCGCGTAAGCCAATTCAAAATCACGCAACTGAAAGTCTGGATCCAGGGAAGAGCTTATACCGCCAAAAGAATTCGGTGACGTAGAAATAGCCGAAATGCTCTCATCAAAATCTTCGTCTTCTTGCACTGCGGTTTCATCAGAAGTAGATATAGAAATATCAACGGCAGGGGCTGCTGAATTTTTTTCATACATGAAAAGAAGTTATGATTAGAAGTTTGAACAACAAAGTGTATGTTCATAAATACCTTGGGGATTCCGAACCCAGATCCCTAATGGATTAGTAGCGCGTCCATATGCTGTTTAATAAAATAAGAGATAATTATTGCAAAAAAAGGGTAAAAACACCAGAAGCATTTTTTGTTACCTGGCGGTTGATCGGCGGCTACCTCGGAAATGGATATTTCCGTATAAGCCAATTCGAAATCCTGCAATTGGAAGTCGGGATCCAGGGAAGAGCTTATACCGCCAAAAGACTTCGGTGATGAAGAAATAGCAGACGTGTGTTCTAAAACAGAATCTGTGGTATCACCGTTCGGTTCAACTAGTTCGGGACGCAACTTAGCTTCTTCTCTCAATTTGGATAACCAGACTTGAATGCCATTCATAATCTCAACAGTCATACACATGAGAGGTGGCGGACTTGAATTAGAAGATTCCGAAAAAGCTGCGCACAGATCCTGATAGACGAATTGCCATGAAGGGATTGTCCGCAAATGGAAGCCGTGTTGCGACTCGAAATCCAGCAAAAGGTGACATTGCAGCGATGGTCGCAGTTTGAAAAAAAAAAGCGCGAACGATTTTACTCTCTTTCGACTGGAGGTCTCCGGATGGGACTCTAACGCCACCAGCATGTCAACAACAGCTTCTACGTCACAACACTTTGACTGCCAAGCAAGACTCGAATCCATTTCCGCGAACAAGGATGAGATACAGTCGCCAACCATTTTAGCTCCATCGAAACAATGAAAGCACAAAAAATGTTTTGCCAACTTTGTAATTGGAACAAGTTGCTTGAGAATTCTGTTGGGTTTTACAAGCGCCCTAACCGATTCAGCAATCACATTCCAACCTTATGAAAAATAAATAGAAAAGTTATTGAAAATAAAACACATTTGCAGAATATACTAAAACATTACCACAGACTCGATGCTCAAATTTAGCTATGGCCAAAGCAACATCCTCTGTTTGAATTCCTTCAAAATCTTCCGTATCCAGAGAATCTTCATCAAAATTCAAAGCGAGATTTTTCAAGAGATGAAGGCCTTCTTCACGTGCCCGTAAGGATATACAGAAATCGAACAATCGTTGGGTCAATTCACCTTTTTTCATCCCTGATTTGTTCCATACTTCACGAGGTTCGGCACAACAATATGAAATTAGCTGTCTTAAATCAGGCAAGACTTTGGTTCTTACTTTTTCGATGCATGTGGACTTCAATGATGTACCAAAACGAACCAAAAGTGAATGAAGGCCATAACGGCAGTACATTTGAACAGAGTGATATTTTGGCCAGATCAATAAAACACCACGATGCAAGTTTTTCTTGCCAGCTTCAATGCTATCTTCAGAGTTGTCTTCTTCCAATTTCTTTTTCGGATATGACGGAATGAGTCCAACGAAGTTCTTGTCCCAATGTAACTTCATGCTCAAGTTTCTAGTCATGTCGTCGGAATCGATCACACGGGAAATTTCAAATACATCCACTTTTCCCTGTTGAACTTCAAAGCTGGACTGTGTTGCATTGGCCAGGTGAACGTCAAGAAAATCACAGTTGAGCAGAACGTCGGCAAAAACTCGATCATGTCCTTGAAGTAATAAGAAGGAGAGGGTTTTCTCTTCATAACTTTCTTGTAGAACGAAAAAAAAAAACATTTTCCTGTATCGTCTTGTCCACAAAAAGAACATTTGCTTCGTTCTTGAAACATTTGCTTCGTTCAGTAGAATCTTGATGAAGTTTAGAAGCGATGGAAGTTGGTTCTTTAATTTCTTCTTCAAGATTTTGCCGGGACTTTACCCACAACTTATATCGATAAAGCCAAGGATGAAGGGATTGTTTAATTTGTTTTAACGTCGCAAGAAAAAATGGAAAATTCCTAGGAACTTGATTTGCTGCGTTTGACCAAAGGAGATCATAAACAAGGACTAACTTGCATCCTCTTGAAATCGGTTCGATGAAATGCTCGCAGCTGTCGTAAAATGCAGTCAGATAGAACATTGCATCACTCCTTTCATGGCTCTCAAATGTTTTTTTTCTTCCTTCATATACAACATTCAAATTCCCACCTTCATGTCCTCCTTCAACAGGTACTTGAAGGATGGCAGTACCAAATTTCTCGTCAACAAAACAGGAGACCAAACTGTGAACAAAGCCGTTCCCTCCTTTGTACAAGATCAAACTAGACAATTTTGCTGTGATTTTCATCTCCTTGGGAAGTTGAAGATTGTCAATCACCAGTGAAGATATATCGAGATCTTCTGCAGTTGAACAATACACTTGTGAAGCATCAATCACCCAAGAATTTTTCAACGATCTGCATTGTGGTGTTTGAGTAAGGGTGCTAATATTCTAAATTATTTTATAAGACACAAAACAGTTAAATTGAACTTTCAAAACAAGTATAAAAAGTTTTATTACATTTAGTGTGACTGGAATTTTAAAACTTTTCTCCTGTTCCTTTAACTTTAAGTACTTCACTGGTATTTCCTTGTCAAACAACTCTGATCCCGATGCAAAGTCAACGGATGCTCCATTATAATGAAGATTAACAGCTTTAGTCAAATTTCCCTTCAGCAGGTAGCCATTAGAACTCTCCGTCAAGTTTTCATCACTGCAGATTGATGAAGCAATCTGCTGCACACTCTCACTATGAAAAGCTTCCATGTTTTACAATGTATCCTGGAAAGAATTACTGTTCAGTTCATCTCATAAAGGCTTTAAAGTTTAACAACACTTACTCAATTTCGGGTGAAAACTTTTCAAATACGTTTATCAAACCTTTGACTTCGTACTAGAGTTTTAAAATACTTTGCTTCGATTTTGTAAAAACCGGTAAAAACTTGAAACAGTTAACACACATGTATATCATATATCTTTAAATCTTTTTCTGTAAACTGGGATTAAAAGTTAAAACTTCTCACTCCTAAGTAAAGACGACAACAACTCTCCAACGAACGAGAACATGCCAGCTGTTTTATTCAAGGTCACTATATGTGAGGTACTCTAATGTGTCCAAGACTTTGGGCTATTGCACCTCACGCGGAGTTGCCAGCAAACATTTTCTCAAAAGGCGCAAAATTCAAAAATGTTACATTTGATCCAGGAAATCAATAAAAACGTAAGCAATTAAGCCAACAGTACTTTCAAATAATAAAAGGTGGTCTTAAAATTCATTATAAAATTTATATAACACGAAATTTTAAAAATACATCCTGTTTTGGTTAATATTTTTGTGACGGATCCTCTATATTACAAATTTGTCATAATAATTGTTATGATTTTGTGAAAGAATTTAAAGTGGACAGATATATTGTTGATTTACACAAAGTTCACGTAAAAATTTCTTGTTGCAATAATTTTGTTATAAAAAATTAGTTCTACAATTGTCATCTTATTTATTATTAAACAAGAGGGGGGAGGATGGGTGAGTTGGATAAGGCGTCGCTTGTTATTAATATTGATCTTGCGACTCGAGTTCGATTCCCACATCCGGTGACCCCTACTACGCGGATAGTTTAATCGGTAAGTATAAAAATTGTCTGTTCTCAATAATTGTTGTCAGGATGACTTGCGCAGAAGAGGTGGATCACTGACGATCATAGATCAAATAGAGGAAACAATAATATTGGACTCTATCTTGACTCTAGCTTGATCCACAAGTCAAAGCGAAATGGTTGATACTAAAGCACTCTGGGAGAATGCTAATTAGTCTAGAAATGCCAATGCCTTCCATAAAAACGCGATTAATCGCTCGTTGATTCGATTCCTACCGAATATCAACGTCCTGACAACTGCTAGTCTGGTTATGGCAACCGATTTGGGTAAGCCACTACGAGTGGTCAAGCCGCTGCAGAGGAGAATTCGCAACCTCGATACAACGCAGAAATCCTTCGTGTTCATGTGTAAAGGTATAAATATGTTAAATGTAAGAAGAACACGAAGATTTCCTCCGATTGGGGGGGCTTCTCAAAGACGATCGAAATGTACTACTCAATAAATCGTCGACTAGTAAACAAGGATCTGACATTTCAAATGCCAGATCTAGTAGGAACACAACATTTTTGCAGCGAATCTGTTTTTAAAATCCAAAACCTACATTTCTTAACTAATTATTATAATATTAGCAAATATTAAGTTTTATATTTTTCAAAACCAAAAACCAACCACCTTTTCTATTTTTATTGGATCGTCAGTAATAAAATTAAAAAATTATAAGATAAAATCTTAAGTGGCCCCCTTCATTACAATGTAGAAAAAGTAAAATTGTTACTACTTGGTTATGATGAAAGACTGATACAACCGTTTAAGGTTGAGAAAATTAAAATATCAATTACAACCATTTAACAATCAATCGTGTAATTAAATTGTAGAGAAACCATTCTAGATCGATTGATTATATAAGAACAAATGATTTTTCGAGCAGCAGGAAAGGAGGAAAGATATCCAATGGTAGGCAGGTATAGGCTACCATATTACTTGACAATAAAAATGGTTAATAAAGAAACAAAATAATGTAATGTGATTAGTGCGATTAATACGAGTGATGCATTATAACGCGAACAAAATGTTTCACTTCCATATATATGTGACACAAAATATCGGAACGCTATTGGCTGTAACGGGTGTGAGTAGTGTGTGTGTTACATGGTCTTTTCCACCATCCAAGGCACTCTCTAACGTTGACATTCTCCGATTATTTTCCAAATGAATCGTGTACATCATCAATGAGGAAACTGATAGATCCACATAACAATACAGAACACTCCTCCAAGCAAACATCAATCAGCCCATTCATTTTGATGCCATAAAACCTTGTTCTTCCGGATGACTCTCTTTTGACAAATTAATTCACGGTGACAGCAGATTCAAATAGGAAGACGATGGATAGGTAAAACTCTTTCAGACAATAAAATTTTAAAAATCTTTTCTAATAATGTCATGTTTGTTTTTGTTTTGAATTAATTGAATAAAAGCTCATGAAACTGATATAGCAGAATATTATAATATGACCAACTAAATGATGCGATTCACATTATCTGATTCAAACGGGAGATTCTTTGGCGCTGTTGCTGTATCAAATGATTAATGAAAGGATAAGAATATATAGGTGAAATGAACAGAACAATAGCAAATCCGTAACAGTATTTTAAAGACTCAAAAATGTGTAGTTAGGTGACAAGTGTATGTGTTTTGTTTTAGCTTTTTCAACTCATCGATTCATTCAATTATGTCATGCGGCGGGTTTGAAACTCGATCAAACGCGTTCGACATAATTGCCCGGGAAGGTACCGAAGAGACCGGTACGTTGGCTGGTGCCCACGTACCAACCGTCGTCGCACTTTTCCAGCACGCAGATCATGTCGCTTTCTTGCAGTTCAAGCTCGTCATCATTCTGCGGTGCATACGTGTAAAGCGCTCGGTATCTGAAAGACAAAAATTATCCACAATCAATCAACTACAAAATTTTTTAAAAAATCTAAAGGAAACTAAGTTGACAATTACAGGACGGGATCGGAGCGAGTATCGACCATCAAACTGCTAGGTTTATTATACTGTGCTGGAGCTGTTCGGTATTGATGCTGAGATGTCGCATTCGCCGGGCTCATTTTCGGTTGCTAAAATATAAGCCAAGGTTTTGTTCATTACAAGGGGCAGGAAGGTAAACAAAAAAAAACAGACACTCACCATGGAAAAGTGTTGCGGCTGCTGATTGCGCATTTGTTGGTAATTATGAGTTGAACGGAGAGATCCATTGGTTATGAGAGCGGTGCCGCCCGTTGTCGGGGTCTTGACACCTGACCATGAATGAAAATTTACAAAGCTGATCATCTTTGGACACCAATAATTTCATCTCGATTGAATTTACTTTGATTGGAAGGAGGTGAAGAACACGGCTGAATAATGTCGACATACGTTATAGGAAATATGCCACGTCTCTGACCAATTCGACCCTCTAGCCAGTGTTCATCGACTTGTCTCGTGACGATGACCAATTCTCCTTTAACCAGAGACAATTCAATCGGCGTCTGCGCCACAAAGTTGAATTTGACTCTGCCTTTGCCTTCGCTGGGTTTTCGGTTTGTTAATCGTACTCCATCGTAAGGTATGATCTGATTCAATAAAGGAAATTTATTATTAAAATGATTCCCACACTGGTAACAGAAAGTTTGGTGCTAAATACCTCGACGTAATTGACAGGGAAGATGCCTACCATGGCATTATGTTCTCCCTCGTACCAATTCTTATCAATCTGTCGTCGGATGAAGATAATATCTCCTTTTTGAAACGATAATTCCCTGAAAATGAAACATATTCATAACAAACATTTTTCTTCGAATTTAAATTAGCGTTTTTTTTTTCAATTATTTACCGAGCATTTTGAGCCACGAAGTTGTACAGACCACGAGCTACTATTTTGGGCTCAGGAGTTCTGTCCCGTTGTGGCTGATTCTGGCTGCCAGAACGGCCCATTGGTACCGGTTGATCGTCCATAAAGTCATCGTAACGGTTCAACGGGATCGGTGATTTCATTAGTGGCCTTTAAGTCATTCAAATAAAGAAGATGTGATGATCATGTCTTAATCGTTAAATGAGCTCAACTCACGTAAAGTTATCCATGTGACGTCGAGACTCGATATCTTCCAATTCTTGGATGTATTTCCTTCGACGCTCTTGTTCGTAGACGCGTCTCATGTGCTCCGCCTGCATCTGCCTCAATTCTTCCTCGTCGATTTCCGTCTGCAATTACAATCGTATGGAATTATTATTATCAAATAATTACGAATTATCAAGTTTTAAAATTGTTTCAAATGAGCGTAGATTATGAACCTGTTGTTGACCGCTTTGCTGTAGATTGCGGATAGGACTTCGATAATGGATCGTCACCTCCGACTCGGCGAACCTGTGCGCTGCGCCTGTAATGCAGAAAAATGTCAATTCAACTATTAGAAATAAAGAGATGATATTCTTTTCTTTTATAACCAACCGATTACTTGTTGATACACAGAGAGCAACTCGAGACATAACAATTTTACTTTACGTATATAGTAGAGAAACATAAAAGTGAAGAAGTTGCTACCTGGTGCATGCTGAGCATCGAGAACACCGTCACCATCTTGCCCCACTAATGTCAACGACGATAAAATAATTCAAATAACAAATCAATGTAAAAAAAACATAAGAGAAGCGATAACGCCTTTTTTGTGAACAATTCAAAACTAACGAAATAAACAATTTTAAAAAGCAGCAATGAAAGCAAATGGAAGGGCATTAAGCATTATAGAAAGCTTGCTGCTGTTTTTCCTGTGCGGAATTAAAATTCTGTTGGACGTTACGGTGTGTTAAGTGTCAGTTAATTAGTTTACCATCATGCGGTTTTCATTCTCTTTTTTTTTTCATGCCTGTCTATAGGGAAAATACAAGGACCTAAAGAAAGAGAGAGTATAATCCGCTGGATCCAATGTGCTAACCGCTAGATAAATTCCGTCACGGATATTTTGTGATTCAAGTGTTTGTGCTTCCAGTGATTGCCCGATGGTGGATTGAATTGTTGTTGTCACAATTTTAAAAGCTTTAGTGCAGTTTTCAACCTGCTGGATTGGTCACTCGTGGCCTGCGGGCGCTGGTTAGATGAGCCCACTCGGCCGGAAGGGGTGGACGAGATGGAGACTGCATTCCGGCTCGATGGCGGGGATAAGTGGCGTATAAATCGTAAACGGAATGGATTCGGTTGGGTCGACCTCCTGAACGTGGAGGCGGTGGAGTATAGCGATAAATGGGTTGATGCATTGATGGATCAAAGTTGCCGGAATGCGAGGTAGAAGAAGCCACTGGTTGGTAGTCTGCATCCGGAGTGATAGGTCCTGATGGTGAGCTGGATTGGTGAACTGCTGCTGCTACTGCCGGTTTACTGGATGTCGTCGTTTTGGCACTGCTGGATTCTTTAGGAACTGTTTTGGATTTGGCTGTTTCAGACGTCGACTGTGCGTTTCCAGATGGATTTGGAGTCACATTGGATACGGCAGCAGCTGGTGTAGATGGTGCCGGAATTGCCGGAAGAGGACTGGACATGGATCGACGGCTTCGAATTGATCCTTCTGAAGTGGATTTAAAACTCATATCAGGACTAGCCACAGTAGTTTTAGTTGTTGAATTGACAGCAGAAGTGATGGTGGTCGTCTGGGTGTTGTTGGATGGAACGACAGAGGAGAGGGTAGAGGGAATGTCATTGTAAGATCCACCAGCGGCAGAAGAGTTGCGGGTAATAGGTCGGCTGGTTCTCCCGCCGATAGTGTGATGATGAGCCGTAGGATCGGCGGCCGTTTGGGCTTGACGGAGGGCCAACCGTGCAGAGGAGAGTAAAGTAGGTTTGACACGAGTGAAATCCAATTTCTTACCCCCTGATAATCGACTTCCGGCGTCACTTCCAGTCCGGCTTCCAGCTCGACTCAGAGAGGAGAAATTCGGAAACGAGACCCGTTTGTTGGCAGCGGCCGCTAATCGACGGCTCCAGCTGAAACTTCCGCTTGTCCCGCCGTCCTGCAATGAAGGAGTCGAAGCCGAACCAAATTGGCTCCGGAAGCGATTTCTTGGCTGCTCCTGCTCGTAGCGACGCTTCATGAAATTCACGTCGCCCATCTCTTGACCTTTGATGACCGTTTTGTTGCGATTAAATTTTTCAGTTGCGCTCCACAGCGGAAGCGAATCAGGAACGGAACGGCTTGATAATTGCGGAGTGCAAGGTCTCGATTGCTTCTGTGCTGGCTTCTGTTGTTGTTGTTGTGGTTGCTGCTGGGATGGTTGATCAACTCGTGGTGAACTGAAATATTGGCACTTTTTCACCACGTCGCCTCTTTTGACCAAATTTATGTAATGTCCTCCGCCTCCGGAAACGCTTCCGGGTGATGATCTACGGCCAGAAGGACTCGGTGATGAGCTTTTAACTCGATCCATCAATTGATGAAGACGAAGATCGGTCATGGATCCAAAAGCAGAAAGGGATGATCCTGGCCGTTGGAGAGAAAGACTTTGCGATCTCTGCGGAACTACAGCGCAACGAGTCCTGCGACGGCCCACCAATGTTGAAGCGGATCTGCGCAAGTCATTGACACTCTGAGTGGTCCGGAATGGAACGACGGCCAAGTCGCAAGGATCACCAACCGAATCGGCGATAACTTTTTCAAAGAAATCCACTTTTTTCTGGACGTCACGATGGATGACCGTCTGGACAGATGAATTAGAACTGTGAGAATCTTCGTCCAGATTTGCACGAATGTTCAAACTGCTTGAACGTTGTGGAACTGCCGGAGTCGGTGAAGGAGTTTTGCCAACTACAGCCGAATCGGCCCACTCTTGAACAGCTGATTCCACTTCGGCTTTATTCCGTCCGCGAGGTGTGAGAACCAGTAAATAATCTTGTTGGCTACTCGTCGAACTTTCACGCGATGAACTACGTGACTGATGAGTTCGATAAGGACCTGGTGAACTAGGAGACATCATCCGTGGTGAACTGGCCAATTTTCTCGACATATGTTGGCTCAATTGCTGAACGTATTGAATGGCCGCTCGGGTGGATCGTGGCGGTTGCGGAGTAGCGACCGGTTGACCGGTACTGTAACGCTGTTTAACTTCCGCACCGAGTCGCATAGATAAACTCCGGCGTTCCGCTTCGCTAATATTAGGTTGCTTGGGTGCGGATGCCGACTGAGAACGATGGACAGCACGTCCACTTCCGGCGATGGATAAAGCTTTTTGAGATTCCATTAATCGATTGCGACGCTGTTCCAGTCTGGCGAGTGTGCAATCACGACTGGATTCAGAAACACTTCTGACGTACAGTTTGGGATTCAATAGCGATTCCGGAAGCTTCCGAGGTAGTCTTTGTGGAGATACGACAGTCTCGTAACGGCTCGGCGGTGTATAAACGCGGGATAATTGCGATTTTAAAACGGCCATTTGCTTTCCTGTCAAACTGCTGCGTCTCTGGCTGGAACGACTGACACGTCCAGTCGATGACGGAGATTCCGCTCGGCTTCCATCCGGATACTGTGCAAAATTTCTTGGAAGTGATTGAGTCGAATAGCGTTTAGCTTCGGCCAATGTTTTGTATTTGTCCGTTAAGTGACGGACCGATTGTTCTTTGATGCGCAGTCCTGGATCGGCTCCACGTTGCCATTTGGGTGGAGGCGACGTGCCAAAGTAACATTCTCCTTCTCTTTGTGCCGCCTGGATCCAGGTGGCCAAATTTCTCATTTCTTCTTGAGCCTTTTCCCGTTGCCTCAAACGACGCCACAAATCAAAGTCGATGATGCCATCGGTGCTGGCCACCTGGTTCAGCTCGTCTGTCGGTACCAATTTTTCCAGCTCGTTGAGCCGTTCAAGACTACGATAAAGGGAGCGCAGCTGGGTGAAACGCTGTGTCTTGATATATTCCGGACTGCCGGCGGTAGAGCGAGAAGCATAAAAATCTCCGTGCCCGTCTTCAGTTCTATTTTCAAGAGGCACAACAAAATGATAGTGTTCTGAAAGCTGTTGTGGTTGTTGTTGTTCTTGCATCTGTTGCTCTTGTTTTTGTTCTTCGTGTTGTTGTTGTTTTTGTTTTTGTTGTTGCGGCTGCTGCTGGACTGGTGATTCAGCCTGTTGGCCGGTTGCACTGAGATCTGCTTGATGAGATTCCGGTTTCCCTTCCAGCTCGGCTAAAAGAATAGCCGCCGTTTGCTCATCGCAAATGAATTCAGGATCTGTTACATCCACATCAGAGTTATTCTTGCCACCAGATCCGTTGCCATTGGAACCGTTTCCGTTGTTTGCTCCGCCAGCTGGAAGTTTAAGAGCTTGACGGATTTTCTCCGTGCTGGGAATCTCTCCAGAAATTCTAGCCACTAGATTCTTAGTATCACGAGCTAATTTCTGATATCTAGTCATTTTTGGCGTTTCTTCTTGAGCGACTGGTTCGTCCTGCATCCGCCGGAATTTTGATTGAGATACCATTTGACGCGAATGAAGATAGACATTCAGGGCCGGCTCCGATTTACTTCCAGACGACGATTTCTTCTTCGCCGGACGAGATTGAAGCGGCGACAAAGTCGGGAAGGCCGGAAAAGATGGAAGACTCGGACGGGATGGAACGCGATATTGTGTTGTTGATCGCTGTGTTACCTCTGGCGATTCCATGGCGGATTTTGGCGGCGGCGGAGGAAGAGGCGGTTGCTCCATGTGCATATCTTCAATTGGAGGAGGCGGTAACGGTTCCAGCTCTTGAGATTCCTGTTCAGTCGACTGTACGGGCTGAGGAACTGCGGGAATTTCTTCCGTCATGGGCGTTGCAGTTTCAACTCGTTGAACAAATCCTCCGTCAACGGGACTGGGAGCCGTAGGTTTGGAAGCTTTTTTGGTGGTATTACTTGTTCCGTTTCCGGATTTTATGCGACGCCAAGTTTTTCCCTTGGATGAAGTTGAAGTACCAATGGAAACTGTCGTTTTAGTCGTCGAAGTACCGATGCTCTTTTGTTGACGTTCATCTGATGCGTTTGGACTGTTGGTGGCGCTCGACTGTCTTTTGCTGCTTCCACTTCGAAACATTTTGCAACTTTGTAACCGGCTTAAAACGGCCGGAACGGATAAAAATCGATAGCGTCGCCTCTGTGCCGAATCTGGTGGAGTTGGAGATTTGGATCTGAATCGAATGTAGCGCCAAGGATCTTTTTTGCGCTTCTTCTCGCTTCTTCCTCCTGTACGACGATCAAATTGATCGGCAGACTCGTCTGATCGTATTCAAATTCAAATTCCACCAGTGTTGGACACAGGATCGAAGGTAATGCAGCAAACACAAAAGGATAAAAGCCAATCATAGGGTTATGTTAACGCCAATCAATTTTACAAAATGGAGGGAAAAACTAAACAATTTAAACAGAAGCTAATAGCAAAATCAAACCCAAAAAGATAAACAAACCAAATTTTGTCTACAATTTTACTATGTACACCTACCGGTCAATCACAATCAATCAATTGTGGGTAGCTGTGGATGCGTTTTATAATAAAAATGGATTTTGTTTCCCATGAATGTTATGTCAGAGTTGCAATCATTCCAAATGCAATGACTGAAATTTTGTTTTGGGGTTGGGGGGCCATTAAAAGCGGATGCAGCTTGAACAAACGTGTTTCTTACCTTGTGGTCGATCGGGCTGTTGTTTACGGAGTCCGTGCAATGGCACCTCGCCACCGCGCTGGATGTCACGGTACCAAAGTCTCTGCTCTTGAGGATCGGTTGCCGGTGTAGTTTGTCCAGTACCTCCTTCGACCGAATCGGCCGGAAAGCGTCGTCGAAAGACTAGTTGAGAGTCACTCTCGTAACCGGATTCTTTTAAAGCACTATCGTAATCAAATCCATTTTACAACAGACCAAAACTTGAAATTTGAAAAGAAAATTCACAAACTTACAAATTCGTAAACGATTTGCTGGGGATGCTGATCTTGGGTGACTGTTGAAATTGATGCATTCAAAATATTATTAGCGACCATTCGATATGTGTAGTGTAATATTATCAATCTAATGATACCTGCTTGACTGGCTGCGGCTGTGTAATAGAGGAACGGATTCCCGGCTCGTAATCTTCAATGCGACCGGGTTGATAACGATAGGATTCAGATTCGTGATTCCTGCACAACAAACACATTTCAAAAACAATAATCAAATAAAAGTAATTAGATGACGAACGTTATTCGCGAAGGTGATCCGCTATTTGATTCAGAATCGTTGTGGATGCGTTGACGTCTGCGATCCAAAGTGGCGTAACGGCCGGCATCCGAATCGTAATCGTAGCGGTTCTGGTCTGGCTCCGATTGATAGCCTCCACCTCGTCCACGACCAGGTTTGTAGCGAACAGTGACGTAATCTCCTGGAAGGAGAACAAATTATTAAATCATTTCACAAATGGCAGATTTAATTTTAAACAAATTTACCTGGACCTCCTGCCCTGTGTAAAGACTCGTACATACGCCGGTACCAATGATGATGATCCTCTTCTCTTATCCCCTGATAGAAAAAAATGATGTTCAATTATATTTAGTAAGAAATGACGTCATAGAGACTGACATAAACAAGTTCTTGTCGACTATTAATAGACACTGCACTTGAGAGCACACTCAAAATTTAGATTTCTTTTACCTCTTTTTCATCGTCGCTTAACATCTTTAACGCGTCTCAGTTAGGACTGAATAGAGTTATACAATAATAATAATCTCCAACTATAAAACAAAAGCCTACGATCAAATCGATAAACTAACGAGAAGATAACACGAGTCAAGCAGCCGATAGGAAGAACCAAATTGACATTAAACATTTGATAACACACGTTACGCAGCTTAATGATTAGATGGTATAAGATCAATAGTCAAAATTGTCTAAGATTCTCATTAAAAGACTAAAAACATAACGGCAATGATGCGTTATTCAACTAATTGGTACGTACACGAACATGTTGTAAAAGAAATACAAAATAACAGCTATAATTAGTGGCCTGAACGGAGCGAAACGAATGGAGAAACTAGAACAAAGTCAGTCGATTTACCGAGCGCAAAGCGATGGGAACGCCTTCGTTAGAGACTGGTCCGACACCGCTAAATTTGTTAGCCGTCAGATCGACAAACTTGCGCGTTTCTTGCGGCTGAGTAGAAGAAGAAGAAGAAGACGCCGCTGGCTGTTGGCTATTTTCGTCTGGTTGATGTGAAACACCGGCGCCAGATGAAGTCGACGTGGGCAGCACGCTATACTCCCGCTGGATGCTGTACACTGATTGACCCAATCATCAACAAACAAATAAAACGCCAAAACTGTAGTATTTCATAACAAATCGCTGATTTTTCATGCGACTATTTTTGGTTCACCAAGAGAATTTAACGGGACCAAATAGAACAGACCTTGTTCGTAAGGGCTACGGTACAGTTGTTGTTGGGGCGGAGGTGGTTGGCCTAATCGATTTGAAGAACGTTCGCCTTGTTTGGGACTGTCCAGGTAAGCTGCACCTTTCGGCAATTGTCCCTCTGATCATTGGAAAATAAGGAACAAAAAATCAAATTTGATATCAAAGATTCGAATAAGGTCATCCAATCGAAGGAGTTTCAACGAACCTCGGGCTTTCTGTAATAGAGTGACGGTAGCGTTGGGCACCTTGGGCAGGTGACTGGTCGGCGTTGAAGATGTTCCCGGTAGTAACAAAGGTAACGAAGGCGTTGGTGTTGTAGTACCTGAACCGCCACTATAAGTGGAGCCACCGTTCGTTCTCCGGTCCCAAGATAAAGCTGTTTTAAAAATCAAATGAAATGATAACTCAAAGTGCTGCAATAGGATTTAGATTTAGATTGAAAAACGGACCGGAAAAATTGGTCGAAGTGCTGGTCAAAACCGAGTGCTCGCTGGCCGGTGTATTTATGGGTGTGCTGTTTGCACTGTTGTTGCCGAACGGTGCGGCATTTTGTCCTGAACGCTGATTGTCCCAGCTGGACGGGTACAAATAAGAGGAGTAGGTGTTGCTATTAGCGGCCGGTGTGTAGGATGAGGAAAGAGGACCATGAGACTGAGCTGCAGTGGATGTGATGGTTGTAGCAAAAGGTGGCAAACTGGTCGGAGCCGATGGTTTCGTACCGTTGCCAACAACAATCCCAGGTGGTTTCTTGTCCCCTTCTCGCTATTTGACGCATCGTTGATGACATTCAATTTGGATTTGATCCATTTGTAACACGTTCCAAAATGTCAGGCAAAAAGAAAAAAACAACAAATCAAATTTGGCAGCCAATGTGCATGTCCCCCACAGAGAAATCATCTGTTCAGTTTTTCCATTCATCTTCATCAATACTGTTTTTGTGCAGCTCTTTCGTGTATGTGTGTGCGTGTTAGCGTGAGTATGTTATATAGTATAGGCAGTATATTCAGTGCGGCTATTTTTAAATACCTGCTGAGGCTGCTGCTGCTGGGTCTGTTGGGCGGACGCCTGTTTCTTCAACGCTTCAAGACGGACTGGTCGGAACTCTTTCCGCTCTGTTTTCGGGCTAGGCTGTTGGCTGGACGGAATCCAAATTGGCGGTGGTGGTGGCTGCTGCTGACTGCCGGAAGATATTAAAGAGACCGGCTGTTGTTGTTGTTGTTGCTGTTGTTGCTGAGATTGACGTTGGTGCTGGTGGTTGTTGCTGTCTCTCTCAGGAGGACTTGCTTGTTGCTGACCCGGTGACCAAACACCTGATATAATCAACCATATTATTAATTAGTCTAATTTAATCATCATTATTCAGTCTTAATTAAAAGTGTCTAATTTTCCTTCTGTTGATTAGATTAGACATCGGAATGAGAATAGGATCCTGAAATATTTGAATTTGAAAAATGTTGTCTTTTCCCAAACGTAAAGAAATTAAAAAAAAGAAAAAAAAGTTTTTCATGATAAAAATAGGACGAGCAAAAGCGTGAAAGTTTCTCTACAGTCTTTTATAAATATACAGTCTAATCTACGTGGATGAATGGAAGGGATTGAACGTGATGAATGGCCAACATAAACAGAATCCCTTTGAATTTCCAAAAAAAAATAGTAGATGGCTATAAACACGTAACGAAAATAGCCAAAAAGAAGAAAGAAAGAAAGAATTACATAACAATAAATTTACCTGGTTTAGGACTACTGGCTAGATAGGGCGTCGACAATAACGATGACGAAGATCCTGTTCGGTGAACCATTATGCGTACAAATGAAGAATGAAAACAAACAAAACAAAATTTTGGTGTCAATTTCGATCGTTTTAAAATTATTGCAGAAGAGCAGCGGACACAGAAGAAACGCGGCGGTTAAAGGTCCCGAGAGATGAAAATGATCAGTCGACAAGAAGCCACAAAGGACACATGGCTACTACAACTAAACTGGTGTTACTATATGTGTACTCTCTTGAGCTGCTGCTGCTACTTTAAAATGTTGCAAACACTTGAACGGACAGGAAAACAAAACAAAATAGGTAGGCGGCAACGACGGAGCGGCGGTAGTCTATATAGGGGACGGAAAAGAATATAAGAAGAGTTGAGCGGCCGGAAGGCGGCACGAGACTGACACGAGCCATGGCGTCGCCGCATCACAGAAAAGGACGACGACGACGACGACGACGCCTCCTGCCAATAAAAGCAATCCCTTCCATCTCCACGCCCAGAGGAAATAAAAGAGAGTCTCATCTATGTTCCAGGAACCACAAAACTTTAACAGTCTTTTTCCCCCCTATATCTTTTTTAAGTCGTTGGTGTGTATGTTTTCAAAAACCGTTTTCTTTTTTAACGAGAAAAGATCCGGATCTCATCTTCTCTCTGGAGGGCGGAAGTGAGAGCGCTAAATTTGAACCCCTTTTCCACCCGGTGGGTCCGCCTTCTCCCTCGACTGGACCCCCCCCCCCCCAACGTGTTCGCAACAACACTTCTTATAAGGACAGGACGGACGGGCGAGCCATAGACACAGTTAAAAAGCCTATAGACGACGGACACATCCATTTCATCGTAGAAGAAAACAAAGTTAAGCTTGCTTCCTCATTTACTGAACATGCGGTTAGTTTTCTTATGGAATTGCATTTCATTCATCAAGCTGAACGTCAATTACTATATAGAAAATGTAGTACTAGTACCCAAAGTGCCAAAGCCCATGCCCAATGCATTTTCAATCTCGCTCAGCAAGCCACCGTCGCCAGCAGCAGCAGAATCTTTATCGTCGTCGTCGTCTTCTTCATCGCAAAAGGAAGTGACTTTTTCCTCGACTTGTTCGTCCATACAATCTTTGTTTACCACGTGCGAGATATATAGCATCGTCGTGTTAGATTATAATATATATATACAAAACGGGCTAGTGATTAACATTTAGATTGGATTTTAGGGTGTGTCCAGTGTCCCGAATCCGGTGGTTGGCCGCTCAGCAGCTGCCCTTTCAATTTGTCTACGGTGAGAGAGTTGATTCATGCACATGAAGGGGACGCGCTACAAGTCGACCTAATGAATTCTTCTTTCCCCCCTCTCACCACCATCTTCTTTTTCCCTATTTATTGGCTTCCGATAGATTCCGCGTCGATGAATCGCATCTCATCCGCCTTAGACGTGTCGATTCCGCCTTGTTTCTTTCCCCCCTCTCATTTCAATTTCCCCCCACCTCTAGGGATCAGGAATAGCTGTGTTAATAGAAGAGAGAAAAGACGGACGTGTTTTTGATTCTCCTGGGCCCGAAAATAGATCCACTCGTGATATCCGCGCCACTCTTTAAAAAACTTGTGCTCTTCAAATTACTGACGCAATATTTATAGCCAATACCTCACGAGCGGACACCGTTAGCAAAAAACAAATAATTAAAAAGAAAGAAATTTGCGGTGAAAAAAGATAACATTCTCAAAGGTCTCGAAATTTTAGTTAATTAAACATTTTTTTCTGGACGATGCGTTCCAAGAACAGGAAGAATCTGGCAACCGATATGAATTCATATTCTGTTCACAACTGATTATATTATTATCTAACAAAATACGATGGACATTCTCAAATTCTCAAAATGTTTGAGTGTCTTAGCCGTCTGATAGATGGCGTTGAGCGGGAAATTTAAAAAATCCAAATTCTAAGAAACAACAACAACAACAATCCAAAAACAGCAAAATAATAAATACGTAGTAGTAGTAGTAATAGTAGTAGTAGTAGTAGAAGCGACAAGTCATGGTAGTAGTAGTAGTAGTTGTTGGTAGTTCAGAAATACTCTCGACATCTTCCTTGGTAATAATCCATTCCTTCTCGGATCATGCGATGGCAGGCAGGGTCAAATCAAGTAGTCTCGTGCTTGCGTTTCTCTTTTTGAGAGCCCGGCCCGGCCCGGCGACTCACCCTGCGAAAGATATTCGTCATCTCGTTGTTGATGATGATGTCTCCGGTAGCGCCGAATGGTGGAATGGCAGTCGGTCCGATCGTTGTAATCCGATGCCTCCGATTCAGATTCACGGGCAGATGTTTCACGGGTGGTCGTCGTCGTCGTTGACGTCAGCGTACTGTAATTAGAACGCTGGATCGATCGGTAGGTGCCGCTAGACGGTGAATGACTTCGCTTCCGGTTAGCCAGGACCAACCAGTCGGCCAACAGACGAGCTTTCACTCGTTCGTCGTCGTCTTCTTCATCCGCTTCCGGTGCGGAATAATAGCACAGAGGTTGGAAACGATAGGCTGGTTGATATCTCAACGGAGGTTCCGGTGGACGATCGTGCCAACCGTGAGAGGAGTGATCGGAACGTGAACGGTACAAATGATCGTCCCTAGGTGGCGTTGGCCTCGGCGGAGGCGTCGGAATGGAGTTACTCATCAGAGCTGCTCTTCTCCTTCGTTGCCGGAACGGCTCCGATCCATCAGTGGAGTAACCCGTTTCCGTTTCGGATGCGCCGTAATGCTCAGGAGGTGGAGGAAGCGGTGGAGGAGGAGGCCATCCGGACCAAAGCATCCGGAATTCTTGTATAGATTTCATACGCACTGAATCGTTCACCGATGGCTCAACGACGGCGACTGCAGTTTCTTCTTCTTCTTCTTCTGGAACTGGAGTCGATTGATCGGATCCATATTCGACGGATGGATCCTTGTCGTTATTAGCCGCAATAGACGGGACGGATGGATCGGCAGCGCAACGAGTTTCCCATAGTCGACGCATTTCATCGACGACACGTCCGTGTTTCTTGGTCGTAGAACTGCAAACGCCATGATGGTCAACCGGAATCGATTCCGCTTTATTGATCGTCAGTTCCGCAGTTGGATTAGAATTGTCTGTCGTGAAAAGTGCAGGAGCGACCGGATTAGTTTCTTCGTTCGACACTTGTCCCGTCTTCTTGTCCGTCTCGAGTTGTGCTGGATTTTCGCCCGCTAATTGTCTATTTTCAGCTGCTGCTGGCTCCTGTTGCTGGAACTTATCCAGAGTTTCCGCCGTTCTAGTCCCGTGACGGAGTTGAGCGCTGGAACGAATCAACTGCTCCACTTGCACGGGTTTGTAATCGACGCTGACGATTTTGGCGTCAATCAACGTCACAACTGATGTTCCACTCGTCGTCGTTGTTTCTCCAATCGCCGACGACGTCTCTACCGTTGGCAGATGGATGACTTTTGTCAGAGTGTCGCCGACGTCAATGTCATTCGAGGTCCGTTCTTCTTCTTCTTTTATTTCAAATGCCGTCGTCGTCATTCCGGTTAATCCGTCCACTTGAGTCAGCGTTGCCATTTCGTCGGCGGGATCGATTATCACCGGCTGTTGATTATTGTCATCGTCGTCGTTGACGTTCATGTTATCGTTGTTGTCTCCATCCTCATCATCGTCGCTGAAGCCTAGCGAACACGAACAGGCGTAGTCTTCCGTCGTCGACGGGTCGTTCCGCTCTGAATGCGTCCGTTGGCCTGTTTCTTCGTCGTCACGACAACAACAGCCGGATGTTTGCATCATTAGGACGCTGAGTGGTAGAGAAGATTCGTCAAGCAGCTCGCAATAATCCGCCAATGAAGTCACTTCGCTTTGAATTTCTTCTTCCGTTTTTTCATCATCATCATCATTTCCTTTGTCGACTGATGGATCGTTCATCATCTCGTCCAGCACTTGAGGCAAACGAGTGGAAAGTCCATCATCGGTTGAGATGAAAGGACTGGTCCGATCTTCTTCTGTGGGCGAATCGGCTGGATCATCGTAGTCGCTCGAGTCGACGATCATAACGGGTACAGCCAAAACGATGGAAAATTCATCATCCGACGGAATGCGGCGTTCCATCACATCAACAGACGATTCCGTTTTGGTATCTTGGCTTTTTTGAACTTTGAGGTCGTCGCTGTGAGTGACAGGCTGCTGCTGCTGGATACACTCGGGAGCTATTGGTTCATTTTCCGCTTGTAATGGAACCGTCAGATTGACGTCGTTGTTGCTGCTGGTCGCAGTTGGAACGGGAGTCAAAGATCCTGCGGATGCAAAGTCCGGATATTCATCTCCTATGGATTCATGAGAGAATCGATCGTCGTCGACATCTTCTAGATAGCTGAGTGCCGATGAAAGTCCGCTGAGAGCTCGACTTAGACGGGCGCTGTGGCTTCCGCAATCGCTGGCCACCTCCTCCGGAATGACGTGCAAGTAGCGACGTAAGAAAAGCCTTTCGAGAAATGAAAATCCTGGCAATCCATTCGACTTGTCTGCTGGCAACTGGAATTGTCCGGCATCTTCATCCGATGAGCAAGGAGATGACGATGCCGAAGATCTCGATTGTTCTTCATCCGATGGCGGACTGATCCTGGGTGACGTGGCCACATTACAATACAGCGGATGATCCGGTCCAAGAGATCGAATAATATTGTCATAAGGACTAGTTCGTTCAACGTTAGCTGCTGCCGCTGCTGCCGACGGAGTCGTGGCTCCTGATCCAGGTGCTGGATCATCGCCAGATTCTTTGGTGTCAATGTGTTGCTCCTTGACGCGTTCCAGGAGGGCCAGAAAGTGAATGAATTCTTCTATTGTTAGTCCGCCGATTCGCGGCTCGAGTGACGCTCCACCATCCGACGATGGCAGATGTGCTGCTGCTGCTGCCATCATGGCGTCCTGCTGCGGATCGATTCCAGTGTGCCGGATTTCTCTTTCCATTTCAGACAAGATGGAATGAATGCCTTCAAGCGGATCGTCTGCTTTTTCGACCGACGTCGGATTTCGATGGCAGTCGACGACGTTTTCGTCTTCGCTCTCTTCAGTTCCGCTGTAGTTGTTGTTGTTGTTGTTGTTCGAAGTGGTGGTAGATCTACTACTACTACTTTTACTACTAGTCTGGCGCTTATTCCTGGCGCAACGAGCTGGCCGTTCTGGAACGATTTCTTCCGCCAGTTCTTCGTCTATTTAGAAGAGAGAGAGAAACCCGCCCACCCGAATCGGCATCGATCCAGCCAGCCAGTGAAAAATAGATCGATTTTTAAAATGAAAAATAAAATAAAAATGAAACAGAAAATGAAGAGAGAGAGAGAGAGAGACGGCATTCAAATCCAATCTACGTGTGTCTCACAATGGATTAGAAAGATATTAAAAACACGAGAAATAGAAATAGAAAGAGCCTGATTTGAAGATATTAAGATTTCTCTTGTTTGATCCCCGAATTATTTTTGAAAAATGTTCATCTACGGTTTTGGACGACGACGAAAAAGGAAGGACGACGACGACGAATCAAGACGCGGAATCTGAACACGGGCAGAGACGCCAATAGCGAGAAACGATTTTCACTATCGACTATAATCTATACTACTACTAATATAATTAGGGGAGAATTAAGACCTACAAACATTTACGTCGTCGTAGATAATTTGAAATTAAATCTCAACAGCGGTTAAAATCGACATGCACTAATTCAATTCAAAATACTACTCTGTGAGTGATGTGTGGAATAAACTGACCTGATCTGTTTAGTAACGATGTCTTGTTATTGACTGTTGTGGTTGTTGTTGTTGTTGTTGTGGTTGACGAAGAAGATGATTGGACTCCAACGTTGTTGCTACTGTTGCTGTGACTGGTCGATGTCGACTGAGCGGCTACGCCGCCGTTACCTGTTCAATAAAGAGAACCAACTCGCAGTCAGAAGTCAGGTGACAACAACATCTACGACCGCACTGTACACTGTACAGTACGGGATTAGTCAAAAGGGGAGGATCCTACTCTTATTTTACTTTTATTTATTCCATTTCAAATTCTGTCCTTTGACTATTCGATTCGATTGGCTCCATCATCATCATCATCATCCATCTGATGATGATGATGGCCCTTAACGGTTACCGATCACGCTATACGGAATAATGGAGAGCGGAAGTCAACTGATATATACATAGAGGAGAGTAAAGGTTATCTCTGTGTGTGTGTGTGTGTGTTAAATGGGCGCGGTTGACTGTGTGTTGCGTATAGACGCACATAAAGCGGAGCCGGATGTGTGGATGCGCGCTTTTTCGGCGCGAGTTTCAAACAATGAGCTTCATCCGCCATCATCAAAAAACACACAAAAGAAGGCAACACACCATCATCATCATCTCACTCCCCTCCACACACACACCACTCTCATTAGATCAATCATCGATCCAGCAACAAGAAGACAAAAGTTCCTTATTCGTCTGGAAAGAGAAAGTGCGTCGATCCTTTTAAAACAAACAAAACAAAACGACGAGACGGATGAACTTGTCATTTCCTATAGAAGGAAAGAGACCAAACCCACCCAAGATATACAAGGACATAGGAAAATGTCTTCCACTTTATATTATGTGTAATAATAATATCCACTTGGTGTGTTGCTATGTGACGACTGACGACGGCTCTCTTTTATAAAGCGAAACTTTTTTATTTTTATTGCATCATTTCTTTTTTCCGAGAGTCTCGCCCACTTCCGCCGTTATCTGGCGAATTTTTATTTTCATATAAAAATGTACAAAAAGAAAAACTTACGAACCGTATCCGTCCATCATCTTTTTGTTTTTTGTTGATGTTTGGAACATGGATCAAAATATAAATAAGACAACACCCGAACTGGATGATTTTTGCCAAAACACACAGAAGAAAAAAACAGAAAACAGGGTCACCTGATGATCCTCTGATTGGATGATGATCCTCCTCCGAAAGGTAAGTTCGTTGTAAACTTTGACTGCGATTGAGTCGGAATTTATTCTGAACAGCGCGTAACATTTCACAATAAATCCACGCACAACTTCTCAAACTGCCACCCGGCGCCAAACACTTGAAAACTCAACGGGATTAAGGTACGTCACTGACTAACTCAACCGGCTTGGACAACAGGTGGATTTATTTGTTATTTTTTCCCCCCTCTTCTTCGTACCACCGCCACCGCCGCTATGTTGTCTTTGCTAACGCCCCCTCACGGTATCCTTTTTTACATAATATACCGAAATATACAACAATATAATATAGGGGGAGAGTACATATCAATTTGATTTTGTGCGGAGCGACTAGGGTTGTTGTTTTGTTTGCAGCTCGACGAGAACGAAAAATTTTAGTTTCCACTGGGCGTGATCTCTACCACATCAGTGACAGCCGCACAACAGGGGTATAACGACAGTATGTATACGTTCAGATTCTTTTTTCAATTCGATGGCGATGCGCTTCGATGCCCACGACTGGAATGGAGCTGCTGCACACAGTGCGCACCTCAACGTTGTTCCAGCAAACCATCAACGACACTCGTCTCTGTGTGTGCATGCGCAGACTTTGATGGCAAAGAAAAAGATAAATCCGTCAAACAGTCGCGGACTTGTTTTCTATATAAGCAAACGCCTCCTTTCTTTACTAGAAAATCACCGACAGATTTATTATTATACAGAAAGGGCGGATGCGTCGCGACGCGCCCAAACTCTTCTCTGCAGATCGTCAACTGAGCGTTGCACACACCGACGAAATGATCATCACATCACCTAAAAACCTAACGGCGTTCGTTTCTTTCATGACGTTTGACGAGAAAAAAATTTCATTTCACAGCATCGACCGTGCCAAATTAAGTTCCGCTCTACGGCGTTACCGCGTTACTGTACACATTATAATAGACAATGTCATCCGGTTTTTGGTGTTTTATTAATACGACTCACCTGATGATGATGATGTTGGAGTTGAATTGACGTCACCGACGGATCCGATTGAAGACACTGACGCTCCACTCGACGATTTGAAGAGTCTCCTAGTCAAAGTGGATCCCCTTTATTGGTCGAAATATATATATTCAGGAACACAACACAAAACCAAAAAGAAAATTAGCCATGTAATAGTCGTGCAACTGTTGAAGAACAAATACGAGCAACGTCTGAAACGGGAAACGACACGGTCGGACGCTATAATCAACTCGTCTGAAAATGTCGTTCTCTCCTTCTCTTGTGTGGAGGTGGAGGTGGGTCTAGGGAGGAGTTTGTTAAAAGAGGAAGAAGCTGATGAAGTAGAAAAAAAAGAGAACAAAACACATCCTCTTCTCACTTCTCTTCTCTTCTCTGTGAGAGACACGCTATTCCTTTGATTCTTATTGTCTACACAGCTGGGGGGGGAGGTGGATTCATCAGGACAATAACACAGTTTCCCCTCTTACTATTCTATTTTTGTTGTTGTGTTTTGTTTTTGCTTCTCGCCGACTTCCCAATTCTCCAACGTTAAAGAGGCTGTCCGTCAAAAAAGATAAAATAACCCGAAAACACGGTCGAGAGATGCACGGGAGAAGAAAAACAAGAGTAGGAAAAAATTCCACTTTTGGATATATAGGAAAACAGGGAGTGTGTGTGTGTGTTTTTCGAGGGGTTAGTACACTCTAGTGAGTACTATATGCAATCCATCATAGAGCTATATATAGGGGAGGGGGTAAAAGAGAGTGTGGGAGCAAACGAAAGAAGAAGAAGAGTCTCGGGAGTAGACCGCCGAGTGCGTCGTCTGTCGGCGACTCTCATCAGTCTCCCGACCCAACAAAAAAAAAAAAATGACTCACGCCAACCAGACTTCACAAAATTCACTGATGAACACAACACAACACGGCCATTTTCGCACCCTATTTATTAGTCCGCACACCAAAATTTTTACCTTCTGAACGACATGGTCGATATATATTTTGGACAGTCTCTCCCCGGAGCAAATGAATGAATTAACTAATGATGTGTAGAATTAACTGTTAAACTGAATAGCGAAAAAAAACCCAAACATTCTAAAATAAGAAAAAACTTTTTTGTAAAGAAAAAAGAAAGAAAGAAATGCTAAATTAGTCCAAAGTGTCGAGCGGATCGGAACTGGTGAGAGTAACGATGTGAAACTGCTATATAGTGGATGGTGATGTTTGCGACTCGTTCGTTTTCTACAGACTGGAAGACTTTTGGCCGTTCATTATTCTTTTTGAGTTTCTTCTTCTTCTTCTTCATTTTCTGGCAGTGGATCAACAATGTTTTTTTTGTTTTTGTTTTTTGTTTTTGTTTTTCGTCTGTCCTTCACGACGAGCTTTACACACACTTTTTCCTGACTGCATTAGAACTATTCAATTTAGTGCTGCGTTATCTCTGGAATAAGAAGAAGAGAAAATCTAAAGAGAATTTAGTCCCGAACGCCGACGCGAGACATTCTTTCCATTTTGTTTTTGTTTTTCTCATCTCCCCGCCTGCCACGCATCTGTCTGTTACTCCCGTCCAAAGGAGGATCGATCCTTCGCTTGTATCCTGCCCACCCTGGCTGATGGTATTTCCGTTTTCCAATTCAATTTAGGCATTTGCCTTTTTTAATTATTATGCATGAGTGTGTGTGCTGTGTCCTGGGAGAGGGGAAAACCCTAAAAACAATCCTGAGAGAAACTATAAACAGTATCATATCGAATCCTAATTATAGGCTTATTACGCAAACATGGACGTATAGTACGTTAGAATACGTAGAGAAGTAGGAGGAACGGCTGGAATTACAGCGGGCGTTGATAGAGGGAGTAAAGAGGAGGATTTTCAATATCAAATGAGAATACGCCCATCAAATTTCAAATGGCCAGCTTATACTATACGATTTCAAAATTGATGATGAATTTAAGAAAATCCAATCATCGTTTCAACGAGTCATTTCCTATTATTGAAAAAAAAAGGATCAAGAACAACAACAAATCTAGAAATGTTGTTTGTTGTCCTCCTTGGACTGCGATCCAATTATAGGAAATCGTTCACACGCATCACGCGAGGATAACATGATGGAGTACAAACAAACAGAAAAAAAAAAGGAAATTCCTTGATGTTCGACTTAACTGTTTCAAACCAAGTCGTAGTGTAGGTCCGGCTTCTTTGAGAAGTGCGTGAGCTTGACTGTTGGTGACTTCTTTCTCGGTCGGTTGGCCGTTCATCGACGTAATCACATCGCCTTCCCGGATGCCTTGCAGCGCTGCTTTACTCCCAGGATTCACCTGCAAAATTTTATTAAAAGTATAAAAACATGTTGGCAATTCTGAAAAATGGACCTACGTTTCATTTTTTGGGGGGTAATTTAACAATGAATTGTCTTTTAGTTTAGTTTTGTTTAAAAAGATATTAGCCGGAAGTGATACATGACATTTTCATTCGTTTTTCTTAATTACTTTGGAACTGTTCCGTTTTTTTTTTGTTTTGGCCGTTGCGTAACGGTCCTGGTTCCTTATACAGGTATATTTTTACACACTTGAGAATTCCCGCAGCACATTTTTCATTTTTTTTTTTTTTTTTTAAATCAAAACCCAAGCTCAAGAACAGAAGAGCTAGAAAACGGGACACTAAAACAAAATATTCAATTTTAAAACAGACGGTGAACGACGATACAACCCAACCGTCCGCGGTCTCTTTTTTTGTTTTTGTTTTGTTTTTCCAGAATTTTAGGAATGAAAAACAGAAAATTCTTCGTCAAAAAACAGAAGGCCCAGACTAACTCTGTGTGTGTGTACAAGCTTATAGAGTCTCTTGTTCTATATCGTGTGGTTCAGATGGTTCGAACTGTTGAAGTGCAGCAACGGCGCGTTCTCCTCCCTTCCGGTCGTCAGCGGTCGGCCGCGGAACTGAACATCCGCCCTTGGATAGCAGACACACAAGTGGACTACCTAGACTACTACCGTGTGTGTGTGTAGTTCTTTTGTTTTATTTTCTATTCTTTTTTTTTCTGTTTTTTCTGTAGTGAAATGATTCAATTCTCTATTCGCAGCTATTCACGTGATTCGCCCTTTTTTCTCTTTGTGTGCGTGTAATAAATCCCGAGGGGAAAATAAGATACGGTACTCAAACCAGACTAGATAAACCTCCCCCCCCCCCTCCACTCCAAAATAAAAGGCTGATTTCAGCATTTGAGCTTAAGGCAATCAATAATGAAAAGGACAAAAAATAATCGACTGAAAAATGGGTTCACCTCAAAATGGACATTTCTAATTTTCAAAATTTCTTTTTTTGTTTTCACAAATGTCACAAAACATCTTACTTATATGTACTAATTGAATTATTCATACTTGACATTTCTAAGAAATTCGGTCGAAATAGTAGGAATCCATATTAGCTGCCATCACAAATCGTGTGTTACACTTTTGACATTTCCATTTACGACTGCCGTTTTGGATGTTGTCAGTTTGACACATTTTAAATATCACAAAAATTAAATCTTATTTAACATTTTCAATATTAATAAATCAAATGAACACGTAAATATTTAAAGTGTTTAATTTCTAAATTTTCAAAGTAGATTTGTTTTTAAAAAAAAAAAGATATTCAATTTTACGGTCTATCCATTAATGATCGAACACTATTATCCTAAGAAGAAGTGCTTTTACAAGGTTAAAAATCTCGTTGAAGACTTAAAAAGGTGGGCTGATAAATAAAGGGCTGCCAATTTTCCAATCCAATGAAGCTTAACTTTTTTTTGGCTATAACCGTAATTTCTGACGTCATAAAAGAAAACGTAAAGAAGCCCTAAACATATTTCGATCTTTATTTATTTAAAAAAAAAAAACAAGAAAACAACCAGTGCAAAATGGTGGGATGTACTAATTGAAATAGATAGAAATAAATCCAAATATTACGTCATATTTCTTGCGTCTTCCGCCACTAAAAAACGATGTCGCCGATGAAGCCATGACTGAAACAACAACAACAACAACAACACTTGTCTATTTCGATCGCCCGTCAGTCTCTTCACGTTGTATAATAACAGTTAGGTAAATATAGAAAACTAATAACACAATTAATTAATTAAACGACCGCTTTTTCTTCGATAACTGCCGTCATCGAGACCCATTTGGGGTTTGACGATTCAACTCCAAAGTGAAACTCAATTTTTCTTTTCTCTGCATGCGCTATATATTTTTTGAAATTGAATACCTTTGGCTATATACGATGTTTGGCGTGTTCAAGTGGCTTGTGTACACACATGGTAATTTCTTTCACGGCTCTTTATGTTTGTTGGGGAGGAATTTAAAAAAGAAAAAATTGAGCAAAGTGGGCGTCGACTCCTGTAGTAAATAAAGCTGTTTCGTTATTATAATATCGGATTTCAATTCTTTTAGAAAAATGATTTGGTTTTTTACTGGTACACACATGTGAACTGTGGCTGGTCTCTTATGTTTTTCTTTTGCCTAGAAACAAGAAGAAAAACGTAGCGCACAATGTTCGTTCGTTCGCTGGAATGTTATTCACGTTATTTGTTTGTTTTTTTTGAAAAATGTTTAGAAAGAGAGAGACATCTAACGGAATGATCGATCCTTTCACAACAGATGCCGCTACATCCTCTCAAGTTTCAAAATGAAGAAAAACAATTGAAATTTGCAAATTGGCCAATCTAATTAAAATTCGACACGGTTCTTAAAAAACCAAAAAAAATTATGATTCATGGCAACTAGTCAACACAAATTTTAGTTGTTGGACTGGATTATTATTACTGACGTAGCTGTCGAGCAGGCGGCAAGTGATGACGTACTGCTGCGGTACTACGTCGCGCTATACTTTGTCATTCATTTCGTGTATTTCCAAAAGAGAAAAACTGACAGCCCGGGAGATTTAAAAAAGGCGTTGATGTGCGTTCAGCTTAGCACACACACACACACACAAAAAGGGGAACGTGGATGGAATATATTCTACAGACGACGACGACGACGAAAAGAAGTGCGCAACTGGAGTCAAAAGGAATGGGTAATCACGCACGGGGCTCCTTAATGTTTTTGTTGGGTGGCGACGCCGAGCGTCTCTCACACAGCGTGACGAATCGGGAATTCCGAAAATACACACACACCACGCGCAAACATATCAAGAAGGTAGTAGTACACACAGTCCTTTAGATCTTTTTCACCCAAGGCCAAAGTCACGTGATTAGAACGGCCAACATATCGTCTCTCTCTAGCTGCTGCTTATATATACACAACAGCAGCAGCGGTGCGTACACAACAGCATCATTGGGAAATGTATAGAAGAAAAGTTTTTTTTCTTTTCGTATATAAAGGAACAAGGAGAGAGAGCGGCCAACCAGTGTCTAAATTTGGCATCAAGCTGGCAACCGCGGACGTCAACACGCACTGCCGTAACGTCTTTTTTTTTCTTCTATAGAAATCCTCTAATCTGCATCACAGAATCCTTTGACTGTATATATCTTTTCATTTGTTAGACTTTTTAATTTGGCTTTTCCAAAAAAATCGGGGACGAGACTTTCAATCAATGTTTTCATCATTTATTTAAAGTACAAAACCAAAATGGCGCTGCGGATATGGAGAGAAATGAAATATTCATCGGCACACATCAGCACCGTGATATTTTATTGATTTACATCATCGTTTTGTGTATGGATATGAATTCAACGGTGTGATGGACACGTTATATTACACGGCCGAGTTGGACGTGATTGTTTTATGCATGAAAGGCGCATATCAGTAATGGCTCGTATCAATAACCTCGACGCCCGAAAAAGAAGAAGAAAAAACAATTTCAAAGTTGGTCGGTCTGTGTATAAAATTAGACGTGAATTGTCAATTCAAAAAACGAACATCACTGATGTGAAAATATTACGGCAGCAGCGGTAGAGAAAAAAACGGGGATCCGCGCGTATCAAATCGTTCGAAAAGATGACAGAAACAACGAAAATAATCATAAAAATAAATTTTTCAATTTTTTTCTTGCTGTGTCGCCACGGCGGAGAAGTTTCGGCTCATTAAACGGATCGTTAATCTTTGCGTTGTCGTGTCGGTTGGTTTGAGAATATTATCGGACGCCGTCGGCACAAATCACAGCAGCTCAAAAAGAAAAAAACCGAACGATTTTCCCACAGTTTCTTCCATCTCCTCTCATATTGAGTGATGATGACGCCATAGCAAATCTCAAACGAGAGACGAATGAGCCAGGCAAAAACACTTGAAATATTTTCGGGAGTTCAAGATGTGAAATTCATAAATCTCAGAGTAGCCCTGCATATGGCTATCATTAAACTATAGACGTTGATAAAGTCAACTTGAAAATGAAACTGCTCTATTATATAAGGCAGACTATGAATATATGCATAATACGACGCTGTTCTTTTGTTTATGATTTATATTGTGATGCGCTGCTTGAATATCTAAGAAAACAAAGAGCATCCAGCAGCCCAGCAGAGAATCAACTCAATAAGAGCTGTGGGCATCAGCACAATGATGGATTACTGCTGTTGGAATACTTACGCGAGCAATGCGGAGTTGGACTCCAGTGTCAGAGCCTCCTTGAATGCGGAAACCCCACGGTAGTCCTCCTTCTAGAATCACTTGACGGCTGTTATTGTTGTTAGGAGGAGTCGTACTAGTAGTGCTGCTGCTGGTAATAGTATCCATCATATTTGTTATTATATTTTTCCTTCTATTGGCTCCTGGCAATGCTGTGACAACACATCCAAGTCCAACCGGATGAAAGAAGAAGAAAAGAAAAAATCAAAACATTAGAAAAGAAAATGGTTGTTCGTTTTTGTTAGTTCTACTAACTCCCACGTTGTGTAACATATCATCGATCACCATCTCGACGGCTGATAAGCTCATCTTTTATTGTTTATAATAACATCGCAGACACACACAACTGGAGCAGAAGAGAGACTCCAAACATAACATTTCTCGTTGTTGTTGTTTTTCAATGCGGAGATTCTTATCGGCGACAAATTTCCGTAACAAATCATCATCTCTGCCAGAGACGTATATCTATTTTGCTGTTCCATTCATTTCTTGTATAGCACATTCTTCTGCCGCCGATAATATACCGAGCGGGGCATTGACCGGCTGCTATACACGCAGTGTGAGCGACTCAAAGTGGGTATATATTTATCCACATATCGCGTCCAGCAGTATATAGATGCATCAACGAGACAGCAGAGAGAGTATGGGTTTCAAGTTGTAATACGATCCTTAGAAGAGGGCAAAAGGGATCAGACCATCGTCAATTCCATCATCAACTTTTACATAGGGAGAGAGCCGCATATGTTCAACACACATATCATCCCCCTACATACAATTGTACATATTACACATAGTCTTTAATCTCTTATAGAAAACCAGCTCAACATCGTCTTAATAATATAAGGCATCCACTCCAGAATGTATAGCGATCTTTCTATTTGATCCATTGTGCATATAGACATCACATTGTGTCCATCTCATCTATTAGTGAAATAAGAAAAGAGCTCAACTGCTATATGTACTGGATGTCTGATATTTGATTTGTGTGTTTGCTGACCTTTAGCCTTTTGTCGACACACAGAGTAACAACAACCTTATAACGACATAACATGATTAACCGGCGTCTAGATATGTGTCGTCTTACATTTTTGTTTCTTTAGGTTCTTCTTCCGGGTGAGGCCACGTGCCTATTCACCCGTTTAATACATTGAAAGTCGACCAACAAAAAAGGCCAAAAGAAAAAAAAAAGCGACGACGACGCTCTGGTCAACAGGGGAATATCATCGATCTTTGTTGGGTGGGCTGAGACGGGGTCCTATTAGTCCGACGGAGAGCCTTTTTCTTTCCAGTAATAAAAGAAAGAGAAATGGATCGCGGACGACACAATGGAAATGTCAAAAGTATATAGAACTCGTTTCTATAGAGATTATAAATATACTCGGAATATTACCTGATTGATTCAAAGAAAATAATAATGTTATGTATCAAAGTTCTTGCAGCAAACTAAAAGCCCACGTTCACCGTCAATTGATTTTCGAAATTATATTCTGCCGATTTCAACTGGTTTCATCTCGTTGGTTCTTAGATTATTCTGTCTGAGACTTTCGTCGATTCTATAAACAACAGCAGTCAAATCCAGTTCGATCGACAGAGACATCCAGTAGCTCAAAACTCACTAGACACACACTCTATGTACACACACACATCCACACACACAGCAAGAGAGAGAGAGAGAGACACAATCACGCACGAACGAACGCAACCGGCACGCGCTCAAACACACACCGACACGCAGATCGAGAGTCTTGACGGGAACTGGCGCTGGCCTAAAGACGTCGTCGTCGGATAAACTTGGCCAACAACTCCCGACGAACCGACAACTTTTGGCGGCTGTACACCCCACGTATAGCCTCGCAACAGCCAAGGATCGAAATCGTCTCTTGCGCAGATGTTGTTTGCCTTAGAAAGAAAAAAAAAATAAAATAGAAAAAGAAGAAGAAGGGGGGAAAGAGAGTCGATCGGCTCGGCCCCTTCACTTTTCTCTTGCGCCAGCGCACAAAAACGTGACAAAAAAGAAAAGGAAGAAGGAGCGAAGCCAAGAGAATATCCGCTGATGCAGATGTATAGGACTATACGTACACTATGCGCCATTCGTAAGACAGAGTAACGATTTGATTATTTCCCCCTTCTAACGCCAAATTCCCTATAGACACTTACTTGTATGTTATGTTGTGTTGTATAAAAGGATGAAAAATATTCCAATAGGTGAGGGGGCGGTAGACTAATGAAGAATATTGGATCATCTTCCGTTTGGAACTGCAGAGAGGAGACGTTAATCGTATTCAGACTGGGGAGTATAGTAACTGCGTGTTTCCATACACAGTATTTACCCGATTGGTCCGGAATGACGTCATTGCAGCTGGACCTTTATCCTTACATGTACGTGTTGGATTTTTTTCTCTCTTTTTCTATTAATACGCCAGTACAGACCAAAACCTTCTTTTTTTAAAAAAAAACAAACGGTTCAACGTATTGTTGTCGCCAAAACATTCGGTTCATCATCATCACAAACAAGAAAAACCCGACACAGCTGGATCCGGAACGCCGCACCATTCCATCTGTTTACACACAATTCTTTGACTGGTTCCCATCACCCCGTTTTGTGTGTGTGTGTGTTTTTGAAACTGAATCGCACTCACCGTTAAATCACAAAATGATAATAATCATTTTGTAGCTTGTAGGATAACTTCACTCTCTGTTGCTCGTAAAAACCGCATGGTGTCAGTCGACGCTAATGTTTTTCTCCAGCGTTCACTCCCGCTGGGCTTTTTTTTTGAAGAGAAATAACAACAACCAACTATTTATTTTTTTTCATGCAGTTAAAAAATGACTTTTACTTTTGGGCACCCCAAAAAGACACTTCTTCTTCTTCTTTTTTTAAAAAGAGATCCGATTGACAGGAATTGGTCGATTTCGTCGATGGATAAGACGAGTTGAAAAAGCCGCCGACTTTTAAAAATATACAAAAGCCATTTAAAAAAAAAAAAAAAGGGTGTGATCTCTGGAAAAGGTAAAGAAACACAAATCACAAGACGGAAAAGAAAAAATAACGTTTGGTGCGCACATACACAAACAGATAAGCCAAAAAAAAATGAAGTGAAATAATGAGCCCATTCACAAGCGGATATGAGGTCAAAACCCTATGAAAAAAGTGTATTACTTGATTTTTTTTTGGGTTGAATAATCGGGAGAGGATGTGCAAGTCGAGGAGGGTGGTTTTCTTTATTTTCGACCGAAAAAGAAGATTAGACAAGGACGAATCGTGAAGATTTTTCAGAAAATAAGAGATTAGATATCGTGCTGTACACAGCCAACAAATTGAAACACCAATCGAAAACAGCCGATTTTGGACGGTATCCATCAACGGCTAAACGCGCGCTTCCTTCTTTCGGTTATATGAACCCCAACATGTACGCAATCGATGAAAACGCATGTTGCATTTACCATTTTAGTTTTTTCTTCCATCTGTTGATGCTCTTTCCTTCCTATTAGTTGTATCTTATCTAAATTTGAGTTTTCATTCACTCACTACATCATTCGACAATACACACACACACAAAACACGTGCACAGAAATTAATTCTTAACCCAAACCCTCATCCCAAAAAAATTTGATTTAAAAACAAAAAAAACGATATCAAGGCCTATATAGGAAAAATGTGTGTGTGCTTTTGGGTGTGTTGTGTGTGTATGTACCTCGGTAATATTATAATATATATTATTGATTGTATATATTATTCTTTTTAGTTTTAAAGACGATATTTTTTTTAAGAAGAAGAAGAAAACAATTTCTTATTTTTTTGGGAGGGATGGAGGGAGGAAACAATTGAGAAATTACAATTTCAAATCCCCCTCAAAAATTTGGTTTCAACCTACAGGATCGGTGCAACAACACAACCTCTTTAGAATGTATGTGTGTAATAGTAGTATAGTGTGTGAACGAAAACACTATCTCCCCTCCCCCGTCTTCTATCCCCAAATAAAAGAAAAAGAAAAATTAGACTTGATCACTTTGCCGTCTCTAATTTGTTTTAAACGCGGGCACATTTTTAAGTTTTGAATAACTGGGAGCGACGGGACGGCTGGTAGGAGGAACTAAGAAAGACGAGAGTAGGAAAGGAAAGGAAAAAACAAAAAGGGAAATAATATTCGTGAATTGAGAGCTAAAAAAATTCTTCTACTAAATCGTTGCATCAATTCTGCAGCTTCAGAGACGTGCAGAATCTCTTCTCCAACCCATCAAAAGTTGCGGGCTGTTGGGATGGGAGAGATGTGTGTGGATAACCATTCTTCTTCTTCTTCTTGGTATTGCTTCTTTTCACTAAATTTGTGGGCTGCGTGAATGAACAAAAAACAAAAAAAAAACAATTGCGTGACCCTTTTTTTCCTCTTTTGTTTCTCTACAGGCCGGCGAAAGCGTCTTCCAACAATTGGGCGGCTTCCTTCAAGTGTTGCCTTTTGCTTCCGGTGGCCGGCGAGGCAGAAACTCCACGACCGACGTAACTGTTGGAAAAGAAAGAAAAATTCGATATTAACACGACGTCAATTTCGCGGATATTTTTGAGAAACATCAAACACAATCAAGGACGAACGAGACTATCATCCTCAGCGGTCGCCACTTTCTTCTACCCTTCCCCACTAAAAAACCAACTCTAACCGAAACACCAAACAACTGAAAAACAAACATTGAAAAAACAACAACAACAACACGACAATAAAAAGTGGGATTGAGACGGGTGGGTTCACCTAACAGACCCCCTGCCGGAATCGGAAATAGACGCTGATGGATGATGGCTCATCGCAATTACATCCGCTGAGATTGGCCTGCCCGTTAGTCGACGCCACCACGAAGCGTTGGGTGGAGGTGAAGGTGGTTGATTGCTAATGACAACAAGACACGTACACACACACACACACACGACAGACAACTCGCTCTGGTTAAGTCAGTGGTAGTTTTTTTTTGAATAAAAAAATTTCTTTTTGGTGCTTCAAATTAGAGAGGAATAAATAGTGCAAGAAGCCAAAAGAAAGGTAGTTGATAAGAAAGACAATAAAATGGGAGAGTTGTACCTAAGGCGTCGTTCGCTAGAGCCTTGCATGGCCGTCTGGAAACGGGGCTGGACAAAAGACCAGACACCCATATTCTTGTGTTCTTCCTGGGCCCATTTCAATTGGGCGTTGGGGTACTTGTTGATTTCGTCACGAATCAAGTCGAAAGGGAACGGGCAGATCTGTTCAATGCGGGTGATGGCCACTGAGCTGTCCAATCCACGATCTTCACGGGCTTTCTTGAGCTCGTAGTAAATCTTGCCGGAGCAGAAGATGACCTTGCGAACGGCTTCGGGCTGGCTGGCAGCGATACCGGCTTCGGGTATGACTCGTTTGAACTCGGTCGTCTCGACCATATCATCAAAAGAGGATTTGGCATCCGGATGACGGAGCAAACTCTTTGGAGTAAAAATGATGAGCGGTTTACGGAAAGGCATAGCAATCTGACGGCGAAGGATGTGGAAATAATTGGCCGGAGTCGAGCAATTGGCAACAATCATGTTCGTGTCGTGCAGCTGACGAATGGCGAATTCTTCCGTTTCAGCAGGGAAAGTCTCTGGATCTTCAGAGCAAGCGTGCAGGAAACGCTCCGGACGAGCTGAAGAGTGTTCCGGACCCATACCTTTTCAACAACAACAAAAATAGATCATTCGATCAATCAAAAGTTCCCAAAATATCACACCCAAAAACGAAAATAAATAAACAAAAAAAGAAAAGAGAAAAGGAAACGGATGTTGTGCGTGTTGTTTTCATGGATACCTTCCATTCCGTGCGGCAAAAGGAGGACGATGCCAGACTGGCGGACCCATTTGGATTGTCCCGAGGCAATAAACTGATCAATGATGCACTGGGCGGTGTTGAAGAAATCGCCAAATTGAGCTTCCCAGCAGACGAGGGCGTTGGGATTGGTCATCGAGTAACCCAATTCGAAGCCGAGGACGCCAAATTCAGACAGTGAACTGTTGCAGACGGTGTAAGGGGCCTGATCGGGGTACAGGTTGCACAGTGGCTTGTAGGTCGATTTGTCAGATGTTTGATGATGAAGGACGTGATGGCGATGACTGAAAGTGCCACGCTCCACATCTTGACCAGACAGGCGGACGTGGATGCCTTCTTTGAGCAATGAACCAAATGCCATGGCCTCGCCGAGTGCCCAGTCAACAGTGCGGGTCTCAACCATTTCCATACGGGCGCGAAGGATACGCTCGATACCTTTATGGACAACAAATTCGGCGGCATTGGGCGGTGTGCTCGAAAAACGTTTGCCAATGTGTTTCAATGTCTCTTCAATCACGCCAGTGTTGCCCATCTTTAGCGGGTTCTTGCCTGATGAAATCAAGAAAGATGTTAATGAATGTTAAAGGGGAAAACGCTCATTTGAAATGATCTCACCTTCGAAGAAACCGGACCAGGGTGAGTCCAGCCAATCCTTGTAACGAATTTGAGTTTCTTTCTGGGCTTTGACGTAGGCTTCTTCGCAGATTTTCTCGTACTTGTTGCGGACATCGTCAACTTCTTCCTTTGTGACGGTTCCTTCTTCGATCAGCTTGGCGCTGTATTTCTCCATGACGCTCTTCATTTTACGGATCTTGCTGTACATTAACGGCTGAGTGAACATGGGCTCGTCGATCTCATTGTGACCACCACGACGGTAAGACACCAAATCGACTACGACATCCTGATAAAACATTTAAAAGAAGATTTATAGACAAACTGATCAAAAAGTAGAAAACGAAATATTGAAGCGAAAACCTTGTGGAAAGTAGCGCGCCACTCTGCGGCCACTTTGCAAACGTGCATGACGGCTTCGGGATCGTCAGCATTGACGTGGAAAATGGGAGCATTAACGACACGGGCCACATCTGTGCAATAGGGTGATGAGCGTGAATGACGAGGATCGGTGGTGAAACCAATCTGGTTATTGGCAACGATATGAATAGTGCCGCGGGTCGTGTAGTCCGGCAAATCAGACAAAGTGAACGTCTCGTACACGATGCCCTGACCGGAGAAAGCAGCGTCACCGTGCAGAAGGATCGACATCGTCTATAATCCAATCAAAAGAGGAACCCGATATTTTTTAAAAAAGTGTTTCTAAAAGACATTTTTGAGATAAAAAAAAGGGCTGTAATATTAGAATCACACCTTTTTGCCTTCGCTGTCGCCTTTGTAGAACTGCTCGGCACGCGTCTTGCCTTGTACGATCGTGTCAACGGCTTCCAAATGTGAAGGATTAGCCACAACGGCTAAACGGATGTTTTTATTCGTCACGCGATTTAATCGTTCAATGTACGTGCCCAAGTGATATTTGACGTCTCCGGATCCCTAAAAAACAAATATTGGAACAAAACCTGATATCAACTTTCAATTCACTCAATAAATAATGCAATTTTTCTTTTTACATCGTCAGCAGCTTCGAGACCGGCAAACTGAGCAAAGATTTGTTCAAGGGGTTTACGACAGACGTTGGCCAAAACGTTCAAACGTCCTCGATGTGGCATTCCCATGATGATTGACTCGACTCCCAACTCGCTGGATTTGTCGATAACCGTCTTCATGGCCGGAATAAGCATTTCGCAACCCTCCAGACCGAAACGCTTTTCGGACGTCCATTTTCGAGCCAAGAAAGCCTCAAATCTGTATGGATTTTAGGATCAACGATCGATAAGTATTTGTTGAATAAACAAGATACAAAAAAGTAAAGAGGTTTCGTTCTACCCGGCAGCGCGTGTGACACGGGCCAGGAGGAGTCTTTTGCCTTCAGCGTCCAGACTCATGGCGCCAGGCGTCTCGAAACGTTTTCGAATCCAGTTGCATTGCTCCAAAGAGTTGATGAACATAAACTCGACACCAATGTGACGGCAATAGGCCGCCTCCAATCGGCTGAGGATCTCTCTGAGTGGCAGTGCTCGTTCTTCCGGCTTCCCGATGTAGGTCGTGGCTGGCAGTTTGAAAACTCGGTCCATATCCTTTTCCTCTGTTGGTAGAAACAACCAAACAAAACCAAACACATTTTTATATTAATTTCTATCAAATCATCCGGTTACGATAGACAACACTTTAGAATGTATACAAGTAATTCAACTCCAAGGACGGCAAGGAATTTTCAAGACAGTTCAGCAGTATTAATCAGCTTTTGACTAAAGCTCTCGACTTACCGGAAACAATCCATTAGATCTCGAACTGCAGATTTTGAAAAAGGGAGAGTGAAAAAGAGAGGAGCGAAAGGGCTAACAAACAAAACAAAAAAAAAAGAAGCAATAATATTCTACGTACGCCATTGGAGGGAGCGAGCGAGAGGAGGGGCCAGTTCGTAGTGTGTTTGCTTCTTAGATAGCTGACTAGCGCTATCATGATCCATGCCTGGCGGTACAATTTTCCAAACCAGGTTAATCTTACGCTAAGCTTGGCTTTGTTATTGTTTTAGCATGCTTATTGCAAATAGAAGATAAGGAAAAACCATGGCGTTTTCAATTGGTTTTTGAAAGGCGGGTTGAAATAACCGACACACAAACACATCAAGCCTACAACTCAATCGGCTTGTTCATATAAATCAACCACAACTAGATCAACTGCTTCTTAATGGGTTAAATAAAGCCATGAAATTAGTAAATGTTCAAACAGTTTTCTTTTACCAAAACAGTAGGTGGCCAGCTGCAATTCAGGAGCGATGGTCGCGTCCAAATCAGCCAAATTGATGCCCAATGGGTCTAGATCAGCTATATGGTGTCCTCTGGTCTGAGGAGGAGTCAATTAAATACATGGTGCAAGAAGGCAGGGTTGGGAGATGAGAAGGGCGCAAGACCGAAGCAATTAACAACGAAAAACAAAACAAAATTAGAATTAGGGAATAAAAACGATTAGGCAATTACACTAGCATAAATATAAGTTATATAAGAAAGAAAAAAAAAAAACCAAGGGCCAGGCAACAAGCAAACAAATTAAAGGGATATACTGCCACTTACCTGCCTCGGGCAAACTTCCCTGTTCACGTTCCAAAGAGCGCGTGATCTGATCTCATGCGCTTGCAAAATTTTAAATAGTATGAGATAAAACGGTCCTTACCCAAGTGAGTCTCTCGTTTTAACCTCTCGTTTAAATCTTTGGGACCCTCTATTTGAATAGGATCCAGAGAGGCACCAAAGTGGCCTCGAATCTGTTGAAATCAAGCGTTACAAAAAAAAAAATCGGCGAAAAAACAGTAACAGTGGGTTAGGTAAAGATGGAGTAGTTTTTAAAAGTTTTATTATTTCTTCACGTTGCTGGCCCTTGGTTATTTTTTTTTTCCTTTTCAACGTATTTCTTTTTTACCTGATAAGAACGGATGATGGCTTGAACTGCTAGATGATCGTCAATGATTTTTTCATCGATTGGTAGACCGGTTGAAAGACCTGACGTCGACATTTGCGGTACTAAAGCTGTAATTGGAATTTCGTATTTGCCTGGCACAGCCAAAGATGGGGGAGCCTGATAGGCCTGGCCGGGCCCAGCACCTGCGCTGGCATTTCGAAAAAAGGAATCCCATGACTGAAAAAAAATAAATACATGAATTAATAATCCAGCAAGCATTTTTCAACTACTGAAGATGAGATGAAACATAAAATGTAAATTTTTGTAAACTTTAAGTGCAAGCTGACACAGATTTGGAACTGGCCCAAAGCAGTTTCAGCCAGTCAGAGCTACATTTATAAATAGCCAGCCGAGCACCCAACTAGGAAAATTTTTGCAATCAATATAAAATTTTCATTTCACTTACTGCATGAACACTCTTTGGATCTTGCAACCATGAATTGTACATTTCCTCAACATAGACTGATGAAGATCCATTGAGGAAAGGTTCAGCAGCCGCCTGTGTAGGTGGAGGTGGGGCTGCAGAATAATGCCTGATGTTCAGGGCAGCCAGCGGTGCTCTTGCTGATGAGTTCTGCACATAACCTTTGACAAGCCAAACAGCTAATCGTTCAGGTGCTGCCCCAGGTATTAGAGGCAGCAAGCCAGCAACAAGACTTCGTGTTCTGTGCATCCTTAGTTGACGACCTGTATACAGCCAAGCAAAAAACACATCCAGGGTTACGTGAAGCAAACAAGGCAATGGCACCGATAAATTCGTCTAATTTAACTCGGGTCCAGTGAAAGTTGTATAAAAATATGCGTAAGCTCGACACAGTTTAAGAGCGCCAAAATTCAAGGACGAACATTTCACCAATGGGTGAGGTACTGGGTCATCTTTTACAAAGCAAATCTCCTTCGTCTCGAAAAGTAAACAAAACTTACACGAAAAATTGTTTAAACGAGTCAACAAGAGAAATCACGTCGAAATTCCAACCCAACTTGTTCGACCGTTCGATCGTCAGACGAAATTTTACGAGTAAAAGGCAAATGGAAGAATTTCAGAACCAAGGATGCCACGTGATTTGATTAGCCAATAGAGTCGAATTGCGTAACCATTCCTTATTTTTCATTAAATCTGTGGGATAATAACTATTTAAAATGCACAATTTTAATTTCTTAAAAACTAAAATTTTACCCTTTTTAAAAGGGTTATTTAAGTTTTTATTTCTTAAAGATTTAATCTATGACGTAGCTAGACTAGGTGGCGCTTTTGTTGGGGGTGGGTTCCAACAGCTGAGTCGTACTACGATACGATTACGAAGCGCTTGTTGTTTTGACATCAATTGAAAGACACTCGGTCGTTTCACTCCGGCCCAGAACCTAGTTTTCTCGCGTAGGGAAAATGTGAGAAGAATTAATCATTTTGAAAGAACTACGAAACGAAACGAAACGTCAGTATTTCATTGCAGTGTTATAACTTTTTTTCAAAAATTTCGAAACTGAGTTCAGGACGTCAAATGATGAAGTTTAAGTCGCTTTTCCGTCGAAAAGCGTCACCCACTGGCCATAACGAAGCCAACTCGGCCATCAGCCCATCAGCTTCGTCCATATCGCATTCCTCGTCGTCATCATCACTTGCTGCTCGTTCAGCCAGCTCTCCTGTTCAATCAAATGGCCATGGAGCAGAACTGGTTGAGGCAACAATGTCTCTTGGGAGCCCTCCCATTACAATTACATCTAGGATTAGATCTTCCACTGACCCAAATCTTATTTCACCTAGAACAGAAGCTCTACCACCTGTACCAATGCCCTCAAATGACTATCTAATGTTTGTTGAACATCAGGATGAAACATCAAGCCACTCTGACTATCCTCTCATCCATGCCATCAATCGAGATGTAATCAGGAACATTCCAGGCCATGATGGCAAAGAAGACATTGATTATGCTGGAATGGCAATGAGAGATTTAGCAGAGAATGGGGCTGTTGGATGGGAACGTCAATCCAGACAGAGCAGTGGAAGTGAAGTTTCAGGAGTAAGCCTGGCATGCCTTCAGGGGCGCATCCAGCAGATGGAAGAAACTCATCATAGTACTAATGAAGAATTACAAGCCACTCTCCAAGAACTTGCAGATCTTCAGATCCAGCTCAATGAATTCCAGGCAGAGAATGACAAGCTCAAAGATGAAAAGCAAACTCTTAAAAGGAAGTTGGAAATCAGAACTGAACAATTCAAACAAGCTAGAGATCAGGTAATACTTTTTTTTAATTGTTCTATATTTGTTTTGTAACAAAATTTCTTTTTTCTCCAGATGGAATCACTGAAGCAGCATTTGCTCCTGCAGTGCAATGAAGCCGAGGACGAAAGAAAAGCTCTACAGGCCAAACAAATGGATTTAGCCAAAATGTTGGCGGCACAGCAAGCTGAAGCAACGGAACGCGAACAACATGTTACATGGCTGACATCTCGAGTATGAATGGAATTCTTCTAGTTTTAAAGATATTTTTTCTTATACATTCATTTTACTTCACAGGTTCGACATTTGGAGGCTTGCATCGATGAAGGTGATTCCAAACTTCATTCAGAGTTAAGTAAATTGATGAAAGAAAATGAAAAGCTGAGACAAGATAAAGAGTCTACTGAAGGGACGGCCATTAACGCCCAGGATCAATTAGCAGCCGCTCAACGTGACAATACTCTACTTCGAGACCAAATTTCCGCCTTGCAAGAAGAGAACCGAACGGTTCGTCAGAAATCAAAAGAAGAGATAGCCGATCTGGAGTACAAAGTTGAACAATTGCTAGCCAAAAAGCAAAGCCTTATTGTTGAGACATCGACGCTTCATTCAGCCGTCGCCGAGTTGGAATCGGCGTGTCGTCGTCACCTGGAAGATAAACGAGAAATGCGTACAACGGCAGCCGACCAACAAGTAAAATTGGCTGATGCATTAGCCCGCCGAGATGAACTCGAAAGACTGTCATCTGATGAACGAATCAAGTGGGAAGCACAACAAGAAGAGTGGCAACAATTCCAGAAAGATTTGCTAACGACAGTTCGAGTGGCCAATGATTTCAAACTCGAGACTCTAGCTAAAATGGAGAAGGTTATGGAGGAGAATAGGATTCTTCATGAAAAGCTTGGAGCAACTACACGATCAGAAAAATTCGGTTCCCCTGAAACGAGAACGGCAGCGCCAGTGAAGCCTCGTGTCTTACGCTCTCTATCTACTTTAGACTCGAGCTCTACCGGCATGTCAAACAACCTCCTTAGCGACATTAAACCTCGTGCTGTAGCCACTCGAGTTGACAAGGGATCGGTCAAGCGTATCGTTGAGAATCTGGAGGTGACTGCCTCGAATGTTTCGAACAAAGCCGGCTGGCGAATCAGCAGAACCGGCCTCTCCGTCAATAACTGCTGCATCACCTTCCCCTCCAGTAGCTACTGTCCGACCACGGTCTGAGCCGATCCGACCTACTCAATTACATCGTACTGAGAGTGAAGTTTTTCTCCGCTCCCCAGTTCGGCCTATGGAGACTCGATCCTCCTTGACCGAAGCGCCAATCTATACTACTACAAGTAGCAGCTCAATCAAAACGACTTCGCCACCTCCAGCCGGTTTGCGATCCGGTGTACTCTCAGCCTCCGATTTGCAGACTTCTGAATCTTCAACAGCTGGATTTTTCTCCAGTCAAGCATCGGATCGCAAGGATCCTCTAGCCGGCCTGGTTAAAAATGGTGGATCCAAGCGCAACGCCTTATTGAAATGGTGCCAAACACGAACCGCCGACTATCCCAACATTGACATCACCAACTTTAGCAGTTCTTGGAACGATGGTTTGGCTCTATGTGCCTTATTACACACATACTTGCCACAACAGGTGCCATTTGAATCTCTGACATCATCAGATGTCCGGCACAACTTCCAGGTGGCCTTCCGTGCATCAGAATCTGTCGGTATCCCCACTTCGCTCGATATAGAAGAGCTGGCCTCTTCCGACAGGCCCGACTGGCAATCCATCATGACTTATATCACCGCTATTTACAAGCATTTCGAAATTTGATGGATTCATTGAATCTTTATCTTTCTATTTTTATATCAGTTTTGGAATTCTCTTACTTTATATTCTGGCTATGTGTCGACCATCTTAAAGTTTGAAATAATTCCCGCTCATAGTAAATAGGATGGCATTTGTGCTAAATTTGTTTTGCATTTTTTTTCAAATGGTGGTTTGTCGACAAATATGACCAAACTAAGATTCTTCGTGCTATAGTAGATCGTCACAAAGATCCATTCCACTAATCCCATTCCAGCAGTACTGACTACAGTCGATTTGCTGTTACAACAGTAATCTTCCAGATGCTAACATTTTCTTGGGACCATTGATTTTTTTTGTAGTTTCTAAATGCTGTTTCATGTCTTAAGCTCATATGTCTCTCATTTTTAATAAAGAAAGAAATTGCAATTGAGAGGGAAGACCAACATCCAATAGGGGGTATTATTCTGTTCAACTGTGTATATTGACAGCCTTCCACTGGAACTATATATTCGTACAATACAAATTCGGCTTTGGGATAATGACGGTCGTTGATTTTTTTGTTTGACTTGCGGAATAAAGAAACGAGGGGAAGTCCAGAAATTCCGTTACGCTTCAAGGGTCATAGAAAACGGTCTGGCAATGCTGCGAATTTTCAGATTTCTACCGATCATGACGATAAGAAAGAAATCGTTATCTGCAATGGATTCTTTGAATTAATTAAGAGTTGTTTGACTATGTTTTATTCTGAATGTAAACGTCGAAACAAAGTTTGAACAGATCTACGCCCTATTTTAAGCTGGTATTTAAGTTGATTGAATGATTCGATTGGATGAAGAGTTTCTTTGATCGCAGACGACGCTGTTCATCAGAGCTACCTAGCGGCACCTACAGAAAAATGATAGAGTCGAGTCTCGAAGCGAGCACACAACTTCAAGGTTTTTGTGTGTGAACTCAAGTTAGTCAGTGTGTGTGTGTGTGTGTGTTAAATGTTGAAATGAATCTAATATTAGAATGCAGATAAATATGGCGCTTTTTAAATAGTGCCTTATTTACCCACAATTGTGTGTTGTTTGGGACCAAACACTAAGGACCAAGACCTTGTTTTCTTCTTTGAAAGACCTGTCATGAGAGGGGAGTTGGGTGATGGGAGTTGGCACTTTTAAAATTGTGTGTGCGGGTGATTAATATCACAAGAAGAAATATCGTTGTCGTTCGGTCTTGTGGTTGTGGTGTGTTACCGTGCCTTGTGCGTGTCAGGGTGAACTGTAAACTCGGTCGTCACCGAGTGTATAAATTTTCATATTTCGCCCATTTTTTAATTCCATAATAGAGGAGACAAAAAACGTTTTCGTTCGATATACAAGCCGTTGTTTACTTTATTCTCCTGGAAATGCAATGTGGAAATGAACAGAAATGCATGTTTAGTTGACAAAACAGTGAGAGTTTTTGATGTGACTAATTGGAAAGAAGAAAACAACAAAAAGAAACAGTGACACTATGGAAGCTATCACAGATCCAGACAGAAGGGCTCGTCTCCTCAAACTAGAGGAGAGAGTCTTCAATCCAAGGGACATTCTTAATGCAGACTGCCTTCTTGTAAGTCTATATAATGTCTTTCTTATCCATTTTTCTGTTGTGTGGTTTAAGTAGTGTTTGTGTTTTTCCCACAGGATGCTGTGCAATCGATGGTGTATGACAGTGATCATCCAACCATTAAGCGCATGAAAAACATTGAGGCTTTCATCAACCGCTGTAAGTCCCCATTGTAATGGAAAGCCTTCAAAATACCAAACTAAAATTTGTCTAAATTTGTAGATGCCAAAGTTGCAGATGAAATAAGCAGGTTGAGAGTAAAAGTGGATGATTTTTTAGTCATCAAAGTCATAGGAAGGGGAGCTTTTGGTCAAGTCCAATTAGTAAGACATAAATCAACCAAAAAAGTTTATGCTATGAAACTTCTTAGCAAATTTGAAATGGTAATGAAACAGATTATGCTTTTTTAATTACTCTACTTTAAATTCCAACTGATACCATTTTCAGATCAAAAGATCAGATTCAGCATTCTTTTGGGAAGAACGGGACATTATGGCTCACGCCAATTCCGAGTGGATAGTAAGACTTCACTTTGCCTTCCAAGATACAAAATATCTTTATATGGTTATGGACTACATGCCAGGTAGGTTCATCTATTCTTTTTTTTATGGTCTGTAAAAACCACCTGCTGAGCTCGTATTCCCATCTGCTTTGATTACCAGGCGGTGATTTGGTGAATCTCATGTCGAATTACGATGTTCCCGAAAAATGGGCAAAGTTTTACTGTGCCGAAGTGGTTCTAGCCTTGGAGGCTATTCATAACATGGGTTTTGTTCATCGAGACGTCAAGCCAGACAACATGCTCTTGGATGCTTTAGGCCACTTGAAGCTAGCTGATTTTGGCACTTGCATGAAAATGGACGAGGTACTTCAAACAGTGTTTTACATTAAAATACTTCAGATGTACAAACTCTTGTAATACTTAGGATGGACTCGTTCGATCAGACACAGCCGTGGGTACACCCGACTACATTTCGCCTGAAGTCCTCAAGTCACAAGGAGGAGAAGGTGACATTAACCGCAAACAAATTTTAAAAAGTCATCTTTGTTAATTCAATTAATTGCAAACAGGATTGTACGGGCGAGAATGCGACTGGTGGTCTGTCGGAGTATTCCTTTACGAAATGTTGGTGGGGGACACGCCTTTTTATGCAGAGAGTTTAGTGGGAACCTATGGCAAAATTATGGATCACAAGAATTCTCTGTCGTTTCCCGATGACGTTGAAATCAGTTCGGCCGCTAAAAGCTTGATTTGTTCTTTCCTAACCGACAGGTATTATACGTTGGCACAATAACCTGAATTCATTTCAATTTTTCGTTTATTGTGTTTGTATAGAACGCAGCGCTTAGGGCGTAATGGTGTTGAAGAAATTCGTCATCATAAATTTTTCGTCAACGACCAGTGGACCTTTGATACTATACGAGACTGTATGATTTGCATTTTCACCGTATAAAATATTTACCGTTTTAATTATGAAAACATTGATTTCCTTCCTACAGGTGTCCCCCCAGTGGTTCCGGATCTAAGTGGCGATGACGACACAAGCAATTTTGATGACGTTGAAAATGACGACGCCCCAGAAGAAAATTTCCCTGTTCCTAAAGCCTTTGCTGGCAATCACTTGCCCTTTGTTGGGTTTACTTATTCGAAAGATTATCAGTAAGTATACTTTGTTTATCGAGTTAATTTGACAGCTCAAATGATAACATTGTTTGCATTTTAGACTGCTCACGGGAGGTTTAATGCAAGCAAGCACCAACGGTGGAAGCGATGAAGTTGATCCGGTATGCTCAAGTCTAATAGGATTTTCCAGTATACTTATTGATAAATTTCCTATAATAATCTTTTTACAGGGTTTAGCAGTGGGTAGCAAAACGGGGGCTCAGCGCAAAGTACTTGACTTGGAGGAGATTGTGAATAAAGAAAAGCGTCAAATCGCCGAATTGGAGCACAAGTACACGTTGACGTTACATCAGCTAGATCTAGCCACAACCCGCGAGGAGCAATTGCGTAACGAAAGTTGTGAATTGGAACGAAATCTTGCTTTGATCAAGCACGAGCTTAAAGAAGTAATAATATTAAATCTAATACTATCTCTGTAATATTTTCTTACTGTTTTATCGATTTTATCTATAGGCGCAAAGGCGATCGGAAAATGACACAGAGAACCGGAAAAAGCTGGAACAGAATATCGCTGAGCTCAAACGGAAATTGGATGAAGAACAGAGTCGTCGAACACGCGATCAAAGCAATTCACAGGCGGTTGCAGAACGTATCAATTCACTTGAAAAACAGGTGACGCTCATCGTTCTCTTTATTTGAAATTTACAAAAAGTATTGACTGTTTATTCTGTATTTGCAGTTGATGGAAGCCAATGAAAAGCTGAAACAAGAGACTGACAGTCATAATAAAACCAAGAAACAAAATGCGGAATTTGCTATGGGAGCGGCTGGTCGAGAGCACACCTTATTGGAATTGCAAGATAAGGTGGCGGTCTTACAGCGAGCCCGGGATTCACTGGAAGCTGAAGCTGCTGCTCTTCAAGTAAATATATTGCAAAATCTTCCTGTAGACATGGAAAGAGGAATAACAATAATGTGTTAAATATCTAGGCCCAATTAGACCAGGAGAGAGCGTCTAGACAGCAAGAAGCAGATCGCCAACAAGAGATGGAAACAAGACGTCAAGCGTTGATAGTTGAGCTGGATCGAACCAAAGAGCGCCAAGCCAGCAACCTTGCCGAAAACAAACGTCTATCTGAACGGATTGTTGAAATGGAGAAACGCTCTGCTTCACTTGAACTTGAACTCAATGCTATGACGTCCAAATATGAACGAGAAAAACGTGCTCATCAGGAGACTGAGCAAAGCCGTTCTGGAAATCAAGAAGAAGCCAGTGCCGAGGTGGTTAAAGCTCTGCAACTCAAGTTGCAAGAAGAGAAGGCATCCCGGCAAAAGGCGGAAAAATCAATGGCAAGAACGTGAACGTCAGATTTCGATGCTTTCGGTAGACTATCGCCAAATTCAACAGCAACTGAATAAGCTCGAAGGCGATCATCGGCAGGTACAGTCAACGATTTTCAATCCTTTATTGATTTGAATGATGTACGTTAAATTCTTCGTTTTTTTTTTCGGAATCCTTTTAGGAAGTTGACAAAACTAAAGGTCTCATTTTACAACTTGAGCAAGAGTCTCAGAAAAGGTCACTTCTACAGAACGACCAGAGCGTTCTGTCCGCCGAAATGGCTGTTCTTCGTAGTCGTGAGCGCCAGCTGCAGCGTGAGCTGGAGGCCGCTCGTGACGTGGCCCGAAGTTTAGAGGAAGAACTACACAAATTGCGAACCATCAAGTCAGTTGATGATTTGCAGATGCGGGAACTCCAAGATCAGTTGGAAGCTGAGCAATATTTCTCGACATTGTACAAGACACAAGTTACCGAGTTGCGCGAAGAGGTTGACGAGAAGACAAAGCAAGTTAGTGAATTAGAAGACGAACGAGCGAGTATCACCCATCAACTGCAACTATCACTTGCTCGGGCGGATTCTGAAGCCCTAGCGAGAGCAATTGCCGAAGAGACAGTGGCGGAAATGGAGAAGGAAAAAACAATGAAAGAACTGGAAATCAAAGGTAAATACAAACTTGAGGGATTTCTATCGAATAAAGAACTAATTGATTTCATTCTAAACTTGTAGATTTAGTGGCTAGACATCGAGCTGAAATCATAAACAAGGAAGTAGCGCTCAACAGTCTGCGAGAACGAGAAAATGAGTTGAAAAAGACGTTCGACCTAGTCACGCAAGAGAACCAAGATCTTGGTGGGAAATTGAAAAGCGTCCAGGAGGACCTTGCCAAGGCATCCACGGCTTCTGTGGACGAAGTGGAGAAGTTGCGGAAACAGCTAAAGCAAGAACAGCTGCTCAAGATGCAAGCTGTCAACAAACTTGCCGAAATCATGAATCGTAAAGACATGAATCCAGTTGGCCGCAATCCGAAAAAGAATGCAGGTGGCGGGGCTGATTTGCGACGCAAAGAGAAAGAATGCCGTAAACTTCAACAAGAGCTCACGCAGGAAAGGGAGAAATACAATCAAGTGGTGGCCAAATCTCAGAAAGAAACTCAGGTATTGATATTAGCTTTTTCGTGATTTCCCTTAGAATTCTTGTTAACTGTATTTTTTTTTCCATTTGTTTAGGACTTGCAATCGTCGCTTTATGAAGAGAACCAGCTTCGGATTAAGTTGCAGATGGAGGTGGACAGCAAAGATTCCGAGATCGAGCAACTGTCTCAGAAGTTGGCATCGGCATCAGCTGATACCGTCTCTAACATCAGCAGTGGGGCGGAGAATGAATCGGAAGAAGGCGTCCAGGTTTGTAAACTTAAATATTATAAAAGTAATAGTCAACTAAATTCCAAATGTTTTAGGATTCCTGGTTGGAAGGTTGGCTGTTTGTTCCTTCAAAGCAAAACATCCGACGCCACGGTTGGCGGAAGCAGTACGTTGTTGTCTCATCTAAGAAAATCTTTTTCTACAATTCGGAGAGTGACAAGCAAAACGCCGATCCTGTTCTTATATTGGACTTGAACAAAGTTTTCCATGTTCGGTCTGTTACCCAGGGCGATGTCATTCGCGCTGATGCCAAAGAGATCCCTCGGATTTTGCAGATTCTCTATGCTGGGGAAGGTATGACATAATTGCCTTGTCAATTCTTTCTCCTTTTTGTATTAATAGCAAATTTGTAATTGTTTTTCTTGTTTTAGGTGAATCTCGCAAGCCAGACGAGAGTACTCCGCCACCGGATTTAGTCGGTCGCGAAGAAAAACCTGGAACCGTTAGCCACAAAGGTCACGAACTTGTGGCTATTAGTTTCCATATGCCAACCACTTGTGAAGTGTGTTCAAAACCTTTGTGGCACATGTTCCGACCCCCGCCGGCTCTTGAGTGCCGTCGGTGTCGCATCAAAGGTATTATAATAATAACCCGTCAAAACGCAATGGACAATAACGAATTTTCTTTTCTACGTGAATTTGGCAGTTCACAAAGAACATTTGGATAAGCGCGAGGAGATCATTGCTCCCTGCAAAGTCCACTACGATCCTAATACGGCCAAAGAAATGCTGTTGCTTGCAGGGACTTTAGAGGAACAGCAGCAGTGGATATCACGGCTGTCGAAGAAGATTCAGAAATTCGGCTACAAGGCCAATTCGGCCGCAATGGGCGGTGCTGAGGGAGCACGTGTCTCTCCCAGGTAGAGGAAAACCACAATTCAACGCGTGTGTGATGTACTCTTTTATTAATTTGTCTTTTTGTGGTTACAGGGAATCGACTCGATCGGCTTACCGTCCTTACGTACAGCAAAGATCGGCTACTTTGCCGCCAAACAGCATTCAACCAGGAGTGCGCAACAGCAAATGAAAGCCTTCAAAGGTTGCCAATCCCTTTTTCGTACATGGTACACCTTTCTACTAAACAACAGGTGTTGAAGAATGATTTTTTCATTGTTGTTTTCGCCTAGTAAATAATTGTCTGTAGTTCTAAACCATTTTTTTTTTTTCTCCTTTTCATTTCTACCCAAGTGACACGTTCTGATCCTGCAGATATACCGTCAAATATCCCTGTGGCGCCTTTCTCTTTACTAAATAGCAAAACAACCTTTTTCACGATCCACTTTTTTTTTCCTTGTTGTCCATTTTTCCGTCTTCGTATTGTGCCAACTTGCATCCTCTCCTCTACACTGCCTTACCCCCTATTTTTCCCACTTCCCGTTGTAGTGTTTTACGAAATTTCCCCTCCCATTTCCTGTTGAACGATTATTTATTCTAGATTCCTTTTGTTTCCTTTTTTGGGAGGTTTTTTGTGTTCCACCAAAGGCCCGACATACGACACACACAAGTGACCTTCAATGTTGTCTTCAACCCACCTTCTCTTCATACTATTTTTATTTTGAAACTTGAAACAGTTATATGTCTTGGGCAATCCCCCCCATCACTTACCTATGGAATGCATGGTGCATATGTAATTACGCAGAAAATAACAGGACATTGGAGTAGAGAGAGAGAGACAGGGACTGTAAAAGATTTAGATGGAAGGAACGTGACGTTACGCCGGGAGTTTTGTGTTTCAGATGAGTTGTTGAGCCCTCCCTTTGATACGACAGTTGCGTCAATTACATTCCTGATTCGCCTACGCATGAGTGTGGGTGAGTGTGTGAAGGAGCTGGCCATTTTTTTATGATGGGTTCTCTGCTCTGATTTAAAAAAAGTAAAAGAGGAAAGAAGTAAAGCACCGATTTAATAATATAGTCATTGGGAGGGGGACAACGAAGAAGTTAGGGACGGGCAGTAATACAAAATGGATGCTAAAATGTTGCAACGACGACAAGACGAGAAAATTGTGCCTTCTGTATTCGCATATTGAATTGAATTGTTTTCTTTTCTTCTTCCATTATTGATTTGTTGTGTCCGTGCGTCGAAGGAAAATCGAGCTTTTTTTTTGTTTCCGTGCTTATATAATAATTCGGGCTGATTGGGAAATTCAATCGTGCGCGTTTAAACCTAACCCCTCGCCAGTTGTTATTACGGCGGGGTTTATTCCTTGGAGAAATCAACAAAAACATTTGATGGGACAGCCCCTCATTGCCTTTATTACGACGCTGGTCGCGCTGTGAAGCTGTTTTTTTAAACTAACCTTTTTTAAATCGTTCAACCTGAGTTGGTGGCAAAACAAAAGAGACTAGAACTGAAACCATGCTTTTTCCTCCAATCCCGAAATCTTAAAAAAACAAAAACACCTTTTTTGATCCCTTCCCCCCACCCCAAAGCCATGATTTGTATCCTCATCTTCTTATAGATAAAAAATCTTGAAAAACAACAATTTTCACGTGCAACACACTTTAAGATGTGAGTGTACAGAATGAATTGAATTGCTCTCGTGTGTTTGTGTAATATAACTTTTGATTTCTAAATTTCAAATTGATTGCCTTGCTCACGTGTTTTCATTTTTTCCTGGTAAATTAATTGTTATTCTAACAATGATGGTAGTTTTAGTCTAGACATATATTGAATGGCAGATTTTCTTTTTCTACCAAAAAGAATTTAAAAAAAATCTGACGTAACGTTAACCTCGAGCGGCAGATGGTGTTGGAGTTTCATTCGTTGAAATAGTGCCTTTACTAAGAGAGAACCACATGGGTGTTAGTGAATGAGGCTAGCCTGAGCCGTTTTTTTGACGACCGGCAAAATAATAATTCGCATGGATTTTGTCCTCATTTTAGGTAAGCTTGATTGTCAATTTTTTCGTGACGTTATGGTGCGTTTGTCAAATCGATCCTGAGAACGAAAAAGTGAGCGTAAAATATTTTAAGCTGCAAATATGTGAGTGAGGGTTTTGAGTCCCAACGTGGTCTTTCATCGGCCATTATACCAGAGCTATAGACTCCGATTATACCCTCTGAGAAAACCACGTGATTCACGTGACTCACATATTAGAGGAGCGAAATATCGTCCCTTCGTAAGGAATTGAACCGATGCCGTTCATGGTCATTTGTTTGCCTTCAGATTTTTTTTATCCCATTGAGTCACTGATATTGAAATGTACCATTTTTGGTGTCAAGAGATATTGATAATTCAGCAGTTGGACTGGACGCCGAGAAAGTTTTAAAATTGACGTTCGACCAGCAGACAGTCGAACTAGAAAACTACGTAAACGTTACAATGGTAGTAGTTAATTCTTTATTATTATTACCACAGCCCTCGAGATTTTCTTTTAAATAATTCCATTAGCCTATTATTTTTCCCCCCTTATCTTTTTATTATTTCGTTCTTCAACTTTTGTGTGCTCCATTAGCTACTGCGGCTCGGTAGGGGGTGGAGGAGAACTGAATGTTACGAGGGCCATCGATATCGTAGTGCACTTAATCGATGAGCTCTTACTTCTCTACCCGGCCATACTATGCGGGTATTTGACATTTTCTGATTCATTTAAAGGCCCTTAAATGTCACACAACCTTTGATTAGAGTACAAGTGATTAGATTTTGAAATTTCGCTACTGATGGGATTGCAGGCGGAAAGTTTTGCACAGAGTGACAAAACAAGTCGATAGAAAAGTGGAGTTGATGAACTCTTCTGGAGCAGGAAATGAGATTGTGGTACCATGGGAATATGAAGGATAGAACTGGAAAATGGAAGAGTAGCCTCTTCTTCATCTCTTTTTTTCTGGGTATTATTATTTGACGTGTTCCTTCGTGAGCCGTTCACGTATACAAGTCGGCGCGGATGGCTCTGCGCAGTCGTCCGTGATTACTGAGATGTTGAGCACTGTTGGGTAGACTGGGGCGACAGTTGGCCAGCTTTAGCCGACGAGGAGAGGGGGCTGTTAAATCCGCCAGAGAATCTTTTATTTTGCATCTCTTTTTATTCCCGAAAAATAACTCTCAAAAGTTGGGTCATTTATTGCGACCTACTTCCGAATGTTGATCTAGTTTGTGTCGGCCATCGCTCCTTATTTCGAAACGATGGCTTTAACGTGAAAGGAAAGGGGGCAACAGGTTGCTTTGGAACGATTGTTTTTTCGACGGCAACACGTGCGGTTCATTCGCGATCGTTTTATTTTTAAAACCGTTTTCCGTCATGCCGCGAGAGCTGGATCGTGTAGGAGTGGCTCGGCAAAATAAGCGGCCGCCACTGATCAAGAGCGCCGGATGCTGTTTAATGCTTGATCCTCACTACAGCAGCAGTAACATGTATTTGGGTGATGAAGGCACTTATGTGTGTAAAGCATTCAGCCCTCGATCTTACGTCATTCAAAAGGTGTGTGTTAACACTATTTTAACTTGTGTCTGCCACACCCTTTCGTGTTTTTTTCCTGTTATTGTTCTCTTGTTAATTGCTCGGGATTCCTTTTTTTTTGCGATGTGGGGAAGAAGATCCGTTGCGGGGGTGTTGCGTGAAAGAAGAAGACCGATCAATACACGCCGTTGCCGGAGTGGAAGCTTTTGGGTGGGCGGATACGTTCGATCGAGGGTGTGCAACAGGAATTCCTTATTTTATTTTTATTTTTTTAAATATTTATCTCATTTTTTATTTGTCTGCCGCCTCTGAGACACCGAATGGATGAATGGATGGGGGGGGGGGGAGGCAGTAGCGTTCGTGTAGGATAAAAAAGTTTCATGGAAGGATAGATACGGATTGAAGCTCTGACGTCAGCAGCAGAGAGACCCACGTCATTCCTGCGATACCATTGATCGGTCACATCCCTTCTCGTTTTTCTATTTTTTTTTCTTTTGATGTTTTCAACGACATTTTCCCCTGTGTTGTTTAAACTGTTGTTGGGTAAGTTCCTGACAACGGTATGTCATGTGCTTTGCATCCCTTATGTATTGTGCGGATGGGATTCTTTAAATGATTGATGTACCAATCTCAGAGAGAGAGAGAGTGGATAGAGTTCAATCGATCACCAAACTCCAGGAAGTTGTTGTGTTTGTGTACGTGTGTTTTGTTGGGTATCATAGCAGATCATTGTGTAATGTTTTCATCGTTTCGTGTTCGTTTTTGGTTTAGGTTGGACCCTCATCGACCACATCACCTCCGCCACCTTTAACTGCAGCAGTAGCTTCTCTGAATCCCGAAGCGGTCGTGTTTGAAAGTCATAATTTGACTAGACAAATTATTGACACGACGGACAGTATTGTCATTGACCACCAGACATCGGTGACTCGTTCCTCGACAAAAGGTTATTTCCTTTCATATTCAGTTTTTGTACTTTTTCTTTCTAGCTGTTGTCGGTTTTCAATTTTTCATGGGGAAGAAGAAATACCCAATGTGCGACTAAAAAAGGATAACTCGTTTGACGGGTGTCCCTAAACTGCGAAGGCGAAACGCGAAAAGCGAAACGCCTAAAATGCGAAACAGCGGTGCGAAACGGCCTATTTTTAACCTAATCTAACCTAACCTAACCTAACCTAACCTAACCTAACCTAACCTAACCTAACCTAACCATTTTGGGACCGTTTCGCACCGCTGTTTCGCATTTTAGGCGTTTCGCATTTCGCGTTTCGCCTTCGCAGTTTAGGAACGCCCTCGTTTGACTGGAACAGTGGCGGTGAGATCCCTCTAGCGTGAAGGTTTTCACCTGGTTGCTCTTAACTAATGTACATGTATATTTCCTGCCCTTTGAATAGTCTTGGAAGACAACGCAAACTCGAAAGGATAACAACTCAAAATTCCCATTGGTCATAATTCAAATATTTACAGAGCTCCGTTATTTATCATCCTTGTTGATGAAATATAAAGAAACCCATGTTAACATTATTAGTCTCGGATCGATTTTCCCAAAGTCACGCGGTTCACAATTCTTAAGTATCGATAGTTTGCAGTAATCGATGGGACGAGTGCTATCGAGCGATTTTCAACGGCCATTTTCTTTCCAACCATTTTCCCTTCCCCCGGCCTCTCGTGTAGCCTCCCCGTGTAGCCTGGCTTTTTTCGAGAAGCTAGCTAAAAAGAGGCGAAGGAGGAGAGCCCAAATATTTAGCCGGTACTTTTTTTTTGAAACTCGGTCTCCGAAGATTCAAAGGTATATTATTAGACAATTTGTTTTGGGTTAAGAAATTTCTAACATTTTGATTACATCACTCGACTATTCGGGTAGTCAAAGAAAAAAAAAATGGTTATAAATGTGTGCCTGACCACGATCTAACTCGCTGCAATAACGAGTGAGAAATGGACAAAAATACTTTTGGTGAATTGTTGTTAACTTGCATAAATATTGTTTTTGAAGAGTTTCTAGTTCATTTTGTGTTTTGACAGAAGTGTGCATTCTAATAGAGTTATAATATCGAATTTGTGTTAACCAACTCTGCAACGAGGGCCCCGGCCATTCGTTCCACTTGGTTATAGCAACGTTGATAACTTATTTCTAACCAAATTTGTATACTTTGACATTTGTTAATTGTATTCTTATCATATTTACATAAAATTGTAACCTTTTTGTTTGGTTCGTTCACAGAAAGTACATTGGTGAATGGGGAAGCAGTCATGCCTGCACCAGTGGCTCTCTCCGTGGAACCTTTGCCTGCTATAGACTCATCATCAGACATGCTGAGGTTAATATTGTTCCTTGATTTCACTTTTTCTGTTATAGTCTAGTTGATTATCTAAAAGGTTCTTTATGTTACCTGTTATGCTGTCAATTAGCTGTGCAGGCGTCAAAGAGAACCGACATTACATTCCAGGCATTGATTTAAAATGACATTTGGTCTTATTTGACTTTGAAAGGCATTCCTGGCTTAAGTGGTTTTGATCAGTAGCACATTTTTGTTGTGTCTTAAATATATCTTTGGTTTTTGTAACTTGGAGACTAATTAGTTTTACTTTGTTCACAGCCCCAGCCCAGTGACTGTGTCTCTTGTACAAGACACCACCAAAACAATGTTGAATGGTGACCAGTTGCAGTCCAAAGAGGGAGAGAGTGGTTCTGTCCTGAATGAATCAGTAGTGATTACAAGTGAAAATGTGAACAATACTTCTGCAACATCTGGTCAACATCCTGGTGGAGAAGTTCCAGTTGACCGGCTTAAACATGCTTTGGCTGCTCAACTAGAGTACTATTTTTCAAGAGAGAACCTGGCTAATGATGCTTATCTGGTATCTCAAATGGATGGGGACCAATACGTTCCTATCTGGACTGTGGCTAACTTCAATCAGATCAAGAAATTGACAACTGATATTAAGCTCATCACTGAAGTGTTGAAGGAATCACCCAATGTCCAGGCAAGTCTTATCGATCGTATGTGTTGATTACAAATCAGCAACTAATCCTCTCCATATGATTGTAGGTGGATGATGAAGAGATGCGTGTGCGACCCAGCCACAAGCGTTGTATCGTGATTCTTCGAGAGATCGATGGCTCTACGCCGGTTGATGAAGTCCGTGCGATATTCGCTGACGAGTCTCTACCAAAGATACTCTCTTGCGAGTTTGCTCATAACAATGTTTGGTACATCACTTTTGAGTCGGACGATGACGCTCAGCGAGCCTACCACTACGTTCGAGATAACGTCAAAGAATATAAGGTACGGCTTGATTAATTAATGGTCAAATTGGTACAAACACAAGTGCAGTTGTTTAGTGTAGTTGATGCAGTCGTTTTTATTGAGCTTTTAAAATCGATGTATCTTCATTTTCGACGTTTTCTTTTGTTCTTGTATTTGCAGGGCCATCCAATCAATGCACGCATCAAAGCCAAACCAGCGATGAATCGCTTCTTCAGCTTGCCTGGTGCAGTAAACAATGGAATGCCTGCGTGCCTCCTGGCATGGGAATTGTCCCGCCGTCGGCCGTTCCTCTCCCTGTCCCCGTGCTCCTGGCCACTGCTCCGGGAGCTCCTTTACCGGTGGCTGTTGCACCAGTGCCTCCCACCGCTGTCCCTTTGGTGGCGGCAGCTGGTGCGGCTTCGTCGCTCAAAAACGGATATCCAAATGTCGCCGGCGTGGCAAGTGGGACTCCGCCCCCACACGAAGGTGCGGTCGCTGTTGTGAATCCGTCATCAAATCCACAACAGCAGCAGCAACCACATATGCAGCCTCATCATCAGCAGCAGCCAAGATTTCTCTATGCAGCACCCCCCGCTCCAGGATCGCCGTACGGAGCGCAACCTCAGCTTCAGTTATATGCTTTCCACCATCCCAGTTCGTTTTACACGCCAACTGTCCTACAGGTAAAAGAGATTAGTCACACAATTTTCGTCATCATCGTTTGGTTGCATTAACCTTTTTATTCTTTTTTTACAGGCGTGGCCTTCTCCTAATGCCACTGGTTCCTCGCTGTTTGATTTGGCACCGGTATTCGCCATGAATGGCTTGTCGCCTCAGGCGACATTTAAAACCATCGCCCAGCCCGCGCTACCCGGTAATATGGGCGGTCGAGGACGAGGGGCTCACCGTCGAAACCCATCGACTCATCCGAACAACCACAGCGAATCAGGAGCTTCGGCACATTCGCCGGCATTTAGCCATCAGCAGCAATCAAGCAACAACAGCTCGATCGCCCCAGTTAGCGGTTCTGTAACGGCTGCCAGCAACGCCAACAACAGCAACAGTGCGAACGGTGTGGCACTGAGTAATGGGCCATCTGCTGCTCCCCTTCCGTCCAAGAACAGGCAGCTCTTCTCAGGCAGGGACGACGAGTGTGTCAACGTCCTCGACGTCGACAACCAACAACAACACTGGCGGAGGCAGTGGACGTGATAGCAAGGAAGCGAGCACTAGTCATCATCCGCTTCAAAAGCAGGCAACTGAATGGCGCTCCTGCAGCTGTTGGAGCAGGATACGGTCCTGCTTCCCGGCGATGAAAGGCGACATCATCACGAAGCCAACAACGAAAGAAACTTTGGTCAGTTCAAACTTTCTATTTGATTATCTCTTTTTAAAGGCATTACTTTATTTATGTTTTGTTTTAGGAGGAGACCGTGGTGAGAGGCAACCGTACGGATTCGGTGGAAGAGGTCGCGGTCGGCCCCGAGGTATGAGTGAATAAATGTCTTGACAAAATTTCATGATAAAATTGACGTCAATTTGTATTTGAATTTTAGGTGATAGAGGGAACAGAGGAGGTGGATACTCTTCCCTATTACCGGGGTGCATCAAACGGCTCTTACCGTGGAGGTGGGGGCGGTGGAAATGGTGGGGATCGTGAACGACACGATCGTGATTCACGTCACGGGAGCTTTGGCTCTTCTGTCGGTAGCGGTGGAGGAAGGTTACCAATCCCGTGCAAACGGACCTCATCAGCATCATCACCATCATCATGGCAATGGCAACAGCAGTACGACCAGCCCGGCTCCCGATTTTGATCTTCAGGCGGTTTCTTCGTTTCCACCATTACCCGGACTGGAAGCTGGAGCTGCTACTGGAGCCAATCTTACTGCCTCAAATAATTCTGCCGGTATATTTTTATCTTTCTCTTTGCTTTCGTTTCCAGAGAACATCCCCATTTGATATTTGATACTCATATCTGTTGTTGTCTTGTAGGTGGCAGTGTAGTGAACTCTGACGCACCGCTTAAAGTGGAGGAGAACAGTACACCAGAAGCGTAGCTCTTGTAGGTGGAGGAGGAGGACATAGTAGTGGAGCTTGGGGCGAAAGTAAATTATCGGATGTTGTGAAGGGAGTGGCCAAGCCGAAAAGTGGCTCAAATAACGGGCATGGTCCAAAACACCTCTTAAATGGTCCCGCTTTGATTCCGAGCGGTGGAAATAGTAGCAATGCAGTAGCCAGTAATTCTGCAGCTTCCGTAGTGACGCCATCGGGGGCAATGGCGGGTACTACCAAGGCAACTTCAGTCGAGAGCCAGCCATCTCCATTGCCTAACGGTGATCTCGCACAGTCCACTCTTGCCCTCACGCCGCCTACGTCACCGGGAAAAAAAGAGAAGCCATTTTCGGGCTCATCTGTCCAACAAGCCAATACTTCGAAACCGGCCAAAGCGCAAACTCAACAACAGCTCACACACCACCACCACCACACTCAGCAGCAACAACATCCGACAACTGGAGTGCCTTCCGGTACATCTGAAATGGCACCAACTAAAGTAGCAACTGTCGTCGTCCCTGTTCCTCCACCCGGTGTTTCCTATGCCAAGATGGCTGAACAGAACAAGGATCGATTGGAACAAATGGCTCGCGAAGTCAAAGAACGTGAGCTGGAGCAGGAACGTGAAAGGAGGAGGGTTGCCCAAACGAGTAAATTGATTAATGCATTTTCTTTATCTTATTATTGATTGTATTTATCTGATTGCTTTTCTTTTTAAAAGAATTGGCAGCTAATCAGGGTAAAACGGGCTCGCGACCGGGTTTGCCAAGTCAAACACCCGGCGCTGCAGCCTCGTCAACTAACTCTTCTAGCCAGGGACCAGCAACTGTCCAGCAGCAACAGCACCAACATCAATATCGCAACGACAGGCGTAAAGACAAAGCAGGCTCACCACGTCAACAATATGGGCAGCGACATTGAGGTTGGTGGCTCACGTGACCGCTCCAAAATCTCCTTGAAAAGATTGAATGACATGCGAAGACGGAAAGAAGAGCGAAAAAAAAGAATAATTGGGTCAAAACTCTTGTTACAAATTGGAAATCTTATCGGCCCTACACACACAACAACTTGTATTTTTTTTGCCACCATACCGCGCCCTCCGACTCGACCGTTCTCTCTATCTCTCTCAATCTCTGTATGTCTGGTGTGTCGTAAGCGAAAAGAAAGAGATGGAAGAAACAAAGTGGCAAATCGAAAAAAAAAAACGTTTGGTTGGAAACCCAATGTGTGTCGGTGCTTCTATCACCCACCTTAGAGAATCAGAACACTCGCGGACGAACTTATCTGGTAGATAGATCCATTTAGGACTTGAAATTTCTCTTTTCTTCTTTTTTTGATCGTCAATCTTTTGCATTAGGAAATCATGATTTATCACACACTGATTTATCGACATTTAGGAATAACGAACCGTTTCAATCGCTCGATTTAACCCTCCCCCCCCCCCCCCCATCGCCACTACCACAACCAATCATCAAAACCACATCCTCACGCGTGTAGGGAGAGAGAGCTCTTTTTCTTTAAGGGGAAGGGAGACTTGAATCGTTCAATTGGTTTGCTCATCTCGCCAACGGGAGTCGAACTTGCTACAAGATTTCTTCTTTCCCCATTCACATACACACACCCCAAGCCACACGGATGTAAAATGTTTTTTTCTGACCTTTGTGTAAGTTTTGTTTCAGATTTTCTCTTTTTTGCTGCCCCACTCTTTGACTTGGACCTTGTTGGCAAATATTTTGTTCTGAGAAACTCTAGCGCGTCGCGTGTGGTGTAGTAGTTTTTGTTATTCGTGGAAAGGGGAAGAAGTAAAGATGTGAATGTTTATACACACAGTCAACGCCAAAAAAATAGATGGCAAGAAGAGTGGGTAAACGTAACAAAAAACATGGATAAAAAGAAATCCTTGTCTGTATTTGTTGGGTAAGATAGAACAAGACGTCAAGTGCAATGGATTTTGCCAACGTTTTTCTTTGAAGAGGGAGGGAAAATTTTGGGATTAGGCGAAGAAGAAAATAAATTGGGTTTTTTTTTTAAAATTAGTCCTTTGTTGATGCTTCAAAATTTGTAGGCTAGGGACGAGAAAGGTTGACATTGAAATGAGACGAATTATTTGTGGGAGAGAAAAAAATGCTAGGAAAAAACCACGTTGTTTAATAGTCGATTTTGATTCTCTTACGAAAGCAAAAAAAAAAATAAAATTTTAGTCTTTGTCGTAGGTGTTGGATAAATAACGTTCTCCTTAATTTCCGGCCCCCTTCGCTGGCTAATTTCATTTTGTCCTCAAATGATAATTCTGTCTTTCGATTTTTTTGTTTATTTCCCCTTTTTGGTACATGCTCCGCGCCACACACTCCCCCTCTCGATTGCCCCTCCGCCTTTATTTTCAGTGAGAAGAAGAAAGGAACTTGGAAAAAAGGTTTCGGTAGTGTCAAAAAAAATCTAGGGAATGAAGACGGGTGCTAATGTTTGTTTTTGTCTCTTCTTCATTGTCTCTGGTTTACATAGCGCGCTATTCTTATCAATTTATAATTTTTTTTTTCTTTCTTTGAAATTTTCAACATCCCCGTCAGCAAATCTCCTCGTCCCTCCAACCATGGCTTTTCGTGTTTCATTTCCGAATGATGATGATGATATGGAGGTGAAATAATAATTTCTTTTCCAACGACACCATCCGAGACAGTTCGTTTCCCCTCCTTTAAAAACAAAAGTTGAAAAAAAAAATGATATCGTCCCGTGTGCAGTTCAATTCATTTGAACACAGGCAAACAAATTTGTCCACCGCTTCATAATATGCTCCTAGAAAATACCCCCCGCCAGCCTATGAAAAAAAAAGTTAAATTGTGTGTTCCACAGTCAACGAGTATGAGGATAAATTTTTTTTAACGGGGTTGTGTCCACTAGCTGTCCAAATAATATTTTTTTTTTTATTATTATCATTATTATTATTTCTGTGTGTATCGTCTGGCCGAATGTTTACATCCTTTGAATTTTTTCTTTTGCTCTGGCTCGTCATCATCATCCCTCACTTTTGATGTGTGCGTGTGTGATTTATCTCTCGCAAAATGGATTGTGCCTTACTGCCTTTTCTGGGTTAATTTTTTTTTTCTCTTCCCACTTTTTCCTCTCTTCCGTCTGTTCTATTTCTCCCCTTTCCATAACTACCACATCAGCAGTCTTTTTTGCCCGTGTCGTGTTGTGTTTCGCTCTCGGTCGTTCTTATATCACTTTTTATTCCCCCGACCTCCCTCCTCTTTCTTGTATTATTATTCGGACATTCGTCTTTTGTTGTTTTGCGAATTGATGCTAATTAAGTGTTCTTACGTCAAAAGAATTTCGGGTGGGGTTCTATTATAAATCTTAAAATGTGTTAGGGAAGGGATTTCAAACTAAAAAGAAGAGAAGAATCGACGCGCTGGAATTTATACTCCCACGCAACAATGTTTTGGCTTTCGTCATTTCGTTTTTTTGTTCACGAGGAAACACACACACATTCACGCAGTCTCCTATAACTATTTACTTGTCTCTTAACCCCCCTGTTATTTTTTCTCTTTCTTTCGCATCTAGAGGTTTGGGAAAACGAGGCAAAATCGAGAAGAAGACAAAATGATTTGATCCATTTTTGTGTCTTGATCTTTAAACTCGTTAAAAGACGTCAGAGAGAGAAATAGCCAACCATTCGAACTTTTTTCTTGAAAAAGTTTGAAGAAAGCAAAAGAAAAGAAAAACATCAATTGCAGGGGAAAGATTCTAATGATACGATTTCTATATGCTTTTTTCGTCTTTTTTTTTTTACTATTAATACCCTATTACTATCAATGATAAGATTCATCTTGATTACAAAGCAAAGAAGCCTGTGTTTGTTGTAAAAGTGTGTGTAAATATGTAGCCTGATGAAAGAGCTGTCCAACGGAGATTTGTTAGTGTAACGTCTCTTTGTTTTATTTTTATTTCTAATTATTATTTTTTTTTCCTCACTCTCATTCTCTGCAAAAAAAAACAACATCAAAGAAAAGCCAACTAAAAAATGATGATGGATATAGGTTCGTGTCGTTACATACAAATGGAACAAAAAAAAACACCAACAAATTTGGTTTGACTTGTTTTCATTTTAACTTTTAATTTTGTGTGATCGTCCTCGGTGTTTCATTCATGAATGGAGCACACATTTTTTTATAGTTTTGAAAAGAAAAAAAGAATTTTCCTTGTAAGGTAACTTTCCATATACGGCAATCTCCTTGTTTTGCATTAACATTTCAACAAAATTCTTGAATGGAGATTGAACTTGACTGAATCCTGTGTCCGTTTAATTTTTTTAAATTTCAAAATTTGTAATCGAATTAATAACGTAGACGCTTAAGATTTGACTCGATCGATGGCAGGTGTTCATTGGCGAAATGGTAAACAAAATGCTATTCAATAGGTAATAAACTGGTGTTCAAAACGGATGTTGATTTGATTACCTCTGAATCTCGTAAAAGGTACGTAGGTGTTTTATATTCTGTGGTCGATAATTTTCTTACGGCGAAATTATTTATTCTTGGAATCGGAGACCAATTCGTGTCCTCTTTGCACATTTGATGATATTTTCTAAAACTGTAATGATAGTAAAATAGCCTCTTAAAAAGAGTGTTGCAGTCACGCAAGTGTATTGTTGTTCAACTGGATATAATTATCGGGATTATTGTTTTACTCGCATCGATGGTTTTATATGCCCTTTGTCCGAGAAAAAAAAAATCTTTTAGTCGCTTGATGCGTATCGGACTTGCTCCGATGACTCATCTGTTATTTTAAGATTCCTTCCGGCTCCATCACAGGTGAGGGGGGGAGCGAGAAACTGAATACATCATAAAAGGGAAAGGTTTTAAAGAAATTGTTTAAAAGATCCTTCCAACCCCCAAATGGAAATCGTTTTCAACCGATTACAGGAGTTAAGCAGTTGAGATTGGTGTTAAATTAAGGAAAAATCCTTAAAATCCGTCGTGTCAATTTTGCCTTAAACAAACTACTAGTACAATGGCTACATCAACAATCCAAAGGCGATATAGTTTTCATATCGATGTCTCTCTTTTTTTTTTTACCTTTTGAAACCTTTTTCATCCCTATTTTTACAGACATGAACACTTTTTGGGGGATGGGGGAGTTGGTGGGGGATGAATAGAAAGAGACGCTCTACCAATCTCTGTGACCAATAGGGAAGCTTGGTTCAGGGGGGTTGGAAGGTTTGGCTACTCTATTGTCTTCGCTATGGTCACCTATATGAAAAATCTACAGGGGAGAGAGATGGAAAGAAGGAAGAATACAAGTATTTTTTTTTTCAAATTTTACCTGCTGCCAGTCTCAATCAGTTCCATTCGACCAACAGGTCGTTGTTCAAGTTGGGAGTTTTTTGGACATTTTTAAAAATGAAAGTGTTTTTAATCGGATTTGCTGTGATTTAGTTGAGTGAACACGCAAAGATCATGTCATCAAATTGGAATTGAAACTCTGAAAATTGTGTCGACATGGCTCAAGCGATGGATAATCACCTGCTGAATTTGGATACTAAAGTGGCAGCCAAGGAATCTCGCAACGCTCCGTCCGTCATCCAAGTCCGCAATCTCTGCCAAAATGCTCAGTAAGTCAACCTGTAGACGCTCATCATTTAATAGTACACCTGTCATTTGAATAATTCAAAGCTATAAGAAACTACGTTTTAAGTTTGCTGTTTAAAGACAAATCAAAAGAGACTCTTCAGTTATTCTGATTTCGCCCTGGAGGTGAGGGGGGTAGCCTACGGTGAAAAACAGAGAAATCAGGTCGTGGATTGAGAGGGTGGAATAGCCCAAGGCTTTTGGAAAATGTACAGTATACTATATAGTCTTCTGGGGAACGTATTTCTTGCAATGTCAGCCATGTTTGTCTAGATGTGTTGTTCACTTGGCTGCATACCTGCTGGACAGACAGGTCCTTTTAACGGTGGGTGGTATAGGAGTCGAGGACTCGAGGGGGGGATGAATTGGCTATTCTTAGAATCGCTTAAATTGTCCTGTTGACATTTGAGCTCAACTAACACCTGCGCTCCAAGAGAAAAAATCAAATTTGAATTTAATATACAAATGAATTGTAATCATATTTTAAAAAAGGATGGACCAGCATAATCCAACGTTACCAGCGCCTATCCAGACACAAATCTGTTCCTCACCGGCTGGACGGTCAGCTGATGGTTATCATCATGAATATTTATCAGCCACCGGAACAGATGAAACTTTAACCGAATCACGATCGTCCGGCTGGTTTGGCGATTTATTCGGACGTATTCGATCAGTGTTCCGGAGTTGGGACATCAATGGCAATAAAGGTATACATAAATCATTATTTACGGTTATTGATGGATTAAAATTTTGGAAAATTAATTTCAGGTGATGAATGGGAGAAACAATTTGAAGAGCTTAGCTTTCTCGAACGTTTAGCATCCGGCGGTCAAGGTGACGTCTACAAAGCCCGGATGCGCAACGAAATCGTGGCTGTTAAAATAGTCAACGATAAGAAAGAAGCTGAAATTCCGGTTCTTCGTCAACTCAATCATCCGAACATTGTCCGCTTCAAGTAAAAGAAAAATAAAACAATTTAAAAAATAATCACTTTAAAATAATGTATTTTTCCTTAAATGATTAGGGGAGCGTGCAATGAAGCTCCAAACTATTGTTTGGTCATGGAATATTGTCCAAACGGAACGCTACACAATTTTCTTCGTAGCAGTGAAAACAAGTTGTCACCCCAAATGACCTTCGATTGGGCCGTCGAAATCGCTTCTGGAATGCACTATCTCCATCAGAACAACATAATGCATCGTGACCTGAAAAGTCCCAAGTAAATACGAAGAAAAAGAGAGCCAAGGATTCCGGAAATCACATTGTGTTTCTTATCTTTCTAACATTTGCCTTTTGTTTTGTATCGCCCCTATTGCGTAGTATCTTGCTGGATGCCAACAACGTGGTGAAAAATCACAGATTTTGGCACATGCCGGACATTCAGCAATCAAAGTATCTTAATGACGGAAGTTGGCACGTACGCTTGGATGGCACCCGAAGTCATTCTCAATGAAAAAAGCGGCAAAAAAGTCGATGTTTGGTAAAAAAAAAAATTAAATTTTTCACTTTAAAAAAGAAAAACATTTAACTAAAAAACATTTCGATAGGTCTTATGGTGTTGTCTTATGGGAACTACTGACTAGGGAGACGCCCTATCGCGATCACATCAAAGAAGCCATCGCTTACGGCGTTGGCAGCAATAAACTCCAGTTGCATCTTCCGCGGACTATTCCGCCGGGCTTCCTGCAGTTGATGGAAATGTGCAGGAACAAAATTGCTCGCAAAAGGCCATCATTTTCGACGATTTTGACCCACCTGTCCAACGTTTCTGCCGAACTTGTGGAACAGGAACCCGAAAACTACGCCAATCTCCAACTGGAATGGAGGAAAGAGATCCGTCCTCTGACTAGTAATCGCAACGAGTCGTCCCATTCGACGATTTCAACCAGCCGAGAACTGGAGACGATGGAACTGTCGAACGACGATTACAATCAAAACGATTACGATTGCGTCGACGGTGAAAATCCTTTTGTGAAACGATTGGCTGACATCAAACACGTCGATGAGATAGAGGATCTCATCAAAGAGAAGATGACAGAGCTGATGCAAAGTGACGTCTACAAGGAAGTCGCTTATTTGACGGCCATTCTCAACAATTTTCAAATCAAGCCGAAAAACAAACAAATGTAAATCGAATAGTTTTATCACTTGAATTTCACTAATAAAACTCTTTTCATTGAACAATTTCAGAAAAACCAAACGTAAAAGAAGCTACAAAAAAAACGATCGTTAGGAATCGATCGGTGAAATCGATTAAGGAGCGATTAGAATCACCAGGACGCCAAGAAGTCGAGAAAACGTGCCATCAATGGGAAGAAGAGAAATTGTCCATCGAGTCGACACCAACGAGTAATCATGTGACCCAATCCAGTTGGGAGACGTGTTCCGACGAGGAAGAGGAAACTCCGTTTACTCCGAAGAACGATGAAGTGTATCATCTTTCACGTAAAAGGTTTGGGACATTCATTCAAGGCTTTAAATATAATCTAAAAATATTTCACCATTCATCATTATTATCTAACATTATGTTATCCTGTCCTGTAAATATAGTTTTGGGCGGAATCCAATCCGGACGCGCAAACCTTTCAGAGACCGTCCCATTTCGCTCTACTCGGGAAATTCGCTGGAAGAAAATCGTCTTTCGCTTATTTCTGTGAACGAAGACATTCCGGATGCGTGATTTTCTTCTATTATAAAATAATCCGATTATATCGGACGTGGACGTTGGGACATTTCTATTTTTGAAAAAAAGGTGTATACTGTTATTTACACATATTGCGGTGGTCGTCGTCGTCCAAGAGGAACCAGTTTTTATATCCTTGTTGATATCTAACTGTTTTTGTGTGTTTTTTTTTACAGACAATTTTTTATTCCGGTTTCTGAGTGTGCTAAAGATTATTTGCTTCATCAAGTGTTGCTCAACGCCAATACGTTGAATACGTTTATTTAAATTATTTGACTACCTTTTTGTTCATGATTCCTCCAATCATTTTTCCAAATGCCCTTATTAAAATCATATTTCGAGCCTATTTTCTCCTGCATTGTCAAGTTTTCATCAAGAAAAATCTTCGCCAACAATGTGTGCCATATTTTTTTATAAAAAAGCGGGTAAAAATTCATTTATGTTTTCTTATCAATTGTCCACAGAGAGAGAGAAATACAATGCCTTAACTTTGACTGAAATAAATGTCAAAATGAAAACCTTTTTTTCAAATTTTTATCAATACTGCCGACACAAATATCTACTGCGATAATAACGTGGGTGGGGACACAATCTAGATCGTATATCTCCAGAGAGAGAGAGGGAAAGATAATAAAAAAAAACTTAATTATGCAATCCATCTTTTTTTTCCTTTCTTTACAACAAATCTTGATAAGGAAACTGGCAAGGTGCCAACTGAGTCCCTAACTATATGTACCGATCTAATATTTTGATATGGACCTTGGGAGTCTGGGGCGTGAAGTATATAAGAAAAATCATACACAGAAATATTTAGGACAACAACAAAAACATCAGCTTTTATGTATTAACGTTTTTTAGAGAAAACCGCAACGAATCCATCACCGACTCCCCCTGTATAATGTACGTACAACAACAACAACATGAAAGGCAGCAATGAAACAGGTATATTATCCCAAGTATTGATCAAATAACTGATCTAGACACAATGAATAATTCATAGATTATGTTGGACTAGGCGTTGGTTCGAGAATCACCTACCAAATTTGGCGATTTAAAACAACAACTTTCTATAATTAAATATTATTATTTTTTAAATGGATTGTCTCATTTAGATGATTTCTAATACTGGACGTTCTAGATATATTCTTGTTTATTGACCTCTATAAAAATGATCGGCGGTCACAGATGTTCGCGTCCTCGCTAAATAGGAAACCAATGCGGATGCGACTTTGTTGACGTTTCTTTATTGATATTATTATAATATACTACGAGAGAATATCACGCTGTGTTTTCCTTGAAAATGGCACATATATATACTGTACACATAGAATAGAAGGTCACCTGGTAATAACTTAGGTAGCAGCAGACACGCATGAAGAGGCAGATAGAAAAACCGCAGAAAGCAGGTGATACGTGAAGGAAAATTTTAACGCTACCCTGTTTTGGTCATTCTAGGAATAGGAAGCCTCATTAAAAATTGGTTTTCTCTACTTCTTTGGAACTCGTTGTATATTGTTGCTATATAGTACAAGAATATTGCGATAATAATAATAATATAGCTAATTGAGTTTTTTTAGCAAAGTTTGGAATTATAGAAGTCGTGTTGGAAGACCGCAGCAGTACGGGGAAGATTTTCACTTGTATTTATTATGTCGTAGCGTCTCTTGCGTGGGTTGATACACCTCGATGACTCATACAACTTCCTATAGACCGTGCAGCTCCGGGCGAAATAGAGAAAGGGGGAGGGACACGTAGCATATCTTGTGTGGACAGGTAAAATTTAAAAATTCTACCCTTCTTCATTTAACCTTGATATTGTTTCACATCCGAGTACGCATACGTCTATAGTTTATTTTTAAAAAACAGAAGGTATACCTGCTTGTTTTTTATTTTATTTTTGAAAGTCATCATATCCCTATGGCGATTATGAGGTTTACAGCGAAATCCTTGAGATCAAAATCTGTTTCTCCAATAAATAGAACGAACGAGCGAAATATACTTTTGTTGCCCAGTCGAAATCCTTGGAAGAACCACAAAACAACAACAACTTTATAGAAAACTCGTTACACCGAAAAACACATTACAATTGTTGTTGTTGTTGTATTTTTCTCAATGTCAAACGACCTGGATTTAACACATCCATTTTTAAAACAAAAAGAAATAACAACATCGGAGAGGATAAGGATTCTGGACATTAACCTCTAGACGGATGAAACCGGATTTAGTGGGGGAGAAATTTTTCATTTTCTTTTTTTTTTCGAAAGGAATGACAGGGTCTTTCACCCTCCACGAGGAAAAATAAAAAGATCACCCTCCCCTTTCTTTTGACACTCTACCTTTGAAAGAAAAATGTTTGAAACAAATGGAGGGAATCGAAAAGTACTTTTCAACCAATAACGTCATCAACAAACTAAAAATTGGGCGCTGATAAGAAACTATACAATAGTTAGTGGGGGTGTATAGACATTTTATCTTTTTTACGGAATGCATTTTTAAAAAAAGAATGACTGCCAGACAGCCCAGGGAGAAAGTGCGTCTTTTCGTGAATCGTAAATGTTGCGTTTCTGTCTTAGCAACGTGAATAGTGAACTGCAGTGTCAACCAGTTTTTTCTATCCCGTCATTTTTTTTTATTCCGTCCATTATCAGAGTTATTTAGTATTTTTTACCTGACCACCATAGCGAAAAAGTGGGAGGAGCTTATTCGATAGAGGGTTGGTCTTGGCTGAAAGGTGTATACACACACACAGAGCAAGTGGTGCTGTGTGTGTAGAGGGAAAGCATCAGGGCACGTTATTAGTCTGCTGCACGTTGCCCAGTCGACGAGTCGTGTCTTAATGTTGTGTGTGTGGTGTTTTATTAAAAAAAGAGACACAAACGTGTGTGCGTGTGAGTTGAATTTTTGAAAAGAAGTTTTCGCTATAAAGTGACGACAGCTGAATCAAATAGAATTTTGGATTTTTTGGGTTCAACATCACGTTCTGTTATGAAATTTATTCGTGCCGTCTGATGCAAGTTTGTGTGTGTTATTTTTCGCCGGTACTTATTACGTTATCTATTTTTCATATAAAAGATAACGGGATCATCTAAGATAGCGACTCGAGATAAACACTTCAATTATTATGTTTTGAATATTCAAGAAAAAAGAAGAAGACGGAAAAAAAATAAAGAAAAAAGTCGCGAATGCATCATCGCCGCCATCAGCGCACTCTACTGGCTACATCGCCGTATTGATCGGTCCACTCTCTCCCCCCCAATTTTCTATTCGGTGGTGGCGGCCATTCAAAAAATACAGGGGCGACTGCGCAGCAGCACATCTAGTCGACCGTGGAACATGGTAGAGACTTTTTATCCAGCAGCAACAATAAGGAAAATATCTCTGTGAAAAAAAAAACAACCAACAGCAGCCGTCATGGCTCACGCGATGGATCTCAATTCGAATAACGTGACGCCGGAATTAACTCCACCGCCTGCAGTGGTGGCAGCGTTGGAATCTCGTAACGCTCCATCGGCCATCCACGTCCGAAACTTGTGCCACAACCAACCCAATGCCAATCTCCAGTAAGTTTGATCGTCCTATTTATTTAATTATGATTTCTATACATCCCAAATGCATAGAACTACTGTGTTGACATCATCCCCCATTATAATAAATCGTACACACACATTCTGTGTGTGTGTCTATAGATATAAGAGCTCGTCACGTGAGAAACATTCCGATCCTAATGCAAATATAGCAGATGGTATCGCATAGTTTGACATCAACACACACCTGTACATAGTCTGCATTTTTTTGAAAGGGAGAAACAGAAACAGAACAGTAAAAAGGGGGTGTGTGTGTTTAGTGAAAACTGCAAGTCAATATAGCAGCAGGAGGAGCCTTTTAACGGCGGTAAACGATGAGAGACAGTCTAGTTCTCTCTCTGCTGTTGTTGTTGTCAGTGTATGGTAAGGTAAAAGCGCCATGTTGCTGATTTGTTTCGGCTGCAGCAATCAAAGGACCGACAGCACTTCCGGCTCATCCAACAACGCGGAACACTACGACAGTAGCAGGTTTCTATGCGTTTTTAAATTTAAAAAAGACATTTCGTTTTCTCTTGTTTAAACGAGGAAATTCCTGTCGCCTTGAGCGAATTATTTTCACGAGGAAAAAAAAATAGAAATGAGAGCGTGTCCAAGTTCGTTCGGTTACCGCGAAAACCGTAGCGCCATCCAAGGTCAATTGATTTGAACATGGAATTGATTTGTAATAAAAACAAATTATTATTTGAGGCCGTTATATCATTATATGTGAGAAACGCGACCGCACAGTTTCAAGCCAAAATGGTCAGTGACTGAAAGCGAATGGCTGGTGGCCCAGATGTTGTGACGTCGACTCACAAAACAATTAATAAAAATCCCCCCACACACACACACACACACAGATGTATAGGTGAACGACTGTGTTTTCCCCCCTCCTGGAATTTAGTCCCCCTTCCTTTTTTTCTATGTGCAAAAGTGAAAGGGATGATTTCGTAATAGTTTATGGCGTTACCTTCTGGTTTTTATTTATTCAGTGTCTCAATTTGTGTATTGACACTGTATAGGGTTTTCCCAAATGTGTGACTAATTTGAGTTAATCAATTTATTCAAATTCAGGATGGCGGGGTATCACAGTTCGTCGGGGGCTCAATCAAATCCATCGCTTCCGGCACCTATACAAACTCAAGTTTGTTCATCACCAGCCGGGCCATCGGGTCAACAAAATTTGGCCGTCGTGACTGCTGCCGCACATGATTTGACTGATTCACGGACTGGATGGTTAGATGGCATTTTCGGTTGTTTCCGGCCTGTTTTTTGGAATTTGACAGCCAAAACTAACAAAGGTAAATAATATAATCCTATTTCGAAATGTTGTCTTTATATTAAATTTCACCTTTATACAAATAGACGAATGGGAGATTCCGTCCGAAGCACTTCGTGAACTCGAATGGTTGGCATCCGGAGCTCAAGGTGCTGTTTACAAATGCCGGATGCGTAATGAAATCGTGGCTGTTAAACGAGTTAAAGATAAAAGAGAAGCTGATATCCGACATTTACGTCAACTTCATCATCCCAATATCATCCGCTTCAAGTAATAAAGACAATATCCGATTTAATAGCTGGAATTCTTTTCTAAATGGATACATTTTTATAGGGGAGCGTGTACACAAGCACCTAATTATTGTTTGGTGATGGAATATTGCCCAAACGGAACATTGTACAATTATTTACGTAACGACGAGAATAAATTGTCGCCTAGATTGACCGTTGATTGGGCCGTACAAATCGCCTCAGGAATGCACTACCTCCATCAACACAAAATTATCCACCGTGACCTGAAAAGTCCCAAGTAATTATCTACACAATTATTTCGCTTTATTGAAATAATAATATGCAAATTTTGTGTTGGATATAGTGTTCTATTAGCGGAGAATAATGTGGTTAAAATCAGCGATTTTGGAACTTGCCGGACGTGGAATGAAATCAGCGTCGAAATGTCATTTATTGGAACTTACGCTTGGATGGCACCGGAAGTCATCCGCAAAGAATTGTGCTCTGAAAAGATGGATGTCTGGTAATTAAATTTAATTACAAAATTTTAAATGAATTAAATTAATAATCTTATTTTTTGAAAAAGGTCTTATGGTGTAGTTCTATGGGAATTGCTTACCAGTGAAAGTCCTTATCGTGACATCGATCAAGCCGCCATTATTTACGGCGTAGGAACCAACAGACTTCATTTACCTCTTCCACCTTCAGTTCCGGCAGGTTTCCTTTTATTGATGCGGATGTGTTGGGATCCAAAACCTCGAAATCGTCCGTCATTTTCATCTATTTTGCTCCATCTGTCGATCGCTTCTGCCGATCTTGTGACTCAAGAACCGGAACACTACGCCGTACAACAACATCAATGGAAAAAAGAAGTTCGTTCTTGTCTCAGAAATATCGGTCATTCAGCTTCGGCTGCTTCCAGCACTTCCAGTGTTATCCGCAGGGATCATCGACGACAAGGCTCATCATCAGTCGATTCATCAAATGATAATATTAATCAAAATAATAACAACAACAACAGCAATAGTATTAGTAATAGTAGTAACCGACAACCGCAACAACGATTCGATGATTCCGGTTCGGATGAACCTCCCGATCAGCTGTTGAGACGCCTGGCTGAAATGAAACACGTCAATGACATCCGTGCCCTCTACGAAGAGAAACTCGAACGAGTCAACAACCTGTACGCTGAAGTGGCTTCCCTCAAAGCAATCCTGGAAGAACAAGCGAGAAATAAACCAAAGTATGAAACATTTAACTATTTTTGTTGATTCATTTAAATTAATTTAATTCAATTTATGCAGGAGGGAAAAGACACGTAAAAGAAGCTACAAGAGATACCTGGTCAGACCTATTCAGGATCGTTTAATTGGAGCTAAACGATCCTATTCGACGTGTGTCGATAATAACAAACCGCGGTCTGCTGTTTTCCTCGAAGTTGAGGAAAATTCTGCTCAGCCCGTCACGGTTTTACGGCCACTGGCCGGCAGTCAATACCAACCGTCACCACAACTGGTCAACAACACAAAACGACGTTCGTGTCGTGTCAAAGTCCTTTCACATTCTCAGTCACTTCATAGACGATCGTGGAGCGTTGGAGGATCGAATGTTCATCAGACGATGATGAAACGTAGCGAGTCACATCTTCGTCGACTGGAACACATTTCCGAAAAGACATCGCCGACGATGGTTCATCAGCACCTGGAAGAAAGAGATTCACGACCGTTGTCTTCATCTTCTTCCTCTTCTCGTTCGTCATCTGATCGACGCAATTCTTCCGCTTTCGTCGATGCTGAAACGCAAACGATAGTCGAAGAAGAACTGACGGAAGAGCGTTGCGTTATACGATCCGGCAGCCGGAGAAGTAAAGGTGACGGCTTGGAATCACCTGCCCTGATTCGTCACAAACGAAACCAACAAACAGGTGAACAATCCAGTGACAGTGAACCAGAGGCCATCAAAGAAATTGAGGAAGAAACGTATAGATGGGAAAGGAAACGTGGAAGAGCTAGTGGAAGTAGCCAACATCTTTCACTTTGTGAATCTTCAAGTCAAAGTTTGAACGAGCCTCAACAGCAACTTTTCGGTATCGGTAGAAGATACACGGTCGATATGAGTCAATACAAGTACAACGACGCTTGGACTAAACGAGTCCAGCCGTCCGTGTTGGATGAACCTCATCATCGATCATCAGCTCATCCGGAAAAAGGTATAAAACATTTGAATTATAAATTTTTTGTTCGTCTATTTATTCAATCAAATTTATTATTAAATAACAGCAAGTACATTACCGGCTCGAATGAATGCTCTGACGCTCTCACGACATTCAAGTTGGGAAACGTGTTCCGAACAGGAAGAATCTAGTCTTCCGGCCACCCAAAATGATGGCACACTCCGTCGTAGAAGGTATGCATTGATGAAATTATTATTAATAAGTTTATTCATTATGATTGATTGTTATTTTTTATTCAATAGTTTGGGACGAAATCCGATTCGTTCACGCAAGTCTTTCAAGGATCGTCCCACTTCCGTCTATTCCGGCAAATCATCGGCCAGTTCCGTTGAAGAGAATTGCTCTTCACTTCCAGTTGGTGAATTCCAGTCGGATGTTGGGTTTTATTACGATCTGGACGGTAACGTTCAATCTGAAGATGCGACTTTAATGGATTCGTGTGGCAATATTCCGGCTTCCAGTATTAAACAAGAGATTTCACGTCTTGATCTGGTTGCCGTCGATTCACATTCCTTCGCTTAAAAATAATTTATTTTGTTGACAACGAACTTTCCTCCCGCGATGTCGACTGTTGAACTATATTTTGTTTGTTTTTGTTTTTTGTTTTATCTTAAACATTGCCTGTTTCTCTCTTGCGTAGATAAATCCGAGCCAATGTGTCAAGCTTATCTTGCCAGCCAATAATATTATTCCGTTGTCTTCACATTCCCCATTATACCCACCGCATTCGTCGTACAACAACAGTACTTATATATATATTAAAATGTAATATTTAAATGATGATTGTTATTTTAGAAGTGTGTTTATAAAATAATGATGTAATATTTAGATGATGATGATGGTCACAATGTTATAAGAAATAGTTGGAACGTATCGTATAATTATATAAACTGCAAGGCTCAAATGTATACATTTTATGTTTTGTGGAGTGGGTGATTTTTTCACTTTTGCTCAGCTATAAATTAGAGTGAAAAGTTAAAGTAGGAATTTCGATGTACTTACACGCGGACTTGAGCTGTGATTTCAGTTGGTCATTTGTTAATGCAAAACAGGCCTAATTACCAAACTCCACAAAGTACATAATAATAATATATACGTGTATGTTAGTTTATTCCATTTTTTTTTAAGTTCAACGATCATTCCTGCCTTGTGTGTCTACAAAATTCTATATAAAAATAATAAAAACTCGCCGTCAGTTAGTAACACAACAACAAAAACCTTGACTTTCATTTTCTTCTTTAGTACTTGTTTAGATATTTCCTTGTCAAATAAAAGAATATAACCGGTTATATATATAATATAAATGGAATCGGTTCTCGAGAAGGAAATGGCTCGTTTAGAATTACAATTACAAACAACTTGACGTCATTATTTTTTCTCTTAATATTCCCACCCCCTTCAATATACCTGCATCCTGCTTGCCGCCAGTTCGTTGTTGTGAGATATGATGATTGACATTCGATAGTCCACGACGTCTCGGTCAAAATGGCTATTGTCGCTCTGAGTGAAGAACAAGCCGATCTTTTACTTAATATTAGAGAAGATACAGAACTTGAACTTAATAGTGCGATACAAAATTGCAACAAACCTGTTGAAGGAAAAGGTGGGAAATTCAAATTGCGATCCGTCTTGTGCACACATCAGTTCGCTCGTTTGTTTCCAAGTAGACATCGATGTTTTCTTCACGTGACGAGTTTCGTTCACATTTTGTTGGCTTTAGCCCTTCTGATTACCATTCCCAAGTATGTTCAGATCAGCAGCGGGGTTGGGGGTGACAATTTCAGTTCCCTGTTTTTTGTCATGGCCATCACTGCCACTGCCCTTGCCATTCTTATGGGATTGAGAAAGTTTTGGGACCCATCATTTAGCCTCTACAGTAGACTGGAAGTCAGAAACATTCTGAAGGATTCACTTGTTTTCACCGTCAGTTTACTTGGCATCTCTTACTGTTGTGAGGTGGACCGAGTGCCTTGTCACTTTCAAGATGGTCTGTTTTTCCTCTGCATTCCTTTTTCAATTGTCTACATGTCCATCAAGAAAAAGAAAGGTATGTTGTACAATATCATTTCAAAATCTAGACATAGACTAATGCTTTATTATAATTTCTTTCAGAAAAAGTCACTAAAAATACAAAAATGATTGGTATGCTAGCAGGATTCATGTCCCTTGTATTCATGGCCACAGTTCCAATGTTGGCTTACAGGTAAAGAATACAATTTAGATGCAAATAAATCATGTTTTAATCATTTGTTTACATCTTTATTCAGGTTTTCTTGTAGGGGTCAAGACATGAGTATTAATGAAGAAGACAACACTGAGTTAGAAGGATCTGTTTGGATATTGGTCTATGTAATGTTCATTGGATTTTTTTCCTGTTGCTTGTGTGATTTTTGGTCTTGTATCCAAGATCATGAAGATTCATCTAGGTTAGTTTCAATCACTTTTAAATCCTCTTAAACCTGATATTTAATTTTTCTTTCTTGTACAGGAGAAGTTTTGAATGGACCTCTTGGTTTCATATATTTGCCTTTGTTGCAGTAGTTTGCCTTTTCTGGACTGACATTCTTCCATCAGTTGGAATAGCTGATGGAATTGATGACTTTGCTGCTAAATTGTCCTGTACCTGGAACTGCCATTTTACAAGCAATTGCCTTACAGTTTCAAAACTGGGATTTCTTGTATCTGCATTATGGTTACTTTTCCTTTACATGTCTAACCTCCTAGTCTACCGTTTTCAGTCCAATCCTGTTTATGTGATATGCAATGCATGTCTTGCCATACCTATGTTATCTGTGTTCTACAGTTTGTTCATGTTAGATCAGACATCTGGAATTCAAGTCAAGATCAGTCTGAGTTTGGGCTGTCTAATTACCATGGTTACATTTCCTATTGCATATGTAGTATTGAGTTGTTACCATAGTGCATCAATTGTGTTTAATCTTTTAGATAGTTTTGATATCTATTAAGTATTACCACTTCTGTGTTATCCTACCATGTTATCAGTGCAATATAAAACAAATGATCAAATAACTAATGATTGAATCACCACAATAGGTTTATTCTTGGAACAATTTTTTTTACATTACAAACTACTCTTCCCCAAAGTAGACATACGTTGATTTAGGCTTCTAAAGGGGGAAAAAGAGAGATTTAGTTAACTTCAAAATAAGTAATTGGAAAACAGAAAAGTATCTTACTCTGGGCACCAACAGCTTTACCATCCTTCCACATTGTTGGCTTGGCATGAACAGCTTCTCTTTTGAGGGCTTCGACTTTCAAGGCAGGCTTCAATGCTCTCCTCGTCAGCTTGGCAGAGATTGCCGAATACTGGATGTAGCTAAAATAAGAAAACATCACAATAAGTAACGAAGATAGAAGCGGAACATTTTCACGCTGCCGGGAACGGATTGTTACTTAAATTCAATTAAAAAACTACTGAACCACTCACTAAACAAATAACATTGCGGTTGGCATAACTTTTTTATTAACTTACTTTAATCCTGCTTGGCGCCAGAAGCTCATTTTGAAAGGAGGTTTTGCACGAAATTTACTCAACAGACAAATAACAAGCCAAGTAATGGAGGAGAAAATTCAGGGATAGAAGAAGAAAAGAGCATTGCCGGATTTTCGAAACCAATCCGTTACAAATTTATATTTTAACAACCAAATTTTTGATGAATTGAATTTAAAATTATTAGCTCAGTTACATCACTCAAAAATAAGAAAATATTCTTTAGTTTCTTCACTTTGATCTGTTTAGCATTTACAAATCTACCTTTTATGGAACTACCCCTCCCTTATTTTTAAGATCATATGTTCGAGTTCGTATGAGAGTTCGTCTGCTAGTCCGTGAATTGTCAAAATTCGAACAACGATTCTTCTAGATTCACGTGATCCAAGTGAATTTATCCGAAAACATCTTCCGTTCCGGTTTTTTCGAGATTCATACCATTTGTCTGGTTTCATCGACGTTAGTTGATCCAACACTTAAACTATTATCATGGCGCCCAACGTCCAGCCGAAAATGAAAGCTTTTGAAACAAAGAGCAAACCGGCTGAAATTCGTTCCAGCAATATTGAAGCAGCTAAAGGTAAATGTTAAAATTATTCCAATTGATTTACATTGTGCTTCATACATGTATTTCATAATTGTAGCTGTGGCTGATGCTATTAGAACAAGTCTTGGACCCCGAGGAATGGATAAAATGGTAAGTTCTTCATTTAAAGTACTGGTTTGATAGATGTGTTAACACTTGTGTCATTCTTTAGATTCAGTCGGGTAAAGGAGATGTCACCATTACCAATGATGGTGCCACTATTTTGAAACAGATGAAGCTCGTCCATCCAGCTGCTAAAATGGTAAATTAAAAAATATTTGCCTTTCAAATATACAGTGTATAATGTCATTAATTTAAAAAAAATAGTTGGTTGAGCTTTCAAAAGCTCAAGATGTTGAAGCTGGAGATGGTACAACCAGTGTTGTGGTTCTTGCTGGAAGTTTCCTGGAGGCAGCACAGAAACTTTTGGAAAAAGGAATTCATCCAACTGTCATTAGTGAATCGTTCCAAAAGGTATGTTACTTAGTTAAAACTGCTCATTCTGTAGCCCATTTATCTTAATAACTTAATTGACAGGCATCTGTAAAAGCTGTTGAAATTTTGGAAGCCATGGCCACCCCTATGAAACTTGAAGATCGCCACAGTTTGCTAATGAGTGCCACTACTTCACTTGGATCAAAAGTTGTATCTCAACATTCTGCACTTTTGGCTCCTCTTGCTGTGGATGCTGTTCTCAAAGTTATTGATCCACTTAAGGATCATGATGTGGATCTCAGAGTAAGTGTGGATGATTAAGCCAACAATTCTTATTGTTTAACAATTTGGTTTGGTTCTTCTAGGACATTCGAGTCATTGAGAAACTTGGAGGGACTGTGGATGATACTGAGCTCGTTGAAGGACTAGTTCTTGATCATAGAAGCGCAAGCAGCGGTGGTCCTTCCCGTATGGAAAAAGCTAAAATAGGCTTGGTCCAATTCTGCATCTCACCCCCTAAGACTGATGTAATGCTTCAAGTTTCCAAAAAAAAATGTCATTTACTTACTTCTCAAAATATTTCATTAGATGGATAATCAAGTCGTCGTGTCAGATTACAACGCAATGGATCGTGTGTTGCGTGAAGAACGCGCTTACATTCTCAATGTAGCTAAGCAAGTTAAAAAGGCTGGCTGCAATGTTTTGTTAGTTCAGAAATCTATTCTTAGGTAAAGTGAATAATTTGTATTTTCCCGTTACTTCGTCTTAAATATTTATTCCAACTTCGATAGAGATGCAGTGAGTGAATTAGCTATCCATTTCTTCGACAAAATGAAGATCATGGTCGTTAAGGATATTGAAAGAGAAGACATTGAGTTCATTACCAAGGTACAACTTAAAAATTCGTGGTTAATTAAATATGTGCTTATCTTATGTTGAATTCTAGACATTGAATTGCCGACCCATCGCCAGTCTGGATCATTTCTTGCCCGAATATATGGCAACTGCTGATCTAGTTGAATCTGTCCCCACCGGTACCTCCAAAGTCGTGAAGGTAATTGATAATCTAAACTGTTATTTTGGTTCAGTATACATTTTTTAAATTTGTCTAGATTACGGGTATTCAAAACATTGGCAAAACAGTATCAGTCATCGTCCGGGGTAGTAACAAACTTGTCTTGGAAGAGGCTGCTCGATCTCTCCATGATGCACTTTGCGTTATCCGTTGCTTGGTCAAGAAGAGGTAGTTTGATTTTGTTCAGAAGAGTGATCTTGAAAAAATTACATGCTTCTGATGTACCACAGGTTTATCATTGCCGGCGGTGGAGCTCCAGAGACCGAACTTGCGTATCAGTTAACCCAGTACGCACAAGGATTGCCAGGTGTTGAAGCTTATTGCCTACGGTAAGCGACAAGTTAATGATGTGATATCTTGGAACTAAAATCATTTTTAATGGTTGTAGTGCGTATGCCGAGTCGTTGGAAGTAATTCCCATGACGTTGGCTGAAAATGCTGGTCTCAACCCTATTGCCACCGTGACTGATTTGAGGAACAAACACGCCTGCGGGTTCAAGTCATCCGGTATCAACGTTCGCAAGGTATGATAGAGTACTAATTGTTTTTCACAAATTTTGTAATTTCTTACATATTTGATGTTATTTAGGGTGCTATTACTAACATGCTGGATGAAGGAGTAGCACAGCCACTTCTGGTGACTACCAGTGCTATCACTTTGGCTTCGGAAACCGTCCGTTCCATTCTTAAGATTGACGACATCGTAAGTTTTGGTTACTGTGATAATTTTTGAATACAGATTTAAATGTATATTTTCATTACCAGGTCAACGCTCTGTACTGAGGCGTGTTCTACCTAGTGTGAAACCAACAGATCACCCGGCCTAAGCTTGCTTTTTCTGCATCCATTAATGTGCCGCTCTCTTGTTTGCTGCTAATGTTTCTTCTTTAATACAAAATTCCTCTCGCGCTTAGTCTCTTTCACAAAATAGCCGTTTTACAATGAGAAGCTAATATTATTTTAAACCATGGTCCAAATCATTAAAAAATAATTTCACACAGCTGCAGCTGCCAGTGTTTTTTTTTCTGCACTTTTCAAATTTAAGTTTTCGTTTTTACGGTATGAATATAAGAAATGCTGCAAACCAGTCGAGTTCCATTAACGAATGATTAACGAATAACGAACGATCACTTTGATCGATTTAAAATAACTACCACAAATCTAAGAGTATCAACTGTAGGCCTATACTGTTGCATTCCTTCAAGCCAAAAGAATTTACTAGTAAGAATAATGATAAGAATCAACACAGAGTGGCGCTGTTTTCAGTTGCTGATTGCAGACGACGGAACGATAATTTAGTAAGCATTAAGCAACTTGTCGCAACTTGTCACAAATAAGTCTGATTTTGTGTCCCATTAAGTCAGTGTGAAGGCCATGGCCAGTGGCATCCATCGTATCAAATCAAAGTCAGTGTGAAGTGTATCTCTGCACATTTCTGTCGCCATTGTTGTATAAGTTATTAAAAGGACACGATAGAATTTGGAAAACAGGATTAGACAATGGATTTGAAAGTTGAAGATCTCAGCCTGCAGCAGCAGGTTTCGCCATCTCCCATTAAAAAGTTACACGATCCTGATTGCCAAAAGCAGCCGTCAAGTTGTTCTTGTGTCGCGTGGCTTGTGGCCCGTTCTGGTGAACAAGTCAAATCTGACCGTTGTGGTAAGTGGATAATACGCCCTGAAAAGCAACGTGTCGACGAAATTTGGGAGAAAATTAAAACTCTTCTCTCGAAAAATGAACTGGGTCATAGAGCAGTAGTCTCCACCAAAAAGCAGGAGGATGAGCATATAATTTGCTTGTACACCAATGATTTTGAAGATGTTCAAGATGTTTTCCGAGTGCTTGTGACTTTACAAAGAAAAGAGCTTGAAGATGATTTCTTCACATATATGACAGAAGAAACACATGTTACTATGTATGGTTCCTCATCTCTGTGTAATGGTCCTGAAACAGAATTTACAGAATTTATTTGGATGTACAAGTATAAAATTGGGCCTGAATCCAAAACTGGCCTGGTTGCGGAACTAAAGAAATCTTCCAAAAGGAACATTAAAGAAAAAATCACGTTCTACAATCCACCAAAAATCCTGCCAACCTATTCATCCGAATCAGGTCCATGCAAATACGACGAACTTGATGATAAGGAAAACGGTTTACACAAACCACATTGTAATAAGCAGCCTTCAACTTGTTATTGTGAAAATGTCTCTTGAATTTGGGCCTATCAACTGGTAAGAGTAAAATCTATTCATAGTGGCAAATGGCTGCTGTTTCCTGATAAGAAAAATGTCGACGAGGTTTGGGAAAAAGTCAAGATTCTTCTTGCGGCCAATCGACTTGGTAATGGCGCCAAAGTTTCAAAAGGAAAACCGGCAAATGAACACGTCGTTTGTATATACAACAAAGACTTTGAAAATGTTCAGGATGTTTTTCGAGTGCTTGTAACAATTCGACGCAACCGCCTGCAGGATACGTTTATTAATTACAAGACTAATGAGGCGACACTGGAAGGAGTGTATAAAACCGATGAAGCGGCTCAGAGGGCTGGTTTTGACTCAACCAAAAAACTGGAACCTGGAAAAAGAGTTTCAATGTACTTTTCACCGCCCAGCCCAATTGATCTTACAGATGCTACGGAATTAATTCAACTCTTTTTAAATAATATCGGACCCGAAAATAGTAGAGGGCTTGTTGCAGAATTGAAGAAAGAAGCTCACGATATCGAAGCTAAAATAATTTTTTACGATCCACCCAAGATATTAGCTCCTTCTTATCGTTCTCAAGGATTTGTTCCGAAACCTTATTTTAAAAAACCTTATTAAAAGAAGATAAAAGTTGTCATTTACAGAAGATCACATTCTTTATTAATCACGTTTGCTCTCGACCTGTTCTTTATCCTTTTAAATGCAGTTCTGATTTCTGATTTTTTAAAGCTATTTAAATTGTTTTAAAAGTAAGGAAATATTTTTCAAAAATTTTTATTCAGCGGAGCGATTCCACCGTCACATCCACTGTTTAGTGTTTACATTGATGTTTCTTTTTTCGAGTTGCGTTGCCAATTTTCTTAGAACTACAATACGTCCACTGCTGTGTTGTGAAGTTTCAAGTTTCGAAGTTTGGTGCCTTTCATTCTTATTTTTAAAAAAGCTATTTTTAAAAAATTTGTTCATTTTGTTTTGCTCGTTAGTCGTTACTCGTTAGCCAAATGTAATAGACAAAAAAGTTTCCAGATCTTGAATATGGAAACGAAAACTACAAGTAGAAAACTTTACTAGAAGTAGATGTGTACGGCAACAGAAAAACGTCATTCAATCGTTACAAAGATGCCACAAGTTCACGAGCCGAATTGTGAGAAGAAACCCTCGGATTGTTGTTGTGAAAATATTTCGTGGATTTGGGCAAAATCATCTGTTCAACTTGAATGTGTTCGTCGTGGGACATGGATATTGTATCCCGACAATCAAGATGTCAATGAGATTTGGTGGAAAATCAAGACTCTTCTCACAGAAAATCAACTAGGGAATTGTGCTAGAGTTTCAACCCGCGAATTCCTTGGCACATACTTAATATGTGTGTACACCAACGACTATCGAGATGTGCAAGATGTTTTCCGAGTGCTTGTCGCATTGCGTCGTAGTCACCAGGACAACTGGGTCATGCGTTACGCAGTATGTTGCACAAGTAAACAAAGAGGAAGAAAAAAGGACAACTTCAAATTTCATTTGTATAAATCGCCTAGCCCCATTTCCTACAATTTGACTGGCGACAATGAAAAAATTGAAATGATTAAGAAAAGAACAGGAGTTGTGGCAGAACTGAGAAAATTTGATGGTGAAATCGAAGCAAAAACCAACTTTTACGATCCACCAAAGAAACTGGATTTATTTGTAGATCGGAGACGACAATTTGGTCTCATCAAAACAAATGAAAAACCTCACAAGCTAGATTGTTCTAAACTACCATTAGATTGCATTTGTGAAGACATTCCATGGATACACGAACAATTACCTGGCGCTGTCAAATCAGTTCGTAGTGGTAAGTGGATGATCTTTGCTGACAAAAGAAATGTGAACGAGATTTGGAGAAAGATCAAAATGCTACTCTGTTCCTATCAACTGGGTTATTTTGCCAAGGTCCAAACTGACAATGAAGAAGGTAGACATCTAATTTGCGTATACACTCAAGACTTTGAAGATATTCCCGATGTGTTCCGAGTTCTAGTGACGTTAAGGCGAAATCACTTGGAGCATAACCGCATTTATTACAAGACCTGCGAGGCGTCATGGAAAGGAGTGTACAAAACTGATGAAGTAGCAAAGACGTACGGTTTTTCAGCTGCAAAGAAGTTGCAGTCTGGTAGGGTTTCAATGTATTATTCACCGCCCATCTCTATTACCAGCAATGCGAAAATAGACACTGAAATCATCCAGCTAATTATGAACAATATTGGACCTGAATACCAAAGTGGTCTTGTGGCCGAATCGAGAAAAGAATCTGGTGCACCCGAAGCAATAGAAAAGTTTTTCAATCCACCACAAATATTGATTGATGCTATTCAACCTGTCAATCGACAAAAACTGGTGTCATTATTGCCATTACGTCCTTGCAATTACGACGAACTGATTATCAAGGCAAGTGGTCGTGATAATGAAGAGAAATTCCACGACGATAAATGTGACCAGCAACCCTCAACGTGTCAGTGTGAAGTTGTTTCTTGGATTTCTGCCAGTCGACCTGCGCGATTCAATGTCATTTGTACTGGAAAATGGATGTTGTTTCCAGACAAAAAACATGTTGATGAGATTTGGGAAAAATTTAAAATTCTTCTCGCCGCTAATCGTCTTGGCACTAGAATTAAAGTTTCAACTGAAGAATGTTTTGGGAAATATATCATATGTGTCTGCACCAACGATTGTGAAAATGTCCAGGATGTGTTCCGAATCCTCGTTACACTACGACGTAACCGCTTGAGTTTAGGTTACCTCAACTACAAGAAGTTTAAAGCTACGCAATTAAAAACGTACAGTAACGAAGAAGTGGCCCAGATGAATGGCTGTGATTCAGCCAAAGAGCTGGAATCCGGACAAAGAGTGTCGATGTATTGTTCACCGCCTGACCCGAACGCCAACGATCCGACAGGCTCCAATGAATTAATTCAACTCTACTTAAATAACATTGGACCTGAATACAAAACAGGTCTTGTTGCAGAATCAAGGAAAAATCCATTGGACACCGAGGCGAAATTAAGGTTCTACAATCCACCACAAACACTCAATAGCAAGTTCAAAAAGATACCTCAACCTCGTGTTTCGATGCGAACTGTTTCTTTATTCAAGCCGATTTTCCAGAGGACAGGCGTTTTCTGAAAAAGTACAATCTTTGTTTTCTTTCTAAATATATCCATATTTTAATTATTCCCTTTTTATATCTCGTTTTTTTTAGGTGTCTGTATAAGTCATTCGCTTCAACTTCCTTTTCTACTTTCTAGTTTAACGTCTGGCCAATTTCAAAAATGTTGCTCGGCATTTGTGTTGGATTCGGCTCTTCTCTTAGTTCCGGAAATATAAAACTCACACCGGGTGCTGAACGGCTGAACATAAAAGATTCCCGTGATTTTACTCCTGCATCGAATTCTAGTTTTTTTTTTAGAATTGGCAACTATGTCACTATTTGTTTTGGAACGAAATCAAATTCTGACAGTTCGCCAAATCTTCACTTTGTCTGATACTGTGTGTGATGTGCTGTGAGCCTAACTACTGACTACTGACAATTCTTGGATGCTCACTGCTGAATGGTGTACCATTACTATATTAGATGTGCCAATAAAAGAGAAGTTTTTTTTTAAAGAAAGTTTTTACCCGAATGCTAAGTAGCAGGTCTGGAGGTGGTGAATAATCCTGAGGACAGAATGTATTTTTGCAACCTGTTTTTTTTCAAATTCGAGACTTAACCTTCCAGAAATTTCGTAACAATGCAAGGTGAGATTTAAAAAATTTCCGTTGCAAGTAAATTTATTAATTTAATACGTGGATTTTTGTATTAGGCTACATTAGCAATATTTCTTTTCTTAGCCACAATTTTTTTATTTAATGTATTCCTGTTAATTTATTCTTGTTAAAAAAATCCTTAAATTAGCTTCGGGTTCATAATCGGTAAATTAAAGTAATAAAACAATGAGTGTCGCGCTGTATGGTAGAACGCCATGATGTCGGTGGTTGAGTTTTCGGATGATATCACGAAGTGCCTCGCAAACACTCGTTACCTTGCTAACTCACATGACCAACAAATACGCTTCAGAAGAATTATCACGATGTTATCGAGTACCGTCGAGCCGTACACTTCACTGTTTACATACAGTACCCACACAAAGTTTGGAAACACGGCGAGTGTTTTTCCCGGTTTTAACACGGCGGCTTACGGGCCAACGTGTCTTCAGTTTTTTTCGCGATAACTCTTGTTAGAGTTATCGCAAAGGAAAACTAAAAATATACTCTAGTAGAGGACAAAATTGGCTTTCACTAAATCACTACGTTGAATTTGAAATCCCGGGGATGATTTGTAGTCATCGATTTTTCATAGGTTTTAAGTTTGGAAACAAACGGCGTTTCCGCCATATGTTTCCATGTTAATCTGTATGTCACTAAAAAAATCGCAAAAAATTCAAAAATGCAAATTTCTTCTTGAAACTTGCACAAACAGTAGATGACGGCAAAGTTTAAAAAATTTTAAATGAAATGCTGATTTTTTGCGATTTTTTAAAGCCAAAACGACGATTCATTTTCAGTTTTTTCCCCCTTTTCCCTCCTTTTCCTTTGTTCACTCTTCGCGCGGCAACGATCTCGTTGATTAGCCCGCTAAAATTTTGTTTTTTTTGGCTTTAAAAAATCGACAAAAATCAGCATTTCGTTAAAATAAGTTGAAACTTTGCCCAATTGTAGATGACGACGCCATCTACTGTTTGTGCAAGTTTCAAGAAAAAATTTGCATTTTTGAATTTTTTTGCGATTTTTTTAGTGACATACAGATTAACATGGAAACATATGGCGGAAACGCCGTTTGTTTCCAAACTTAAAACCTATGAAAAATCGATGACTACAAATCATCCCCGGGATTTCAAATTCAACGTAGTGAAAGCCAATTTTGTCCTCTACTAGAGTATATTTTTAGTTTTCCTTTGCGATAACTCTAACAAGAGTTATCGCGAAAAAACTGAAGACACGTTGGCCCGTAAGCCGCCGTGTTAAAACCGGGAAAAACACTCGCCGTGTTTCCAAACTTTGTGTGGGTACTGTAACTACTAGACAACAAGCGAGCTACGTGGGAGTAGAAAGTGAGAATCGAATTCGGGCCCTGACATTTCTCAGCTCACCATTCGACGCCTTAATCAACTGACCTGCCTGCCCCCAATAGATGCGTGTTTGGAGGACAATCAGTTTATAAAAATACTGCTCATTTATTGGAAATAAATAAATTTCTATTTTATGGTTCTCAAAATTAGGAAATGAAATCGGCCAGTTTTCACGATTATTCTGTTACAACCAATGAGCCAACATATTGCGTAAAAAATTAATACTTTTGTCCTAAACGTGCGCTCCTTCGGGTACTCTATTTATCAGAAATGCTGCAAAACCCGTAGGATGTCTATAAGCGGATCCCATCTGGCATCTCCACTCCATGCGCATCTAATTTTGTAGTTTTTTTTTTCATTTATATTTCATAATTGGCAACCATGTCTCTATTTGTTTTGAACGAAATCAAATTCTGACAGTTCGTCTACTTCGTTACTTTCATCTGATACTGTGTGTGATATGCTATAAGCCTGTAACTAATGAGACATATTCTTAATTGGTCGCTTCTGCTGAATGGTATTATATATATTAGATGTGCCCAATAAGAGAGTTATTTCTTTTTTCTTAAGAATATTTCTGCCCGATTACAAAGCAAAAGCAACAGGTCTGGTGAAAAATCCTTTGTCAGTTGTGAGTTTTCACATTGTAAGGTATGATTTTTAAAAACATTCCGTTGTATGTAAATTTATTAATGGCTTCGTGTATTACATTAGCAATATTTCGGTTCTGAGCTACAATCGTTTTATATGTTTTTTTTTTCTTTAATTTTTTTTAAAAACTACCACTTACCATTTTCTTCTATTTCCATTATTTGTCGTGTCTTATAGTGAAGCTTTTCACTGTGGATAATATTTTATTTCATAACTTATTAATAAGTAATTTTACGATATTAATTTATGCTTTCAAATTTTCATTTTCCCCATAGTACATATAATTTGAATGGATTTAAAAGCACAAGAAAATAATTCAGAAGAAACTCACAATCCTGATTGCCGAAAGCAACCGTCAAATTGTTCTTGTGAAAACGTCTCGTGGATTTGGGCCAGTTCACCAGTACCAGTCAAATCTGTTCGTTGTGGTTGTTTGGATACTGTGTCATGAAAAGCAACGTGTCGACGAAATTTGGGAGAAAATTAAAACTCTTCTCTCGAAAAATAAACTAAGTAATCGAGCTAGAGTCGCTACCACTAAACAAGCCTCGGAAGCTGGTCATTTCATTTGTTTGTACACCTATGACTTTGAAGACGTTCAAGATATTTTCCGAGTGCTCGTGACTTTGCAACGGAATCGCCTCAAAAAAGGTTTCTTACATTATTCAACAGAAGAGAGTAATGCTGCTGATGAAATCGTCAACGGAGAAGACTTTTCGTAAGAAGAGAACGAAGAGAAAAATATGGAACACAGTGACAAACGTGTTATTCGAATGTATGCTGCCCCATCTATGAGCACCGATTCGGAAATGGAATTTATTTCAATGTGCAAACTTAATATTGGGTCTGAATCCCGAAAGGGTCTGGTGGCAGAACTAAGAATAATTTCCAAGTCCGATAAAGAAAGAATCAAGTTTTACAATCCACCGAAAATCCTGCCATCCTCTTCATCCGAATCACGTCCATGCAAATACGACGAACTGTTTGATGAAGAAAATGATTTTCACGAATCAGATTGTAATAAGCAGCCTTCAACTTGTTATTGTGAACATGTCTCATCTTCTATTAGGGTCTTTAAGCCTGTACGGTTAAAACCTATTCATAGTGGCAAATGGCTGCTGTTTCCTGAAAAGAAAAATGTCGACGAGGTTTGGGAAAAAGTCAAAATTCTTCTTGCGGCCAATCGACTTGGAAATGGCGCAGTAGTGTCAAAAGCACAACGAAGAAGTCTGAGTGACTGGGACGTCTTTTGGGAGGACCACGTAATTAGTATTTTCGTAAATAACTCTGAAGACGTTCAAGATGTTTTTCGGGTGCTTGTGACATTGCGACGAAACCACCTGCAAAATACTTTCATTAATTACGAGACAGACGACGAAACATTGCATCATATGTTCAAAACAAAAGCTCAGAGTGAAGACTTCAAATCAGCAAACCAATTTGAGGATAGTCAACAATTTTATTTGTATTTTTCGCCGCCCTACCCAAAGGATTGCGATCCTGCAGGCGAAAGAGAAATTATTCAACTTTTCAAAAATAATATTGGACCTGGATTGAAAAGAGGTCTTGTTACTCTTGTAGCAGAATTGAAGAAAGAACGTCGTGATATCGAGGACAAAATAGATTTTTACAATCCGCCACGAATACTTCATCCTACCAACCGGTCTCTAGGCTTTGTCCCAATGCCTTGCTGAATTTCTTGATTACAGAAGAAATATTTTATTTGTAGAAAAGTGATTTGCTAGTTTTCAAATATACCCTTAGTATAAATTGTAATTTTTTTTTTTCTTCTACGCTAGGTTTTCGTATACTTCAAAAGATATTCCTTGGGAGGTTAATGCGTTTGTGTTCGGGTCTTTATTCTCTGCATCATCAATTGCATAATTCAACTTTAAAAAAAAATAGTTTGTAAACAGTGTACCAGATATTGTTAGCATCCGATATCTAGTATCTTAAAATGAATTAAAAATCCGTCACATTCACCAAAGTCGCATTCACATCCAATCTCGCCCTATGTAGAAGTATAAGTTAGGTTGTAGCTTACGATTGCATTCCATCCATTATTTAGGTAATATTATTAAACCATAGTTTTAAAACTGTTTATCTTTGACAATACAAGGGGAATCAGCATTGGCAAATATATGTAAACTCACTTGAATTCTTATCCACGACCGGAATTCATATCTCCTCCCTTTTTTCGTTGCGCACTTGCGCGTATGCAATCTGAATAAATTTTATCTGGCAATGATGCCTTCATTTTCAATAACCAAAACAAACTGAGTGTGGACGAATTACGAGTTACAAATTTACGAGTTCAGAGTGTAGAGAATTAAGAGTTAGAGAGAAGTAGAGAAAACAAGACATAGTCTGAGATATTGCCTTAAATAACAGTGTTTTGAAATTCTATACTCCAATAAGGAAACAAATTTTTTCGACACAAATAGTGAAGTATGAAATGGTGTTTATTTTGTGATAAAGAATGTGCTTTATTTTTGTTTACAGTATTTTGTACAAATTAAAAAATCAGTAGCCTTTGGGGTTTCCTTATTTCAACACTAAGTAGTAACATTCTTGAAATTCTTTTGCTGACATTACTAAATTATTAGTAAAGTAGAGGCGTAGAGGGTAAGAATTGCCACATACTTTTCAAGTGTTCAATGCTATTCGCATAATATAATTTCACCAAACTCATGTAGGTTGACAGAAAAAGATTTTGGCTATTGTGAAATACTGATATTGCATTTGATAATCTACTGAGCAAGATAGCAGTACACCATATCTTATCTAATTTTGTGCTACACAATTCATGTGACGTTCAAAATAATATGCCATCATTGGTTTTTTCAAATTGAATTATCTAATTCATTCTAAAATATACAGGAACATGACGTCTTCCTCTTTTGTGAAAGATGTTGCTCAACTTCGCCAAGTCTTGGAAAGGAACAATATCTCCAAAGAAGACGTTGGAGAAGACGTATTGATTGCGCTACTTGAACAACATGCATCAGACGAACAACGTATCGACTTTGTGCTATTGGATTTGCAAGATTTGCTCGGGAAAGAATTGGCAGTTGGGCATCTAGGCGAAACACAGGAAGAAAGGTAACACAATACATTTTGTAAGTCACAATTAATTCTTAAAATGTATTGTTATTTATTGCAGATGGAAGGAATTGCAAGCCCCTAGATTCAACCAGCATACCCAAGATGAAGTTTTGGTTCTGAAAGAAAGCTCTCGTCCAACTTCTTTACCATGCGTAATCGATCTGGAACAACCGTCAACTTCAGGGCAAAATATTAATATTGTCTACGCTTCGCCACTGTCATCAAATAAGCGAAAAATGTCCGGCACATCTGATGTTAATCTACCAAAGAAACCAGCGAATACCTATCTTATTGACAGAGAAGCGGAATTTCATCAGTCAGGTTGTAACAGACAGCCATCGGATTGTCGGTGTACTTTCGTCTCATGGATTTGGGCTCAATTACCCGATGCAGTCAAATCTGTTCGTAGTGGTAAATGGATGCTCTTCCCCAGCAAGCAAAATGTCAATGAAATTTGGGAAAAAGTGAAAATTCTTCTTGCTGAAAATCAACTGGGCAATGGAGCCAAAGTCGCCAACGGGGAGTCAAAATTCTATCTGATTTGTTTGTACACGTACGATTTCCAGGATGTTCAAGATGTTTTCCGAGTGCTAGTCGCAATTAGACGTAATCGCTTGAGTGGTGGTTATCTGAACTACAAGACGGACGAAGCGACGTCTCAAGGATTGTATACAACTGACCAGGCGGCCCAGTCTGCTGGCTTTGGTTCTGCCAAGAAAAAACATCCTGGTGAAAAAGTGTCAATGTACTCATCACCGCCCCCACTCACCAATAATCCGAGAGGGGCCGACAAAGACTTCGTGCAGCTGTTCTTGAACAACATTGAACCTGATTACAAAAAGGGGCTTGTTGCGGAAATTAGGGCAGATGTTGGTGGTGGGGATTTGAAGGAAATCTTTTACAATCCACCTCAAATTGTTCAAGCTGCTCCTCCTAAAAAGCGCACTAATCCAAAGAGTCGCAAACCGCTCACAGATAGTTCTTAATTGGTTTTTATGTTCTTAATTTACGAAACTATTCAAAATTTTTGAGAATTGAACTTAAATTTCGTTGAAAGAAATGTTTCTTTACTGAATCCAGAATAAATTTTTCTCATCGTCATTTTCAATTTAGTTTTTAAAATATATCTTCGGTTTCAATTTTGACTGTCAAATTCAATTTGCAAGTGCAGACAAGTAAAAACCAATATTAAAATGGGCCATAGAAAAAAAAAAACCGTTTGTAAAATGGAAAAAAATTTATTACTCATACTCTTCTCCTAAACGTGCGCTCCTTCGGGTAGGCCTACACTATATACGGCCCCACTATATGTACGTGGTTGGTAATATCAGAAATGCTGCAAAACCCGTAGAATGTCCCATCTTGTGGAGCAGATCCCATCTCTTCACTCTTTTTCTTTGGGTCTTTGGTCTATATTTCCTTATTGATGATAATCATCATTTATTTTCTATATCGCTTCTGACTCATATAACTTTGTTTTGACTATGTTCCACTTCTGTCATAGCCTACTAAATCTTGATTTCAATTAAAGACAAAATTACCCGAAGGGTTTCTAACCGGGTTTTTTTTTTTGCTGGTATGGGTGCGTTTAGTACACGATTGTCCCACTAGATGATTTGGTAAGGCGAAAATAAAAATTCATTAGTTTTCACGTGAGGATAGGGGTATTATTTTCCAAAATGACCTAAATCACTACTTTGAATGCGGAATGACGATTGGTATCGTTACTAAGAGTTGGGAATGACGATTAGTATAGAATCACCAATTTCACTATAGTGTCTTTAGTGTTTTTAGTTTATGTTTGTTTAAAACATTCAATTACTTAACTTACACACAGTACACTCAGCACAGTAGTTTTTTTTTATGATACTTATATTTAGTAGACTTGTTGTTAATTTTTTTTTTTACTCACAGGTCTTACAAAGGGTGGTGTTGAAACAGGTAAAATAATCGTACTTATATTAATGCTTTGTGAATTACTTTTCCTAATTTGTTTTTTTTACTCACAGGTCTTATAAAGGCTGGTGTTGTTGAATCAGGTAAAGGACTCATTATTGCTGGTTTTCGGAATAAATACTTTTGGTAGACATCTATTAGTATGTACTAGGAACATAATAATTGATCAATTTTTAGTTTTTTAATCTGGTTTGACCAATTTTAAAGTTATTTTGTTTCAGTTAAAGTTATGCTCAACATTCACTAATATTTTTTTTTTCTCGCAGGTCTTACAAAGGGTGGGGTTGAACCAGGTAAAGCGGACGAGGTCACCTCTATGATCTTCAAACACACCTCCACTTTACAACAGAATGCGACTTCTTTCGCCACTCTACCGATCGGTTGCTTCCCAATCACATCCATCTCTCACAGTGTAAAATGTAAATTAGCAGCAACAGGATCCTCATTCAAAGTCAAAGTCACTCAACTACCATGCGTCTCGGCACTTGTATAACTGGTCACAAAATCAAGGCAGAACTTTGGACGCCGTTATTCTAGGAGCTCTATCAAGAATCCACAAAAGCGGCCGCAGCGGATGGATTTACGTCATCTTGTCTCGCGTAAGAACACTTAACGGTCTCTTTCTATTAACCCTCTTAGAAACCGATCCGAAAAAATATAAACCCCGAACAGACGTCATGACCGAAATGAATCGCCTCCACCTGATAGAAAAATCGACGCTCGCTCGCCTTGAATCTTGTTAATTTCTCCTTTATTCCATTGTACCTATTCACAAACTGATTTGAAATGATCTCTAAAGCTAAGACAACTCATAACAAGATAATAAAGAAATGTAAAAAGTAAGCCTCTCAAAATTAATTCAAACCAATAATAAACAATTTTCACAATTTTTTTTTTTTTTTTTTGGTATAATAGAACTCACTAAATACCTTACACTCTAAAATTTTTTTAAAGAACTAGATATTTTAGAAATAATAAAAAATTCGAGAATAGCCCTTCGGGTACCTTGCTAACGCAGGTAGCTGACAGTATCAATTTCCATGCATCATCCCCAGGTGGCGTTTCAAAAATGTCATTCAGCCATGGCTTCAACCTTCGTCAACGTCAGTTGTCAGCTGTCAAGAAAGTAGCCCGTGGTACCTTCGGGCAGGTAATGAACTCGATTGTGTTTTCAATCGAAACATTTTAAGGCTGTAAATTTACAATTGCTACATGTTTGTTTTGGTTTAATAGGTGGTGAAATGCTGGAAGAAGGGCACCAACGAAGTGGTGGCCATCAAGATCTTGAAAAATCACCCGTCTTACGCCCGCCAAGGTCAAATCGAGGTCAATATCCTGTCGCGATTGAGTCAGGAGAATGCTGATGAATTCAATTTCATCAGAGCGCACGAGTGCTTCCAGCACAAGAATCATACTTGTTTGGTCTTTGAATTATTGGAGCAGAACCTCTATGACTTTTTGAAGCAAAACAAGTTTAGCCCTTTGCCTTTAAAGTATATTCACCCAATCATGCAACAAGTAAGAGTCCAGACGAATAATTAGTTTTTAATCTCATTTAACGTTTCTTTCTTTTTGTTTCAGGTGCTGACTGCCTTGCTGAAGCTAAAACAACTTGGCTTGATTCACACTGACCTGAAACCGGAAAACATTATGTGTGTGTATCCAGTGAGGCAGCCTTACCGAGTCAAAGTGATTGACTTCGGCTCGGCTTCTCACGTTAGCAAGGCAATTTGTAACACATATCTGCAATCGCGTTACTACCGAGCTCCCGAAATCATCCTAGGACTTCCTTTTGGGGAGGCCATTGACATGTGATCGCTGGGCTGCGTAGTGGCCGAACTCTTCCTCGGATGGCCTCTCTACTCGGGCTCCTCCGAGTACGATCAAATCCGATACATTACCCAGACGCAGGGCGTTTCGTCGGATCGGATGCTCAACTCTCCAACCAAGACGATGAAATTCTTTTATCGGGAGATGGATGCAAATTACCCGTTCTGGCGTCTGAAAACGCCCGAAGAACACGAAGCCGAGACGGGCACCAAGTCTAAAGAGGCCCGCAAATATATCTTCAACTGTCTGGAAGACATTGGCCAAGTGAACGTGCCCACAGAGCTGGAAGGTGGCGAATTGCTGGCAGAGAAGGTAGACCGACGTGAATTCATTGACCTTCTCAAGCGGATGTTGACGATGGATCAGGAGCGGCGCATCACACGGGGCGAGGCTCTTCAGCATCAGTTTGTGACGTTATCTCATCTCGTCGACTACAATGCTGCTCTTTACAATGGCCGTAATGCAGTTGCGGCTGCAGCAGCGGCCCGCCAATATGCTGCAGGTATGGTTGACGTCATTAAACAAACACTGGTCCGGCTATCTGTTTGCTTTGCTGACGTCTATTTCAATATTTTCTCTCTTTTTTATTTGTGACATCGCAGGTGCTGCTGTTCGAGCGGATCCTTTTCAACACCAATTCGTTTCTTCGTTGTTGTGCCCGCCGTCTTATCAGAGTTTGACGTCACCGTCGAAGCCAGTGGCGGTGGTAGCCCAACAGCCGCCTCAATTGCAGCTCCACCAGGCTCCCTTGGCCCAGCAGCAATATGTTCCGGTTTCTATGGTGGAGCAATCAGGGCGACAGGTCCTGTTGGCCACCCAGGGACCAGGTTGCTGGCCTGGTAACCGCCAAATGACGTTGGTTCCTTCCTGGCAGCAGTTAGCGCCCAACCACCAGCATTCGTCCGCTCTCCAACAACAGCCGGCGACTGCCCTTTTGCAAGCTGCCGACGCTTCTGATTGGGGGCGTCATTTATTGGTTGACCAGTCTGGAGGAGTTCACCAAGACCAGCGCTCCATCTTCCCTGTCGATTTGCCCGATGTTTATGACACTGTCAGCGTTGTAGATCACTGGCCTAATAACAAACGAAATAGCGGCGCTGCACACAAGTCTGCACTTTTCACTCTACAGGTAATGACGATGATTATTTTATATTTCATAATGTTTTTTTTCTTAATGATCAATTTGGGTTTCGGTAATAGGCTCCGCAACCGGCCCATTTGCTTCAACAGCAACATCAACAACAACAATTGCATCTATAACAGCAGCAGCAACAACAACAACAACATCATTACCAACAGTCGCAGCAAATTCAGCAACGATCGGGTCATCAAGGACATATGGTGGACAAGAAAGAGTCTGTCCATCTTAGGCCAGTCAAGAAACGAGTCAAAGAAAGTTCTCCACCGCAGCAGCAACAACAACAACAGAACGAGCAATACCGTAGAAGGAATTCGCCCGTTCAGCATTGGCAACATCCGCAACAACATTCTCAGCAGCATTACAACAACGGAAGGAATCACAGGCAACCAACAATTACCATAGAGGACACGCCTTCGCCTGCCGTATCGGTGATTACCATTTCGGATTCGGATGACGAAGGAACGAATTCTCAGAAAACGTCTGTCCGATCAAAAGCTGCAGGACAACATCAGCAGCAGCACCATCAACAACAACATCGTGTCCGCCCGGTAATCAACATTATTATTTGTTTGTTGCACAACAGTTTGCGCGGCGGCAGTTTGAGACGTTTCCAAAATGGCTGAGCGCGCGACGTGGATTTCATTCTCTTGATTTGGTTCCGTTTCCTTCTAATTCGTCTGCCCGTCGTCGACTTTCGTCCAATGGAGATATTGCCGCAGTAGTTATTTTTTCTTTGTAGTGTGTGGCGTGACGTAGTGCAGTGCAAAAGTTCCCGGAGTATTGATGAAAGTTGAAAACTAAACTAAGCATAAAAAAATATCTATTAATTATAGCTAAAGTTGTCGAAGGAGAATGTTGACGCGCTTAAAGAAACAACACAAGACACACCACGTCTACACACCCATTTTTCCTCATTTTTTTTTTTTGCAAAGATGGATGATATATTTGCATGATTTCACGACATTTTTTTGGCGTTCCTTTTCCCCGTTTATACCCCAATACAAAACTGCCTCTTTGTTAATTTGATGCCGCACCTTTGCCCTCCTCACACTTTTGCATCCATCCCCTTTACCCTTATACGCTCTTATCTCGTACATCAGCATCGTATTATATTAAAGATCCTGATTTCGTCGCAGTCAAATGCGCTAGTAAAAAGCCGCATCGGGGTTTTTTGTGTGTGTGCGCAAGGGTTTAATTAATTTGTTCTTTTTTCCCGATATGTTTTGTCTTTTCTTTCCTTCTTTTTTTTCCAATCATTTTGATAAATCAATTAGCGAGTCACACACATTTGGAACTGGCCTTTTGTGAGTGACTTAGAGACTTTGTTTGCACTCTTGGTTGTACTTGTAATTTTTGACATGTTAAAAGACTCGTCAACTGTTAATCCCACAGCTATTCATCTCTGCAAATTTCTTTTTCCTACTTTTTTAAATCATTTTCCTCCACCCATCAACACACACTTTTGCCCAATGAATTGATCCATTTCATGATATACCATCATTGATGATTGATATACGCTTTCGTGTTGCATTACCAAGAAAAAGTCAGGAGAGTTGCCGCATCCCATATGTTCTTTCACTTCCTGACTCTTTCTGTCTCTTAATCTTATTATCATTTCTTTCCAGATTCTGTTTTGATTTGTTCTCTTTGTTTCACCTCAACACATTTGGAACCTCCACCCTCGCACTCATCACTTACCCAACTATCGCGCTCTAGAGTGTAATTAGCCATAATTGTTCCTATGTCGTAATTTTTTTTACACCCACACAAATATCTTATCAATTATACCCCCCATCATCCTCTTCAATCCCTCCCAAGAAAGAATTGTGTGTTAGTCCTTATTGGAGCAAGGAAGATGCTTACATTTTTTATTAGCGGACTTGGCTCGCTCGCCTCAAAAAACTTCTCGTCCCCGTTTTTCTCCCACCTCATTCGCGAACCACTCGTGTGCCTCGACAACAACAAAAAATTTAACCTTTCTGGAGATGATGGTCCTTGTATTTGGCGCTAAATTTTAAAGGGAGATGAGAGAGAAACACCAACGTTTTCTTTATTATTTCCCTTTTTGGAGCTGATGACACAGCATGAAGAAAAAGAAAGAAAAAGTTGAAAAAAAAGAAGATTAAAGAATTTAATTACTGGATGTGCCTCGTATTTAGAGCCCAAGTCGTGTGACGAAAAATGGAGGATTCTCTTTTTTGTTGGTTCCCTTTTTTCTCGTATTTTTGTTCGCCTTTTGCATAGAAGTGTGACTAGGTATATAACCCATCCATCGTTTGTATAAAGAAAACCTCCATCCATCCATTCATTCTGGTAAAGAACAAAATTGGATTTTCCGTCTACACATGAATACCGAACGACAATTTGATCCCATTCAATGTTGTTTGCCTCAATTGGACGAAATTCATTTTCTTGTGATGGATGTATATAAATGCAAAAGAAAACCAAAAAAAGAACCAAATTAATCATTGAGTGTCGAGCAGTAGGGTATTAGAACGCCATGATGCCAGTGTGGTTGAGTTACCTGTTTGGGTTCACTTCTTACATGACTGGCAAATACGCGCTATTAGTGCATGGTCTTTCGATTTTCCTAATCGCGATATTATCGCTTACCGTACATCCGTACAGAGCACAATGATCAAATCGGCTTGGGAGAATCGGACATCAGGAGAATCGAACTCGAGTCGTCGAGTTGTCCTGCAGCGTTGTAAGACTGGCGCCTTAAACGACTTACCTATCTGAACCCCGGTATGATTGTGTTTGGAGGACAAGCACTTTATAAAAATATTGCTCCTTTATAGAAATAAAAAATTTTTGTATTTAGTTTCTCAAAATTAGGAAATGAATTCGGCTACTTTTCCCGACTATTCCCTTACAACCAATGAGCCAACATATACACCACCGCAACATATTACGTTAGCTGTAAATCAATACGCATTTCGGCATTTTACTTCGGTGGTCGATTATTTACCAAAGATATTACAGCCAAAGGATTATTATAGTCTGCTGGTATTTGGGCCGTTCAATTTGCCTTTCTTGTTGTATTTACCTTTGATTTCTTTCAACAAATTCTGTATTGATAACATTTCAATTATTGAGTTAAGAAATTTCGTTGAATGCCATTTGCCATAGAAAAAAAGCCATCTGTAAAATGGGAAAAAATTTATTACTCTTAAACTAACAAATTATTCTCTTAAACTAAACTAATTTCTCTTAAACTAATTTATTACTCTAAACGTGCGCTCCTTCAAAAACACTATATATGTACGTGGTTGGCAATATCAGAAATACTGCAAAACCCGTAGGATGTTCCATCTCTCCACTCCTTTTCTTTGGATCTTTCGTCTATATTTCCTTCTTGATGATAATCATCATTCATTTTTTATATCGCTTCTGACTCATACAACTTCGTTTTGACCGTGTTCCACTGTTCTGTCAAAGCCTACTAAATCTTGATTTCAATTTTCAATTTAAGACAAAATATCAATTTCCAGGTATCATCGCCAGGTGGCATTTCAAAAATGTCCTACAGGTGGCGCTTCAACCTTCGTCAACGACCCAACGTCAGTTGTGAGCTGTCATGATACAGTACGTTTCGTACGGTTTTTACATTACATCTCGCTGAATTTAAAATAAAGAAATCACTGCATATCCATTCTTCAGTAAATATATTGGTTGACATTTAGATGGATAACGGATTTATTTTTAAAAATTCATTAGTACTGGGCATGGACATATTCATCATAGGGAAGGCATGTAGTCACCTGAAAGATGAAGCCAAGCCCAAGCCATACCGCAGCTACTTGCACAAGAAGCCAAATCGAAATGGTAACTTTCTTAATTTTAGTTCGTATTACGAAATGAATTTAAGTTTTAATGTATTGTAATTGTGGTAAAACATTTCATTTAAAAGTTAAGTTCTCGGGTTTCAGACTTTCAGCAGTAAATTTACGCGTATGAAATCGGATAAAATATATCTGGCAATGATGCCTTAGTTTTCAAAAGAAAACGAATATTCGAGTCTTAACGAATACGAGTCGTCGAGAAGTCTCTGTCTAGAGCAGTACAGAAGATTTTTTGGAAGATCTATATTTCAAATAGGAAAAAGCTTTTTTCGGCACATATAGTGAAGTTTGCTAATGGTATTATTTTTCTGTTTAAGAATGTTCTATATTTTTAGTGTATTGTATCTCATAGAAATTCAAATCAGCAGACAATTAGAGGTTTGCTTTCAACAAGTAGTTACATATTTCTTGATATTCTGGTGTTGTCATCATAATTGTCAATAAGGTAGAGGGAAAGAATTGGTACATATTTTTTGTTGAATGACAATGCTATGTACAAAGAGTTGACACCCAATTCAAGGTTGACTGAAACAAAGTTTTTACTACTGTACAAACTAAAAATTGCATATTAATATTTAACGAGTAAAACAATACCATACTTTATTCTTTGTGTTATGAATTTGTGCAATTTAAACCAATGTTATGGTTGGTTTTTCATTAAATCAAATGGACTGTTTTTGAAATCTCCAGAAGCATGGCTTGTTTCTCCAAAGAAGATGTGGTGAATGCAAGCAAAAAGTTGGAAGAAACAGATGAGAGGCTTGAAGAGGCCAAACTTGTTGAAGAGCACAATGTCGAGTTGGCAACTCATCTATATCAGTCATTCACCTATATCAGCAGGTAGTTGATTCTGTTTTAAGTGTTTATACTGTTGACCAATGTTATGGTTTGTTTTTCAATAAATTAAATGAATTTGATTGTTTTTTGAAACCCTCAGGAATGTGGCTTATTACTCTATCAAAGATGACGTTGAGCAGAGTAGGAAATTGGAGCTAGCTGCTTCAGATGACTCACTACTTGATAATGCGTAAGAAGAACAAAGTGTCAAGTTGGCAATGAGTTTCTTACACCTTTCTCAACAGGTTAAATTATTCTTTTTTTACCTAACAACAAATTTTTCTGACTTTTATCTAGAAAACGAAGACTGCCACAGGAATTTGTAACGTCTCCAGTTCTCATAAAAAAGACTAGATCTGAGTATAATAATATGACTGTGGTAGATCAGAGTGTCAAGTTTGGAATGAGTTCAAGAAAGCGAAAGCTACCAAAAGAATATGAAATCTCTCCACGTCCCACGAAAAGGTCCAAGTCCGAGTATCCCACCAACAAGGAAATGAAAGGACATCATACAGATTATCAACTACTGCCAGCTACTGCCGCCTCTTGGATAGCGGCCCACCAAGCAGGAAAAGCTGTTCGCAGTGCTGGGAAGTGGAAGATATTTCTGAGCAACTTAGTTGTCGACGAAGTTTGGGAAAAAGTTAAGTTACTTCTGCTCGACAATAAGCTGGGGAACGGTGCCAATGTTTCCCGCATGGGAAACAGATCATACGTCATTCACATACTTACATACGACTATGAGGACGTCCGAGATGTCTTCCGAGTGCTAGTCGCAATTAGACGTCATCGCATTACTGCAAGTTATCTCGGCTACGAGACGGCAACGGATCCAGATTCTAACCAAACTGATCAAGGGCAACAGCAGGCAAGCTCTGGCTCGGCTGGAAACAAACGCCTCCGTAGAAAACATGTACTTTTCCCCGTCTCCTGCAGGGAACAAAGACATGGTGCAACTTTTTTTCGCACAAAATTGGTCCTGGTTCAGAAAAGAAGTTGGTAGCGGAAATGAAAAAAACATTCTGATGGTACGGAGTGTGAAACGTGGTACACTCCCCCTAAAGTGGTTGATGCTGCTGCAATGGAAGGACCGAGAGTTGGGCGTCTTGATAATAACACAAAAAGGTAAACCCGTTACTTCAAAAAAAAAATAATAATATAATTCACCCCTCAAAAATGTGATATTATTTACTGCAGAACAAAGGAGCCGCAAGCCCGTGGAAGGTCTTCGAACGTTATCACTTTTAGAATCGATCTAAATGTTCCACAGTCCCAGTAGCAAGTTAAAAAGCTTCATTTCAACTCTTTGGACCGTCTGTATGATAACATACATAAAAAAAATTCATGTTTTGCTGCTGCGTTTCCGTTTGGAAATTAAAATTGTTCTTTGGTGTTGTACTTATACTTATATACGCAATATATATCGATGTTTGAAACGAAAATTCTATTGCACCGTCAGGCCGCTAGAGACGCTGAGTGTATCTGATGGTTGGGGAGAGAGAAAGGGCAGAGCCATGAAAGGGGAGGTCTGCCAACTCCATAAGAAAATTTCCATGAAATTTCCCTTGGGTTGCGGCACGGTTTTTCCGAGCTGCTTCTCTCTTTCCCATCCTCCTACAATGACAGTGCTGCCATCTGGCCACTTTTACGGGTTTATAAATTGCAATTTGAAATAAAAACATCATTCCGGAGCTAACTTGGTAGAGCGACGGAAAGTTAATATGAAGATCCATGGTTCAATGCTTAATCACTATGGTTTTAATTTATGATTTTTTTTTCTTTTTCGCATTTTTAATGCAAACAAGGAATGTGTTTTTTGTAAAGTTTTTTGGTGGAATTAGGGGATTTTTAATTTTGACACGGGACTTAAATGAAATTATTATTCCCGCGAAAGAGAATGACATAATTTTTTATTTCAGATTTCCTGGCGGTCCGGTGGTTGTGTTCGCTAAAGCGTCGGCGAGCTGCGTGGTCCGACGCAATGTGTCACACTTAGGTTCAAACCCCGACCCCCGCTTCACAATGAGTGTAGCGTTACATTGGCTGGGATGTGCTGGGATGTTACCCGCGTACCGCATCTCCTTCACGAAACCCTAAATACCCAACCCCCGCTGCAATAGCGGATAATGTCGTGCATCCCCCATGGGATGCATTGATGTACCGTCAAGCTGACGGTGCAATAGACATGACCTGCTATGCTATTGTGTTTGGAATGAGAGTTTGTCTGCTTGTCGATCCCGTAGGAGAACCAAAAGCAAAAGTCCATCCTCAAGTCTGCGTATTACGAGACTTCGGATGCAAAATTTAAGGATTGTTTTAGATTTTCGTGATCTAAATGAATGTGTGCGAAAACATCTTTCTTCTCCAACTTTGATAGGGATGCAGTGAGTGATGTGAGCTATATCCATTTCTGGTTCAAAATGAAGATCATGGTCGTCAAAGATATCGAGAAAGAGGATAGACCAAGGTATAATTAGTTTCGTTGCAAAGATATACAACGATTCGTGGTTTTTTTAAATTTGTGATAATCTCGTGTTCGATTTAGACATTGAATTGTCGACCTATCGCCAGTATCCAGAATTCAACTGGATTGTCTCATCAGTATCACCATCTACAACAGCATCATCAGCAGGGGAGGTACACACACAACAGACCCACACACCACTAGTCCGCATTTATTTCTCCTCTGAGTCTGACTCTCAAAATGGAGTCATCGCCAACTCTCTTTGTTTGAAGTTTCTCGAATCTTTCAGCTTGTTTGCATGGGTAGCTCACGACGACTATTGAGGTTAGGACAAACAGTCGATTGTCATGTTCTTTGACAATCTTCAGGTGGACATTTTGGTTTTCTAATATTTAGTGCTTCGTTTTTATTTTTCAATGTAGTAGACACATCAGCCGTGTGTTATTTTCCCCCCTCTGTATCATTTCTCCGTTTTAGGCAAGGGGGAACAAGTGCGCCGACTCGGATACAATTTCTTAGTGTTTTGCACTGTTGTTGGGAGCAAGGTGAACTCTTCTTGTGTGTGTGCGTGGAAAAAAAAAACGAGATTGAAATAAAAGAAACGTAAAAATATTCTCGTTTTTTTTGTGACGTTTGGAATTCGACTCGACTTATGAAGTGTTTCATCCTCAGTGAGTGTCTCGTCGATAGTTTTTGGCTTGATGCCACTCCTGTCAAACGAAACGGCTACGAGTGATGCAACTTACCAGGTCGCAAACAAATTCGCACGTCACGGCCATTCGTGGTAATCCTCAATACATGACATAGCATCTATAGTTGTGTGTCTCTTGTCTGACAGGGGGTGGGTTTTTTTATTGCTCTGCGAGAATCAAACTTATTGTTTTCATTCGCTCCCATGCTATAAAGCAAAGTAGTGGTTTGTTTAGATACTTGAAGGGCACCTCTGTACTCTCTCTTGTTGCCTGCAAAGTGTTGCTTTAATGTTTATTGTTTTGTTTTTTTATCATTTAGGGAATGCTGGACATGTATGGTCAGCCACAGCTAACACAACCTCAGCCGGCCCACAGTTCTTTGTCTCATCAGTACCACCATCAACAACAGCATCATCAGCAGCAACAGAGCGCTAAAAAGAAACTGAAGCTAGACCATGCACTGCCCCAGCAACATCAGGCAGTGGACCTCTGCAGTCTTTCTGTGCAGCAGCAACTGGGTCAATCTGATTCAGTCAGCCCCTATGAAGTATCCAGCACAACAGGCTGCACTAGCAGTTCTGGTCCTAGTCGCGGCAGTCATGAAGTGAATCAAGACCGCATCCACACAACGACGGGCTATGCCCTGGCCGTAAGTTTACAATGGATTTCCCCGTGATGAAATCTACAACCTTTCTTCTTTTTCCTTTTGACAGGTGGCGGGTGGTAACGTAATTGGAGGCAGGCGTCCTGTGGGTCACGAGAGTGTAGATTGCAGTCAAAGCCCAGCATCATCATCTTCTTTGGGCAAACAACAGCAGCAACAGAATTACATCCGTACTTCTGCTATCAAGTTGCTCGATTCTTTTCAATTCAATCAACAACAACAGCGGCAGGGAGGCGTGAAGCGCAAACACGAAACTGTAAACGAAGTACAGGTGAGATGAGAAGAACAAACAAAAAAATCAGTTGTGATGAAGAGAGGGGCCAATCGGTCGGACGGATGTTTTCAATGCGGTTTTTTGGTGGATTTTCTTTTAAGGAAACGAGCGCAGGAGCCATGACTGCTTCTCACAAGCCAGCGCAAGGCCATGGGCACGTCCAGTCAACGGTGGCTGCTGCTGCTCCTCAAGGTTCCTCGTCAGCTGATGGTGATTACCAGCTAGTTCAGCACGAGGTCTTGTGCTCACTAAGTAATCAATACGAAGTCCTCGAGTTCCTTGGCCGTGGTACCTTCGGGCAGGTAATGAACTCGATTGTGTTTGCAATCGAAACATTTTAAGGCTGTAAATTTACAATTGCTACATGTTTGTTTTGGTTTAATAGGTGGTGAAATGCTGGAAGAAGGGCACCAACGAAGTGGTGGCCATCAAGATCTTGAAAAATCACCCGTCTTACGCCCGCCAAGGTCAAATCGAGGTCAATATCCTGTCGCGATTGAGTCAGGAGAATGCTGATGAATTTAATTTCATCAGAGCGCACGAGTGCTTCCAGCACAAGAATCATACTTGTTTAATTATTGGAGCAGAACCTCTATGACTTTTTGAAGCAAAACAAGTTTAGCCCTTTGCCTTTAAAGTATATTCACCCAATCATGCAACAAGTAAGAGTCCAGACGAATAATTAGTTTTTAATCTCATTTAACGTTTCTTTCTTTTTGTTTCAGGTGCTGACTGCCTTGCTGAAGCTAAAACAACTTGGCTTGATTCACGCTGACCTGAAACCGGAAAACATTATGTGTGTGTATCCAGTGAGGCAGCCTTACCGAGTCAAAGTGATTGACTTCGGCTCGGCTTCTCACGTTAGCAAGGCAATTTGTAACACATATCTGCAATCGCGTTACTACCGAGCTCCCGGAATCATCCTAGGACTTCCTTTTGGGGAGGCCATTGACATGTGATCGCTGGGCTGCGTAGTGGCCGAACTCTTCCTCGGATGGCCTCTCTGCTCAAGCTCCTCCGAGTACGATCAAATCCGATACATTACCCAGACGCAGGGCGTTTTCGTCGGATCGGATGCTCAACTCTCCAACCAAGACGATGAAATTCTTTTATCGGGAGATGGATGCAAATTACCCGTTCTGGCGTCTGAAAACGCCCGAAGAACACGAAGCCGAGACGGGCACCAAGTCTAAAGAGGCCCGCAAATATATCTTCAACTGTCTGGAAGACATTGGCCAAGTGAACGTGCCCACAGAGCTGGAAGGTGGCGAATTGCTGGCAGAGAAGGTAGACCGACGTGAATTCATTGACCTTCTCAAGCGGATGTTGACGATGGATCAGGAGCGGCGCATCACACGGGGCGAGGCTCTTCAGCATCAGTTTGTGACGTTATCTCATCTCGTCGACTACAATGCTGCTCTTTACAATGGCCGTAATGCAGTTGCGGCTGCAGCAGCGGCCCGCCAATATGCTGCAGGTATGGTTGACGTCATTAAACAAACACTGGTCCGGCTATCTGTTTGCTTTGCTGACGTCTATTTCAATATTTTCTCTCTTTTTTATTTGTGACATCGCAGGTGCTGCTGTTCGAGCGGATCCTTTTCAACACCAATTCGTTTCTTCGTTGTTGTGCCCGCCGTCTTATCAGAGTTTGACGTCACCGTCGAAGCCAGTGGCGGTGGTAGCCCAACAGCCGCCTCAATTGCAGCTCCACCAGGCTCCCTTGGCCCAGCAGCAATATGTTCCGGTTTCTATGGTGGAGCAATCAGGGCGACAGGTCCTGTTGGCCACCCAGGGACCAGGTTGCTGGCCTGGTAACCGCCAAATGACGTTGGTTCCTTCCTGGCAGCAGTTAGCGCCCAACCACCAGCATTCGTCCGCTCTCCAACAACAGCCGGCGACTGCCCTTTTGCAAGCTGCCGACGCTTCTGATTGGGGGCGTCATTTATTGGTTGACCAGTCTGGAGGAGTTCACCAAGACCAGCGCTCCATCTTCCCTGTCGATTTGCCCGATGTTTATGACACTGTCAGCGTTGTAGATCACTGGCCTAATAACAAACGAAATAGCGGCGCTGCACACAAGTCTGCACTTTTCACTCTACAGGTAATGACGATGATTATTTTATATTTCATAATGTTTTTTTCTTAATGATCAATTTGGGTTTCGGTAATAGGCTCCGCAACCGGCCCATTTGCTTCAACAGCAACATCAACAACAACAATTGCATCTATAACAGCAGCAGCAGCAACAACAACAACATCATTACCAACAGTCGCAGCAAATTCAGCAACGATCGGGTCATCAAGGACATATGGTGGACAAGAAAGAGTCTGTCCATCTTAGGCCAGTCAAGAAACGAGTCAAAGAAAGTTCTCCACCGCAGCAGCAACAACAACAACAGAACGAGCAATACCGTAGAAGGAATTCGCCCGTTCAGCATTGGCAACATCCGCAACAACATTCTCAGCAGCATTACAACAACGGAAGGAATCACAGGCAACCAACAATTACCATAGAGGACACGCCTTCGCCTGCCGTATCGGTGATTACCATTTCGGATTCGGATGACGAAGGAACGAATTCTCAGAAAACGTCTGTCCGATCAAAAGCTGCAGGACAACATCAGCAGCAGCACCATCAACAACAACATCGTGTCCGCCCGGTAATCAACATTATTATTTGTTTGTTGCACAACAGTTTGCGCGGCGGCGGCAGTTTGAGACGTTTCCAAAATGGCTGAGCGCGCGACGTGGATTTCATTCTCTTGATTTGGTTCCGTTTCCTTCTAATTCGTCTGCCCGTCGTCGACTTTCGTCCAATGGAGATATTGCCGCAGTAGTTATTTTTTCTTTGTAGTGTGTGGCGTGACGTAGTGCAGTGCAAAAGTTCCCGGAGTATTGATGAAAGTTGAAAACTAAACTAAGCATAAAAAAATATCTATTAATTATAGCTAAAGTTGTCGAAGGAGAATGTTGACGCGCTTAAAGAAACAACACAAGACACACCACGTCTACACACCCATTTTTCCTCATTTTTTTTTTTTGCAAAGATGGATGATATATTTGCATGATTTCACGACATTTTTTTGGCGTTCCTTTTCCCCGTTTATACCCCAATACAAAACTGCCTCTTTGTTAATTTGATGCCGCACCTTTGCCCTCCTCACACTTTTGCATCCATCCCCTTTACCCTTATACGCTCTTATCTCGTACATCAGCATCGTATTATATTAAAGATCCTGATTTCGTCGCAGTCAAATGCGCTAGTAAAAAGCCGCATCGGGGTTTTTTGTGTGTGTGCGCAAGGGTTTAATTAATTTGTTCTTTTTTCCCGATATGTTTTGTCTTTTCTTTCCTTCTTTTTTTTCCAATCATTTTGATAAATCAATTAGCGAGTCACACACATTTGGAACTGGCCTTTTGTGAGTGACTTAGAGACTTTGTTTGCACTCTTGGTTGTACTTGTAATTTTTGACATGTTAAAAGACTCGTCAACTGTTAATCCCACAGCTATTCATCTCTGCAAATTTCTTTTTCCTACTTTTTTAAATCATTTTCCTCCACCCATCAACACACACTTTTGCCCAATGAATTGATCCATTTCATGATATACCATCATTGATGATTGATATACGCTTTCGTGTTGCATTACCAAGAAAAAGTCAGGAGAGTTGCCGCATCCCATATGTTCTTTCACTTCCTGACTCTTTCTGTCTCTTAATCTTATTATCATTTCTTTCCAGATTCTGTTTTGATTTGTTCTCTTTGTTTCACCTCAACACATTTGGAACCTCCACCCTCGCACTCATCACTTACCCAACTATCGCGCTCTAGAGTGTAATTAGCCATAATTGTTCCTATGTCGTAATTTTTTTTACACCCACACAAATATCTTATCAATTATACCCCCCATCATCCTCTTCAATCCCTCCCAAGAAAGAATTGTGTGTTAGTCCTTATTGGAGCAAGGAAGATGCTTACATTTTTTATTAGCGGACTTGGCTCGCTCGCCTCAAAAAACTTCTCGTCCCCGTTTTTCTCCCACCTCATTCGCGAACCACTCGTGTGCCTCGACAACAACAAAAAATTTAACCTTTCTGGAGATGATGGTCCTTGTATTTGGCGCTAAATTTTAAAGGGAGATGAGAGAGAAACACCAACGTTTTCTTTATTATTTCCCTTTTTGGAGCTGATGACACAGCATGAAGAAAAAGAAAGAAAAAGTTGAAAAAAAAAGAAGATTAAAGAATTTAATTACTGGATGTGCCTCGTATTTAGAGCCCAAGTCGTGTGACGAAAAATGGAGGATTCTCTTTTTTGTTGGTTCCCTTTTTTCTCGTATTTTTGTTCGCCTTTTGCATAGAAGTGTGACTAGGTATATAACCCATCCATCGTTTGTATAAAGAAAACCTCCATCCATCCATTCATTCTGGTAAAGAACAAAATTGGATTTTCCGTCTACACATGAATACCGAACGACAATTTGATCCCATTCAATGTTGTTTGCCTCAATTGGACGAAATTCATTTTCTTGTGATGGATGTATATAAATGCAAAAGAAAACCAAAAAAAGAACCAAATTAATCATTGAGTGTCGAGCAGTAGGGTATTAGAACGCCATGATGCCAGTGTGGTTGAGTTACCTGTTTGGGTTCACTTCTTACATGACTGGCAAATACGCGCTATTAGTGCATGGTCTTTCGATTTTCCTAATCGCGATATTATCGCTTACCGTACATCCGTACAGAGCACAATGATCAAATCGGCTTGGGAGAATCGGACATCAGGAGAATCGAACTCGAGTCGTCGAGTTGTCCTGCAGCGTTGTAAGACTGGCGCCTTAAACGACTTACCTATCTGAACCCCGGTATGATTGTGTTTGGAGGACAAGCACTTTATAAAAATATTGCTCCTTTATAGAAATAAAAAATTTTTGTATTTAGTTTCTCAAAATTAGGAAATGAATTCGGCTACTTTTCCCGACTATTCCCTTACAACCAATGAGCCAACATATACACCACCGCAACATATTACGTTAGCTGTAAATCAATACGCATTTCGGCATTTTACTTCGGTGGTCGATTATTTACCAAAGATATTACAGCCAAAGGATTATTATAGTCTGCTGGTATTTGGGCCGTTCAATTTGCCTTTCTTGTTGTATTTACCTTTGATTTCTTTCAACAAATTCTGTATTGATAACATTTCAATTATTGAGTTAAGAAATTTCGTTGAATGCCATTTGCCATAGAAAAAAAGCCATCTGTAAAATGGGAAAAAATTTATTACTCTTAAACTAACAAATTATTCTCTTAAACTAAACTAATTTCTCTTAAACTAATTTATTACTCTAAACGTGCGCTCCTTCAAAAACACTATATATGTACGTGGTTGGCAATATCAGAAATACTGCAAAACCCGTAGGATGTTCCATCTCTCCACTCCTTTTCTTTGGATCTTTCGTCTATATTTCCTTCTTGATGATAATCATCATTCATTTTTTATATCGCTTCTGACTCATACAACTTCGTTTTGACCGTGTTCCACTGTTCTGTCAAAGCCTACTAAATCTTGATTTCAATTTTCAATTTAAGACAAAATATCAATTTCCAGGTATCATCGCCAGGTGGCATTTCAAAAATGTCCTACAGGTGGCGCTTCAACCTTCGTCAACGACCCAACGTCAGTTGTGAGCTGTCATGATACAGTACGTTTCGTACGGTTTTTACATTACATCTCGCTGAATTTAAAATAAAGAAATCACTGCATATCCATTCTTCAGTAAATATATTGGTTGACATTTAGATGGATAACGGATTTATTTTTAAAAATTCATTAGTACTGGGCATGGACATATTCATCATAGGGAAGGCATGTAGTCACCTGAAAGATGAAGCCAAGCCCAAGCCATACCGCAGCTACTTGCACAAGAAGCCAAATCGAAATGGTAACTTTCTTAATTTTAGTTCGTATTACGAAATGAATTTAAGTTTTAATGTATTGTAATTGTGGTAAAACATTTCATTTAAAAGTTAAGTTCTCGGGTTTCAGACTTTCAGCAGTAAATTTACGCGTATGAAATCGGATAAAATATATCTGGCAATGATGCCTTAGTTTTCAAAAGAAAACGAATATTCGAGTCTTAACGAATACGAGTCGTCGAGAAGTCTCTGTCTAGAGCAGTACAGAAGATTTTTTGGAAGATCTATATTTCAAATAGGAAAAAGCTTTTTTCGGCACATATAGTGAAGTTTGCTAATGGTATTATTTTTCTGTTTAAGAATGTTCTATATTTTTAGTGTATTGTATCTCATAGAAATTCAAATCAGCAGACAATTAGAGGTTTGCTTTCAACAAGTAGTTACATATTTCTTGATATTCTGGTGTTGTCATCATAATTGTCAATAAGGTAGAGGGAAAGAATTGGTACATATTTTTTTGTTGAATGACAATGCTATGTACAAAGAGTTGACACCCAATTCAAGGTTGACTGAAACAAAGTTTTTACTACTGTACAAACTAAAAATTGCATATTAATATTTAACGAGTAAAACAATACCATACTTTATTCTTTGTGTTATGAATTTGTGCAATTTAAACCAATGTTATGGTTGGTTTTTCATTAAATCAAATGGACTGTTTTTGAAATCTCCAGAAGCATGGCTTGTTTCTCCAAAGAAGATGTGGTGAATGCAAGCAAAAAGTTGGAAGAAACAGATGAGAGGCTTGAAGAGGCCAAACTTGTTGAAGAGCACAATGTCAAGTTGGCAACTCATCTATATCAGTCATTCACCTATATCAGCAGGTAGTTGATTCTGTTTTAAGTGTTTATACTGTTGACCAATGTTATGGTTTGTTTTTCAATAAATTAAATGAATTTGATTGTTTTTGAAACCCTCAGGAATGTGGCTTATTACTCTATCAAAGATGACGTTGAGCAGAGTAGGAAATTGGAGCTAGCTGCTTCAGATGACTCACTACTTGATAATGCGTAAGAAGAACAAAGTGTCAAGTTGGCAATGAGTTCTTACACCTTTCTCAACAGGTTAAATTATTCTTTTTTTACCTAACAACAAATTTTTCTGACTTTTATCTAGAAAACGAAGACTGCCACAGGAATTTGTAACGTCTCCAGTTCTCATAAAAAAGACTAGATCTGAGTATAATAATATGACTGTGGTAGATCAGAGTGTCAAGTTTGGAATGAGTTCAAGAAAGCGAAAGCTACCAAAAGAATATGAAATCTCTCCACGTCCCACGAAAAGGTCCAAGTCCGAGTATCCCACCAACAAGGAAATGAAAGGACATCATACAGATTATCAACTACTGCCAGCTACTGCCGCCTCTTGGATAGCGGCCCACCAAGCAGGAAAAGCTGTTCGCAGTGCTGGGAAGTGGAAGATATTTCTGAGCAACTTAGTTGTCGACGAAGTTTGGGAAAAAGTTAAGTTACTTCTGCTCGACAATAAGCTGGGGAACGGTGCCAATGTTTCCCGCATGGGAAACAGATCATACGTCATTCACATACTTACATACGACTATGAGGACGTCCGAGATGTCTTCCGAGTGCTAGTCGCAATTAGACGTCATCGCATTACTGCAAGTTATCTCGGCTACGAGACGGCAACGGATCCAGATTCTAACCAAACTGATCAAGGGCAACAGCAGGCAAGCTCTGGCTCGGCTGGAAACAAACGCCTCCGTAGAAACATGTACTTTTCCCCGTCTCCTGCAGGGAACAAAGACATGGTGCAACTTTTTTCGCACAAAATTGGTCCTGGTTCAGAAAAGAAGTTGGTAGCGGAAATGAAAAAAACATTCTGATGGTACGGAGTGTGAAACGTGGTACACTCCCCCTAAAGTGGTTGATGCTGCTGCAATGGAAGGACCGAGAGTTGGGCGTCTTGATAATAACACAAAAAGGTAAACCCGTTACTTCAAAAAAAAAATAATAATATAATTCACCCCTCAAAAATGTGATATTATTTACTGCAGAACAAAGGAGCCGCAAGCCCGTGGAAGGTCTTCGAACGTTATCACTTTTAGAATCGATCTAAATGTTCCACAGTCCCAGTAGCAAGTTAAAAAGCTTCATTTCAACTCTTTGGACCGTCTGTATGATAACATACATAAAAAAAATTCATGTTTTGCTGCTGCGTTTCCGTTTGGAAATTAAAATTGTTCTTTGGTGTTGTACTTATACTTATATACGCAATATATATCGATGTTTGAAACGAAAATTCTATTGCACCGTCAGGCCGCTAGAGACGCTGAGTGTATCTGATGGTTGGGGAGAGAGAAAGGGCAGAGCCATGAAAGGGGAGGTCTGCCAACTCCATAAGAAAATTTCCATGAAATTTCCCTTGGGTTGCGGCACGGTTTTTTCCGAGCTGCTCTCTTTCCCATCCTCCTACAATGACAGTGCTGCCATCTGGCCACTTTTACGGGTTTATAAATTGCAATTTGAAATAAAAACATCATTCCGGAGCTAACTTGGTAGAGCGACGGAAAGTTAATATGAAGATCCATGGTTCAATCACGATATAAGAGGAAAGGTACACTCTCGAGCTATCCCTGGCTCTTGGAAGAAACGGCGGGTTTTTAGTAAAGGGTCCCAAGATTCCCCACCAGGTTCGCTAGGTTAGTAGGCCGATCGCCTCTCGGGGGTATAGTAAAAAATGGGGTTTTTCGTTCGTAATTCAGAAAATTACCAATAAATTTGTCCAGAAATTGAAAGAATTGAAACTTTATTTAATTCCCTATCCTAAGATACCAAATTCATCTTGTTTAAGCAATTTTTTCATTCTTAAATTTATGATTGAAAATCGCTATTTTTTGAAAATTGCGCCTTTCGCAACATTGCCTATTTCTCAATATCACGCTTGTCTTCTCTCTACCAGTGATAAAAACTTCTTGTAAAAGAACAAACTTTATATTTAACCATATTTTACCTCAATTGGAAACTCAAAACACTTCCTACCACAAACTCACTGGTTTTCGAGAAGAAAACCGTGATATTGAGAAATAGGCAATGTTGCGAAAGGCGCAATTTTCAAAAAATTGCGATTTTCAATCATAAATTTAAGAATGAAAAAAATTGTTGAAACAAGATGAATTTGGTATCTTAGGATAAGGAATTCAATAAAGTTTCAATTCATTCAATTTCTGGATAAATTTATTGGTAATTTTCTGAATTACGAACGAAAAACCCCAATTTTTACTATACCCCCGAGAGGCGATCGGCCTACTAACCTAGCGAACCTGGTGGGGAATCTTGGGACCCTTTACTAAACACCCGCCGGTCTTGGGGATAGCCGAGAGTGTACCTTTCCTATTATATCGTGGTTCAATGCTTAATCACTATGGTTTTAATTTATGATTTTTTTTTCTTTTTCGCATTTTTAATGCAAACAAGGAATGTGTTTTTGTAAAGTTTTTTGGTGGAATTAGGGGATTTTTAATTTTGACACGGGACTTAAATGAAATTATTATTCCCGCGAAAGAGAATGACATAATTTTTTATTTCAGATTTCCTGGCGGTCCGGTGGTTGTGTTCGCTAAAGCGTCGGCGAGCTGCGTGGTCCGACGCAATGTGTCACACTTAGGTTCAAACCCCGACCCCCGCTTCACAATGAGTGTAGCGTTACATTGGCTGGGATGTGCTGGGATGTTACCCGCGTACCGCATCTCCTTCACGAAACCCTAAATACCCAACCCCCGCTGCAATAGCGGATAATGTCGTGCATCCCCCATGGGATGCATTGATGTACCGTCAAGCTGACGGTGCAATAGACATGACCTGTTTGAAAGGACAAGCTATGCTATTGTGTTTGGAATGAGAGTTTGTCTGCTTGTCGATCCCGTAGGAGAACCAAAAGCAAAAGTCCATCCTCAAGTCTGCGTATTACGAGACTTCGGATGCAAAAATTTAAGGATTGTTTTAGATTTTCGTGATCTAAATGAATGTGTGCGAAAACATCTTTCTTCTCCAACTTTGATAGGGATGCAGTGAGTGATGTGAGCTATATCCATTTCTGGTTCAAAATGAAGATCATGGTCGTCAAAGATATCGAGAAAGAGGATAGATCAAGGTATAATTAGTTTCGTTGCAAAGATATACAACGATTCGTGGTTTTTTTAAATTTGTGATAATCTCGTGTTCGATTTAGACATTGAATTGTCGACCTATCGCCAGTATCCAGAATTCAACTGGATTGTCTCATCAGTATCACCATCTACAACAGCATCATCAGCAGGGGAGGTACACACACAACAGACCCACACACCACTAGTCCGCATTTATTTCTCCTCTGAGTCTGACTCTCAAAATGGAGTCATCGCCAACTCTCTTTGTTTGAAGTTTCTCGAATCTTTCAGCTTGTTTGCATGGGTAGCTCACGACGACTATTGAGGTTAGGACAAACAGTCGATTGTCATGTTCTTTGACAATCTTCAGGTGGACATTTTGGTTTTCTAATATTTAGTGCTTCGTTTTTATTTTTCAATGTAGTAGACACATCAGCCGTGTGTTATTTTCCCCCCTCTGTATCATTTCTCCGTTTTAGGCAAGGGGGAACAAGTGCGCCGACTCGGATACAATTTCTTAGTGTTTTGCACTGTTGTTGGGAGCAAGGTGAACTCTTCTTGTGTGTGTGCGTGGAAAAAAAAACGAGATTGAAATAAAAGAAACGTAAAAATATTCTCGTTTTTTTGTGACGTTTGGAATTCGACTCGACTTATGAAGTGTTTCATCCTCAGTGAGTGTCTCGTCGATAGTTTTTGGCTTGATGCCACTCCTGTCAAACGAAACGGCTACGAGTGATGCAACTTACCAGGTCGCAAACAAATTCGCACGTCACGGCCATTCGTGGTAATCCTCAATACATGACATAGCATCTATAGTTGTGTGTCTCTTGTCTGACAGGGGGTGGGTTTTTTTATTGCTCTGCGAGAATCAAACTTATTGTTTTCATTCGCTCCCATGCTATAAAGCAAAGTAGTGGTTTGTTTAGATACTTGAAGGGCACCTCTGTACTCTCTCTTGTTGCCTGCAAAGTGTTGCTTTAATGTTTATTGTTTTGTTTTTTTATCATTTAGGGAATGCTGGACATGTATGGTCAGCCACAGCTAACACAACCTCAGCCGGCCCACAGTTCTTTGTCTCATCAGTACCACCATCAACAACAGCATCATCAGCAGCAACAGAGCGCTAAAAAGAAACTGAAGCTAGACCATGCACTGCCCCAGCAACATCAGGCAGTGGACCTCTGCAGTCTTTCTGTGCAGCAGCAACTGGGTCAATCTGATTCAGTCAGCCCCTATGAAGTATCCAGCACAACAGGCTGCACTAGCAGTTCTGGTCCTAGTCGCGGCAGTCATGAAGTGAATCAAGACCGCATCCACACAACGACGGGCTATGCCCTGGCCGTAAGTTTACAATGGATTTCCCCGTGATGAAATCTACAACCTTTCTTCTTTTTCCTTTTGACAGGTGGCGGGTGGTAACGTAATTGGAGGCAGGCGTCCTGTGGGTCACGAGAGTGTAGATTGCAGTCAAAGCCCAGCATCATCATCTTCTTTGGGCAAACAACAGCAGCAACAGAATTACATCCGTACTTCTGCTATCAAGTTGCTCGATTCTTTTCAATTCAATCAACAACAACAGCGGCAGGGAGGCGTGAAGCGCAAACACGAAACTGTAAACGAAGTACAGGTGAGATGAGAAGAACAAACAAAAAAATCAGTTGTGATGAAGAGAGGGGCCAATCGGTCGGACGGATGTTTTCAATGCGGTTTTTTGGTGGATTTTCTTTTAAGGAAACGAGCGCAGGAGCCATGACTGCTTCTCACAAGCCAGCGCAAGGCCATGGGCACGTCCAGTCAACGGTGGCTGCTGCTGCTCCTCAAGGTTCCTCGTCAGCTGATGGTGATTACCAGCTAGTTCAGCACGAGGTCTTGTGCTCACTAAGTAATCAATACGAAGTCCTCGAGTTCCTTGGCCGTGGTACCTTCGGGCAGGTAATGAACTCGATTGTGTTTGCAATCGAAACATTTTAAGGCTGTAAATTTACAATTGCTACATGTTTGTTTTGGTTTAATAGGTGGTGAAATGCTGGAAGAAGGGCACCAACGAAGTGGTGGCCATCAAGATCTTGAAAAATCACCCGTCTTACGCCCGCCAAGGTCAAATCGAGGTCAATATCCTGTCGCGATTGAGTCAGGAGAATGCTGATGAATTTAATTTCATCAGAGCGCACGAGTGCTTCCAGCACAAGAATCATACTTGTTTAATTATTGGAGCAGAACCTCTATGACTTTTTGAAGCAAAACAAGTTTAGCCCTTTGCCTTTAAAGTATATTCACCCAATCATGCAACAAGTAAGAGTCCAGACGAATAATTAGTTTTTAATCTCATTTAACGTTTCTTTCTTTTTGTTTCAGGTGCTGACTGCCTTGCTGAAGCTAAAACAACTTGGCTTGATTCACGCTGACCTGAAACCGGAAAACATTATGTGTGTGTATCCAGTGAGGCAGCCTTACCGAGTCAAAGTGATTGACTTCGGCTCGGCTTCTCACGTTAGCAAGGCAATTTGTAACACATATCTGCAATCGCGTTACTACCGAGCTCCCGGAATCATCCTAGGACTTCCTTTTGGGGAGGCCATTGACATGTGATCGCTGGGCTGCGTAGTGGCCGAACTCTTCCTCGGATGGCCTCTCTGCTCAAGCTCCTCCGAGTACGATCAAATCCGATACATTACCCAGACGCAGGGCGTTTCGTCGGATCGGATGCTCAACTCTCCAACCAAGACGATGAAATTCTTTTATCGGGAGATGGATGCAAATTACCCGTTCTGGCGTCTGAAAACGCCCGAAGAACACGAAGCCGAGACGGGCACCAAGTCTAAAGAGGCCCGCAAATATATCTTCAACTGTCTGGAAGACATTGGCCAAGTGAACGTGCCCACAGAGCTGGAAGGTGGCGAATTGCTGGCAGAGAAGGTAGACCGACGTGAATTCATTGACCTTCTCAAGCGGATGTTGACGATGGATCAGGAGCGGCGCATCACACGGGGCGAGGCTCTTCAGCATCAGTTTGTGACGTTATCTCATCTCGTCGACTACAATGCTGCTCTTTACAATGGCCGTAATGCAGTTGCGGCTGCAGCAGCGGCCCGCCAATATGCTGCAGGTATGGTTGACGTCATTAAACAAACACTGGTCCGGCTATCTGTTTGCTTTGCTGACGTCTATTTCAATATTTTCTCTCTTTTTTATTTGTGACATCGCAGGTGCTGCTGTTCGAGCGGATCCTTTTCAACACCAATTCGTTTCTTCGTTGTTGTGCCCGCCGTCTTATCAGAGTTTGACGTCACCGTCGAAGCCAGTGGCGGTGGTAGCCCAACAGCCGCCTCAATTGCAGCTCCACCAGGCTCCCTTGGCCCAGCAGCAATATGTTCCGGTTTCTATGGTGGAGCAATCAGGGCGACAGGTCCTGTTGGCCACCCAGGGACCAGGTTGCTGGCCTGGTAACCGCCAAATGACGTTGGTTCCTTCCTGGCAGCAGTTAGCGCCCAACCACCAGCATTCGTCCGCTCTCCAACAACAGCCGGCGACTGCCCTTTTGCAAGCTGCCGACGCTTCTGATTGGGGGCGTCATTTATTGGTTGACCAGTCTGGAGGAGTTCACCAAGACCAGCGCTCCATCTTCCCTGTCGATTTGCCCGATGTTTATGACACTGTCAGCGTTGTAGATCACTGGCCTAATAACAAACGAAATAGCGGCGCTGCACACAAGTCTGCACTTTTCACTCTACAGGTAATGACGATGATTATTTTATATTTCATAATGTTTTTTTCTTAATGATCAATTTGGGTTTCGGTAATAGGCTCCGCAACCGGCCCATTTGCTTCAACAGCAACATCAACAACAACAATTGCATCTATAACAGCAGCAGCAGCAACAACAACAACATCATTACCAACAGTCGCAGCAAATTCAGCAACGATCGGGTCATCAAGGACATATGGTGGACAAGAAAGAGTCTGTCCATCTTAGGCCAGTCAAGAAACGAGTCAAAGAAAGTTCTCCACCGCAGCAGCAACAACAACAACAGAACGAGCAATACCGTAGAAGGAATTCGCCCGTTCAGCATTGGCAACATCCGCAACAACATTCTCAGCAGCATTACAACAACGGAAGGAATCACAGGCAACCAACAATTACCATAGAGGACACGCCTTCGCCTGCCGTATCGGTGATTACCATTTCGGATTCGGATGACGAAGGAACGAATTCTCAGAAAACGTCTGTCCGATCAAAAGCTGCAGGACAACATCAGCAGCAGCACCATCAACAACAACATCGTGTCCGCCCGGTAATCAACATTATTATTTGTTTGTTGCACAACAGTTTGCGCGGCGGCAGTTTGAGACGTTTCCAAAATGGCTGAGCGCGCGACGTGGATTTCATTCTCTTGATTTGGTTCCGTTTCCTTCTAATTCGTCTGCCCGTCGTCGACTTTCGTCCAATGGAGATATTGCCGCAGTAGTTATTTTTTCTTTGTAGTGTGTGGCGTGACGTAGTGCAGTGCAAAAGTTCCCGGAGTATTGATGAAAGTTGAAAACTAAACTAAGCATAAAAAAATATCTATTAATTATAGCTAAAGTTGTCGAAGGAGAATGTTGACGCGCTTAAAGAAACAACACAAGACACACCACGTCTACACACCCATTTTTCCTCATTTTTTTTTTTTGCAAAGATGGATGATATATTTGCATGATTTCACGACATTTTTTTGGCGTTCCTTTTCCCCGTTTATACCCCAATACAAAACTGCCTCTTTGTTAATTTGATGCCGCACCTTTGCCCTCCTCACACTTTTGCATCCATCCCCTTTACCCTTATACGCTCTTATCTCGTACATCAGCATCGTATTATATTAAAGATCCTGATTTCGTCGCAGTCAAATGCGCTAGTAAAAAGCCGCATCGGGGTTTTTTGTGTGTGTGCGCAAGGGTTTAATTAATTTGTTCTTTTTTCCCGATATGTTTTGTCTTTTCTTTCCTTCTTTTTTTTCCAATCATTTTGATAAATCAATTAGCGAGTCACACACATTTGGAACTGGCCTTTTGTGAGTGACTTAGAGACTTTGTTTGCACTCTTGGTTGTACTTGTAATTTTTGACATGTTAAAAGACTCGTCAACTGTTAATCCCACAGCTATTCATCTCTGCAAATTTCTTTTTCCTACTTTTTTAAATCATTTTCCTCCACCCATCAACACACACTTTTGCCCAATGAATTGATCCATTTCATGATATACCATCATTGATGATTGATATACGCTTTCGTGTTGCATTACCAAGAAAAAGTCAGGAGAGTTGCCGCATCCCATATGTTCTTTCACTTCCTGACTCTTTCTGTCTCTTAATCTTATTATCATTTCTTTCCAGATTCTGTTTTGATTTGTTCTCTTTGTTTCACCTCAACACATTTGGAACCTCCACCCTCGCACTCATCACTTACCCAACTATCGCGCTCTAGAGTGTAATTAGCCATAATTGTTCCTATGTCGTAATTTTTTTTACACCCACACAAATATCTTATCAATTATACCCCCCATCATCCTCTTCAATCCCTCCCAAGAAAGAATTGTGTGTTAGTCCTTATTGGAGCAAGGAAGATGCTTACATTTTTTATTAGCGGACTTGGCTCGCTCGCCTCAAAAAACTTCTCGTCCCCGTTTTTCTCCCACCTCATTCGCGAACCACTCGTGTGCCTCGACAACAACAAAAAATTTAACCTTTCTGGAGATGATGGTCCTTGTATTTGGCGCTAAATTTTAAAGGGAGATGAGAGAGAAACACCAACGTTTTCTTTATTATTTCCCTTTTTGGAGCTGATGACACAGCATGAAGAAAAAGAAAGAAAAAGTTGAAAAAAAAGAAGATTAAAGAATTTAATTACTGGATGTGCCTCGTATTTAGAGCCCAAGTCGTGTGACGAAAAATGGAGGATTCTCTTTTTTGTTGGTTCCCTTTTTTCTCGTATTTTTGTTCGCCTTTTGCATAGAAGTGTGACTAGGTATATAACCCATCCATCGTTTGTATAAAGAAAACCTCCATCCATCCATTCATTCTGGTAAAGAACAAAATTGGATTTTCCGTCTACACATGAATACCGAACGACAATTTGATCCCATTCAATGTTGTTTGCCTCAATTGGACGAAATTCATTTTCTTGTGATGGATGTATATAAATGCAAAAGAAAACCAAAAAAAGAACCAAATTAATCATTGAGTGTCGAGCAGTAGGGTATTAGAACGCCATGATGCCAGTGTGGTTGAGTTACCTGTTTGGGTTCACTTCTTACATGACTGGCAAATACGCGCTATTAGTGCATGGTCTTTCGATTTTCCTAATCGCGATATTATCGCTTACCGTACATCCGTACAGAGCACAATGATCAAATCGGCTTGGGAGAATCGGACATCAGGAGAATCGAACTCGAGTCGTCGAGTTGTCCTGCAGCGTTGTAAGACTGGCGCCTTAAACGACTTACCTATCTGAACCCCGGTATGATTGTGTTTGGAGGACAAGCACTTTATAAAAATATTGCTCCTTTATAGAAATAAAAAATTTTTGTATTTAGTTTCTCAAAATTAGGAAATGAATTCGGCTACTTTTCCCGACTATTCCCTTACAACCAATGAGCCAACATATACACCACCGCAACATATTACGTTAGCTGTAAATCAATACGCATTTCGGCATTTTACTTCGGTGGTCGATTATTTACCAAAGATATTACAGCCAAAGGATTATTATAGTCTGCTGGTATTTGGGCCGTTCAATTTGCCTTTCTTGTTGTATTTACCTTTGATTTCTTTCAACAAATTCTGTATTGATAACATTTCAATTATTGAGTTAAGAAATTTCGTTGAATGCCATTTGCCATAGAAAAAAAGCCATCTGTAAAATGGGAAAAAATTTATTACTCTTAAACTAACAAATTATTCTCTTAAACTAAACTAATTTCTCTTAAACTAATTTATTACTCTAAACGTGCGCTCCTTCAAAAACACTATATATGTACGTGGTTGGCAATATCAGAAATACTGCAAAACCCGTAGGATGTTCCATCTCTCCACTCCTTTTCTTTGGATCTTTCGTCTATATTTCCTTCTTGATGATAATCATCATTCATTTTTTTATATCGCTTCTGACTCATACAACTTCGTTTTGACCGTGTTCCACTGTTCTGTCAAAGCCTACTAAATCTTGATTTCAATTTTCAATTTAAGACAAAATATCAATTTCCAGGTATCATCGCCAGGTGGCATTTCAAAAATGTCCTACAGGTGGCGCTTCAACCTTCGTCAACGACCCAACGTCAGTTGTGAGCTGTCATGATACAGTACGTTTCGTACGGTTTTTACATTACATCTCGCTGAATTTAAAATAAAGAAATCACTGCATATCCATTCTTCAGTAAATATATTGGTTGACATTTAGATGGATAACGGATTTATTTTTAAAAATTCATTAGTACTGGGCATGGACATATTCATCATAGGGAAGGCATGTAGTCACCTGAAAGATGAAACCAAGCCCAAGCCATACCGCAGCTACTTGCACAAGAAGCCAAATCGAAATGGTAACTTTCTTAATTTTAGTTCGTATTACGAAATGAATTTAAGTTTTAATGTATTGTAATTGTGGTAAAACATTTCATTTAAAAGTTAAGTTCTCGGGTTTCAGACTTTCAGCAGTAAATTTACGCGTATATAATCGGATAAAATATATCTGGCAATGATGCCTTAGTTTTCAAAAGAAAACACGAATACGAGTCGTCGAGAAGTCTCTGTCTAGAGAAGTACAGAACCAAACACTTGAGATATAGTCTGAGAGTGAAATTTTGGAAAATCTATATTTCAAATAGGAAAAAGCTTTTTTCGGCACATGTAGTGAAGTTTGCTAATGGTATTATTTTTCTGTTTAAGAATGTTCTATATTTTTAGTGTAATTGTTTGAGTTTGTAATAGTGTAATTGTTTGAAGTTTCTAAACAATTTCATTCGAATTTGAAATTTATAGAACAATTCCTCATTTTCAATTTCAATTTTTTGGACTTGCCTCTTAGATCTTTTTTCGCATTTCCTTCGGCGACTTTTATTTCATGACGTAATCGCTGAATATTCACTACACAGTCAAAGAAAACAATTAAATTTTTATTTCAATTGATTGGATAAATTTATCGTCCGGTTTACTTTTGAATTCAATTGGCGAATTTGCGGCCCTGATTTTCATTTCTGCCAATTCTTTTTCAGTCGCTAAATTCATTGAAAATGTATTTTGCTAAATAGGATCGAGAATTTTTAGAGCAATACAAAAGTACCGTTCAATTTTTCCGATAAATTATCGACAGTTATGCTTAAATCGGCCCTCGTTTTTTCCAACTCTTGTCTAGTACCTATGTGCAATCACAACTTTTATTTTAATGCCCTTTTCGTCATCTTTTAATTCATTTAAAATAGCCCACGACCTTCAAATTTATTTGTTAAATCTCTCTTCACTTTAGTTAGTTCGTTATTCATTTTGTCCAACTTCTTTACAGCCTCTGCAATTATTTGTTTTATTAATGAATTAACATTTCCATTAGTCCCGTAACTTTTTTTTAAAAAAACCTTTGAGTTGTTCCTTCAAATTATTCCATTCGTCGGTGACCGCCAACTCGGCTTGTTCCATAAATCTGATGGGCGCCGACAGTTCGTCGTTTGTGTAACGGACGCGGACAGTTCGATCCTTAAACGATTGCGAATCGCGAAATTTGCCCAAATTGATTCTACTGAGTTGCATCGGTTTGGGAACGAATTTCTCTCCGTCCCATTGGACGTGGTTTCTACTTTCCTGTAACAATTTCTCCACGTCTTCTTTTGAACTTTCGCCTCGACGGGAACTATCGGAATCGTTTGCCAATTTCCCTGAAATTGTTGAACTGATTCTGTCCACTTCCGTCCAACTGTTTGCGTCGTAATTGTGTTGGATTCTATTCTCATTTTTCTCTGATTGTCTCTCCGCTTTTTGAAACAAATCGGCCAATTTCTTTTGATTTTCCGTGTCCAATTTGTCGAGGATTTCATTCAAAGTTTTCGTCGTCTTGTCCGGTCGATAATTGTCCTCGTTCCAGAAAACAGATTCCCACATTTTGTCGCTTTGTTCTTTGATTGTTGTCCTCGACGTAATCAGCAAATCTTTTAAAATATTCACAATTTGAGTCTCCGTGTCTGGTGATCCGATCTCCGTGTCATCAAACGTTTCCATCCGGATGTTTGTGGCCGTTTCCGTCAACATTTTCTTCTCGTCGTTGGCCGTTAAGAAAATTTCTTTTTTGTCGCCAAATTTCTGTAAAAGTTTCGAGAAAATTGAACCGGAAGTGAAGCTGTCGATGCTGATGGTCGTCTGTTTGGTTTTCCACGTCTGCGATGATAAACTGTAGAGAAGTTTTAAATGATCAAATTGTTCGGGATCCGATCGCATTTCATTTGCAATTTCGTCACAGACTTTCTGGTCAAAACACGTCAGAGAAAGTCGCAGGATTTTGCTCTTGTCATAATTCGTCCACTCTGTAAATAATGAATAATCTGCTGTTGGGACGTTGCTGGTGAGAATGACCTTCTCCAATGGAATAATTGCCACTTGATTTGATTTGATTTCATGACCGACGATTTCATTTAAATGTTTCACAACTTCATTTTGGACTTTGTCGTTCCACATTTCGACACGGAATCTCATTTCCGACTGTTTTCTTATACGGTTGTATCTACTAACCGCACTTTTGTGATCCAATAGCGCCATAGGAGAATAAAAATATTTTTTCTGAGTAGCAGTTGTCGTGGCCTTTTGATTATTGACATGTTCGTAAATTTCTATGCGGAAGTTGCCGTACTCCATGGAACTGAACGTGTCTGGTGAGATTATCATTTGCAATTTCGTCCAAGAAGAAGAACTGCCGGTGCCATTTATTGATTGACATTTGCTACAAACGGCAAAGGCAAAAATGATGGCAAGGAATTTGATTGTAATCGTAGCCATACTTCTACTCAGTCCAATTTTTTGTTGTGTTAGATTTTTGTGCTGATATAACTGAAGGGATGAACGAAAGAATAGAATTGTAGTAATAATATTAAATAAAATATTTTTTATTATTTCATTGGAGAAAGAACCTACCTCTTATGATCAAGATATACCGACGATATCTAATAGATTCAATGATATGACTGTTGGAAATTCAAAAAAATGATGCTGACTTAACAATTACCAGAGTATGTGTAGACTGAAGACATGAACACGAACACAACACAGAAATGTGAAGTCAGACTCGTACGCATTGGGTTTTTATCAGAGTTTCGCCAATGTTTTTTTATTTGACGCTATCAAAGTCCGAAATGTCATTTGATATTCTTGTGGCGAGATTGTAGGAAAACATTTTTATTTATCAATCCTGGAACTCAGTAAACAAGGTTTCGATTCTTTTTAAAAATCTAACGAATAAAATACAACAAGCTCAAAGATGACGTCACAACTGAAGTGCACCGTTTTTTAATCTGACTCTCATTTAGAACAAGTGTTTATTTTTATACAACTGCAGATTGACGTTGTTGTTTTCTGCTTAGGAATAATATGATGTCTCCATTCGTCGGTTCGGTCAAGAAATGGTGTCATAGTGTCTTAAATTTTATGTTATACTCTTAATTGCTTCTTTGACTTGTTTCGGTTTGTCTTTAATAAGTAATTAACATTTGTTATTTACATTTGTTATTTACATTTTGGATAAATCTGCACAGATTGGGTACCAAACTCTTTTGACTTAACTGTTTCGATTTTGTTTTGTTTTTTTTTTTTTGTTTTTTTATTGTCGCACGAATCCCGTCCAGTCCGTTCGTGTGCAAGTCGTCCAGTCCAGTCGTCCGTCCACCTTTTGTCTGCTGATAAGACGTCGATATTTTGCTGTGCCACTCGTCCACAAAGGTAGGATCAAATTTTAAATAACGGCATGCTCTTTAATTATTGAACGTTGACGATAGAGAAAAGACTTTTTTCTTTTTTAGCTTTTTGTCTTTTGTTTTTCGGCGCAACTTGGATGAAACGCCGATTTCAAGTGCTGGTCGACTTTGTAACTCATTTTGTAAAGGCGAGTTTTTTGTAAAATTGAGATTGGCAATCCGTTTCAACTTTTGAAAGTCCATCAGCCTTTTACTTAATTGTCTGGCCTGGCACTCAAATGGAAGTTGGTAATTGCCGATTGCCCAGCGAATAGGACGCTCCCCCTTGGTCTGTACTGGCAATGACGTGAGCGCCTGTAAAGTAACGCCATTTGGTTCGTCCATTTCTTTATTTTTAATGATTGACAAACACAAACGAATTTGTATACCCAAATGAAGAGATTCCCTCCCCTAAATGAACTGGACGTGAACACATTTTGTGTCCGTGTCCGACTATCCGGCGGGACGGTTTCGGTGCGATAGAGAGAAACATGTAATGGAAGAGATTTTTCATATCCAATCTGCCAATCAAGTCAAACGTTTTCAAAATTCGCGAACAAATTTTTTGTGTAACGGTTTGGCGTGGATTGGAACGGAATCGGAGGGGGTTGGGACGTAGAAATAGTCAGGCACTGATTTGACACCCGCATATCCGGCTGATCCAATTCTGTAATTCTTTTGCAGAAAATTTATTTTTTGGTGTCAATTTTTTCTGACTTAATTTTAATACCGAAAATTTATTATTTCTTTTTCTTTTTTTATTTAAAAATCAAAATCAAATTCATTTCATTTCCTGTCTTCATTTCTAGTAATGAAGACACGTATTTGTGTGAAAAATAGAACAACTATAATGCGAACGCAATAGTGGAATTGTTTTTAAGAAACTAATTTCTTGAAACGAATTTTCTTGCCCGACTCATTCGGCAATAAAAATTCGCCTTTTTTTTACATTTTTGTGCTTGCGTCGCATCTTTAAACTTAATTGAGTAAACACCCGTAAACACTTCGACTTTTGACCAAATTTTTATATTATCAGTGAAAATTTTGGTTTTTTAAATTTGAAAATAGACTTGATAGCTTGAAAATCAATCAAATTCAATCAATTCAACTTGATAGTTATTAACAATTTATCAAATTTGCAGTGCTCAATAAATTAAAACGAAATATTCAAAGTGACGCCACAATTTCCTCTTCCAAAATGAAGCCCGTGAAATGTGTGTTGTGGTTACTGTTGTCAGCCAAATTAACCCCTGTTGAAATATCACTAATCGCCACCCAAACTTGATCGCCTTTTGTCAAGTTCAGCGTCGACTGAACGCTCAACGGACTATTTTGATAAGCGACGGTGTTTGACTCTGATACCCAACCCAACCCGATTCGACCCCCGTTCAAATAAAGAAAAACTCCTAAATAAACTTTAGATGAAGAAGCTGGAAACTGGGCCATTCCAGCGAATGAGAAAAAATAAATTCCCGGTCGCGGTGCCGTGAATTTTCCCGTTTGCAAATCCATGGCATTTCCTTCGTTCACTCGCGCCAAGTCGAACGTTATTGGAGTTCCAGTTGTGTTGAATTTAGAATTGCGCTGGACGTAGAAATGGACGGGCGCCGATTTGACGTCGGTGTATCCGATCCATATTTGTTTGTCTGTCAATTAAAAAAGAATTAGAAGATCGTTAAAGAGGATAAATATAAACAACACGTCGATACCATTTTGATTAGGAAAGAAATCGCAGTAAACCATTTCCATCTTTTTCGATCCCTTGACAGAAAAGAATCCGCTCAGTTTATGGCCCATTCGTCGGAGATCTGAACATGACGTTGGCATTTGACCAATGTCAACGATTTCACTCGTCGTATCTGTGTTGAAAGGAAATTCAAATTCTTCAATTCCTCTTATATACAATACTGAAAACGGAAGTATTTTAGATTTACCTTTTGATTTTGTCATTAGATCAGCAACGATGGATTTCATTTCGATCAATTCTTTCCTGGTTAAGTCAAACTCCTTTTGAGCCACTGCAAACCAGCAACATTTTTATTTTAGTGTTCAGTTTAAATTATTTTACACATTCATTTTATTTTGATCAAATTTCGTTTGCATTTATTTTGCATCATCGATTCTCTTTTGAAAATACCTTCCCTATACGCATTCAGCTCTTTCGCCAATTTGGCTTCGAAGTTTTCCAGTAATTCTTGTTTCGCTTCTACAAATTAAAGAAAGTCTATTTTAACTTTTCAAATTTAATATTTCTCCGATCATTTTATTCTTATATTTAAAAATGATTGAAATTTGAAAGTCAACTGCAACTTTTTTCTCGAAATATTTTTTACCTTCCACTTTTTTTGTCAAATCGTCTTGGGATATTCCCGCCCCAGCAATACCACATGTATCTACTTGAAATTCAAGTAAAATGTCATTTATTTATTTATTTATTCAATTAAAAAATACCAACCAACAAACGTACCGTCGTTTAATTTAGGATTAAATTCCAGTCGCAAATGTTTCAATTCTTCTTTTCTAATTCGATTCTTCACTTGATTGCAATCATTCTTTGTCGGGCAGTTCAAGGTAAACCTGAGTTTCTGTTTATCCGTTGGAAATATTTGCCATTCATTAGTCAATGAGAATTCGACAGATTGCACTTTGCTGGTGAGCCTGACGCTGTCGAAAGGATAGACTTGCACTTGATTGGGTTCGACTTTTTCGTTGAGAAACTCAGTCAAGTGCTGGGCCACTTTATCTGTGACATTTTCATTCCAAATTGAAAAAGTTATCCTTAGGATTCCCTGGGTTGTGTTGGCTTGATTAGCAACCGGAACGACGTTCAGGGGATCGAGCAGCGCAATTGGCGTATAGAAATAAATTTTCTTGTTGTTTATAGTTGTTTGAAGACTGTCGTAAATATTAACACAAAATTGTCCGTATTGCAATGAGGAAATAACTTTAATCGGCGGTGGTTTATCGTCGCGAGCCACAGATGAAGCGGAATCGGTTAAAGGATCAGATTCAAATGATTTCAATTCTGAGGAAGGCAAGTCGTTCGTAAAAAGAATCAACGAAATAACCAGTTTCCATGACAACAAAATAAAACTCATCTGTGAATGACAAATGACAAAAAGATTTGTTAACTGAAGAAAAAGATAATTAATTTGTACTTAAAGATGAATTACCTTTTGAATTTCCAACCTGTTGCAGTTGCGCCGGATAAGTGTTGCCAGAGTTGTGTCGGGATGACTACTGAAGGTTAAATTTATTTTCACGAAGGTTTTCATGTCATTATCATCACGGCTAATCGCCAGCCGTCGCCAGCAGAGCCTTAGAAGGGAATTCTCCCAGTCAAAGCCGCACCTATCTATCGCTTACCTAAGTCAGCGGCCATCGTCAGTAGGTTATTGAACTGAACGTTTCTTGTGCTTCAAGTTACAGGCAGTAAATAAACCCAACCTGCATATTTTTTATTCATTTCTCCTACTTGTTTTTTTTACATTTTGGCTATTGAAGGGATTGCCGTAAATGGCATTTGGCCAAGACTAAATTTATAACAAAATTCGCTTTTATTATGCTCGTTGGAACACTGTTTTATTACTGTTAGGAGTCACGTTGAGGCTTTTATCTGCGTTGACACTTCCGGTATATAGGTGAACGAGCATAAATTACGTTTTTTGATTCTCGAATTTTCATTTTCGTGACCTGAGTCGATCAATTTCAAAATGTGATGTGGGACGATCCGTTTCTGACTTTCTCGTGACGGTATTTCTATTGACATGTCAAAAAACCATCACTTCACTCAGAAATTTGGGAGCAATGGAAATATTTTCTTTTGTTATTTGGGTTTTGTTTATCCAAATTATTAAATCAAATTATAATTATCCAATCAAAATAGTTTTTATTCGACTAGCCAATTTTCAGTACGTTTGGTCGTTCGCTAATGAATGAAAATTCATTAACTACAAACGCGCAATGTAAAACCGAAACAATCGTCAATTTTCTCGTGAATTATTTCAAATTATTCGTCTTTGTTATCAGGCATACTTTCAGATTTGTACACAGTAGGATATACTGAGCTCATTGATTAAATCAAATTGACCAGCATTCATTAGTTAAATTCTTTGCCTCGCAGCCTTTAACACAGCCTTCTAAATGTTCTCTTTTTTAAGTTGTAGTAACTCTTCCCTGTGTAATAAAATAATACAAAGCCAATTGTTGTGGTCGAGAGACTTAAAGTCAATATAGATAACTACAATTTTCATTTTCTGTTAGCCAGTAGAGGAGGATGTTATTATTGACTTATAGAATCAGAGACTATCTCAGCAACTGTTGTATTATTAATTCTTCATCGAGAAAGAATTTTAAATTGTTTTCAACCGTATTTCAATTGGAAGGACATTGGCAACACATCTCCTATCGAAAAGGCTTTTTAGTCTAATGAATAAAACTCATTTTGTATTCATCGTTTTTGGGGAAAGCTGTACGTGGGTTGATAGTCACAGCTCATTGATCCAAAGTGCATTGATCCTTGCAGTTTCAACGACGCACAACAAAAAAGGATTTGTTGCTCTATCGCTTAAAATTCCCTATTGTGCCACGGTATTTAACTCTGAAACTCCTTTGCGCTCTTCAGTAAGACCAGCGTTCTCTTAAATTCTTTCTTCCTTTATTGTCGTTCCGACCACTTATTATTATGAAAACGCTTTTCTTAAATTGGTAAAAAATAATCCCAAATACCAAGAAAATGTCTTGAATTGGGTTGTTTTTCTTAGCTGTATTTTAAGAGTATTGGATCTCGTGTCATGCCACAACTATTTCAGCGCAGCTTTTCATTGCAATCTTAAAGAGTCAGCCAACAACCCAATCTGTCGCACAATATCAAACAATCACAGCAGGAGAATTCGGCAGAAGTTAAATCTCGTTAACCCTAAACTTATTCCAAAATCAGTTAATATCCAGCCACATCAACAAATAGGAGGAATCCAAATTTTTTAGGATCAAGGGAATTCACCTGGCCTGGATTTATAGGAAAGTGGATACTAATTATGTTTTCCAGCAGTTGCGGATGATGAGGATGGCACATTTGTCGATGGATGCGTTTGTCGAAGTCGTTTCACCCCGCGTAGCACCGTCCCGTCCAGTAAGATTAAATTGTTCAAAATTGTCTGATAGGGCTATGCCACCAGACATTTTTATTAATTGACATTTTTGCACGTATCCAAGTGCTTCATCTCCCTTGATAAGCTGGCAGATCCATTGCGGATGAAGCCGACGAAATGAAATTCCCGACAATCGTCTCACCACGTTAGACGCGGTAACTAGAGTTCATTTACGTTTTCCCTGGTTCATTTTCTAGGGGGAAATATTCTAATAGTCAAATTCACTTTTTTGTACCACAAATGACGGACAATTGGGTTTTTAAATTTTTGTTTTTGACATTAAAAACTGTCGACTGAGGACTAAAACTGATTGGCTTAAACTTAACGAGAAATCGTCTCTTACTGCATCAGTTCTGTTTAAAATTTAAAGTTATTGATTTTCTTGCGTTCAATTTCTCACGATGAGATCGTTGCACTCTTCATTGATTCACACACCGTGACGATGCTCAAAATGAAGCAATCGTTGCCATTTTTTGTCGTTATTTTCAATTGAAGTGATGAGTGACGTGATCGGACTCCATTTAGATCTCCATGGACTCTCTGAGTAGACCCTCATTGAAATTAAGTCGAACTTTACATAAACAAGATGTGTAATGAAGCATAGCATAAAAGGGATCAAGTTTTAAAGAAATTAATATAAAATCTTACGAAATATTTAGAGAAAAAGTCAAAATTAAAATGTCTTGAAAAAACGAAACAACCTATTGCTGGATAACCGCGAGGAAGATTATTTTTTTAATAACTTTGCCAGTCCAAAACTGTCGGTTGGCGTGGCATTTTCCATTTCTTGGTTAAGTTTGACGTAGATTTCATTCATGTTCAAATAATTGGAAGTGACGGACGATTCCAATTGGCCGACGATAATCTCCTCCAATTGTCTGAACGTGGGTCTCTCATTGGGATCCGCTTTCCAACAGTTGGACCTCATTTCACCGAAAAGATTAGGAGCAAATTCTGGTTTCTCCATGCGATATCCTTTAAGTAATTCCCGGACGATTTCATGGCCAGCGTCCATTCCTGGATCAGAAAATTAATTTTCATTTTAAAACGATATTTTGTAAATTGATTGGGAAATGTTAATTTTCACCTGGATATGGAACTTTACCGAGGGTAAACATTTCCCACAAAAGAATCCCGTAGGACCAGACGTCCGATTGTGTCGAGAAGATGCGATCCGTCAACGACTCAACGGCCATCCATTTGACTGGCATCACTCCCTAATTAAAATGCAAAAGTTGAATCATTTTATTACGCAAATATGTAAAAATTTAGGAACACCTGGGCTGATTTTTTATAATTTTCTTTATAATACATTTTTTTGGCCATTCCGAAATCGGCCACTTTGGCAACTCCGTCGTCGGCCAGCAAAACATTCCGGGCGGCCAAATCGCCATGAAGGACCTATTACAAATTTGAAGAAATGAACTGAATGAATTAACACTTTTAGTAAACGCCTAATACCTTTTTAGTAGTCAAGTAATCCATTCCACGGGCAATCTGAAAGGACCAAGAAATTAAATCGCGGGTCGAGATGGGCGGATTGATTGCGACTCCCGGCTGTGATAAACCGGTAGGGGAAGTCGATTTGGAAATTACCGACATTTCGAACGCCTCATTCGTAATGGACATATTTGCGTCATCGGACAGATTTGATTGTAATTGGGTTCGTTCTCCTCCTACATTGTCATCACTTTTGACAGCACCGAATTGAAAATTACAAAATTTAATAGTTGTTATTATTTAACTTTTTGTAAACACACAAAATAACAGTTGATAGTGTATCGTCGTCACTTGGCCAAAATATTAACAAGAATTTAATTACCCGTGAATTGGGAAACCTCTTCCATCTGTGACGCTCTCTAGAATTTTCAATTGGCCGGACTCGTCCACTTGATTGAAAAAATTATTTCGGCTATTAGGAACGTTTGCAAATTTCCGAATCGACAGTATTCAACGATCAGCAAAAGTTCTCCTAATATTCAATAACAAATTTTAAAATTGGGAATAATAGCAAATTCTTTTTAAAAGATATCTTCATTCAAACCTCTGTGAACTTGTTTGGTGCATGCGCCCAACAAATTGACGACATTCAAATGCGATCCCAAGTAGATGAGGATTTTCAATTCACTAACCAGAGCTTCCAGGGCTGCGACGTTCGTTATGGATTTGATCATTTTGACTGCGACAGTTTTGACCGTTTCCTCTGAATCTTTGACTCCAACGGCTTCACCTAGGACAACTCGGCCAAAACATCCTTCGCCCAACTGTACGCCTAAACATCAAATTTATCGCACCTTCTAGCAATACTTCTAAAAGTTCTCAATAAATTAATTGAAACGCATTTCGAACCGAGTTTGAGACGATGACGTGGAAATTCCCATCGTTTGTCGTAGGGAAGATATTCAATTTGATATTCCATTGGTGTTTCGTCATTAATTTCATTGGGATTTCCTCTAAGTAATTTTTTCTATAGCTTTTCGCTTTTATATTTCGGTGATTTGAAAAATTTGTGTTCAATTAAAATTACGTAGAAACTATTGATCGAAACGTTCCCTACCTGATCACGGTACAATTTTATGCCGACGCCGATTCCAACCGCAAATAAAATTAAGAAAACCACTGTGATGATGACCGGAACGGTTGTCGGGTCATTTCCGGTGATTTCGTTTTTGGTGATTTCTGCAATAAGCCAAGAAGTTAAAAACTCATCAGAATTAATTGAAATTTAAACGTAGACAAAAGAAAATGTTACCTTTGATTCGAAAGGAAATGGTTTCGGATATTTTTTCTACGTCATCCTCGCATCGAATAGTTGTGGGTGTGTCTCGTGTGATTTCGATCAAATCCAATCGACTTTGTTCGAAAAGAGCTGCTCTGCAGTTTTCTCTTATTTGCATTCCTGGAGATAATCAGCCTGGGTCAGTTTTTGAATACTCAAAAGTACATAATAGACACTCATGGAGATAAGGGAAATGATCAACCTTTGGGTGGATTCGCCTCATCTATCAGTTGCATTTCTCCGGTGTCTTTCATTTGATAGAACCGTTTGAAAGGATTTTTTTTTCTTCGATTGATAAGCGACAAGAGATTGGTGCGACAAATGAAAGAAATGTTACTTCCAACCTGTGGTTCTGTATTAGGGTCGCCAACTCTCTCTAATCCTATTCATTAAAATTCATCAAATTGAGGCTAAATTAAATGGATAGGCCAACAAGAGCAACTGCTGGCAATATTTGAATGGCATACCATACCTGAGACAGTTATCCTGAAAACCTCTTCATCTGTTTTGAAGTTGTTCGTTTGACCTTTGCAAAGGTAATATCCGTCGTCGCTAAACTTCTTATCCTTTAGTGTCAGTCCTTGTTTCGGATCGAACGACCAATTCGATGTCGGATCAGTCAGCAAAATCTGAATTGCAATTAAGAAATGTTTGGTGTTGTTCAGAAAACTCAATTATCAGGTTAATTCATTTGGTGTTGTACTTCGGTGATCGATTCTGTGCCGTTTGCCGATATTTTTTCGTCACAATCGGAGGAATCCAGATAGTGAAGGAGAGAGACGGTGACATTTGGATGAGTGGGTTTGCAGGGAACAGTAACGATTCCACCTTTTCGGACGTGTAAAATGTTTTCCAATTCCAATCTATTCTGATATCCTTGTAGTTTATTTTTATCGATGAAAACGAGTTTCTCATCACCTATTTATGATATTGAATAATAGCCATAAGTCAAGTCAAATGATGTCTTCGCTGTAGTACCATCATGAGGTAAAATAAATCATAATATTGATATAATAATATTATTTTAGGCCAACCCACTTGAGATGTAGACGTATTGTTTGGTACTATCATCAAATTGGCTGTGATTAAAGCGATAATTGCAAGTATAATATCCCGTGTCTCTGAAAGTTGTGTCCGACAACGACATCGTGGAGAATCGAATGGAATCTCCGTTTCCCAAATCGGTCGTGTTAAACGTTTGGCGCAGACGGCTGACTTTTCCAAATTCTGGGTCCTAAAATCAATTTTTAAAAATCAAAATCAAATCAATAATTTATAAAGAAAAGTGAACTTGCTGCTTGATCGCTAACAGTGCCATCAGGTAACTGCCAAGAAACTATACTATCTGGAACTGAAGAAAGAGTAGGGCCAACAATACATGTCAAGTTAAGTTCTGTCCCGCCTTCGATCCCTCTTTCCTTTACATCCGGTATCATCTCCACCCATACATCAGTTATGTTCTTTCTTACAATTTTGTTCTCGTGCTCATACTCTAAGACTTGAGGAAATCCTTGGGCGTGATTTTCTCTGATTGGCAGAACGAGTAAAGTATACAGCACAGTCTGTAGTAGGGGCAGCATTTTCTAAATTAGAAATGATTACAATACAAAGAAAGAATCCTGATTATTTTTCATGTATGGTTAAAATATTGCCAGCGTTATATTTAATGACTTTATATTCACCGTTCATTACATTTTCCACTAAAAAGGCAATTCTTTTTAGGATTTACCACATTCTTTAGAGATGATGTAATCACCGAAATAGTTTGACTTGAAGGAATGATGTGATCCTCTAAACACGACAGTACGGCTGAACACTTTCAAATTGTAAATGAATTTACTGAAACTCGTTTACGTCTTTCTGACTTGTGATTGCATGTTTCAGTTTAAGGAAATGCGGTTACACGATTATACATTTGCCGTAACTCATTTTCCTACATATAGGTTAACCTACTTTCCCCTGGCAAAAAATAAAAGAAAAAAACTTGACAACCTGCGGCTAAACAACACCAGCGAATATCCAAATCTCTGAATGGGAGTAGGCGAATCGTGCACATGCCATGTTATTGTTTGTTAAGTAAATTTTAAATTAATAAAGCCCTTTTTTGTTTCTCTTGTTTTTAATTTTGCAGGTTAATTTGCGTTTTGTAATGCAACGTTCGGTGGTGTGCATGTGCGTGATCAACCGTAATGACGTCATGTCCGTGTTCCGTTCCTCAGCAAGTCGACTGGTCCTCTCATTTGTTCTACTATCAGCCAAATTTTCAAAATAATCGGCGGTGTCACTTGTCCACATAGGCCCAGCCGCCCAGGTAGGATCGAATTTCAATATTTTTTAATCGACTGAGCCATGATTAAGCGAAACTTTTCCTGTCCAAACGAAGTGCATTTTGTTGTTTGCATTTTTTTTTGTTTCTTTATTTGTGGTGATTCAAGGGAAACGTGTTAGAAAGGAATTTTGATTTGAAAGGTTTAGTTGGGGTTTAAAAGTTGTTAAGGAGGCAATAGGCATTTCTTTTTCTAGTTATTCCTCGGAACTTTTGACACTGCACGAATATTGAATTCAAATTTAAAATGTGACGCCATTCATATTTTCTAAAAAGGTTTTCAATCACTTAATTTAAAAGTCAGTATTTATATAGTTCATTTGAAAAAAAAAAAGACAATTTATAATTATTTTGTGATAAAAACGCAAAAATGACCGTGCTGACCAGGGCGAATGACACATACCGACTTGCAATCGCATTCCAGACTCCTATAAAAGACTTGTCGATTGCAAACTAGTTTGTGGTAACAGTTGCATAGCTGTTGACTAATATTCGATAGATAGACTATGATATAGTTTCCCCGGGCTAATAGCAGATTGAGATGCTTGGGCGGCTTACGCAGGCTGATATGCGATAACTGAAAGGTCTCCGGAAGGATTCCCGGAAGGAATTCGCAGAATGTGTTATCGAAATTGGTTGAAGTTGTGTTATGGTTTTCCGTCGGGTTTTTTTACGTGTGATGACGACTGAAGTCTATTTTTGTTTATTAATATTTTTTAAAAATAAATCATTATGATAGTTATTGTAATATACTTATGCAGATGACTTTCTAAATGTAGACCTTTGTTTCTTTTCTGTTTTTTAGAGAGGGGGGGGGGGTAGGTGGGGGGTTTATTCTCTGATCAACCATGATGAAACATCCAGTAGTATTTAAATTATTTTCTTTTTCTTCACGCGCGATAATTCACAGTTGCTGCGTTTTGGTGTCGGGGGAAACTGGACCCACCTAGCCCTGCAGTGCTACAACGACCAGCATAAAATTCCTGATTCGATGGAGCTCTCATGGATTTTCAAAATTAGTACCAACAAATTTGTTTTGTAATCACGAAGAAACTTTACGACGGCCGTTTGTCATCTACTCTCTTGCACACGCCAATCGAAAAGCAAGCTGTTCGCTTTTGTTTTTTAAAAGTGGCGCTTCAACTTTATCAGAGCCACCTAGTAGAGGAATTATGTATTCCTCTGGATTCCATGGCATCTGTCGTCTGCTTCACACTCTCGCAGAAAATGGCTGCTTGTCTGGCGTGGGGCGTACAATCTTCTTCAACAAGACGAAGGGTCACCGGACATCTATTTCCTCACAGACAATGTGTAAGTCCTTGCATTTTAAAAGCAGTATTTCTCATTTGTTGTGACATTTTCTATTGCAAACTTTTCTTGTTAAATGGCAGCCAACGATAACTCAACGTTATCGAAAGTGTTAGTGGTACAATGCTTTTAAAATAAGTGAAGTGTTCATTTTTTTCTCAACTGCCAGTCCATTCAGCACAGGCCACATGGGGAAGTTCTACACTTTGTGTCTTTCAATCGCTAGTGCCATCATTCTCAGCACATGGGGAAGTTCTTCACTTCGTGTCATTCAGCCACTTCCTTTTTCCATCTTGACTAAGCTTTTCAAAATGGATCACTAGATGTTCCTTTGTTCATAGATGATGTCAATTCTTTTGCTAAATTTCTTGATTGACTAAGTTTAGTTTTTCTAAGATTCATTAAGTTTGAGTTTCAAGTAGGATGTTAACTTGCCGTGATCCTGCCATTCATACTTTGTCATTGACATTGAAAGCCTATTTAATCTCATTTTCTTTTTGATATCTTCAGTGTGATATCTATCTTTACAAGCTGTTGGTGTTGGACTTTTTACTTATGTTTACACCCAATTAATCTTATTTTCCTTTTCAGGTCTTCAGTGCCAGATCATCGTAAGCTGTTGCTGTCATCAGTTGTACTTAGCGTGAAGGAATTCAACATTGGATATTTGGATAGTCATGCTGTGTCTTGCTACTTTATTAGAAAAGGTAACTTATCTTATTTTTATGGAAATATGAGTGCCACTATTAACTTTAAATATTTTCCTTTTCAGATTGGAGGCAGTTATGCTGTAGTGGTTCTTGTACATCATTCTTCATTTGGACATCCACTCACATGCTTGTCATCTTCAATTTCATCAATCTCTTTACATCAGCTCTGAGTGATTAATAGCTCCTTTCGAATCATTCTTGTCATGTCTTGCTAAATGTTGTTACATGTAAATGTTGCAGTCATACTACTGCAAGTTATAATTGCATTGTAGTTATTTATTAAAATATGTTGTTAATAAATATTGTATTTCATCTAAACATTTTATCATATAAAACATCATTAAATATTTTCAAAGACAAAGACAAAGCAAACAATATGTTCTATTGTGGACCCCCCACACGGGGAGCCCTGTTGCTTACTCGATCGCGATAATAACATGTAGGTTATTATTTGTTTGGCGCAGAAAGCTGTTTAATCTAGCAGTTATCGATTGCATCACTCCTATGAGATCATTGAGATCAGGTTGCGCAATCGTGTACTGCATTGGAAGTTAACTAAGACAGGGAAGATAGACCCTGCCATAATTGACTTCCAGTAGGCCAGGGAGATTACCTGACCCAAGAAAAGGGGACAAGAGTGATGAATGGGCAAAGTTTTTTCGAGAGAGATAGTCATACCTAAGCTTCCTGCTTAGCCCCATGACCCTCCAAAAGATGTCATTGAATCATGTGGCTTGCAAGTCCCCGTTCGACCAGTACTCTAACAACCACTAGCTGCTGATCACAGTGGAAGAATGACCAACCACGGGCACATGTATGCAAGGGGAAACGGGGCCACGGAAAAAGGGAGCCCAAATATGCACTCAATTTTTAAAATATCTAAAATGAAGTCGCCGCCAATCTTGATTCGTCATCTTCTTCCATTCGGTTCCATTAAAGGTGAAGTTGTAGACACCGGGGTTGAATAAGTAGTTAAGAGAAACAGAAGAGAAGTCATACTCCAAAAGCCATGACCATCTCCTCCAAGTCCCAGTTCACCACCACGTCTCTCCAATTTTCCTTCAATTCAATGCTCATTCATCATCCTTCATTCGCATCTCTCAATTTCAATGCCACATTCTGTAGATCAAAGTAACCATTGGGAGTGAATATATAGATTGCATAGATACAAATTTAATATTAATTACCTGTTATTGTTGAAAAGAACTGCAGCAACACTAGGTACATTGTCCACAGCTGATACCAGGAAACATCCTGAAAAAGAGTGAACATTGAGTGAATCTTTGGTTTGGCAGAGATAAAATGTCACAATAAATGTTGAAGATTGGAATTTCTTTAATTACAAATATTCACCAGAAAGATAAATTCACCTTAAACTGCGGCGAAACGTTGATGCCAGACTAGTTTCTCGCGTGAACGGCCATTGCAGTTTACTTGTCGGTGAAATCTGGAGGGACATTTCAAGATCAGGAAACTTTGTCGTCTTTGTCACCACTTGTCCTTATGACAGTCTTGTCCCTAAAATTAGTCGAAATACAATCATAAGTAAATAATAATATAGTTAATAGTCAAGTAGGTACCATGGTATAGGAAGATACCATGGCTTCCTATACCATGTAGGTACTAACACGAGAGAAGTAAATAACGTTAACTTAAACAATGACGTACAGATGCTTGAAGCCATTTTCTGAAGGCAGACACGAACAGCGACTGACATCTAGCGTTCAGTAATCGAAATAGCCAGCGAAACCGTGAAGCATCGAATCGCATTTGATAGGAATTTTCGTACATCTATCGCCTGTCTTACTACACAGAATCGTTAAAATAAACAAAATAAACTTGAAATTTACGTTATCATTACGTACTGAACCGATATCGTCCTTCGAATAAGAACTAAGAAAATCAACTAAATCGGTAAATGGGATTTACCGAGACAACACTGTACACTGATAATCTGACTATCCTGTCTATTCAAATGACCGATGTTTACCTTAAAACGTCTTATTCTCATCCTCCAACTTCGAATTTAAAATCTTCTTCGTACACCTAGCCCCTGTCTTACTACACAGAACCTTCGGCTTACGTCTACCTTCAGTCATCTTATTCATCACCACTTACATGCCATATCAGTCTACGTTACTCAATCCTATACTAGCTCCCAATTTCACAACATCAGAGCATCAATGTCCACCTCTTTACTACAAAGACTTAAAAAAGATGCAAGACCTAACGAAGCTAAATAGGCCCAAAGAACGCTAGGAGAGCAATCACAAGGATACGATGATAATCAGAACGAATAGGATAACATTCGCATCAGATACGCCAAACAGCAACCATAACGAATTCAAAAACAACACCAATGACTTTCCCAAACTTGACAACTCCTTAAATGCACAGCAATATTCAGTTTCAAAGAATTTTTTGGTTGTAAAGAGAAATGTTTATGCCAAAACTACAATATTTTTCAAGTATTGAACAGCTGAACCACATTTTAAATTGTCAAGTAAGGGACTCGATAAATAACTGAAACAACAAGTTTAACTTACTGTTAACTGCAATGATCTATCTTCACTGAAGACTTCGGAATCACTTTGGAATGTTGCTTGGTAGTAGGGCTGGATATTTACAGTGTCATCGTCTGCTGGTCGATGAAGAAGGAAATTGAAACAGGAACGAAGAACATTGAGCCACTAGTTGATTAAGTAGGCTAATTCTATCAGACCTGGAATTGACAACAGTTATATTTTACACAATATTTTGGATTTCGAGTAGAATTTGGGTAACTCTAGTTATGTAGTAACGCTCTGGGTTAACTTACTTACAAAATTATGGTTGAATTTATCCAGAATTCAACAAATAAATTGAAAAAATAACAGGAAGAAAGACATTTTTTCCAAAGACAAAACAGACGAAACCACAAAGACAACAACAGCGAAGGACATCTAGCGTCAGTGATTAGACACTCATCCTTAAGACTGGATTGCCAATCCAGCAATTCTTTAGACACGAATAAATCTTAAATATACTACTTTTTTTAAACTTTAACTATGCTTAAATTGATGGAAACTGTATGGAGAACAAAGTTCACTTTTTACTTTTAGGCAATTAGAAAACTCAAATTTACCGGAAACACACCGGAAGTACACCGATAGCTCCTCAACTATTGAGCTGTGATCAAAACTACTTACAGATTCGTGATCCCCATCAAATTTCAGGTGGGGCTGGTGCATTTTAAACGAAATCCATGACATGGCCCAAAAAAAATTTCTCTGAACTTACATCGTCGATTTTTGCGATTTTCGACGATTTTTGGGTATTTTGGATGGAGACATGAACTTTATCCCATTTTGCACGAGGATCACGAAAATCTAGTTCTTTTTTGCATCAGCTCAATGGTTACTTAGCAATAAGCACATTTAGAAACCGGAAGTAATATAAGAACACCCTGTGAATCAAACGAAATTTTTTTGCAAACCCAACTAATGAACTTTGTTTCCAAACCAATAGACGTCAATAGTGAGGCAAGACTTACTTGAAAACTCTATTTTGAAGCTGCCTTGAAAGTAATTTGTAGTATTTGATCCATATTCATGCATGCTTCATTAAAAACACTAGTCGCCCACGTGAATTCAAAACACGAAATCGTCGATAAGAAACTAACACTTATTTTATAATCAAAACACTGCCAAACTGAGAGTGACGAACTGCGTTTTAATTATATAATTCACAACACCAGCAGCAACTGACACGAGTGTTGACATTAACAACCAGCAGAGAGCAGACGAAATACTGACGAATGCTTACTTGCGACACTTGCCGTCTGCTGTACGTACACACTAGCCGCATAAAAGTTTTTACATTTTCTTCGTCCGCAAGATGGCGAGGATTTAATAAGAGTACTATCGGTTTACAATCAATTGTTTTTTGATTATCTATTTAATTGAAATCGATAGCTACGAACTCGCTCCCAATTATTTTAATCCTCGACACGGATACTCTTAAGTCTTGATCACTAAAGATTTGATAACATATTAACGAAATGTATTGTATAATTCAGACAGCCAAAGCCATTGATGTATTCGCTACTTGTCAATTGGTTACAGGAGAATACATCCGTCACAAGAAAATGAATTTCGTCCAATTGAGGCAAACAACATTGAATGGGATCAAATTGTCGTTCGGTATTCATGTGTAGACGGAAAATCGAGAAATTGGTGGATAGCAGAGGATTGGCGAGGAAAAGGAAAAAACACATTCGATAAAAGGTGAGGAATACTTTTTTTGACGAACCATCCAATTTTGTTCTTTACCAGAATGAATGGATGGATGGAGGTTTTTCTTTTTACAAACGATGGATGGGTTATATACCTAGTCACACTTCTATGCAAAAGGCGAACAAAAATACGAGAAAAAAGGGAACCAACAAAAAAGAGAATCCTCCATTCTTCGTCACACGACTTGGGCTCTAAATACGAGGCACATCCAGTAATTAAATTCTTTAATCTTTTTTTTTTAACTTTTTCTTTCTTTTTCTTCATGCTGTGTCATCAGCTCCAAAAAGGGAAATAATAAAGAAAACGTTGGTGTTTCTCTCTCATCTCCCTTTAAAATTTAGCGCCAAATACAAGGACCATCATCTCCAGAAAGGTTAAATTTTTTGTTGTTGTCGAGGCACACGAGTGGTTCGCGAATGAGGTGGGAGAAAAACGGGGACGAGAAGTTTTTTGAGGCGAGCGAGCCAAGTCCGCTAATAAAAAATGTAAGCATCTTCCTTGCTCCAATAAGGACTAACACACAATTCTTTCTTGGGAGGGATTGAAGAGGATGATGGGGGGTATAATTGATAAGATATTTGTGTGGGTGTAAAAAAAATTACGACATAGGAACAATTATGGCTAATTACACTCTAGAGCGCGATAGTTGGGTAAGTGATGAGTGCGAGGGTGGAGGTTCCAAATGTGTTGAGGTGAAACAAAGAGAACAAATCAAAACAGAATCTGGAAAGAAATGATAATAAGATTAAGAGACAGAAAGAGTCAGGAAGTGAAAGAACATATGGGATGCGGCAACTCTCCTGACTTTTTCTTGGTAATGCAACACGAAAGCGTATATCAATCATCATTGATGTTATATCATGAAATGGATCAATTCATTGGGCAAAAGTGTGTGTTGATGGGTGGAGGAAAATGATTTAAAAAAGTAGGAAAAAAGAAATTTGCAGAGATGAATAGCTGTGGGATTAACAGTTGACGAGTCTTTTAACATGTCAAAAATTACAAGTACAACCAAGAGTGCAAACAAAGTCTCTAAGTCACTCACAAAAGGCCAGTTCCAAATGTGTGTGACTCGCTAATTGATTTATCAAAATGATTGGAAAAAAAAAGAAGGAAAGAAAAGACAAAACATATCGGGAAAAAAGAACAAATTAATTAAACCCTTGCGCACACACACAAAAAAAAACCCGATGCGGCTTTTTACTAGCGCATTTGACTGCGACGAAATCAGGATCTTCAATATAATACGATGCTGATGTACGAGATAAGAGTGAATAAGGGTAAAGGGGATGGATGCAAAAGTGTGAGGAGGGCAAAGGTGCGGCATCAAATTAACAAAGAGGCAGTTTTGTATTGGGGTATAAACGGGGAAAAGGAACGCCAAAAAAATGTCGTGAAATCATGCAAATATATCATCCATCTTTGCAAAAAAAAAATGAGGAAAAATGGGTGTGTAGATGTGGTGTGTCTTGTGTTGTTTCTTTAAGCGCGTCAACATTCTCCTTCGACAACTTTAGCTATAATTAATAGATATTTTTTTATGCTTAGTTTAGTTTTCAACTTTCATCAATACTCCGGGAACTTTTGCACTGCACTACGTCACGCCACACACTACAAAGAAAAAATAACTACTGCGGCAATATCTCCATTGGACGAAAGTCGACGACGGGCAGACGAATTAGAAGGAAACGGAACCAAATCAAGAGAATGAAATCCACGTCGCGCGCTCAGCCATTTTCGAAACGTCTCAAACTGCCGCCGCGCAAACTGTTGTGCAATCAATGTTCACACACCACCGTGGCACAATCTCTTCAATTTTCGATTTCCCTACTGCTCCCATCACTATCCCAAATCACCGACTTTAGGTCTTGATGTTGTTGTTGCCACCGTTTGTTAACTTTCTTCTTCGTTCGTTCTACTCAGTGAACCAGAAATGCTGGTACTGGGCCTTGCCTGGACTGTTTAGCGAGGCGTAAGCGTATGGAGCGACAGCCGCTGCCACCTGAGGATGGGCCTGGAACACGGCCGATTGCTGCAAGTGAGCTGGAAGTGGATGACTATGATGAGGGTGACCACCGTGGTGCGTTCCGCTCAAGACGGGACCAGCTCTGGAGCTGCTGTGATGTGCAGGCGGTGGAATCGTACTGATAAAAAAGATAATCATCAAATTATAGAAAATAATTCAATTTTAAATTGTTCAATGAGTCAATTTTACCTGCGATACAAATCCGGTTGATGGTAAAGAGGTTGGCCGGCAGCTGCCGCGGCCGCCGCGTTCAACTGATGCTGCGGCGAAAGACAGAGGGCGGCAGCTGCAGCGGCGGCCACCGCCGCCGCCGCCTGGTGACGACTGGAAGGGCCCGGTTGGGGTGACAAGTGTGCGTGACGATTACTCCTGCTAGAGAAGCCTAACAAACCATAGACATCAGTCTTGATTGGTCCTAACGGTGCAAAATGTCCAGTGTCTATACTGTAATAGCCATTCTGTTCCCGCTGCTGCTGCAACTCGGCGTCGAAACGCTGCTGGCGATGCGCAGCTGGTGGATGCAAATAATCTCTTTGCTGCTGCTGCTGCTGTTGTTGCTGCTGTTGCTGCACTTGCTGTTGTTGTTGCTGCTGCTGCTGTTGGTCGTAATCCTGACGATAGGTACGCTGATGTTGCTGCTGCTGCGAAACCTGTTGAGGTGCCGGCTGGAAGTGAAGGACTTCCGAACCGTTGCTAAAGTCACACGGCTGGTGAGTCATTGACGGCCTGTCTGCACCACCATATGCGTCCATGTAGCCCCCATCGCTTGCCATTTGGTGCTCCTGTTTCGGCTTGTCGGCCATACTGCTGCCACCTTCAGTCTGGGCTTTGGCGAGCAATCGTTTCTTCTGCGAAAGGCTGGCTCCGTTGTTGCCGTTGTAAGACGACGACACAGATGCCGGCTCTGGCTTGATCTCACGCACCACGTAACTGTTGGCATTCGAGTTGTTGTAGTGCTGTTGCCGAGGGTGGTGGCCTTTGGCTGGACTACGATGTTCTTCATCACTATCTGGCACCGTGACGCAGCTGACAACCTTGGTAAAGAAACGAAACAGCAGAAGATAAATAAAAAAATATGTTGATGGGTTATCAAACAAATAATAATGTTGATTACCGGGCGGACACGATGTTGTTGATGGTGCTGCTGCTGATGTTGTCCTGCAGCTTTTGATCGGACAGACGTTTTCTGAGAATTTGTTCCTTCGTCATCCGAATCCGAAATGGTAATCACCGATACGGCAGGCGAAGGCGTGTCCTCTATGGTAATTGTTGGTTGCCTGTGATTCCTTCCGTTGTTGTAATGCTGCTGTGAATGTTGTTGCGGATGTTGCCAATGCTGAACGGGTGAATTCCTTCTACGGTATTGCTCGTTCTGTTGTTGTTGCTGCTGCTGCGGTGGAGAGCTTTCTTTCACTCGTTTCTTGACTGGACTAAGATGGACAGACTCTTTCTTGTCCACCATATGTCCTTGATGACCCGATCGTTGCTGAATTTGCTGCGACTGTTGGTAATGATGTTGTTGCTGTTGTTGCTGCTGCTGTTGTTGATGGTGGTGATGCAATTGTTGTTGTTGATGTTGCTGTTGAAGCAAATGGGCCGGTTGCGGAGCCTATTACCGAAACCCAAATTGATCATTAAGAAAAAAAAATTATGAAATATAAAACAATCGTCGTCATTACCTGTAGAGTGAAAAGTGCAGACTTGTGTGCAGCGCCGCTATTTCGTTTGTTATTAGGCCAGTGATCTACAACGCTGACAGTGTCATAAACATCGGGCAAATCGACAGGGAAGATGGAGCGCTGGTCTTGGTGAACTCCTCCAGACTGGTCAACCAATAAATGACGCCCCCAATCAGAAGCGTCGGCAGCTTGCAAAAGGGCAGTCGCCGGCTGTTGTTGGAGAGCGGACGAATGCTGGTGGTTGGGCGCTAACTGCTGCCAGGAAGGAACCAACGTCATTTGGCGGTTACCAGGCCAGCAACCTGGTCCCTGGGTGGCCAACAGAACCTGTCGCCCTGATTGCTCCACCATAGAAACCGGAACATATTGCTGCTGGGCCAAGGGAGCCTGGTGGAGCTGCAATTGAGGCGGCTGTTGGGCTACCACCGCCACTGGCTTCGACGGTGACGTCAAACTCTGATAAGACGGCGGGCACAACAACGAAGAAACAAATTGGTGTTGAAAAGGATCCGCTCGAACAGCAGCACCTGCGATGTCACAAATAAAAAAGAGAGAAAATATTGAAATAGACGTCAGCAAAGCAAACAGGATAACCGGACCAGTGTTTGTCTAATGACGTCAACCATACCTGCAGCATATTGGCGGGCCGCTGCTGCAGCCGCAACTGCATTACGGCCATTGTAAAGAGCAGCCGGATACTGGCCGTTAACGGCGGCCGCAGCCGCTGCTGCAGCTGCAAACTGGCTGTTGAAGGTCAGCGTGACATTGCCATTAGTGCCGGGCACGAAGTTTGCCACCAAAGAGCCGGCGGGAGTCGAAGAATGTCCCTGCTGGCCCAAAGTATTGGGTGGTTGGTAATGACTGCGACGGCAAACTTCCATCATCTGAACGCTGGCCTTGACATTGCTGCAGTGAGCGTAATCGACGAGATGAGATAACGTCACAAACTGATGCTGAAGAGCCTCGCCCGGTGTGATGCGCCGCTCCTGATCCATCGTCAACATCCGCTTGAGAAGGTCAATGAATTCACGTCGGTCTACCTTCTCTGCCAGCAATTCGCCACCTTCCAGCTCAGTGGGCACGTTCACTTGGCCAATGTCTTCCAGACAGTTGAAGATATATTTGCGGGCCTCTTTAGACTTGGTGCCCGTCTCGGCTTCGTGTTCTTCGGGCGTTTTCAGACGCCAGAACGGGTAATTTGCATCCATCTCCCGATAAAAGAATTTCATCGTCTTGGTTGCAGAGTTGAGCATCCGATCCGACGAAACGCCCTGCGTCTGGGTAATGTATCGGATTTGATCGTACTCGGAGGAGCCCGGGTAGAGAGGCCATCCGAGGAAGAGTTCGGCCACTACGCAGCCCAGCGACCACATGTCAATGGCCTCCCCAAAAGGAAGTCCTAGGATGATTTCGGGAGCTCGGTAGTAACGCGATTGCAGATATGTGTTACAAATTGCCTTGCTAACGTGAGAAGCCGAGCCGAAGTCAATCACTTTGACTCGGTAAGGCTGCCTCACTGGATCCACCAACATAATGTTTTCCGGTTTCAGGTCAGCGTGAATCAAGCCAAGTTGTTTTAGCTTCAGCAAGGCAGTCAGCACCTGAAAAAAAGAAAGAAACGTTAAATGAGATTAAAAACTAATTATTCGTCAGGACTGAACATACTTGTTGCATGATTGGGCGAATATACTTTAAAGGCAAAGGGCTAAACTTGTTTTGCTTCAAAAAGTCATAGAGGTTCTGCTCCAATAATTCAAAGACCAAACAAGTATGATTCTTGTGCTGGAAGCACTCGTGCGCTCTGATGAAATTAAATTCATCAGCATTCTCCTGACTCAATCGCGACAGGATATTGACCTCGATTTGACCTTGGCGGGCGTAAGACGGGTGATTTTTTAAGATCTTGATGGCCACAACTTCGTTGGTGCCCTTCTTCCAGCATTTCACCACCTATTAAACCAAAACAAACATGTAGCAATTGTAAATTTACAGCCGTAAAATGTTTCGATTGCAAACACAATCGAGTTCATTACCTGCCCGAAGGTACCACGGCCAAGGAACTCGAGGACTTCGTATTGATTACTTAGTGAGCACAAGACCTCGTGCTGAACTAGCTGGTAATCACCATCAGCTGACGAGGAACCTTGAGGAGCAGCAGCAGCCACCGTTGGCTGGACGTGCCCATGGCCTTGCGCTGGCTTGTGAGAAGCAGTCATGGCTCCTGCGCTCGTTTCCTTAAAAGAAAATCCACCAAAAAACCGCATTGAAAACATCCGTCCGACCGATTGGCCCCTCTCTTCATCACAACTGATTTTTTTGTTTGTTCTTCTCATCTCACCTGTACTTCGTTTACAGTTTCGTGTTTGCGCTTCACGCCTCCCTGCCGCTGTTGTTGTTGATTGAATTGAAAAGTATCGAGCAACTTGATAGCAGAAGTACGGACGTAATTCTGTTGCTGCTGTTGTTTGCCCAAAGAAGATGATGATGCTGGGCTTTGACTGCAATCTACACTCTCGTGACCCACAGGACGCCTGCCTCCAATTACGTTACCACCCACCTGTCAAAAGGAAAAAGAAGAAAGGTTGTAGATTTCATCACGGGGAAATCCATTGTAAACTTACGGCCAGGGCATAGCCCGTCGTTGTGTGGATGCGGTCTTGATTCACTCCATGACTGCCGCGACTAGGACCAGAACTGCTAGTGCAGCCTGTTGTGCTGGATACTTCATAGAGGCTGACTGAATCAGATTGACCCAGTTGCTGCTGCACAGAAAGACTGCAGAGGTCCACTGCCTGATGTTGCTGGGGAAGTGCATGGTCTAGCTTCAGTTTCTTGTTAGCGCTCTGTTGCTGCTGATGATGCTGTTGTTGATGGTGGTACTGATGAGACAATGAACTGTGGGCCGGCTGAGGTTGTGTTAGCTGTGGCTGACCATACATGTCCAGCATTCCCTAAATGATAAAAAAAAAACAATAAACATTAAAGCAACACTTTGCAGGCAACAAGAGAGAGTACAGAGGTGCCCTTCAAGTATCTAAACAAACCACTACTTTGCTTTATAGCATGGGAGCGAATGAAAACAATAAGTTTGATTCTCGCAGAGCAATAAAAAACCCACCCCCTGTCAGACAAGAGACACACAACTATAGATGCTATGTCATGTATTGAGGATTACCACGAATGGCCGTGACGTGCGAATTTGTTTGCGACCTGGTAAGTTGCATCACTCGTAGCCGTTTCGTTTGACAGGAGTGGCATCAAGCCAAAAACTATCGACGAGACACTCACTGAGGATGAAACACTTCATAAGTCGAGTCGAATTCCAAACGTCACAACAAAACGAGAATATTTTTACTTTTCTTTTATTTCAATCTCGTCTTTTTCCACGCACACACACAAGAAGAGTTCACCTTGCTCCCAACAATAGTGCAAAACACTAAGAAATTGTATCCGAGTCGGCGCACTTGTTCCCCCTTGCCTAAAACGGAGAAATGATACAGAGGGGGGAAAATAACACACGGCTGATGTGTCTACTACATTGAAAAATAAAAACGAAGCACTAAATATTAGAAAACCGAAATGTCCACCTGAAGATTGTCAAAGAACATGAGAATCGACTGTTTTTCCTTACCTCAATAGTCGTCGTGAGCTACCCATGCAAACAAGCTGAAAGATTCGAGAAACTTCAAACAAAGAGAGTTGGCGATGACTCCATTTTGAGAGTCAGACTCTGAGGAGAAATGAATGCGGACTAGTGGTGTGTTGGTCTGTTCTGTGTGTACCTCCCCTGCTCACACAGTGGTGAAGGGCTCTGCGATCGCAGTGAGATCTGGTGGTAAAATGAAGCAATTTGAAAGATACTAAACAGCAACTCCCGGCCTCTGCTCTCGCTCGGCGACACCAACACGAAAAATGATTGTTTTTGTGTTTTTTTTTCCCAGGACTAGGGCTGTGGCCCGGTTCATGTTTTCAGCCCGTTTTCGACCCGAAAGAAAGCAAGCGAAAATCTTCGCGGCTTTTCTCCTTTGTACATCCATATCCTTAAAACGCACATTTTTTTGCTACGAAAACAAAAGCGATAACGAAGGGTAAGATACACACAGGAGAAAACCCGCGGAGATTTTCGCTTGCTTTATTTCCACAACCCGTTTAGCCCGAAATGTGAACCGGGCCACAGCGCTACCCAGGACACTGAAATATGTCGTCATCATCAGCAAAGTGGGTGGTAGTGTACTAGTACATTTCGTTTTCAACTGAAAGCAATTTCTCCGCGCCTTCTTCGCTCTATTTCTCGTCTGCACGATGAAATAAGAAAGCTTCAGCTAACCGCTAGAGCAGAGCGCAGCCCAAAACTCTTTTCTTTTTAAAAAAACGCTACTGCATAACATGTTTCTTAGAAATTATTACACAGTGTGTTTATAATACTAGCAGTGGCAAACATTTTTTTTTTTTTTTTAAAAAAGGAGACGATGTTATTTCCTTTTTGCTGCAGTCGAATCGCAGCAGTTAGCCTTCGCAGAGAAATCGGTGTCACGGTCCTTTTTTTTTTATTTTGTTCATTTAATTCTTTCTTTTCTTTTCTAGCTAAAACTGGAATCACACGTCCTGAGACGACTGTTCTCTATCGACTTTACATCATTGGCTTCATTGCACAATCGGTCAAGATGGAAAATCGACAAAAGTCGTCAGTTCTCTCTTTCTCTCCTTATATTTGCTGTCTGATTCTTTCTTTGTCGGGATTATAATATAGGCTACTACCTATAAGCGTTCCAACTGCACATTACATAATCCTTGTTGTCCAGCTCTTCGTGTATGGCGTCTATACTGACAACTCTGACCGATGACTGACGAAATGATCCAGAACTGCGTCTAGCCGTATAAGAAACTCTACGACGCGTGTTATAAGTCTCTCTCGTTATTTTTTTATTTATTTTGTTTGTTTCAAAGCTCCAAAAGTCTTCCACTATACATCCGGCCGTTGCTCAGCACTCAACAGCATAGAAAATAAAGATAAAGACGTGGGGGAATGTTGAAAAAAGCAGAGAGAACCCTGCGCTTGTATATACTATATTATTGCCGGAGAAGCTTTTCCGAGACTCTGTGAAGTATATTACGACCCATTGAAAATGAGGGGACTTGAAGAGAGTTTGGGAACTTGAAAGAGACTTTTTCTGTCTACATAACCTTTTTTTTTTCTTTTTTGGAAATAAGAATACGGGCATGGATCACGCACAACGCCTTGCTCTCTCAGCTGAGCTCTCTTCTTTCATCAATTAGGGTGGAGAGTAGGAGGTGTGTACGACCAGGTTCTCTTTTAAAAAAGATAGTGAAGACGAAAAGGAGAAGAGAGAGAGAAACATGAAAGTTATCCCTTGGTTTTTTTTTTCCTTGCGGGCTTAAAGTTGTTAATTTTTGTTTCTTTTTTTTTCTACCCTTCAAGTTTGACGCTATGTAGTATATTCGTAATGGCACGTATTTCTTTTAAGGTTGTGAAGTGTGTAGTTCAGGCTCAGCTGGGGATATAATTTCGATGAAGGAAAAACCCTGAAACACGCGGGAATTATACATCTCCATGAGCTAATAAGAAAAAAGAAAGAAAAACCCAGCTGTGTGCCTGTGCCCATCTTTCTCTGAGCTGGTAGAGAAACACCCTTGGAGCTGATACGATTCCCCTCACACACACACTTATTCAACATGTATGCGACAGGAGGATATCTGACGTCAAGATATCAAACGAGTAGAGGGAGGGAGGGGATTATATATTTATTCCCAACAGACGCTCACCCACAGACACACCAGACTTAAATAATAATAATAATACTGACCCGTGAAAACTAGTGGCGGCTCGTCGAAGGCTATCAAAAACATTCAAAAGAATTTCTTTTTCATCTCCACCTTAAGCTCTAGAGAATAAAAACAACAAAAATAACAAAAAGAGATATACATATTATTAGACTCTAGGGATCTATTTGGCAAACGTCTCGATCTATCCTGACTGGTCGATAAGGGAATTGTCAGCCAAAAGCCCATCGATTCAATTCCGCCCCGATGCAATAGATCAGAGAGAAAGTCAGTCAGACCCAACTAGCTACGCAGCTAAAGAGTATGATGTGATGACATTGAAGAAGAGACTGGCTATATGTCTTCAAGTGGGCGGTATACAGGATTCAACGACCCAAAGGATCGATATTTATATAGCCGTTGATTCGTTCACATACACACGTAGACACAACGGTGCAAGAGTATTACCATATACATAAGTATGCACACACACACACACACACACACACAGAAAGTTGTCTTACTTTACTTAACTTATTTACAGACACACAACTTTGAAGGATTGACTGAGACTGGGAAACCCGTTCCGCGTACAGACAATCTAAATTATTAAAGGGATTCAACTCCGATGAAATGATTGACGGGTTTCGCTCCGCTTCTCCACAGCGATTTGGTTTTCAAAGGTTGTTGTTGTTGTTGTTGCAACACGATCGTTTCAGCTCTCATGTCCAACAACATCAGATCAATATGAGGTCGACCTTCTTCTTCATTTGTAACTGAAAATCATTTGGATTTTGTAGAGAGAAAATGGTTTAAAATTGAATTGAAAAAAGTTTTTGACATTGGGCCATCGTATCACCTGGAGCGTGATTATTGCCTTGCGTCGTTGATGATGGATTGAAATCGTTATGACGGAAACTGATGCTCGATCGAACTCCTCGGCCCATACTTGTGAGGGCTACACTGCTGGCTGTAGCTGCGCTAGTCCAGTCGGGTCTCAAAAGGGTGAATCGGTGATAAAAATCACGAACGGCCGCACGAAATGTCGGTGTAGTGAACGTGTACTACGTTAGAGAAGAAAAGATAAGGCCATATAATCGATGGACACAAGTCCCCCCCCCCCACCAAAACATGTCCAACTCACTAAAAGAGGATTGATGGCCGAGTTTACGGGCAAGATGAAAACGACCAGCCAGGCGTAAAGATCTGCGGGAATGTAGACGTTGGCCAATGCCATGATTTTCAAAAGAATGGTGGGCATCCAGCAGAGGCAGTCGGTGAAAACGATGAAAAAGAAACGGACGGCTATTTCGATTTCGTTGGGTGCCAGCGGCGTGGCCGTTCTCGTCCGTCTGATGCTTACGAATAGCGCCGTGTACACGCCCACAATCACCAGAACGCTGGAATTATATAAAGTATACAAGTTTCGTATCTTCTTTTTCCTATATAATCCATCAGAGTAAAGAAAGAGACAAGATATTATCATCATATTACCATGAGCCATTGATGCCGATGTAAAGAAATGCAGAGTATTGCCATCCCAACGCCGACGGTTCGTGAATGTGAAGAGGGAAACAGAGTCCGTTGCTGCCGTGATGACGACCCATTTCGCTCCAATAGAGCACTATATAAAAGTAGGAAAAAAACCAGGATAATAAGTTGGTTTCATTTTTTTTCTTCTTTTTAGGTGAAACGTTTTCACGTTTAACGGTCGAGTCGTTCAGAATTGAACGATCCTCGTTGAGTTAAAACGAACCAACCCGTTTATACTACATAGGAGACTTTATCGATTCTTTTTTGAAAAGGCGAGGAAGATAAGTTTTACGACGAACCTGGAATGAGAGCCAGGGCTACACCGACCATCCAGATGAGAGCCGTGCTGATAAAAGCCGCACGGAAATTGAGGGTGCGCTCACCAAACGGATGTGATATGGATACAAATCGTTCGACCGACATGAACGTCAGCAACAGAAGCGAGACCTAAATTATTTTTTGGTAAAAAGAATCAAATCAAATTGAAATCGATTTTTCGCTCAAACAAAGAGTTTCAGAACCTCGGACGTTGAAACGGCAAGGATGCGGATGACTGTGCACTGCCATGACATCATCCATTGATGCGCATGCTGATTGTACTGCCCACGGAAACTGATATCACGCTCGCCGATGCACAGCAGGTAGATACCGATGCACATGTCTGCCGCTGTTTATTTGAAATCAATAAATTATAAATAAATCCCAACGAGTGAAATTGAAATTGGAAACGAACCTGCCAGGTTTTTGACAAACATGGCCAATATTCTGTTCTCCGTTTTGGCCAAGTTTCGGCCGCCAAGGACGAGGGCATTGCCGACGATCGTCAATATTCCGATGATCCATAGGAAGGCCCGATGGACTCCGTGCGAAATCAGATCAGAAAACGAGGACACGCCTGTCATCCGAATAGATTAATTAATAAAACTCTATTTTGAAACAAATATTAGCTACTGAAACTGAGACGGCGAAGAGAAATTTGATGAACTGACCGTCAGAAAGCGGCTGACATTTCGATGCGTGAGGGACGTAAGAACAAAAGCGAAAATTCATGAAATACCTTGAAAGAAATATCGTGAAAATTAATCTGCAAAAGATTGTTTTTAAAAATGAATTTTGATTACGCGAAATCAAGTTGAGTGGACGGAGCGAACATGGCTTCGCTGATGTCGGGAATGTCAATATCTTGCAGTCCCCTGCGATAACGCAGAATTAGTTTTTTTTTAAAAGGCGGACATGTTTATGATATAAGAATTAATATTACAGCGATTTGAGATTGGCGAGCGGAAGAAAGAGTCCTGCTGGAACATGGTGGATGGGATTGAATCCCAATCGTCTACGATAACAAAACAAAGAAAAAATCACATGAATATTTAATCAAGTCTTTCCGAGAATTTGTGAGTTATTTTCCCGCGGGAGAGAACCGTAGCCATCTAGCGGTCAATGAATAAAACTCACAGCTGCGCCAAATTGTGTTGCGATCGAAACAAAGTTTCGGGCACGTATTTCAGCATGTTGTAAGACAGATCTCTATAAACAAAATTTGAATATAAAATTAAATTTTGTTTTAAAAAAAATATGAAGACGTTCAATTTGACTTACAGGAAATTTAATCGCGGTAAAAGGACGAACGCGTCCTCGTGAATGTCTTCAATTAAATTATGTTTCAGATCTCTGGAATGGAACAAAAAAAACGTTCAAATGTTCAGTTGGCAGGCGATTTCAAACGACCTCAATACATCATAATTATTATCGATACACGTTATGCGAAAAAAAAAATCGATGCGGGTGTCACTTCTAAAATATTGATGCGACTCTCGCCCGCATATCCATCAAAGTCCGCTATGTACAGAAATATCAATTGATTATTAAGTTGCACTTACAATAGAACCAGGTTGGGTAAAGAGGCCACCGTATTGTTTCCTATTATCCGAATTCGATTTTCACTCAGAAAGCTACTCGAAAAACAATAACGAATAAAAAACAGGGAGACATTATAGGTCAACTTGTCTCTGTCAGAGACGATAATTTATCAAACTTGTATAGTACGTACAGATCCATGAGCGACTCCAAATGTGGGAAGACATTTTCCGATCCTAGATCCAAATGGTTATGAGACAAGTCCCTAAAAAATTCCACACAACACAAAGAAAACAAGTATTATAGTCATGGAGTGTAACAAGAATAAGAAATGGATGGGACGGATATCGCCGTGACGGGAATGAATAACACTCTTCATTTCATCATGTTTCAAATGTGTAGCTACAACCATTTTCTTACAGCCAACGCAACGATGTCAAACGATGGAGAACTTTCAGACTCGTTGTGTTGCCCAACTGGTTGCGAGACAAAAAGAGCCACTTCAAACGTTCCAGTCCCTGAAAGGTGCTAGCAGAAAGGTCCGATAGTTTGTTGCCACCCAGCATACTAAATCATGCAAAAAAATTGTTATTTAGATTTTTTTGTTTTCCTTTTTCTCTTTTTTTAACCGGTTATTTTGACTGTTTATTGTCAAAAAAGCGAATAAAAATAAAAATGTTAAAAAAAAAAACATATTGCCATGTACGAATGGAAATATACAGCGGCAATAAATAGGGTACTTACAGTTTAGACAAGTTACGTTGATGGCTCAGTGCGTCGTCTCCTATCACCTCCAAAAGGTTGTCATCCAGTCGTCTGTATTCATAGTAAAATATAAAATACGCAAAAAAAATGATCCGTACGTTGTTGCAAACATGTTGGCTGTGTACTCACATGACTTCCAGGTCATAGCCTTCAAGATCTTGAGCAGACAAACGTCTGATGGAATTATTCATCAACACCCTGCGGTAGAAATAAAACATCAAAAGTGAAACACTACGCCGCGAATCATTAAGAAACACACACAAACACAAACAGGGTCGTTATTGTGCGCCGTTTCTGTTGTTTTTTTAGTTGTTTTGCATAATATGTACAACAACCATGTTTTGTTCTCTCTGTTGGCGTGTGATAAGAAAATAGTGGAACACGATATCAAAAATGGGCGACTATTTTTAGGATGTGACGTACAATCGTGAAAGGCGAGCATCCACTTGAGGCACCGTATTCAAGTCCAAATTGAGGCAAATCAGCCAAATACGATTTTGACATTTACATCCTCTCGGATAGTCTTTGGCAGCTACAAATTATTGAGAAAAAAAAATCAAATAAATACAATTCAATTTGATTCATTCACAAAATGAAAACTGACAGCAATTCATGAACATTGGAGATACGGTGACCGGTAGAGCAGTGGTCCATTCGGGCGTCGTATGATTCTGTTCCGATTGAAAGTTGACAAATGATTGGAGTTCTCCATGATTGTCACCTATAATCAATCAGACAATACAAACCAGAAAAAAGAAAAAGAAAATACATTAACGATGCGTGCACCGCCATCGCAAAAACAAAAAGTTCTAGGGACGCGAATGAAAGTATTATAGGAACAGCTGCAGGGAGTCGATTGATTGCCCCCAATTCCGGCCGAAATGGCACACAGTACAAGCCAGCAGAGAGTCGATCTCTACGCACAGTTTCAGCTGATCGATGATTGTATCAAAAGAGAAATAAAGGAGAGAAACAAGAGAATACAAATGAGAATAAATATAATAGCTTACGGCATTTGTAGTCATCTTCATCGCTGCCGTCGGGGCAATCCGGCCGGTTGTCGCACAGCAAACGACGGGGTAGACAAACTCCGCTGACGCTATCATTACCAAGACAACGGAACGTACCCAATGGACAAGACGAACCTATATAAGAAAAAGATGGGGGGAGAAATGATCAAATAACAAAATAAAGGCAACTCAAATCTCTTCGCCGGCCGTGGATTTGTCACTTGGAGCGTTCACATCCGTTTGACCAGTGATTTATCGATACGAGCCGCTCTCTAAAGAAATACGTGTACGTCACATAGTAAAAAAGTTGATCCTATTGAGAGTCTGTGTGGAAGCCGATCAACACAATCCGCAGAAAGCTCGGACGAAAAGAAAAATATAATAATCCCCCAATTGTTTGTTGTGAGACCACCCACGAAATCCGCATTTAACGATCCTATCGGTCAGCCAACGTGACACGCACAAACCAAGAAAATAAAACTGGACCTGACAAATGGTCGTCAAAAGTAAGAGCTCACCAGACTTGAGATTCATCAGTGAATTGAGCAACGAAAACAAGTTAATATATGGAACTTCTCTTGCTGTTACTGCGGTACTAGTCTAATTTGGGGGAGAAAAGTTTATTTGGCCAACGGTGTGTGCCCTACAAAAGTTGAGTCTTCATCAAGAGAAATGGATCGATTTCAAGCGCAAAAGGCCAACACCGAGAACGGTTGAAAAGAAATCGACTGGGTAAAAGTAGGAACTTGTTGACTACTTACACACAGTTCGGTGATAAAGAGCTAAAAAAAAACAGGCACCTGTTGATGTCGTTCTACAACTCCGAGACACTGTTTAAAATTATTTTTTTTTTAAAAGAGAAAGAGAGAGAAAACAACACGCAACAGTATCCCCACAGCCGCAAGACGTTCCACGCATAATTATTAGCTAGAGTCGAAAATAAAAAACTACTTGAAAGATTGCCTATCCTGATTTGGTAGTCATCAAAGAAAAGAAGAATAAAGATAAACCAAGTTGATTTCTGTCCCTTGTTACACAAAATAAACAAACTCGGGAGTCTAATTTGGTGTGCTTTAGATATCTCGTTTTACACAAACAAAAAAAAGGTCCACTTGAATGGAAATTTGGCACTTACTCTGCGAAAGGAGAATGATGATGATGCTGATGGTTAACAGTAGGCAAAAGACGCACAAACCGCCCAGCAGAGTGCAGCGCATTATGACGTCGTTTTCTAAAAGGTAAATTTAAAACAAAAAAATAAATATGAAAAAGAATTTTCTTTTTAAAAAAGAAATAAATAAATAATACCAAGCGGAAGTGTGCGAGTGTTTGGTAACTATATAAGACGGCCGATTCACTTCTCGGCAGGACAGCGATGAGCCCAACTCTAGCGCAAAACTTTCTCCGCGACTCTATGCTGAACGCAGTTGTCTCGCTACGTTTATAACACACAGCACACACAACATTTCAATTTCTTACTCAGTCACGACGGGGCGGACGTCGACCAAAAAGGAAGGGGAGTTTGCGCGTCTCTTTGCAGCAGCAGCAGCAGCTCTACCACCACCACCACCACCACATAAGTTTCTGTGTACGATTTCATTCAGTTTTGCGGCGCCATCTGCCGCTTCTTCCATGCGGGAGACGTTCACTATACAATAATCCTCTCCCACTCTGCAAAAACGACGACTACTTGCCTAGCGCAACGGTGCGCTGGTGTATACCGTCCGTGGCCAGTTATCTTCAACAGCAATCAACACAAAAAAAATGTTTTAGCTTCTGGTGGAGTAGAAATTCTTGTAGAAAACAACAAACGACGCGCGACAAACCAACCAACGACCGTCTCTCGTGACAAATGGCAGCCGACCGCGTGCATTTCGTCTATCATAAACGGCAATCCCTTATATTTTTTCTTCTTTCTAAAAAAGATAGAAGAGAAAAAGACGATTGATGATCAACGATAAACATTGCGCTCAAAAAGAAACGATCGATGTTGGCAATGTTCTGCATATCGCATTTTTTATTATGGATAGAGCGAAATATCCGGGCCTCTTTTTCCTTTCAAATGCAAATCCCTGGGCTTCTTTTAAAAAGAGACAAATTGCGAAACAAGAGGTCGACAAGAAAAAGAAGAGAAACGTATAAAATCTATGGGACATAAATTCATTCCAATCTCATCGTGCATTGCTTGCGAAAAGATAGAACAATAAAACTATATACAAATTCTGAACTGTGTGTGTGCATTACCCCAGAGAGACGAAGAAGAAGAGAATTAAGAGATTTGGGATATTTTTGAAATGCGGTCGTTGGAAGTGGGTTCAATTAGTTCCGGTTCGATGAATTGACGAGTTCTTGTGTTTTGTTGTCTGTTGTTGTGTGTTCATACACGCGTACACATAACACCACCACCATCTTTGTGCTTGTCTTATCTCTTTTGACAAGACATTCCCGCTAGTTTTTTCGCTAAATACAACCTGAAAAACAGGAGGGAGGAGACGAGAAAAAAAAACAGGTAAAAATGAAGAGAAAGTTGTGTTTTTCTTTTCAAAATGTCGACGGTCGTTAAAGAAGAAAATTACGTGCCGTTGGACACGGTCAACAACAATCCATCGGCGTTAGCGGCAACACTGAAGGAAAATAAACTGAAATTTCGTGTTATTTCTTACCTTTAAGGCTCGATGCATCTTCTGGCGTGATAATTTCCGTCGTGACTCTCTATACTTTCACTGTTTGTGTGTAAACGTGTCGCTCACAAGTACCCCCCTCAAAAGAGTTTAGAGAGGGAAAAAGTTGTGTCGACTTCTGCGAGGTGGAAGACGCAGCATTCGAACCGTACAGGACATAATTTGCAATCGAAACGGGCCAAAAAGAATAACCTGAAAAAGGGAAAATCGTTAAAAGCTGGCAAAGTTATTTCAATAGATGTGTGCTATACTCGCTCGACGACTCCCGATTTGGGTTTATGGCTTTTGCTCAACTTGGCTATTGGCCCCCCCCACACACACGCTATATCCAGTCAGGACATTTTCAGTGTCTTATTCATTCCGTCACTGGTGTGGTGCTCCTATCATATACATCGTCGATTCTGCAAGTCACGCAACACTCCCTCAGTTTTCCTGTATATAGAATTTACAAATTTCAGTAATTAAGTGATAAACTGATAACAAGAGTGCACCACAGATATGGGATTTGTTTTAACGTTGATAATTTATCCTCGGGTTTGATCTGACGTGTAGGTAAGTTAATAATCAAGTCGGTCGGTGAGGATGTTTTAATGATGACCTGATTATATCTCGCCCTTGAGCTATAAAGTCGAGTTACGAGCAAACGAAATCGATACAAAACTCTCTCTAGTGCTGAGGGATTTGAGCGTCGAGATTTCCAATGGATAAACAGGAAATTGTCCAGTTCGTTCCCTCCGTCTCTTTAGTGATTCACCGATGGAAAGTTTATCCTAGTGAAACTATTTTCTATGTCACTGGATCGACGCTAAATACATACCCAAACAGTTATTTTGTGTTTTGAATGGAATCTGTTAGAAACTAAAGACTTACAATCCCTGCCTGCCCGCGGGAACGATAGGGAAATTACTTTACTGTTGAATCTCATTAAGAAAGTATCTTTAGAATCAGTGGAATTTATGCTATTGTGACTAAAAAGGGAAGTCGCTCATAAATAAATCAGACGATTTACAAAAACCATTTGGAGTGAGACAGCTGAAAATATCAAGAGAATTTCAAAGAAAGATGCTCCGGGACAAAAACAAATGAAGATAGAATCTCTCGCAGTAGCAATATGACGACCCAATTCAAAGTTGGCGTTGCAGCAAAGATGAGAAAAGAGAAAATGCTGTCATACCAAAACATATAGAAATGCCCAAACACACATCTCTGAAACTGAATGTCCCATCCAATTTTCCGAAGATATGCGCATCCAATTTTCTACGTCAATTCTCCTTCCCCGATAGCGAATAATGGCCCACACCCAAACAGCCTGCATATGACTCCTAGCAGGGATTTGTCTACAAGAGGAAAGATAAAAGTGACTATACTTTTAGATACATCGGATTGCACCACGAAATTGTTTAGCGAATATAGAGAGAAATCGTCTCATTCATCATGACAGAGAAACGATATGTGAATGGAGGCATTCATCAGCGTTGACAAGTATAAAACAGTCGTAATATCCTTCACCACGGATAAATATCATCTTACCGCGAGTAATGGTCGTCAATTCGTCCGGTTGCGATGAAAGGATCTCGACACATAAACAATTCCTGGTATATGGCCGCAATAACGGAACGTGTTGACGCCTGTCACTCGAAAAGAAAAAAACAAACAAACATCAACTACAAGTTGTATAGGGTTATTTGATCCTGAGTCATCACATACCATTTCCTTTGGGATCTCGTTGATAAAATGGGTGTAATTCTTTCACTTCGCTGGAATCGCTGCTGAGGCATCCCAAAGGGCATTCCATAGAAAGATTTGCCGCCGCCGCTGCCGGGAAGAGATTTTCGTTTCTAGGGGATCAAATTAAATAAAGGCGCATATTTGAATAAACTTTTGACGTAGGAATTGGAATACATTCTAGGGATGGATATTTCAAAGGTGAAATTCAAAGATTCGTATGTACATTCAACCTTGATAGGATTTCTAAGAAATTAAGCTGAAAATGAAATAAGGCAGACAAAATTCTAGGGATTCTAGTACTGAACAAACGATCGTCATTGAATCGAATTGAAGTTTGAACTATTGTAGAGGGTCCAGAGAAATCTGTTGTTCATGTCTAGATTCGGGAAAAGTCTAGGATTAAGGTAAACAAAATGAAATCTATGTAGAAGTAGGTTTACCATGATGTTATCTAAAGAATTGTTATCAATTCACTATCTCCGAAATCGAGTAGATACATTTTCATAATGTTAGGCCTACAATCGTCATCTCTAATAACGGCGGTCGGGTTCCCATTGTACGCTATATATAAAAGAAGAGCAGAAGCGACAAGTAAAATTACGTTCAATCAAGGTTTCTTATGAGAAATATCAATAACCACATACGTACCAGTACCAGGAAGACTATAGATCACGGAGTTTGCGTAGTGACAGCGCGGATTTTGTTTGATATCCGAGTTGTATACTAACACCATTAAAAAGGTGAGTTTTTCAGAGAAACTATGTCAATTGATGTTTGACAAAGACGAAATGAATCCTTCCTTGAAGAGGAACCAATTGGAATAAATGGCTGCGGCAGATATTCTTTTCCTTCGTACAAATAAGAGAAAATACAACAATAAATTGTGATCGAAACATGAGGCAATAAGGATCTTTATATAGAAACGAACTTGAAAGGAATCATATTATATTGATATGGAAAAAGTGCGGCTTCAAGCGATAAATTCAAAACTATAAATACCTGTTCAAATTTGCAGAAGTTATAAATACTTAAAAAAAAAACAGTCGGCATGAAACGAGAACTTATGGTCGAGCTTATGGTCTGGTTCATAATCTATATAGACTAAGTAAATTCTTTGTTTCTTATTAATGTGGAAATAAAAAATGGAAAGACATAAAGGGAAACATATATGAGCATACGCATGAAGATTAAGCTACAGTGATTTGAAACAAAAATCAATAAAAATGTGTCCTACGAATCAATAAAAAAGGAGTAGGCCTATTAATATTTCTTTGGACCCAACAATAATGTTCTTGAAAAATATGAGATGTAGAATAACTATGAGGAGAGAATAATGCATTTGATGTTTGTAATGTTTTCCAGTTTAAAGACAAATTTAATGTGTACAGGGAGCATACATTATAGCAATGGGAAAAACAAAATTGGCCTACGTTTACCGAATACCAATTAAGACAAGACTTAGCAATGAAAACGAGAAATCTATGTCTGAAACTCACTCCGCTTCAAACTGTTCAGTTTTCCTGTCAACTGCTGAAAAAAAATTTTCATTTGGATAAAGAATATTGCCACGACAGGTTGCCATTACCTTGGCATAGGTTACCACCTATGCTAATACAAAACAAAACGAAAAAAACAAACAAACAAACAACCCAACCTAACCCATGACGTTAACATACTGGGCCAATGATCTTTTCACCTGGGAAGGATAGATGGGGTTAGTGATGTTGTTTGCCAAATGGCAGGACTTTGTACGAATTCACGAAATATTGAGGTAAAATCAGGTAGTTCAGTAGTTCTCCTACACTTTTAACAATATTGATTATAATGATTAACTAAACAGTATTACTTAAGCAGGGGTAATTGTAAAGACAGTTGATTCGCGCGCATATTCAAAAGTTCTGAACTCGAAATTCCGAAAGTGAACATAATGGCGCAGTTAACATAATATTAATTGTGTTGGACAACAGTCACAACACAAATTGTCAAGTTAATTACCCGACATTTAAAAGAATTGCGATTCGTTTGTAAAAAGTAAAAAAGGCGTGAAAAAAAATAACGAAAAACCAGGAAAACTTGAACGTTTTCTGTTTTCTCAAATTAAACTCGTGAGTCGTGACTCACGAAGATTAAGAAAAAATCTTGTTTAAGAATGAAAACATAATGTTGCTCCTAAGAATGAATGAATGATACTGACAAAATGTCACTCAAACCGGTGAAATGGCCGTCGCACCTATCCTCTCATCAACCATCAACCCTCATGACAATCAAAAATTACAAGTTTTTGGAATCCAGAAAGAGTGATTTAGAATTACATCTGAGGAAGAGGTTACCCCCGTATCGATGTCAGAAGTTTTTGGTACCTTTGTTGACAATGATGTTCTTCTGTTGATTATGGTTAACCGTGTTGATCCTTACCCTCGACCGAGTCATTGGTCCCTCCACATTCGAAAAAGAAGCTTGCACAGATTTGGATGAACATTTTTTCTTTAAGTCAGGAACGCCAGCCTCGATTGGTGTAGTTGATGCTGAATCTCGTGACATGGACTTCTTTGGATGTTCAATCGGACGCTTCAACGGGTTTGAAATGTTTTGCGACACCGGAATAGGTGCGCTATCCTCTGTATTTGAAAAGAAAAGAATAAACAGTACGATCAAAGGAAAAGAAAAAAGCAAATAAACATCCGAATTCCTTAAGTTAATTAATGTATCGAACATGATTTAATCTTTTACAGCCGACTATTACCAGTTGTCGCTGTTGGTGATCTGGCCAAGCAATGCTGCCTTAGCAAGGGAATCTTGAAACGACGAAGTGGGGGAAGAGAAACTTCACTGGGATCAAAACGACGAAGTGGGGGAAGAGAAACTTCACTGGGATTAACGCCAAGGATCTGGTCTTTCTTATTTCGTTCAATAACGGCTGTAACAACATTGGGAATCCCATCGGCATTTGGAACTGCTATGCTATCCGATTTCGCTACAGTTTGAGGAACGGGTACTGTTGCTATTGGCGACAATAAACCATTTAAACCGACTTTGACCAGAGAACGTGAAGATTTCAAAACCACAACACCAAAGAGTAAATCGAACGTTCGATGTTCCACAAAGCCTAAAAAAAATAAATAAAATGAAAACCAAATTTTAATTGACTGACTAATATGAGTAAGAGAATTAAGTTTTAAAAATTTCTTACTTTTATTAACTAAAGAAGTCAACTCCAAAGGAACGACACCGTCTTTCGCCAGGGGAACAACGTAAAAATCCTTAAAACAACTGGGGAGCTTCGAACCAGGAGCATCAGCAATAACTGCAAACCAGTTCATTCCGTGCAACTCATCAAAGAAGAATTTATAACCGTCCAATTCAGTTGTGGTCGCTGGAGAAAATTCAAAAACACCAATACTTTCGTTGGTCGTTTGTTTTACTCTCTTTAAATAAGTCCAGACTTTTTCGGGTTCGATGTTGCCCATAACTCTCATTGATTTTGGCATTTCAAAATCAACAGGAACAGGCGGAGGGTTAACCTAAAATGTCAAAGCTTAACTAGGGTTAAATAACTACTATTTAACAGAAATTATTAACTCACGTCCATATTTTTCATGCTGATTGTGAAGCATCTTCGACCATGGTTTATTGTTCCATTCCAGACAAATGGATTCAATTTTGATTGAATTAATTCGTGGCAATATTTTGATAAAGAAGCGTAATTTTTCCCCCCCAAGTCCGGACACATTGAAATCCTCAATCCGAGGGATACGTGGCGTTGCTCTATCGTTTGAAACTGAAAAACTATTACGAACTTCAGCTGATATTCCCCAATCGTCAATTTTCAGAATAGCACTCGGTCTATTTGAAATAATACGAGAATCACGTTTAGAATTCGAATTAGGACACTCATCCCAAATACTAGCTACGGCATCGCAATTATCGCCTAAAACTTTTGCAGCATTCGAATTTCCAGTTAATAAGGTGGATTTCGTAGTGTCAATAGAATTTCCAATTAGTTGAGTGAATTTCGTTGAGTCAATAGAAGATGACGAATCGGCAGTTGATCCAGAATTATCGCCACGAACTTTTACAGCACTCGAATTTCCAGATAGTGGGGTGGATTTCGTTGTGTCAATAGCCGACCACGCATCAGCAGCTGCATCCCAATCATCGGATCCAGAATTACCAGTAGTTGTATGGCTAACGGGTTTTATGATTGGTACAGTAGATGGATTGCTCGAGATACCCCAATCATCCACTACAGGTTGACTGTCACGAAAAGGCGCACTGGATCTCGGGGTGATCCTCTCACCTCTTGCGGCTGCATTGCTATCATTTGCCCACGGACTGCTTACACTGCCTGAACTTGATCCCCAGTCATTCTTCTTGTCACCGGAGTCATAACTTGATGATCTTGTACCCGATGTGGCTGTTAACGTACCCCAATCATGAAATACTGGCTGACTTGTACTCGAATTAGTTGCACCGTAACCAGATGCGGGAGAACTTCTGATACCTCCTCTTGAAGCAGTAGGACAATTGTAAGACGTGTGCCCTTCTTGATTGTACTGAAATATTAATCAAAACAAGGGTAAATTTTGATTGCTCATTTAATAAACGTAGTAAATATTACTTTATAGCAAGGGCGTGTGCTTCCACCACCTCTTCCACCCCCTCGTCCACGAGTTGGGCCAGTTGGGCAATCATAAGACATGTGTCCTTCTTCGTTACACTAAAATATTCAATAGACAATTCATTCATCATTAAAATTTAAAAAATTATTATAGTAGAATTACTTTATGGTAAACGCGTGTGCGTGTGCCTCTACCTCTTCCACTACCTCTTCCCCCCCCTCTTCCACGATTTGGATTAATTGGGCAATTATATGACATGTGGCCTTCTTTTACTTTCTTTTTTCTTTTACTCCCTCTTCCATCTCTTGAAGCCTTATATCCACTAGTCCAGGAACTCTTGACCGTTTCTGTGCTTCCCCAGCCGTCGGACTGGTTACATCCTGCATTAGTTCCTTTAGATGCTCCCCAAGCGTCTGCTGATGTTGACCATTCGTCGTTACCACCAGAAATAGGAACAATATTGGATTGCGGCGTAGTCGAATTTGAGGTTGACCACGAATCCCAGTCGTCGGATGGCGTTTTGCTATTACTTGATGCGGGGAATTTACAAGTAGCGCCCCAACTAGATTGGTCGACATTCGTTATGGCTTTTACCTCGTTTCTGGGTGTTTTGCTACTACTAGATGCCCAAGCATCGGCACATGCATCCCAATCATTAGTCGACTTTGATACGCAGGAAGATGCCTCTTTTTCATTTGAATTCGTAGACTGAGAGTTTGTCTTTTCACAACAATCATCAGTGCTGAGGGTTCCCGCATTTGCTTCGGTTTGTGATGCTGCAGCAATTAGAGTCGATGTTGTTGAATCCCATGCATCGGAGGCAGCAATCCGCCAAGATGCATAAGGATTAAATGCATCCCAATCATTAGTCGACTTTGATACGCAGGAAGATGCCTCTTTTTCATTTGAATTCGTAGTCTGAGAGTTTGTCTTTTCACACCAATCATCAGTGCTGAGGGTTCCTGCATTTTTTTCGGTTTGTGATGCTGCAGCAATTAGAGTCGATGTTGTTGAACCCCATTCATCGGAAGCAGCAATCCAATCTGTTGTACTTCCACCTTTTCCAGCTTTCAACTCGACTGACGGATTATTTGACTTCTGCGACAAAGAAACAGCAGCCGTGTGCTGAATGTCTGAGGGTGAAGACCACGAATCACAGTCGTCGGATGGCGCTTTGCGCGTTGCTGGCAAATGAATGATTTTATATGAATAAAATAAATAGTTAAATGATTGAAATACCTTTATTCTCATCCAATTTAGATATTTCGGGCTTTTCATCCTCTTCTTTAATATCGAAGTCAATCTTATTTTCAAATAAAATTAAGGAAAAAATATTAAAGAAATTCAATTTAGAATTGGAAAGAAAATGAAAGATCTGTGATTTTAACACATAGATCATAAATTATTAATTTACTATTAGTAAGCAGATTACCTAACTAAATGACACATAGTAAACATGGAAAAAAAAATGGAGAAAGCAAGTATGTCAACAATAAAACTTTGATCCATTAAAAAAGCAAAATCAGTCATGAGGTAAATTTAAGCTAAGGCAAATAACTTACAGTAATAATTGGTATTGCTTCATTTAGCTTGCTATCCCTGCCACGAACAGTATTTTTATGGCTTTTCTTCTCCAAGAGTTTCTTAGAAACTTCCCTCATTTGACTCATGATTAGAAGTTCACCAGGCAAAAACTTAAATTGTTTGGGTTTATTCCAATAATTTTCCCCAAACAAGGATTTTTTTTCTTCCGTATTCATGGCCTCATATTCTTTTTCATCAAACAAGACTCCCTTGATTGATTCTTCGAACTTTTCAAATTGTGAATCTTGAATATGTGCCCATACCCTTATCCCTACTACACTCAGTTTTTTTAACAGATTTTTTAGATGATTTGGAACGATGAGAAAATTCTCTTCAAGAATTCTATACGCCTCATCGATTTTATCAGGTTCTCCCAGCATTTTAGTGATTTTACTAGATTAGACAAATTAAACTCCTGTCTATCATACAACTGATACAACCCTACAACCATACAATCTGTCCTCTATATAGCCCAGACTAAGACGATGGCAGTATGCAGCCAGACTTATGCCGCATGCCGCAGATCGCCACGCCACAAACGGCCACAAGCAACAACCAACTCATGATTTCACGAAGCCCTAACCGAGTAACTTCTGCGGAATTTTTAAAGAACACCGAAATTAAAAAAAAAACGAACATTTTTCAAAACGTTTAATTGAAATGGGTAAACTTCCAGAGCTATTAACTTGATCGCTTAAACCACTTCAAAATAAACTACTCGACAAGTTTTAATAAAAGAATTTTTTCTTCGGTTAACTGCGAAAATAATTTGAAAAATATCTTTTTCGAATACAATTATATGCCTCTCTTCTATCATTTCCTCCTTTAAGAGGTCAACAGACATGGCATAAGTGACAGGATAATTTCTAACCATGGTATAACAAGAGAGAACTATGTAGGTCTGGTCTGCTGCTCCCAAGATGACACCAAATTGTCGTTATTTTCAGCCGTTCAAAAAGAACAGTATCCTTACCATAAACTTTGTGTGGCCTCATTCTCTATAAGTTGTGAATTTCTGAAAAATCAACCGGCAGCATTATTAACTTAATCAATTCAGCATGTTGGGAAAATAAATTTTAATGGTATTGATTAGATCGGGGTAAGACTAAGAGAACGGGAAGTTACATTCACATTCCGTGTATTTAGACGGTGGTCAAGCTGAATGAAAATGCCACAGTCAACGTCTTAAGCTATGTCATCCAGAAGGATAAAAAAGACATAGTAAGATAAATAAAAAGGTTGTAAAAACAAAATGGTTTAGGTTCGGGAACATTGAACGTAAAATCGCACATAAAGCATTTCTAATTTTGTTCTTGGTTGTGCGGACAAAAATGAAAGTAAAATAACACGTTATGAGCCGAGAGTTAATTTACAACCCTAAACCATACGCATGTTTGACATCAACACGAACATATAGGTTGGCGCGCACATTTTCCCAAATATTATTTCCTAACATAAACTTAGTCTGGGAATTAATTCACGGTTCAGCTTAACGATTTTCATGGTTCGCATAACACTAGCAAAAGTGGCTAATGTTCTTCTTGCTCCGTTGTAGTGATGGGATCCTAAAATGAAATTTCAAAATATTCAGTGAGAAACCGTTTGAAATATGACAAGGCATTAACATTTGGGTTTATTTATCATTAATCTTGTTCAAACTACCTCTAAATGGCTGGAAGATGTTGACTGTGTAGACTGATCGAATACCGGATCTGCAGATAAATTCACACTGCTGGTGTCCATGCAACTAATTGCAGTGGACGTGGAATGTTCGATAGTATCGGGTACATCTGGCTCTTTCACATCACTTGTCACCATTTCCGAAGATGTGTTTGCATCCAATTCGGTATCGTGAGATTCAATATGCAGATTATTGACAATAAATGACGTAAGATTGGAGTTCAGTTCTTCAATGACTACTTGCTCCTTCAATATCTGCTCTTCGAAGTCTAAGATTGAAATGAAGCACGCAATTTTAGAAATAGTTCAATCTGATAGCTAACTTGTAAATCAAGACTTAACATACCTATAATGGGTTCTTCGTCCTCAGCTATAAGTAGATTGCCAGGACTGTAGAACGGATTTGCTTCATCTTGGGCGTTGAAACTGCGAACAGTTCCGACAGCCGGATCACTTTCCATAACAAGATCGTGATGCCGATTCATGTCTTCGTCTAGCACCACTGTTTCTTCTGGCTTCTCGACATTCTCATCATCACTGTAATCAGTGAGAAGACGATATTGTCGTTCCTCACTCCTTGAAGCTTTTCTTAGGGAAGTTGTTACGGCAATTTTAGATAATCCGGTTTCGTCCACTTTAGGGAGCAAGGCAACAGCAGAATTCACTACAGCCGATTCAGCAACCCGTTGTGTGTAGGAAGATGTTTGATTTTGATGATTCAGTTCTTCTAGTACTGCCTGCTGCTTCGACAACTTCTGCTGCAAAGCAAGCTCGTCTTCGAAGGCTGCTGTTAAAAAGAAATAAATAAAATCGGCCAAAGGATATTTGATAGGTCAAAGGTTAAACGAACCTGGAATGGGTACATCGTCGTCAGAATTGAGAGGCTGACTGGGATCGTAAAGTTCTTCATCGACAACAACTTTCTTAATGCTACTCGACTTGGCTTGTTCTGGAATATCTTTTTTTCTTTCTTTTTCCCGCTTCTTATCTCTATCCGAGTTGTAGTGATGTTCATCTCTTCTCTTCGATGACCGATGATGATCGCGCTCTTTGGTATCTTTTTTCTTATCACGATCACTGCGGTGATGATCGGAGCGCTTGCTGCCGGAATCGGAATGGCGACGAGAACTTTTTGAGCTCCGCGAACTCACTTTCTCACGACTGGAACGAGAACTACTTGAATTGTTCCGATCCTTCTCCTTGATCGAGTGACTGGAACTCAGACTGCTTCGGGAGCGTTCAGCAATCCTTTGTGATTTGTACTGTGGAGTCGTGTCGTTAGCAAGCTCAGGTAGAGCAATTTCAATTTTCACAGAAATTTCTTCTCCACCATCTACTTCTTTGCAGACATTCTCGATTATCTCTTCGCCCTTGTGAGTTTTAATTAGATATCTATTAGAGAGGCCCATATTTTCCTGCTCATTCTTTTCAATCAAATCCAATTGGCGTTTGGCCTCGTTTTCGCGCCATTCGGCCAAGTCCTTGTAAGCCAGGTCTTCGGTCGACATCTTGACCAATTCACCTGAAAATATTAAGTTTTACAGTATAATAAACCAAGTAAAAATTGAGACACCCTTATACGACAATTATTTTATGAAAATGATAACTTACCAGGATTGATCTGTTTCGTAATAATTTCACGAAACAATCCCGGGTTTTTGGGATCTTTGATGTTATAAATCAATGACCGGTATTTGTTCTTGTACTTAGAACCAACGTCTTTGTTGAAGAAGGAAAAGAGCGAATCTTCAATCTCCGTAGCAACTTGTTCGACAATGGATTCGTCCAACTCCAGATCATTTGCCTCCTTACATCGACTCCACAGTGCATCTTTTAACGAGTTTCTCGAAAAGGACCTGGTAGATTCGGGGTCTGATTTAGCCATTTTTGTTGGGGTCTCTTCTTCTTTGTTCGTCTCGGTGGACCTTTTCCGATTCCCTTTTGATTTGGACGAGGATAAATCACTCGACTTTTTAGAACAAAGACCGTCCCCTTTAGATTTTAAAGACGAAGCAGTTGGCGGTGTTGAAGATGGAGGAATCGGAGACGAATCGGCAACATTTGAAGACGAGGTCATTGATGGAGTATCCGGAATCGATGCCAAAGGTTGTATCGATGGAGACTCGGGTTTCATGATTGTATAGGTTGCATTATCTTTGAGCCACTGCTCCACATTAGCAACGTTAGGAGCAGAAGGCCCACGCAAAACCTTACCTGTCTTCGTTTCTATGACAGGGATTGGCGTATCGCCTGCCAAATTCGGTGGATTACTTGACAAGGATTTTCTCCTCTGAGTAATTGCCAATAGTTTAGAAGCCAATGCCGGTGTTGGTTGGTTCACCAGCAGGGTGTAATCTACCGAGTCTTTCCACAAAGACTCATCGGAAGAAGTCACGGGAGGTGTCAACGAATCAATGGGGCTTTGCGGTTCTTGTAACTGAGAAGATTTTATCTTCTCACTCATTGCGTGAAGCGAATCTCGAACATGATTAGCAATACATTCATCGCTGCAGTAGACGCTATTTGTCTGCGCATCGCTACTGCAACCTTCTATGACACATTGTAGTCTTCCATGGGGACTAGCATTGCTACTTCTTCTGGAACTGGTGCGGGACTTCAGCTGAACAATTTCCGTTTCCAACTTTACCTTTTCTTTCAACGCTACTGGAAGGTTTGAATTCTTCGATGAGACCATTTGTTTAGGCCGTTTAGATAAGGAGATCTCTTCATCAATGGACTTTCTTTTGGACTTTGATCGAGTAAATGGCGGTTCAACGCCGGATAGAGAACCAGTCGAATAAGATTCCGTTTTGTGCGAGGGAGAACTTGAGCCCACTTCCGTCGACTTGCCGTGCTTTGTAGCTCCAATTTGACGGCTTAGTTCTTCTAAAATTGCTTTCTGCATCAGCATTTCTCCGTCGACAGGTTTGTCTGGAATGAAGGGTACATTAATAGCGGGCATTTTGCCTTCACGGGATTCCGGTACCAACGGAAATTCTTTTGGTGAAACTAATAGATGTGACTTAGTAACAGACGGATGCCTTGACGAGGGCGATTTAGAAGACAAATGAGAAGAATTTGTGTGAACTTTAGCTTTAACGGGATCAACGCTAAGGATGTCTTGCTGCAGCTTTTGTCGAATGGCAGCCATACGAGTAGGAGGATGAGCTGATGCAACTTGAGACGGTTCCGAAGAATTTGCTGCTTGAATTTTGTTGCTTTCTGATTCCATTTTAATTTGGGTATCGGGAACGTAAGTTTTCTCCGGTAACGAAGGATTTAAATTGGATTGGTCTACAAAACGCCGGATTCTGAAAACAACAACGCCCAACAACAAATCGGACGTACGTTGTTCTAAAAAGCCTAGAAAATCATTGAAAAAGTTTCCATTAATGATTGCATTTGAATAGGACAACAAAGTTTAAAAAATTTCTTACTTTTTTTAACTAATGAAGTTAACTCCAAAGGAACGACACTGTCTTTGCCCAGAGGGATAACGTAAAAATCCTTAAAACAACAGGGGAGCTTCGAATCAGGAGTATCAGCAATAACAGCAAACCAGTTCATTCCGTGCAACTCGTTAAAGAAGAATTTATAACCATCCACCTCAGCTGTGGTCGCTGGAGAAAATTCAAAAACAACAATACTTTCGTTGGTCGTTTGTTTTACTCTCTTTAAATAAGTCCAGACTTTTTCGGGTTCGATGGTTCCCATAACTCTCATTGATTTCGGCATTTCAAAAGAAGCAGGAACAGGCGGAGGGTTAACCTAGAAATATTCCAAGATTAATTTGGGTTAAATTCCTACAATTTAATAGAAATTGTAAACTTACATCCACATTTTTCATGCTGGTTTTAAAGCTCCTGTTACCATGGTTAATCGGTCCATTCCAGGAAATAGCATTCACTATGGATTGATTTAATTCGCGGTAACTTGAGAAATTTTGATCATTTCTTTTTTCGAAACCATTAACATTCCCATCATCCATTGGAGGGAGACGAGCATTTACTGTAGCGGATGAAATTAAATCTCTTTTGCTAACATCGGCCGATCTTCCCCAATCATCTTCATCAGGTTTTACAATTGAATTCGGTCGATTTCTGGTAATGTTAAGTTGACCTTGTTCAGAATTCGATGCAGATGGACATTTATCCCAACTATCATCAACAACACTACAATTTAGTCCACCAGCTTTTGCAATGCTACTGTTTCCAGATCGCGGATTGGATGATGAAGTGTTAACAGAAGACCACGCATCGGCAGCTGATCCCCAATCATCTCCACCAGCTTTTGCAGCACTAGAATTTCCAGATTTTTTTGTGAATTTCGTGGTGTCAATAGAAGACGACGATTTGGCAGTTAATCCCCAATCATCGCCACCAACTTTTGCAGCACTCGAATTTCCAGATAGTGAGGTGGATTTCGTTGTGTCAATAGCAGACCACGCATCAGCAGCTGCATCCCAATCATCGGATCCAGAATTACCAGTAGTTGTATGACTAACGGGTTTTATGATTGGTGCAGTAGATGGAATGCTCGAGATACCCCAATCATCCACTACAGGTTGACTGTCACGAAAAGGCGCACTGGATCTCGGGGTGCTTCTCCCACCTCTTGCGGCTGCATTGCTATCGTTTGCCCACGGACTGCTTACACTGCCTGAACTTGATCCCCAGTCATCCTTCTTGTCACCTGAGTCATAACTTGATGATCTTGTACCCGATGTGGCTGTCAACGTACCCCAATCATCAAAAACTGGCTGACTTGTACTCGAATTACTTGCACCGTAACCAGATGCGGGAGAACTTCTGATACCTCCTCTTGAAGCAGTAGGACAATTGTAAGACGTGTGCCCTTCTTGATTGCACTGTAATATTAATCAAAACAAGGGTAAATTTTGATTGCTCATTTAATAAACGTAGTAAATATTACTTTATAGCAAGGACGTGTGCTTCCACCACCTCTTCCACCCCCTCGTCCACGAGTTGGGCCAGTTGGGCAATCATAAGACATGTGTCCTTCTTCGTTACACTAAAATATTCAATAGACAATTCAGTCATTAAAATTAAATAAATTATTATAATAGAATTACTTTAAAGCAAACGCGTGTGCCTCCACCTCTTCCACTACCTCTTCCTCCCCCTCTTCCACGATTTGGATTAGTTGGGCAATTATATGACATGTGGCCTTCTTCATTGCACTGTAGAGAAAAAAATGTAACATTTTATTCGCCAAAATAAGATAAGATGATTACCTTAAAGCAAGGACGTAAAGGTTTTCTTTCACTCCCTCTTCCATCTCTTGAAGCGTTATATCCACTAGTCCAGGAACTTTTAACCGTTTCTGTGCTTCCCCAACCGTTGGACTGGTTATTTCCTGCATTAGTTCCTTTAGATGCTCCCCAAGCGTCTGCTGATGTAGACCAGTCGTCGTTTCCACCAGAAATGGGAACAATATTGGATTTCGGCGCAGCCGAATTTGAGGTTGTTGACCACGAATCCCAGTCGTCGGATGGCGTTTTGCTATTACGTGATGCGGGCAATTTACAAGTAGCGCCCCAACTAGATTGGTCGACATTCGTTATGGCTTTTACCTCGTTTCTGGGTGTTTTGCTACTACTAGATGCCCAAGCATCGGCACATGCATCCCAATCATTAGTCGACTTTGATACGCAGGGAGATGCCTCTTTTTCATTTGAATTCGTAGACTGAGAGTTTGTTTTTTCACACCAATCATCAGTGCTGAGGGTTCCTGCATTGGCTTTGGTTTGTGATGCTGCAGCAATTAGAGTCGATGTTGTTGAATCCCATGCATCGGAGGCAGCAATCCAATCAGTTGTCATTCCGCCTTTTCCAGCTTTCAACTCGACTGACGGATTATTTGACTTCTGTGACAAAGAAACAGCATCCGTGTGTTCTACACCTGGATCCGTGGCATCAACGTTCGGTTCGATTGAATCTCGTAGTTCGGGACGCAAATTAGCCTGTTCTCTCAATTTGGATAACCAGATTTGAATGCCATTCATAAAGTCAACAGCCATACACTTGAGAGGTGGCGGACTTGTATTGGATGATTCCGAAAAAATTGCGCAAACATCCTGATAGATGAATTGCCATGAAGGGATTGTCCGCAAACGGAAGCCGTGCTGCGACTCGAAATTCAGCAATAGGTGGCACTGTAGCGATGGTCGCAGATTGGAAAAAAAGAGAGCGAACGATTTTACTCTCTTTCGACTGGAAGTCTCAGGATTGGACTCCAACGCCACCACCATGTCAACGACAGCTTCTACGTCACAACACTTTGACTGCCAAGCAAGACTCGGATCCATTTCGGCGAACAAGGATGAGATACAGTCGCCAACCGTTTTAGCTCCATCGAAACAATGAAAGCGCAGAAAATGTTTTGCCAACTTTGTAATTGGAACAAGTTGCTTGGCGATTCTGTTGGGTTTTACTAGCGCCCTAATCGTTTCGGCGATCATATTCCAACCTAATGAAAAATAAATAGAAAAGTTATTGAAAATAAAACACATTAGCAGAATATACTGCAACATTACCACAGACTTGATGCTCAAATTTAGCTATGGTCAAAGCAACATCCTCTGTTTGAATTCCTTCAAACTCCCCCGTATCCTGAGAATCTTTATCAAAATTCAAAGCGAGATTTTTCAAGAGATGAAGGCCTTCTTCACGTGCCCGTAAGGATATACAGAAATCGAACAATCGCTGAGTCACTTCACCGTTTTTCATCCCTGATTTTTCCCATACTTCCCGAGGTTCGGCACAACAATATGAAATTAACTGTCTAAAATCAGGCAAGGTTTTGGTTCGTGCTTCTTCGTTGGATCTGGCTGTCGACTTCAATGATTTAGCAATACGAACCAAAAGTGAATGAAGGCCATAACGGCAGTACATTTGAACAGAGAGATACTTTGGCCAAATCAATAAAACACCACGATTCAACTTTCTCTTGCCAACTTCTATATTATCTTCAGATGTGTCTTCTTCTAATATCTTTTTCGGATCTGAAGGAATGATTCCAACGAAATTCTTGTCCCACTGTAACTTGATGCTCAAGTTTCTTGTAATGTCGTCGGAATCGATCACACGGGAAATTTCAATTACATCTACTTTTCCCTGTTTAACTTCAAACCCAGACTGTGTTGCATTGGCTAGGTGAACGTCAAGAAAATCACAGTTCAGCAGAATATCGGCAAAGACTCGATCCTGTCCTTGAAGTAGTAAGAAGGAGAGGATGTTCTCTTCATAAGTTTCTTGCAGAACGAAAAGGAAAACATTTTCTTGTATCGTCTTCTCCCCAAAAAGAACATTTTCTTCGTTCTTGAAAGATTTCATTGGTTCAGTAGAATCTTGATGAACTTCAGAAGCAGCCACAGTCGGTTCTTTCTTTTCTTCTACAAGATTTTGAGGTTTTTCGTTTTCCATTTTAGACTTTAACAACTTATATCGATTACGCCAAGGATGAAGCGATTCTTTTATTTGCTTCAACGCCCCAAGAAATACTGGAAAGTTCCTTGGAATCTCATTTGTTGCGTTGGTCCAAAGGAGATCATAAACAAGAACCAACTTATATCCTCGAGATATCGGTTCGATGAAATGCTCGCAGCTGTCGTAAAATGCAGTCAGATAGAAAATTGCGTCGCTCGTTTCATGGCTCTCAAACCTTTTTTTTCTTCCTTCATATTCAACATTCAAATTACCACCTTCATGTCCTCCTTCGACAGGTACTTGAAGGGTGGCAGTACCAAATTTCCCTTCAGCACAACACGAGCCCAAACTGTGAATGAAACCATTTCCACCATTGTACAAGATCAATTTAGAAAACTTTGTTGTGATTTTCATCTCCATGGGGAGTTGAAGATTGTGGACTACCAATGAAGATAAATTGAGATTTTCTAAAGTTGAACAACACACTTTTGAAGCATCAATCTCCCAAGTATGTTTCAACGATCTGCATTGAGACATTTCATTAAGGGTTCCAATATTCTAAAATATTTTAGAAGACACAACACAATTAAATTAAACTTTAAAAAAAAGTAAAAAAGGTATTCTTACATTTAGTGTGACTGGAATTTGAAAACTTTCATCCCGTTCCTTTAGTTTTAAGTCCTTCAGGGAAATTTTCTCAGCAAACATTTCTGATCCCCATGCAAAGTCAACTAATGCTCCATGATTACCAAGATTAACAGCTTTAGTCAAATTTTCCTTCAGGATGAAGCCATTACAACTCTCCATCAAATTTTCATCACTAGAGATTGATGAAACTAACTGCACACTCTCGCTATGAAAAGCATCCATGTTTTCACTTGAAGCCTGAAGAGAATTACTGTTCAGTTCATTTCAAACAGAAAGGTTTAAAGTTTTAAAACACTTACTCAAGAGTATCCGTTTTAGGTGAGAACTTTTCAAAAACGTTGATACATCACCAGAAGACAACTTGAAACGGTGATTTCTAATTTGAGTATTAAAAAAATTTACTAGATACAGTTTTGTAAAAATTTGATGAACAGTTTACCATCGCTATCAACATACAATTAATTTTTCTTTTAAATCTTCTTCTCCAACTCGCGATTAAAACTTCTTTTCAGAAGCGTTCTTAAAGAATCGACTCAAAGACCATACCGGAGTGCGGTACGGAAGACCAAAGCGTCAACTGACTAATGCGACAGTGGCGCAAAAATTTGAAATAAAATGACAAAAGTCCAAGATGTAATAAGAATAAAACGACAAATGAACCCAGCGTCTTTAGCACAAAACGTCTCATGTCCAATTCTTATTTAATTTTGCGTCTTTTGAACATGAAGTCACAAGACCAAAATGACACAAAACCAATTGTTTTACAATAAGACGTGGCAACGTATAGCAGACGGGTTTCTAGAAATCCAAATCAAAAGAAGAATGGTTGATGATACAGTTTTCAATCATTTCATTTATAGTTTATAGTGAGCGTTTACTTTATAAATATATTGTTACATTTATTTGATAGTTGTATTTAGATTTTATTCTCAATTTTAGATGGAAATCGTTATTGATCCTACTGATGAAGTCAAATGATTCTAAGTACGTGATTAACAAGGAAGGAAGTCATTCATGTGTCATTCATTTTTAAAAACTATAGTTATCTACGGTATTTCATCTATTTTTTCACAAAATAGGGAACTGAGAGTCTGATGGTTTTACCTCTGATGATCATGGGTGGATTGATGGTGGCTGCCTGAAACTTTGCATCAGCATCTCCCACAAACTTTGGAAGAAATAGAACTCTTTGGTAATTCATTTTTTATGATTTTTGCTGATCTCTCCTTCATTAACTATCTTATTCTACTTTGACTTTTTTAAAAAGGCAAGGACTTTGGATACAAACAGTGGCTCAAAGGTGACAAATTTAATCAAGTGTCAATCATTTTGAATGAAATCGCTGGAAATTTCAATTTCTTATTATTTGAACAGAATTTAACAGCATCTGTATTTGGGATGATTAATGCGATGAAATTTATTCTACGACTTTGCTGCGTCAGATTGGCGGAGAATCATGATATTGCCAAACCTGCAGTGACTCCAACGACAACTTCGTCAATCACATCGGCCATTTGAAGGAGAGAAACAAAAACGGCAAAACAATCGGGAGAATCTCTGATTCCAAATCCATTGTGTTCAAGCGTTATATTATTTACAGTCTTCCAAAGACATATCCGCAATTCTCAATTTTCAAACTCTAAATAGGAATGATTTAATTGCTTTTGATGTTTTGTCTTGTGACATTTTTCTATTCCAGAATTTAAAAATATGTAATAGGCTACTAATATACATAGCACAGATGATTACGGATGATTATTATATACTCCAAAGTGATTCATTCTACCTATTTCATTTTGCAGTTTTAGCGTTTTAATCTGAAAAGGCAGCAGCTGGTAAAAGTATAAAACATTACGATTGGCTGTTGACTGTTGTTTTATGTGAACAAATTGACCTTCAGTTTTGGAAATCATTTATAAATCTACACATCTCATTTATCCTTATGCCGTACTATATAGCGCAACCTTGGACATCATAGTTACACAACAGCTTACCACAGGCATAAAGTTTTGATTATTTCAACATTTATAAAAGAAAAAATATACATTTTCCGGAATCGTGTTAGCATGCAGTCACCGTTCTCGTGGGCTTATCTTGAAGTCTTGAACCTCTACCATGGACGCTTGCTCATCATCGCTTGCCTATATTTTTTGAAAAGTATAATGGTGATGAAAGGAAGAAGGGGAGTTAATGGGTTAATCGCAATAGCATCCCGATTTCAACCGGATGCACTCACCTGAACGAAAGCGGAGATTCCCGTTAGAGCCTTTTTCATGCCCTCCACAAGTCCACAGACGCGGCATGAATGAATTTAGATCTGACTTTAACGTCATCAGGGAATCAAGACATCAGCACCAGTTTATCTCTCTTCTTGTCCTTTTGTAGTTATTTAATTGACATTATTATTAGAAAATTCATTTTAAATTGAATATTATGAATTTTATGATATTCTTACTGCAGAAGATTTGCATTGAAATTCAACGTCAATAACTCCGTAACGGCATTATCTACCAGTCGGTTTGACAACTTTTAAATTTGTCAGATATTCATCATAGGTGGAGGTGCGACTACCTGAAGGAATCGTACAACATATAGGCTCAAAATCAAATAGTTATTGTTTTATAATTGAAGTTATAAATGTATACCTTTAGATTCAATATCGATGACTGTCTCGTTTTTGACGAAAAATATTCTATAACGAAATTCTTTTCCAGCCTTGATCTTATCAATCACCGCCTTGGCGGCATCGGCCACTCTAACCCCCGATTCCTATACATGCTGGATAAAAGGCCACAATAAAAAATCAACCAATCGACAAGAACATAAATCAAACAATGTACATATGGCATACCCAAAACTGCAGCGGGTTGTACAGGGACACCAGCAAACAAACAGAAAAGCCAAACAATGCGAATTTCATTTTTGAAGTGATATGTATAAGTGTAGAGAGTCACTTTTCCCGTTTGACACAGTCAAACGCACAGCAAAGGTGCATGGATTCGAATGCCGGGGGTTTTTATACTAGCTGCAGACCAGGTAGAGAGAGAGAGAGAGAAAGATGGCGACAAGATTAAGATACACCTGATAACGCTGTCGCCTTTTAGCGATGGAACATGTTCGTTTGACGATGTTAGTGTATATTAATTTCCAGCAGGTAAGGCTCTTATTTCGTGATCTTGAAACTATTTTTAGCCTGGCCTCTCCCTCCTTATATTCTACATACGTTGTCGCTTTTTTTAGTGAACTGTATTCCCTTGTTTCGCGTCATTGCTCACCCGGCTTCTTCTCCAATCAGCAGTTATATTATGACGAAGAATTTTGTGTTTATTTAATATTTGAAGATATGGAGCGAGTGTTTAGCTTTTCTGCTTTGATTTCTGTGTTGATGATCGTTTCTTCCGAAGTGTCGGGATATCCTAAATTGATTCACAGGTCCCTTGAGGAAAATGTTGGAATTACATTGAATCAAATAACGGAACCGGAAAACGTATCAAAGGCGATTGAATTTGACGAGCTCACCATTGCCCATAAAATTCTTGAGCGCGTTCCTCTCATTGACGGGTAAATTGTGCATCATTTTAATGCCATTCATTGTTGTCTTGGAACTTCGTGAATTTCATTCTTTGTATAGGCATAACGATTTACCGCACGTCACACCACCCTCCTGCTATCGTGGAGGACGCTCCAGCTCTTGCTGCCGTTCCTCCAGCTCTCGCTGCCGTTCCTCAAGCTCTCGCTGCCGTTCCTCCAGCTCTCGCGGCCGCCCCTCTAGCTCCCGAGATCATCGCTCTCCCCCAACGTGAGCGCATTGTCCGCCGACGAAATGGTGAGGTGGTGGGGAGGTTTGTGGGGAACAGACTGATTCGTGAACGAAACGCTCCCGCCCTTCGACAAGAGCGAAGAATCATCGTCCCTCAACCTGCCCTTGCCGAGCCTTTGTTATGGGAGAACTTACCCCATCAACAAGTTCCGAACGAACTGGTTCGTTTATTATTTCGCCCTCCAGCCGCTCAAATTCAGCAACCTAGAATGGGGCCGTTCGACATATGCAACATATGTCTTGACCGTCCAGCAGACTGGGGCATCGACAGCTGTGAACATCACTTCTGCAGGAATTGTGTTCTGCAATTGTCGCAAGAAAGGGAGGCGTTGGGCTTCCGCCTCAGGGCTAGTGTATGCCCTTATTGCAGAAAAGATTTCTTAATTGCATATCCATTAATCAATCCAGAACAAATGGAAATTCAAAATTAACGGAGTGCAAATTTGAGTGTGAAGTGCGAAGTCATGTGCGAAATAATGTAATGTTTTAAAAGCCCATTGCTTTCTTCATGTTTCACCTGTTAAGGATTTTTACCCAACTGCCTTCCCCTTAATCATCCTACCCTAAAAACCCGTATTTCTGTTTTTCCACAGGGACTTGGAATTTTTCACGCGTTGTTTATTGTGCAATGTATTTTCTCGCATATTTGTGTCATCAATAAAGGATTTTAACCAGCTTTAGAGTCACTTCCATCTTGTTAACGGGATTATGGTTGGTGGAACGAAGCCACACCGGCCAGCTGACTGTTTGAACACCAAACTAACTATAGAAATCCATAAAATTATGAAATGATTTTGAAAAAAGGACAGAAAAGTTATGTCTCACTTGTCCCGGGCTCCATTCATCACTAGTCTCTAGAGCCTCTATCTCGGCCTCTATCTCGGTAGTTGACCAACAACACGGCGTAACCTTGTATGACATAGAAGAAGCTTAAAATTGGCAACTACAAATCTAAAAAAGAAACTTGTTAATTCGATTACCTAACTGACAGAAGAAGTAAGCTTCCGCATTAAACTGATCAGTGGATACAGAATGAGGGTCACCATGAGGGGCTACGACTAAAGGAGTCTTTTTCGAAGGATTCTTCGGGAAGATTAAACTGGCCTAAATTAAAATTGATTACTTAAATTTGGAAATCAGTAACAACTTGTTCAACTTGATTACTTCATATTCCATGTCACCCTCAACTTTAAAGGAGACAACATCAGCAACGAGCGATTGGGTCGATGGTAATTCTTTGTTACCAGTCAGGCTGTCAGGCATGTCCATTGGATAGGCTCCTGGTTTATCTTGGCAGAATTGAAACGGCCAATGAAAATCTGATCAGGTCTGGTTAAAGAAACGCCACAAACGAGAATCCAATCTTCGAAAACGTCAAGTACGACACTGCCTGTGCAACCGTTGGGAAGAGAGAGCTTGCAAATCTTGGAGGACTCTGCAAATGAAATTATAGTTATTAAGAAATTATATTGAAGGCATTATTTTGACCCTTACCCCAATTCAATGCGTAGGTTTGAACGCTACTTTTGCAAGGTGTTGTGAAAAAGATTAATTTTCCATCAGGAGACCAGCACCGATCTGGGAAGGATTGATTGTACATTCCTTGATACGATTCGGTCGTTTCAGTTTCAATCTGTTGAACTATCCCGACTCCCGTCAGGAGAGATGGATGAAATCTTTTGTTCCTTGTGATGAGGCCCATAAGCTAAACTCGATAAATAGATGAATGTATCCGCGGTGACGCGGCTGTGTTGGTCTTCAGGTCAAACCAATCTATTTTTCAAAAGAGGTTTTTGTAAGAATGAAATTTCTATTAAACAACAATCAATTACCGTATTTGCCGGAGGAAATGTCAACTTTGAAAATTTGACTAGGCCGGTTAGAAAAATAAATAATCCCCAATCTACGTGGTTGGTGGAACCAAGCAACACCGGCCAGCTGACTGTTTGAACACCAAACTAGCTATAGAAATCCAGAAAATTATGAAATGATTATGAAAAAAGGACAGAAAAGTAATGTCTCACTTGTCCTGGAGGTTCCCAGTTGACTTTAAACAAGCAAATGACTGGTTGAGATTTACCGACGAGCTGTTCACCCCAGTCTTCCACAAAATCGTATTCAGAGCCTTTAAAATACAAGATAGTTTTCAATAGAAGGAAATTGAATTAAGAAAAACCATTTTTATATAGTTCTAGTACCACTTTTGAGCCTTCAGATGAAGGTTTTACTCCAAACTGAAGAAAAGATTGTTTTTTGGGTTCTTTCTTCTCTAGCAAGTACAACAAATGCTGCTCATTGGGTGAGAACTCAAACACCCAAAAGTTCCTTGTTTTAAAAACAATAACCACATATAATTAATTTAATTAGTAAGCAAAATAATGAATCAAATTTACTATCAGTGTAGACTTTCCCATGTTTGTCAAAGAGTTGAAGGTCCACACTGTTGTGCAGGGAGTTATTCTTCCAGATTGCCAAAATCTGTTAAGTTTTATTATCAGCCGATTTGGAATCAGGGATTTTCCTGATGTTGGCGGTCACATTAGATACACTTTTAAATGCTTTGAGTTTTCTAATAATTGGCAAAGTTACAATTTAGTAAGATCAAACAAAGAAACAGAAAAATGTAGGCCTACTTATTCCGTAGATACATCAGATGAGGGAGTTTGAGAAATCAAATTGAAATTACTTTTCTGTGCAATGTAGTGTGTTTGAAATTTGATGCTTTCCTCCTTGGCCAAATTGCGTTGCCTGGTTACCCAGAAACAAAGTAAAGTGCGGGACAAATCACAATTTGTAAAAAGCTTATTACCTTGCTGTGACAGCAACGTCAACGACAATTACGACATCATTCTGAATATTTAATCGGCACGTAATTGTTTTGAATTTCGATTTCCAAAGTGCGTCTGCTATGCCTATGCGTTGCCACGTCTTTTTGGTCTCGTGTCCCTAAATATTAAAAACGCTTTGGTCCCATGTCGTTTTTGGTTTTGTTCTTCTGTCGCAAAAAGCAATTGACTCGCTGGTCATTTGTCGTTCTAAAAATTTTCGCGAGGGCTTTAAGTCGCAATTTTTAATTTGTGGTCTAGAGTCGCAAATTCCTATTTTCGCTTTGGCCCACTGTCCGGCACCCCCATACCGAACAAACGAATAAGAACTCATCGGAGTTGCCAGCTGTTTTATTCAAAAATTGTATTTATGGATTGCGATTATTGAAAATCTTATTTCACATTTTCTTAAAGCTAAAATGTGGAAATTATTAAATCTAGAATTTAAAAAAACAGAAACTTATTTATTTATTTAAACGGAAAACAGAAATTCATATTTTCCAACTTGTCAACTTGACTTCTGACCGACTCTGCCTATGGCCTAAGGCCTAAGCGCCAAAATTTAAAAAATGTTATATTCGATCTAGGATATCAATAAAACGTAAGGATACAATAACAATAATTAAATGCGTGTTATAACATATAAGACGATATTAAAGGAAAAAAAATCCTGTGTGGGCTAATATTCTAGAGGCGGATACAAATTTGTTATATTAAATGTTAATATCAATTTGTGCGAGGATTTAAAGAGGACAGATATATGTTGATTTAAACAAAGTTCACGTAAAAAATATCATTGCAGTAAAATTTGTTATAAAAAATTAGTTCAACAATTTTCATCTTATTATTAGTAAAACTAACAGGAACGGGTGGTTGAGTTGGATAAGGCGTCGCTTGCTGATATGAAAAGTCTTGCGACTCGTGTCACCCCTACTTCGTGGGTATAGCTAGGTACTATTCATAAAATAACCAATATATTAAATAACCGATGATTTATTGATCTCATGTGTAAACATTGAGAATGTACGACTGTGCGGTAAACGATAATATCGTGATTAGGTCGAAAGACAAAGTACTAATAGCGCGTATTTGCCAAGCATGTAAGTAGCATTCGTGTTATCGAATGAGAACCTCTGACCATCTGGCACCATGGCGTTCTAATACCGTAGTGGTCGACACTCATTGTTTTATTTGTTTCTTTTGTGTTTATTCCATTTTATGCTGTACACATAAGGAAGAATATCACGGGGAAAGGCAAGAAATCTACTGACTATAAACCCAATTTATAGCTATTGGAACATCGAAATAAATTGAATGTAGTAAAATTTGTGATTGGCTCTTTCCGTTTTACCAGAACCAGCTCAATAGTTCCTACATCCTGGGAAATTTTTTTATCAGTATCAGTTCCATTTAGTTAGGCATTAATTCAATTGGTAATTACTTTATTGAGAGGCTTTATTATTTCAAACTGATACAAACAAGATGTATACGATAGAAAGAACGAAAACGTGATTTTTTACAATTAAATTTACAAGTAATTTAAATCATGAAGAAAAATTTAACTGTTTATACTTTTGAATTTTGACGCACAAACAGAATACACAAACAAGATTATAAAAATATTTTAACCCCCAAAAAATCAATCGTCGAAGGGAATTAGGGGCATTACAATTTGTTTCGTGAGGAGACAAAACACTTCTTTTCGTAGTCCTATACCGTATCGATGTTTTATTCCCATTAAACTTTATATTATCTTTATATCATTTCACAGTTGATTCAAATTAATTTTTGAAAATTTATTAACTACCTGCAGATTTAGATTGGAAACTGCTGGCAACACATGTTATAAGAAAACAGAAGGGAAGGCTATTTTCGCCAAGTTGCGTAGTTTAAAAAAAGGAATTTTGGTTACAACATTGTAAAATGGACGACCTTAGACTAAGATCTAGACTTGTGGACATTTATGGCGTATTTGAAGGCACAGCGGGAACACAAGCACGTAGACTTTGTAGAGCCTCTCTCTTCCTTCTTGGTATCACAATGCCGAGCAAAATACTTGAAGAGCGGTTCTCAAACACTAGTCAATAAACGAAATTTGGAAACACATAAATCGTTATTAGTAACTTTGAACTAATGAGCCAAAAATTGCTTACATTCAATACCTCGAGAAAACGAAATAAGGGCCGATGGAATAGGACTGTCCTTGATTAATGGAACAAGATAAAAATCTTTAATGAGTTTGGAGAATGGTCCAACGACAGCGAACCGCTCCTTATGATGCATATGGCGGATGAAAGAAGAATAAACTTTCAGAGAAGAATCGGAAGCCGGAATGAATGAAAAAACAAAAATATCTCGGGTTCCTGTTCGTCTGGTCTGATTGATGTAGTCCCAAATCACTTCCGGTTTGATACGACCAATCAATTCTAACGTAGAAGGCATATTCAGGTTGCGAATGAACTTCGATGCGTTTACCTTAATTTAAAAACAAACTTCAACGAGTTGCAATTTTACGTAGCAAAATGAAAAAGTTAAGTAGAAACCAAAATTTACCTCAAATGCTCTAACCTTGAATTTCCCAACATCTTTACTGTTTATATCGCCTTTCCAAAAGAACTTGTCTGGTTTTTGAAGAGTCCTGAAAATAATATTCGTAATATTTTAACACAAAATTTTTTTTTCAAACTGGAAAAGATCATACTCGTTAATATCGAGAGAAGAACGATCCTTGAAAGCCGTGCTTATACTTGACTCCGTTTTAGGCAAAGTATCCGTTTCATCAGTCACTGTGCATGAAGGTGATTCATAAGTCCGGTATGCAGGAGGAGTAGGCTTGTTGATACCATTGGAAATAGTATTTTCTCCTGGTGAAGTAGACGTTGATAATGGAACCAGCCAACCGAACGAGTAGTCTGAATTGCTATTACCTGAATTTGATTTGGTTTTCGGTTCGGTAATCGAATCAGCTCTACAGGAAGATGTCGAAGTCTCTGCATTATCTAACAATGTATTCTCTAAAGCAATTTTCAGATATTCCCTATCATCTTCACATCTCGCTGTCACTGTAGAATGAAAACCACTAAAAGGACTCGAAGTGGAAGAAACCAGACCAACTGCAGGGGCTACATTGTTTGATCCATAAAATAAACACATTAAAGATTCAAATAAGTATTGCAGCAATAAAAATTACGGTTCATAAATACCTTTGGAATGATTATCTTCAACCTGTGAAGGTTTCCGAAACCACTCGTTTGACAATGCATTGCCAACCATTCCATATTCTGTTAATACACAATTAGAAATAACATTCAAAAGAAAAAGAGGCTAGAAAAATCTGCTGCATTTTCAAAAGTCACCTCACCTGGGAGCTGATTAGCTGAAACTGCAGCACCGGAAACTTCTGCATACGCCGATTCAAAATCGCGCAGTTGGAATTCGTAGTCCGAAATAGAACGTATACTGCCACCAGTGATTGAAGTCCCATGTTCAAACGATGGGTTCCATAATTCTCGAAACCGTTCCAGCAAAAAGCCTTTGCCTTGAAAGGATGATGAATCAGGATGGTTAGATTTCGATGCAGTGTTCCATGGAGAGTGGTCAGGAACCATCACTTGTTGATTTTCCGATTTATCGCTCTTATTAGAACGCTTTTCTTGAATAGACTTTTGAATGAAATCGAAGTCTGCAATACTGTGGTCGGAAACTTTTGGAATAAAGCTAAAGTTATTAAATATCAATAGAATCAAAACAAATAAGCTGTTTATGTTACCTGCTTGATGATGGCTTTTTACTGCAGAAGACATTAATATTGCTTCATACACCATTTCAAAATCACGCAACTGAAAGAGATAGTCAGATATAGAGCGAATACTGCCACCAGTTAAAGAGTTCTCTCCTTCGACAGCGGAGTCAAACACTTCTCGAAATCGTTCCAACAAAAACCCTCTGCCGGAAATGCATGGTGTAGTTTCAGGATAGTTAGGGATGGACACATTTTTTCTCGGAGAGTTATATTGAACCAATACTTGTGGATTTATAGATTCATCACATGGAACATTTAGACTAATAGCTACTGAGCTTTTCGGACTAGTATTAGAAGCCTAGAAAGTTAAATGTATAATAAATAAATTTTTAGAAATATTACGATAGGGCTAAAAGAAAATATAAGTAGGCCTACCTGTTCATTTTTCTCGAGGAAAAATTTGGAGTGTGTTTGGGATGAGACAAATGAAGTTAGCAATGATCCTGTACCTGACTGTATGCCTGAAGAACTGGTACGATTTTCGCTGTTTTCTTTGTCGTTCACGGGGATTAGTGACAGGGCAGACGAGACATTATCAGCACTTCGAGGAGAGGACACAGAACACACTTCTGACAAGTTGACTAAATTTTCATGCAATTCATCCAATAGAAATTGAAAGGACTGCATACTCTTCAAATACCAGCTATATTGAGTTTTCAAATCCCAGACCAATCGGTATTGTAAAGGTCTTAACTTGTAAAGGAAAAGAATGAACGAGGCTATTCTTAATCGACAGCAAGTGTTAGGATTCGTTTCTAAAGAGATGACCATGTCCATGTACGCTTCTACATCAGACTTCTTTAACTTCGCAGCATGAGTCTGGTCAAGCTCGGCGAAAAAGGACGAAACAGAATCTCCAACCATTCTTGCTCCTTCCACGCAATTAGACCTGAGTAAGCATTTTGCCAATTTCATAACCGGGAGCAATTGCTTGGTGATTTGATCACAAGAAAGGAGTGGTTCAATCAATTCAACGACGTCCCCCCAACCTGATAAATGATAGAATGATAATTAACTTAATTGAATTTCAAATTTTAAATCAAACAACGGCTTACCACTAACTTGACTCACGAAATCCGCAATGGCTCGAGCAACTTGATCATTTTGAATTCCTTCAAAGTTGTCCGAATCAAACTTTGAACCAAGGAGCTTCAATAAATCGAGTCCCTCTTCGCGAGCCCGCAAGGTAATGCAAAAACGCAGCAATCTCAAAGTCAATTCGCCTTTTCCTAAACCCGATGTAGTCCAAGCTCGTAGAGGTTCAGCACGACAAAACGATAATAATTGCTGTAAATCACTTTTGACACTTTGCCGGGCTTCATTCTTCCATTTTGACGATGAATTTAACATATGTCCCATTCGGATGAGAAGTGAGGGAAGGCCAAACCGGCAGTAAATGGGAATCGAATGATGTTTCGGCCAGATCACTAAAACACCGTGGTATAAATTTCTCTTGCCAAGTTCAATCTTGTCTTTACGATTTTCGCTGCGAGCTTCCTTTTCCTGGTTTGACTGAATGAGTTCAACAAAATGCTTATTCCAATCCAATTCGAAGCTCAAGTTTCTTGTTACGTCGTCGGAGTCGATGAAAGATGAAATTGCTATTGAACCTTCTTCGCCTATTTTTTTATTCACTGATTCATTTTTAATTTCAGAATTTGCCATTGCAAGGTGTACGTCAAGAAAACCGGAGTTTAACAGAAGTTCTGCCAGAACTCGATCTTTGCCAAGAAGTAGTTCGAATGCGAGAGAATCCTCTTCATATTTTTCTTTCAGGATGAAGAACAAAATTTTTTCTTTTAACGTCCACTCCGAAATAAATTGATTAGATGTGTCCAAGGAATCTTCTTGATTTTTACTTATGGAAGGAGGAGGACTCATCAATTCCGAGTTTACTACATTTTGACGAATCCAAGTTTTTAGCACTTGTTGGATTACTTTTAAAGCTGTTAGAAAAACTGGGAAATTTTTCGGAATTTCGGTCTTAGCATTTGCCCAGATGAGATCAAAGACAAGGATTAACTTATGTCCTCTTGTAACTGGTTCCATAAACTCCTCACAGCAATTGTAATATGCTGTAAGGTAAAAATTTTTGTCACTGTTGCCATGGTTCTCAAATGCCACCTTTTTTCTATTGTACTCTACATTAAGGCGACCACCTTCATGTCCTCCTTCAACAGGTACTTGAAGAGTGGCAGTACCAAATTTTCCTTCAACACAACAGGAGCCTAAATTGTGAATAAAGCTGTTCCCATAATTATACATGATCAATCCAGCAAACTTTGTTGTGATTTTCATCTCGTTGGGAAGTTGAAGATGGTAGGCCACCAATGATGATAAATTGATATCTTGTTGAATTGAACCACTGATTTCTGAAGCGCTGATTTCCCAAGTCTTCCTTAGGTGTGAGTTGAAGGCGGGTAAGTTGTATCCTATGTTATGGAATGACAGTTTCAGAGAAATTTGTTTCAGTCTTTCAATACTCTAAAATTAAACAAATTAAATGAAGAAAAAGAGTGAATTTTCTTTAATGTGGAGAATGAATTGTTAATCAACCTGTAATTTGAATCTGTCACTAACCTCTATCGAAACAGGAATTTTTAAGTCACATTGGGTTAATGTTACACAGCTCAAAGTGCATTCTTCAGCTTTTATTTCTTTGCTCCAAGAAAAATCAAACAATACTTCTGGGTTATCATATTTTACAATGTCTTCAAATAGTTCCAAAACCGTTTTATTTCCATCACAATAACTATTCGTATTCTCATTCATTTGAACCGCGGTTTTCTGCATTTTTTGTGAAACTGGTTCAATAGCTGATCAAGAAAGTAAAGCAACGCTCTTTTTTCTTCAGACAGATGACAGGTTCTGTCTTCCTTAAAAACATTAAACATAACAAAACATATTGAACTTGCCTACTTTACTTTTTATTGATTCGGTTTAATCGGAAATCTGAATTTAGGCACTTGGCATTTTGGATATTATTGAGTCTTGACTTTTTTAGTCTGCATGCTTAAATGTTGCCAAATATATTTTATTTCAGTTCTCTTTATCTCAAATTTAGCTATTTAAGAATTTTAAGCTAATCATTTTTATTGAATGTATCAAAGAACCAACAATTTCTTGAAAATCTTATTTTATTTTATTGCTGCCAAAAATATTTATACGACATCGTGATGATCGTGATAGAAATTAGAATCCCTATGACCTATCCGGAAAGGAGGAAACTTCTTAACTTCCGCTTCCATTCCTCCTTCATCGTCAGACGTCAGACGAATTCAGACTTGCTTACAGCATACAGACTGACAGGCTCTTAAATTAGTCAGAGACGAGAGACTCAGAGTCAGTTAATTAGCCTACACAGCCCACCCACGAGCTTGCGAAAAAGATTTCAATCAAGTTTAAAATCCTTCATTCTCTGAGGTAAAAATTGTGTCAATAATTTGTGCTATTAAGGCATATTTTAATAAATTACAATGCTTTCAGGTTGTTTGATTGGGCTAAACGAACTTACAAAAAGTTAGATTAAGACCCTAATACTAATTGTTCAAAGATTTGTTTGTCGTAATTCGAAATGGCGGCACAAATGCCGAATATTTACCAGTTTAAAATTACCTTGAAGAGAACCAAACCTAAAATTTGGAGGCGTATACAAGTTCTAGAAGATAGCACATTTCGGAATTTGCATGTGGCTATTCAGCATGCAATGGGATGGTCTTCTGCTGAAGGCAATTACCATTTGCATCAATTTGAAATGCTGAATCCAGAGACATTGAAGAAAGATATCATTGGCATCCCTGAAAGCTACAGTGCTTACGAAGATGATTTTTCTTTCATTAATGAGAAGAAGGTTAAAATAGCCAAGTACTATTCTCTAACTAACAAGAAAGCCAATTATGAATATGACTTTGGTGATGGATGGCAGCATGAAATTTTATTGGAAAAGATTTTGCCAGCAGTGACCAACAGCATATATCCAAAATGTATTGCTGGTAGAAGAGCTTGCCCTCCTGAAGATTGTGGTGGAGTTCGAGGTTATGAAGAGCTGCTGGAAATTGTTGCTGATCCTTATCATGAAGAACACAATGAACGAATGGAGTGGCTGGAAATGTTAGGTTATTCAAATCCTTTCAAACCTGAAGTTTTTGATCCAAAGTAAGTTACCATTTATCTTTGTTATGACTGTGCTAGCATAGGCATGCATTCATTTTGTCTTTCCCATACTAATTCTCTTCTATACTTAAGGTCTGTTTCGTTTGAATCTATTGGTCTGGCCGGTATGTTTGGTTATGATGATGACGAGGACAGCGAATGAAAAAATTCTATATGGTACACAACTTTTCAAAAACCACATTTTTTGAATTTCAATTGCAAAACATTCATTTAATCACTATTTGTAGGCTTTGTTCTAGGGAGTTCTTTAATTAAAAAAAGTAAACAACAAAGAACTATTCTTCATCAACTTGCTAGCCAGCAGTAGCCAAACAAATGGATCCGGAAATCGCTGAAGTTTTTTTTAATTTTTACTTGGTAGGCCTAGTTGCTGCCTATTGACAAGACGAACAGTAGTTTTTCTTTATGTGCGGCGTTTGTTTTTTTATGTGGTAATGTTAACGTTACTTTAATATTCAACTAAGATCAAATCTGGAACTTTATGGTTAAAAATAAACACAGAAAACTAATTTCCAACTTCTTCCACATATTTAACATCTCATGAAAGTTTAGAATTTCATGTCACTCACTTGTATTTCAGTGAAAATTGCCAAGCCATGAATTTTAATTTAAACATCCGGGTTTATTTTCCATTTACACGACTTTAATAAAAATGATAAAACACAAGCTACATAATTTTTATCTTTGTAAGAAAAAAAAAAAAACTAAAAAAAGTAATTCAAAGCAAATTTAACTGAACGCTGAAATAAAGACAAAGCCAATTAGACGAGGCAGATTTCCAGAGCAATTAATTCCATACGTAAACTAATTAGAATAAATGGTGTCCGAAATTCTAAGACCGTAAGAATATTGAAAATATAAAAAAATTGAAAAAGATATGAACTGGAAATTTAACGTTACAACTTATGCAAGAGAGGAAGAAACACAATGATGTGCAGTCATGCAAGATATTACACACTTACACAGCCGTTTTTTTAACTGAAAAAAGAAATGGATGCAAGGAAATTGAAATTTTGCACCAATAATCCAATATTAGTTTTTAACTACGCAATCTGTTAGCACTTGTTCTTATCGGGTCTAGTCTAACGATTTCCCTTTCAAATACGTGGATGATTGATTACTCAGAAAAAGATTACCCTTAGAAAAAGATTACAAATAATAAACAAAATTCTAATTACATCTACATTTTAAATTAATCATTACCTCTTAATTTTTTCAGGGTGTGGAAAGCATTGTTAATGCACAGTTGTAAATGCGACAAATCATTTCAGTGTTGAGGAACTCGGGAATTTTTCGTCACCACACTTTTTGCGATCAATCCTTAGCCAGGCTGGAAGTGCTGAATTGAGTTCTTCCATTAAATCATTTTGTTTTTTCAGTAAATCCTCATCGATAGGTGCTATGGAAGAAAACATTAATTTAGATTTCTAGAAACTGTAGACGATGAATTAAGTGCTTATCAACCTGGAGTAGATTCCATTGGTAGGCCTGGACTATAGAGCGCTACGTTAGTAGACTGGGGTCCAGCATTCGTATTTTTATCAATGAGAGTAGCACTTGAGTTTGGCCAGGAAGTGCAAATATAAATAGAATTGTTTGGGGTGCTACTGGAAAGTGGATTTGACCGGTAAATTGATTGAGGAGTGGATTTGACCGGTAAAGTAATCGGTGAAGTGACTGAGTCTGTACAACGAGCAGTTGCTACTTTGACCACTTTGGGAGAAAGGATCTCAGCATCAGTAACAGCATCGCAATACTTTCGCTTCCTCAAACAGCTGTTGTCGTCTTTGTTCTGGACTGTTTTGAGGATTTTCTGTAAATGTCAACAAATGTTTTTAACAAAAAATTGCCAACTAAACCTTCACAGTCAACTACCTGTAAATCGCCAATATCGAGAGTATTTAGAACATCTGACGTGATGGGAAGAGGAGGATGTGCTGTTCTCATGTCGATGTCCACAGCCGAGAAATTAACCTGAGGGTTTGGGATTTTAATCAAACCAGCTGACGGGCTACTTCCAGGAATGAAATTAGTGTTTCTCATTGATGAGCTGGGCGGCTCCGGCGGATTAATTTTGATGGACACATCAGTCATTTCAGGAGGAACAGCAATAACACCACTGCCAGTCTCTACGTTAATTCTAGATCGAATCACAATTCCAACAAGCAAACTAGATTTGCGATTTCTATCCAATACTGAAAAAACGATAAAGCCAAATCAAATTCAATTGAGTTTTTTTTTAATGATTTAAATCAAAATATACTGACATTTCGTAGCTGAAGTTAAAGAGGCAAGGGCAGATGGAACAGCGCTTTCTTTGGGCAACGGAATCAGGTAAAAATCCCTAATGTGCTTGGAAACGGGTCCAACGACGGCGAATCTGTCTCTGTTTAGTAGTTGACCGATGAAAGTATCGTAGGGTTCCCTGTCAGATTCGCTACCAGGGATTAATTTGAGAATAACAACATCTTGGGTTGCAGCTCGTTTTATTTCTTTAATGAAATCCCAAACGCTTTCCGGTCGAATACGACCCACCACAGTTAGCGACGATGGCAAAGAGACGTCATCAAGACTCGTAGAATTTCTTATCTAAATAAAAATTTTAGTCATTATTAGAGGTATTTCATGAAACATTCGGCTATACACAGTCTAAAACTTACGTTTAACGCTTGGACGTTACATTTTCCCATATCCGCACCATCGATGACACCTTTCCATACAACTGGACATACTTCTGCAGATGATGACGGGAAATGTAGAGTTCTGAAATAAGGCCCATGTTTTTTTTTAAATTATCTCTCAAGTTTATTTTAAAAAAACATGTAATACGAAAAGAACAATTATCACAGTAAATGCATCTTAACTATGCCGCTTGTGGCGAACAGTCAGTAAAATAAATGCACTTTGATACGAAAATAGGCTTTTAAATGTTTTTTTAATACCTTAAGGGTTTTGAGAAATCACTAGAGGCTGCAACAATTTGAACTTCGCTATTCCTCTTTCTAATGTCTATCAAAGTAGGATTATCATGATTAGGAATGGAATTTTCCATAACATTCAAGCTAATACCTCCCACTTTATGGATTTCCGGTACCTAAGGCATTCAAAAATGTTCAATGAAAAGTATCGGGACAAAACATGAGACAATGACTGTATATGACAATGACCTGTGACTGCAAATTTTGGGGTTCCATCTCACGGAATTGACCCCTAGTAGGTAGCGGATCCTTCTTGTCCATACTCTGAATTTCTTGAAGATTCCATTTCATTTTCACCTCGACTAAACGCTTCGGTACGGCAATGTTTCCTTGTTGCAAACCACAGTTGTTCAATCCAGTTCGCATTACTCCGCTAGTACCGGAAGTAGAAGGTACACCAGGACGAGAACTGGGAGAATACAAAGTATCACCAACAGCTTCCCAATTTTCCTTTGGTTTTACTCCGGCAGGATACGGAGTGTGTTGTCCACGTTTAACACTGTAACTATCCACCGTCTCCATCCTGTTAGCGACGTTGCATCTTGTTGGTTCCCTATTTTGCATGGAATATTCCTTACTCCTTCCTCCATCGATTGAGTCATTGGGACATTTCCGAAACGAATGTCCTCTTTGATTGCACTGTAAAATTTGCATCAATAAAAAAAATTGTAATTACTATAAAATGCTAGTTTTTTTTAATTTTAAAATTCAAATATTACTTTTCGGCAAATCCGAGGATCCGCATTAGCAGTTTTCTTTCCTCTGTCAGATACTGGAAACGCGTTAGCCCCAGAAACACATGGATTTCGGTTACTGCTAGAGCTTGCCCAATCGTCCGGTTTCTTGTCCAGATACCTTGTTCCTTGGACTCTCCCAACGTCGGCTTTTGGTGTCAGATCTTTATTTGCCCTAGATTTTGTAGTTTTGTCGAGTTCCCAGGACTTTCTAATAGCAGTTGGTGCATTATTCGAACTAGAAGTTAGCATTTGACTGGGTACATCCCAACTAGAGCGACATGGAATCGTTTTCGCTCTACTCGTGGTTGTTGCTTTCTTACTACCTGACGCCCAAGCATCAGCACAAGCTACCCAATCATCAGGTGATTGTAAAGGAGCCAGCACGGATTTGTGTTCTTTGACTCTTCTCGAATCCGTTGCCTTAGTATCAGTAATTTCAATTCGACCGCCATCGTTAGATGTTTCATCGCTTCTGATTGACATTGGCTCTGTGCTATGGGTAGAAGTCACTGAAGCACATGCATGGGACGCCGCATTCAAATCACCAATTTCGCTCGTTGCTAAGGTTTTGATTGGGACAGTCTCTGAGGCATTAGGAGTAGACGACAAAACATCGGTAGCAGCGTCCCATTCAGATGATCCTACAACTATTAAAAAACTTTGTCATTGTATTAAGTATTAAAATTACTCACAAAAATACCTTGAAAATGTGGGTCGGTGTTAACGTAAAGTGGTGCCAAATAGGCTTGCATGTTCTCCTGAATAGGTGGCATTAAGTCCGTCAGGTCGTCCAAACCAAACGTCGAGTGAAAACTGAAGTTCGATGCAACATCAAGAGCTTCAGTTATGACTGCCATATCATCCGTCGTAAAAACAGGGGCTGTTTCTTCCTTTGAGTTTACGGTACAACTCACATTTTCAACGCATAGATTAGATGAAGCATAAACTCTTGTCTCTTCTGACAACAAAACTGGAGACGAAACAGTTGAGGTTTCTTGAACAGCTACTTGTGCTGAGTTGAAAATGTCACGGTTTAAGTCTTGACGCAACTGTACCAATTTATCTAATCCGGATTGTCTTGCTTCAATTACTTTCAGATAAAAACTAGGATGGCAAATGTTTTTAACTATTTCGCAGTATGCAAATTTTCCTTCTCCGCCCGGAAACGTTCGAACGTTAAATCCATTTGTCGGTCCTCTTCTTTCTAGACCTTCACCAAAAGCACGAGTTTCTGAAAAATCAGAGAAATTCGCGTAAGTCATACATTCTTGTGACGAACGAAGAAAAATCTCCACTCGAGGATGTTCGGATAATACAGCATGAGGCTGTCTCCAGGTGAAGGGAAGCTCTATTTCGGGATTCGAATGTTTGATCCAGTGATCAAGGATGAGACGAAAGGTGTTTAAAGCAAAAGGAGCTTGAAAAAAAGTTTTGTCGAAGAGTTTCACTGTTGACTACAATCTGCAAGAAGAGATGACCTTCCTCCGAAGGGAAGGATCGACAAAGTTGAAATTGAAAACTTTTCCAGCAGACTTCGTCATTCAACCAGAAAAGACAGTTTAAAATCTTCTTTTCGCTTCCATCTATAGATGTTAAGAACGACACAAAATCTTGCTTAAAGAAGAATCGATATGCATCGAGATACCAATCAGTGCAGGCGGGAAAATTTGTAATGCTAGGTTCGTTTTTTTCGGACAACTGGAGCTCTAACAAAAGTTCCATCAGCTTGGGAGTCGATATCTTCGTCAAAAGTTGTAGAAAGATGTGGGCAGTTGTACTTGGGGTATTAGAGAGTTGATTCTTTTCCGCAACAAAAAGAAGCTGAACACAGTCATGTAGCGTTGACGTGCTGTTAAATGTGTCGTTAAACACGATGGCGAGATCAACACAAGTTTTCAAGATAAGTATCTTCAAATCAGAACTGAATTTAACCCAAACTTCTGACGATGAAACTAACATTTCGAAAAGCTTGTGTTTTTGGTGATAGCTCCAAATTCCATTTTTCTCAGACTCGCATGTATGCTCAAGGAAGGATTGAGTGAGAGTCTCGTCACCTGTTTTGACAAAGAAATTCACTAACTCAAGAATAGCCTCTCGGCGAGGCATAACAGTTACTTGATCTTTAATCCGCGCGAAAAATAGCTGGCAGGTTCGATGAGTTCCAAAACTATAAAGATGTTTGTTGGAGCTTTCGGTTTCGTTGAGTACGTCGATCAAGAGCTCCATCAATTGATGAACATCAAGTTTTGTCATTATTAACGAGATCTTCCATTCAATGCTGATACGTACGGGCAAACACTGCGAGTCTTCATCATCGTTATATTCCTGCATTTCCATCAAAAACCAAATACATGATGACAAACTGCAAGGCAGAGGCTTCTTTTCAAACACCACTTCCACGCCAGAGGTATCTTTGATGTTATCCGGATTCGAAATTTGATCATGATTTCCATTTTCTTCAAAACACGACAACTGATCCGCCATCAAGGTTAAATTGTGATCGACTAGTGAAGCCATAACAGACCTTCCTATTTCAGATGAAGTAGCCGATTCCCATATGGTAGGAGAAGAAATTATTTTCTCAACTAAGGTTTGATTTTTCAGATGAAATCCCTCCGGAACTTTATCGGGCAATCGACCAATTTTCGAAATCAAACTTTTAAGAAATTCAGCATTTCCGAGCCGAATAAAACAACGCACTAAATCGACGATGATAGTTTTGACGGGTGGCACGTAAATGTTGCAGTTAACCGACAAAATCTTGCGACACAGAGCGTAAAACAAGTTTTTACAGGATTGATGGTTCTCCATTTGTGAGTTGAATTGGGCCTCAAAGTACAGCAACACGCGACACTGCAGGGATGACCTTACTTTAGAAAAGAAACGAATGAACGACGCTGTTCTCGATTGACAGCAAGTGTCCGAATTCGTCTCTAATTCAACGATCATATCCACGTAGGCTGCTACTTCAAACTCCTTTGACTTTAAAGCACGAGTCTGGTCAAGTTCGGCGAAAAAGGACGAAACAGAATCTCCAACCATTCTTGCTCCTTCCACGCAATTAGACCTGAGTAAGCATTTTGCCAATTTCATAACCGGGAGCAATTGCTTGGTGATTCGATCACAAGAAAGGAGTGGATCAATCAATTCAACGACGTCCCTCCAACCTGATAAATAATAGAATGATAGTTAACTTAATTGAATTTCAAATTTTAAATCAAACAACGGCTTACCACTAACTTGACTCACGAAATCCGCAATGGCTTGAGCAACTTGATCATTTTGAATTCCTTCAAAGTTCTCCGAATCAAAATTTGAACCGAGGAGCTTCAATAAATCGAGTCCCTCTTCGCGAGCCCGCAAGGTAATGCAAAAACGGAGCAATCTCAAAGTCAATTCGCCTTTTCCTAAACCCGATGTAGTCCAGGCTCGTAGAGGTTCAGCACGACAAAACGATGATAATTGACGTAAGTTACTTATGGCACTGTGGCGAGAATCTTCCTGCAATTTGATTGACGCTATAGATTTTTCAATTGAGTTCAAAAAAGATACAAGTCCATAGTGGCAGTACATCGGGATTGACTGATGCTTGGGCCAAATCACCAATACACCATTCTCCAAATGTTTCTTGGCAAATTCAATTTGGTCGTCAAAATCTTCACTACAGCCGTCCCCTTTCTCTGATTCAAGAACTCCAACAAAGTGCGTTCGCCAATTCAATGCCATGCTCAAGTTTCTTGTTACATTTTCAGTATCAATCAAACATGAAATTTCTATTATTTCTTGGTTTCCTTGTTCCGGAAAGTTTGCGACCGATTCCAGACATCGACAATCTGTTTTGATTTTCAAAGGGATTGCCACTGCTGTCGCCAGTTGCACGTCAAGAAAAACGCAATTTTGAAGAAGCCCAGCCGTTTTTCGATCGTGTCCTCGAAGAAACTCGAATGCGAAATTGTTTAGATCATATTTTTCATGAAGAATGAAGAACAAGACATTTTCTTTTAATTTCTTTTCCGAAGGGAACTTATTGAACTTTCGATGAACTTGATAAAATTCTTGCTGTTGTTCACTAAACAAAGAAACGTTTAAATCTGGTTGATAGGAGTCTAATTGAGCGATTTGGTTGAGCTGATGAATTTTGAACTTGGCATCAAAGTTTTCAAAATCGACTTCATTTTTTATCTTCGTACAGATGACACTATTTATGACCGTTTCTTCTTGGCAATCCATTTGTCGAGTCCAGGGTTCCAGTGCTTCATTTACTTGTTTTAAAGCTGTAAAAAAAATTGGTAGTTCTAGTTGGATGCTTATCTTGGGATTTGTACAAATAAGATCAAAAACAAGTGTTAATTTGAATCCTTGGGTAACAGATTCCGTAAAATATTTGCAGCAGTTATAAAAGGCTGAGAGGTAAAAGTTCTTGTCACTTCTTAAATGATTTTCAAATATTTTCTTTCTTCCTTTATATTCTACATTTAAATTGCCACCTTGATGGCCTCTTTCAACAGGTAACTGAAGGATTAATGTACCAATTTTACCATGAACCAAGACGTCAGCACCAGAGTGATTGCTGAAACCTGAATTGTCTAATAGTATGAGCTTTTGAAGTTTTGCTGAAACATTAGTCAATTCGTTAGGTAGAGGAAAATAACGTAAAGCCAATGACAAAAGACTGAGGCCTTCAAATGTTGTAGAACAAATCTGTGATGCACCGACTTCCCATCTTTTTGAAACATTATTGACACAGTTCGAACCTCCAGACATGACTGTTGATTTTTCTGAAATTCCCATCAGTTTTTTTATTTCCTACCACACAATTACAGATATGAATAATTATTAAAAAAGAAGAAACTATGATAATTCAAGAGTGATTACCAGTATTGATACAGGTATTTGTATGTTGTCACATTCTTTCATTACTAGTACATTCAGAGGGACTTCTTCAGCAGGTATGTTTTTGTCCCATGCAAAATCAACCAGCATTTCCTTGTTTTCCAGTTTTAAAGCTTTGCACAAGAGTTTTCGGTTTACTATTTTTCCATCCATCTTAATGTTTACTGTTTAGAGTCGTACCCTTTGGTCATCTGTTTATAATTTGCGTTGGAACTTCTTTTCAGGGACGACGCCAAACCAACCAAACCAACAAGAACACAATTGAGTTGCCAGCTGTTTTATTTAAAAATTGCATTTAAAGATTGCGATTATTGAAAATGTCATTTCAATTTTCACGTTTTCTTAAAGCGAAAATGTGGAAATTTTTTAATAGTAAAATTTAAAACAGAAACTTATTTATTTATTTAAATGGAAACGATATTTATATTTGTCAACTTGACTGGCTGACCAGACACCAGAGCCATGGTGTATTAGTATGGTGGGGGAACTTTTGGTTGGAATCGGCTATCTCGAATGAAGCCAGTTTCCGGACAAGTGGCGTGGCATTTTGGGGCTGGTCGCCTATCGTCAGTGCCCTCTATGAACCAATATACTAAATTCTTTCATAATTTAGTTAGAAATTCGTCTGTTTAAAATAGTATATATATTTAACTTTTTAAAGGGTAGATATCAACCGGTTGTCGTATTGGTTAGATGAATGAGCTACGACCCTAGAGGGATAAGGTTCGATTCCTATTATCGTCATTAATTTTTTTCATATTTTTTTCTATTAATTTTAAAATAATTAAAGCTGGAAAAATAATACTTAATTACTGTTATTGACTCATTTTTTACAATTTTATAGCTTTATAAGTACATAAGCAAAGTGCAATCGGACTTAGAAAATTTTCAAACCGTTTATAGCTCATAGTTCACCCAATTGTCCACCAGGCAGCGCTGATCATAGCCGACCACTGGCTTCAGCCGAGATAGCCGATTCCAACCATAAGTTCCCCCACCATACTAATACACCATGCCAGAGCCACAGATAAAGACCACTGGTTCGAGATGTCCTATCCTTTTAGCCGTATCCCCGTCGTGCTGAATATGCCTGTAGTGCCTCTAGCGGATAAGGTGGTGTACTACGTAATAGGCACGAAGGGGGGTTGCAGACGAATTTTGTTTTTCTCTTTTTCTGTCCAAGTTCTTTGTTGATGTTTTAAAATGGTCACAAAGAATTTTGTCGTTAGAACATCTGATTAAAAATTTTTTGTATGTAATTATTATATTGTCGTTAAGTTTGGAAGTTGGTAGGAAGTAAATGAAGTAAATAAATAAAAAAGAAAAAGCGATATTTTCCTTCATAAATTGCAATGTATAAATTGCAAATTGAATGAATTGGCCACTTTTACGCGTTACAGTGGCTAGATAGCAGCACTGTCGTCGTAGCAGTTCTAAAGTAGAAGCCTGGTATTGTAATTTGTAACGGCCGTCTTATGTTCGCCTCCCACGTGAACTGTCCATTATGAAATTGGTCTATGAAATAAAAATGATTTGTGTTGATCTTTTTTGCTGTGTTTGAAACGATACACTTTGAGGGATCTGAAACTTTTTCAGCAGCTGCCTGCTGCTTCGACAACTTCTGCTGTGCAGCAAGCTCGTCTTCGAAGGCTGCTGTTAAGTTTGATTTAGCCAGCATTATTTGTGTTGTTAGACTGCCCACTTTAAACTTAGAAGACATATAGCACTTGGCGGTGTTGAAGACGAATCGGCAAAACTTGAAGACGAAGCCATTGATGTGACGTTCGACGTTCGAACTCCGAAACTCAAATGGCCAATGCAAAAATATCCCCCATCCCCAATGACCGTTAATTAATCTCATCAGCTGGTCGTTTGAAAACGACCAATCAGAAGAGAGTATTTCACGCGGTCAAACGCAAAATATATGACGCATAACATAAGAATAACATAACTTAAATATATAAATATAACATAAAAGACTATAACATATAAAAAAATAAAATAACGTAACAATAACATGTAACAAAACGTAAGATAAGATAACAAGAAGATAAGATAATAACTCATAATAAGAAAATATAAAATAAAAGATAATATAACACATAAGAATAACAAAACAACACAAACATAAGAATAACTAAAACACAAGACCGAAACATATTACATTATGCCCAACCGGAACGAGAACTACTTGAATTTTTCCGATCTTTCTCCTTGCTCGAGCGACTGGATCTCAGACTGCTTTGGACTTTTTCAGAAACTTTTTCAGCAGCTGCCTGCTGCTTCGACAACTTCTGCTGTGCAGCAAGCTCGTCTTCGAAGGCTGCTGTTAAGTTTGATTTAGCCAGCATTATTTGTGTTGTTAGACTGTCCACTTTAAACTTAGAAGACGTAGAACTTGGCGGTGTTGAAGACGAATCGGCAAAACTTGAAGACGAAGCCATTGATGTGACGTTCAACGTTCGAACTCCGAAACTCAAATGGCCAATGCAAAAAAATCCCCCATCCCCAATGACCGTTAATTAATCTCATCAGCTGGTCGTTTGAAAACGACCAATCAGAAGAGAGTATTTTTTTTGCGGTTGCCAAGGGCAAAAAAATACAGCCTTCGAAAATTCGAAATGTGCCTCTAAGCCGACTAACGTAAAGTACGTGTTTGTTCTTCAACTTCCCACGGAGATGAAAATCACAACAAAGTTTTCTAGATTGATTTTGTACAACAGTGGAAATGGCTTCAATCACAGTTTGGGCTCCTGCTGTGTTGAAGGAAAATTTAGTACTGCCATTCTTCAAGTACCTGTTGAAGGAGGACATGAAGGTGGTCGCCTTAATGTAGAGTACAATAGAAAAAAGGTGGCATTTGAGAACCATGGCAACAGTGACAACAATTTTGACATCACAGCATGTTACAATTGCTGTGAGGAGTTTGTGGAACCAGTTACAAGAGGACATAAACTTGTTAATCCTTGCCTTTGATCTCATCTGGGCAAATTGCTAAGACCGAAATTCCGAAAAATTTCCCAGTTTTTCTAACAGCTTTAAAAGTGATCCAACAAGTAAAGTACAAGTAAAGTGCTAAAAACTTGTATTCGTCCAAATGTAGTAAACTCGGCATTGATGAGTCCTCCTCCTTCCATTAGTGAAAATCAAGAAGATTCCTTGGACTCATCTAATAACGTTTTTATCTCGGAGTGGACGTTAAAAGAAAAAAGCATTTCTTCATTCTGAAAGAAAAATATGAAGAGAAATCTCTCACATTTGAACTACTTCTTGGCCAAGATCGAGCTCTGGCAGAACTTATGTTAAACTCTGGTTTTATTGATGTACACCTTGCAATGGCAAATTCTGAAATAAAAAATGAATCGGTGAATAACAAAATAGGTGAAGAAGATTCAATAGCAATTATTCATCTATCATCGACTCCAACGACGTAACAAGAAACTTGAGCTTCGAATTGGATTGGAATAAGCATTTTGTTGAACTCATTCAGTCAAACCAGAAAAAAGAAGCTCGCAGCGGAAATCGTAAAGACAAGATTGAACTTGGCAAGAGAAATTTATACCACGGTGTTTTAGTGATCTGGCCTAAACATCATTCGATTCCCTTTTATACTGTCGGTTTGGCCTTCCCTCACTTCTCATCCGAATGGGACATATGTTAAATTCATCGTCAAAATGGAAGAATGAAGCCCGTCAAAGTGTCAAAAGTGATTTACGGCAATTATTATCGTTTTGTCGTGCTGAACCTCAACGAGCTTGGACTACATCGGGTTTACTATCCATCACCTGGTGCCAACGTATCCGACGACGACTTGACCGTTTCGTCCTTTTGTAACAAAATCTGAAAACTCATGTAATTTATTTTCTTTGTCTTTTGTTTTCGTTCAACAGGCTAAAAAACTGGAATAACACCGGAACCGGAAGTACGAACGTTTTCGCGAAGAGAAACTGCTGCGTGAGAAAAAAGGCAGAATTCGCTGAGCACAAGAGGGACATCAGAAGGCCCGGGAGGCTAGTGGAACAAGATCCTCGGCCGGAGCTAATCCGTTTGTTGGGGTGGGAGGAGGCATGGGTAGAATGGGTGGCATGCCCGATATTAACTCTCTCCTGAACGATCCCGAAGTTCTTAATGCGTTCCAGGTGAAGCAATTAAACGTCGCTGGCATTTTAGTGAGACTAGTCCAAATTACAATTTTCTTTTTTATTTACTTTTCAGGACCCGGAAGTGGTGCAGGCTTTCCAAGACGTGTCGGTTAATCCACAGAATTATGCCAAATACAAAAACAGCCCCAAAATTAAATCCGTCATCAACAAGATGGCTGCACAGTTTGGCGGAGGTATGGGAATGGGGGGTATGGGTGGTGGCTTCCCTGGTGGATTCCCAGCAGCGGAGCAGATGATGATGACGACGCCGTTCCCAATTTGGAAGAGCCAGATCATTTGGATTGAATAACTGTTTAAAACTTGGAAGCCCGGGTAAAAATGATTTTTCATCCATCAACGGGCCTGTCCACAGGATTGATTCGTTGCTCTTCACGCCGAATTTGTTTCTTCTGTTCGTCAGTGCTCAAGAAGATATTCTACTTGTCTGTTGTTCTACTTTTTCTATATTTATTTTCTTCCCGTTTTGATTCAGGCCTCACAACTAAGTCAATAAACCAGATGCAGTTAACATAACAAAATGAAAAAAAAAATAAATAAATAAAACCAATTTTTTAAGGCGAAAAGAAAATGATCTATTTTCTGTCAACGACGTAAATGTTGTGAGAAATTATTTGAAAAACAAACATGATGGAGGGAATGTGGTGTTTTTTTCTTTTAAGTTGCGCAGTACTCGAGATTGATGTGAGAATCGTACTTGAGAGAGAGCCATGAATTATAAGGAACCACCCATCTGTTGTCCACTTCGAAATTCGTTTGGCCTCTTTTCAAGAGATAAGTCACACCAGTATCTCTTCTTCTGTACGTGGGATATCCTTTGTCATTGAGTAGAGTTTCCTGGCACAGTGCTTTCGGGAAAATCTTGGCACATTTGTTTCCATCCATGCATGGTGAATTCTTGTTTAGTGCCCCACACGGTCCGACATATGCATGTAAATCGGTTCGATGGAATTCTCGCAGCTGTCGTAAAATGCAGTAAGGTAGAACATTGTGTCACTCTTTTCATGGCTCTCAAAACTTTCCTTTCTTCCTCCATATTAAACATTCAAATTACCACCTTAAAAAAAGTGTCCTAAAAATAAAAAAAAAGTGTTAAAAATCATGTCCTCCTAGGTACTTGAAGAATGGCAGTACCAAATTTCCCTTCAACAAAACATGAGCCCAAATTGTGAATTAAGTCATTTTAACCATTGTACTGAATTCCATCTCTGTGGGAAGTTGAAGATTGTGGACCACCAATGAAGATAAATCAATATCTTCTACACTTTTGAAGCATCTATCTCCCAAGTATGTTTTAACGATCTGCATTGTGACATCATTAAGGGTTCCAATATTCTAAAATATTTTATAACACAAGAAAACAGTTAAATTGAACTTTAAAAACAAGTAAAAAAGGATTTCTTACATTTAGTGTGACTGTAATTTGAAAACTTTCCTCCTGATCCTTTAGTTTCTTTTCCTTTCCTTTATTCCCTCAGCAAACACACTGTTAAAATTTTTTACCACTTTTTGGGTGCTAAAACCCCCAAATATTTGTAGACGTAGTTTCGTAGTTGTTCAATACGAAAAACTTGGGACCAAAAACATTACGAAAAATTTGGGGTTGTAAATACGAGTTTTTGGGGATGTAAACCAAAAGTTTTTAATGCATAAAAATACAAAAATGTGTTTAAAGTTAAATAAAAAGTATATACGGACAATCAATAGATGAAAATCGAACGTTCTGTATTTCAAACAATTTTTTCCTTCTCAATACATTCCAATTATAAAAAGGTGTTAGTTAATTCAATAATGCTTCAGTAACAGATTGGGACGTCATCAAAATTTCGTTGTCAACCACCACGTGATGGGACCCTCCGATGTTCAGTATGTAGGGAGGACGATTCACAGCTTTCTTCAAAAATGCTTCTAAATTGATAGTCTCCTATAAAATTAGATTTAATTAACAATTATTAATTTACTATATTTAAATGTATGGCTATTCGATTACCTCCTGTACGTTGTACAAAATATTAGCTGCAACACCTTTCTTATTTCTAACAAGTAATAGCAGAGGGAGAATTTCTAAAGCAAAACATGCTTGACTCTCTGTAAAAGTGAAACAAAAAATAAAAATTAGATTTTATCGGTACATTGAAATTTAAAGGGTTGAAGCATTACCAAAGGATTGTGTTTTAATGTCTTCACCGTACACATCAAAGAGTTGGCTCAAAGCATCTCCTTTTTTCTTTGTCTTAATCGCATACTGTACAAGTACTGGTACACAGGCAGTCCAATTGTCCCAAAACTTACGGCAGATTCTAGCACTCTTTATCATTCCAAACTCTTCATGAAGCTGTAATTAAGGAGAATCAGAATGGCTGAAGTAGTTGGCTAGATTTTTTAAACTTAAAAAAGAATTTTGAAACAACTTACATATTCCGGTTGGTTCAATACTGGACAAGCCGTTTTCAAAAGATGCTGAACGTTATCAAACTTATTTGGTACTATCTCTTTTCTTCTTCCTTCAAAAGTCAATTTCCACAAATATTTCATAGTTTTTTTGTCGCCAAGATCACGACACACCTCAATAAATTTGGCCACATTGCCCTGGTAAGAAACCATGTCAACCTCTAGTTTGTAAATAACACAAATGTTAATAAAACAATCACAAGAAAATAGTAAGCAATACAAATACCAGATGTGCAATTTCGCTGATTTTGTAAACTTAATATTTGTACGGTAACAAAAATACATCTTGAAGATTTACCAATAGGTATATTGAAGCTAGATGCTGACTTCGCCATCTTGCTCGTCTATTAAGTCTGTCATGCTGGATGCTGTGTCGTCCTCTCAGTCCCTCAGTCAGAGCAATAATTCAAAATGATAAATATTTGCTTGATAAATAAGTCGTAAATAACTAAAAATTTAGATAAAGTAAAAAATATGACCAAACAAATCCTTTCATTTAAAATTAAAATCGTTTTGAAATTACTCGTATTGGGAATTTAGCGACAATTTGGCAATCATGCGCTTTCTGTCATCTTCTTGGTTTCTTTTAGACTTGATTAAAAGAATTGAAAATTAAATTGTCAAAAAATGCATTCTTGTATAAAAAAAAGAGGTGCAAATGAAGTAAGACTGTTACCCCTGCCAAATAATGCAATGCAACTTTGTGACTAAGGATAGCCAAACGATAATGCTGCATCATTTAAGTACTATTCACTTGAAAGACCAAAAACTTTACTAGCGCTTGTCTGTACACAACTGAGTGTTTTCACACAGCAAACTTCAAACCATTTAGTGGTCTGAAACAACATTTAAGAAAGTTTCATCCATTGTTTTTTTTCGGTTTCTGCAAATGTGATAGAAGGAAATTCAAATGGCACACCTAGTGAGCAAGGTGGCATGGGGTGTGTTGTCAACTCAGATTACGTTGACTCACCACACAATTTAGGTAAAAAATTGGTTGTAATTATCTGAATCCTGGCATTAGTTTTATTTATTGATTCTTAATGCGTTTACAGGTCTTGAAACAATCTGTGATGATGTTGCTTGTTTACAAGCTCGTCCAATTATAATGATTTAAGTTTGCTTGTTGGAGATTTTGTTCTAAATATCTTGGCAGAAAGATGACACAAGTAAACATTAAGTATGTGATGGATGTGGGGACCAAACTAGTGAATGAAGCTGTAAATAGAAAGTTAAAGGAAGCCTTGCATCTAATACTGGAAAACAACTTGGATCCTAGGTCAGCCCTGTCTAGTCTTTTAGATTGTCAGGACAAACCGTCTGAAAAACTTAAGCATCAGTCTACCCAAAACAAATATTTTGTCGAACACTTTGGTTAGTATTGAATGTTTTTATAATGATAACAATATTCTGGTGGTTGTAAAATGAAACACATTTTATTTTGATAGGCATGATTGAGGCTGAACGCATCGTTCTCCCTAGGGTAATGTAGTCCCTATCAGTAATGTCAGACAGCGAAGAGGTGCATTTGGTTTAATTACCAATATATTTTCTTATGATGGCAAGTTCGTTTTTGTCTGTGAAGTTTACCGCACACTGAGATTTGATAACCATTTTCAGTCTTTCGAACTTGTAAAGAGAGACGATCGTTTCCATTTAGCTTTGTCACCAACACAACTGTCTGATTATTCCGTTTACCAATTTCATAAACCATGTCTTGAACGTACTACTCATTTATATGTCCCTTCAAAAAGTGAATTACGTCATCTAGTTCCTTTGAATGCAATATATCCATTTATTAAAACTGCTTAATGTTTCTTATTTTAGTATAGAATGTTATTATTTTTTAGGGTTTTTTTCAACAAATAATTTGGGGTTTCGTTGCAAATAGTAAATTCGTATTTAAAACCCCGAAAATTTAGATCAATTTGAAAATTTGGGGGTCATGCGATTTTTTCGTGGTTTGCAACCCCGAAAAAGTGGGAACCATTTTAACAGTGCATTTCTGATCCCCATGCAAAGTCAACTGATGCTCCATGATTACCAAGATTAACAGCTTTAGTCAAATTTTCCTTCAGGATGAAACCATTACAACTCTCCGTCAAGTTTTCATCACTGTAGATTGAAGAAGATAACTGCACAATCTCGATATAAAAATCATCCATGTTTTCCCATGAAGCCTGAAAAGAATTACTGTTCAGTTCATCTCATAAAGGCTTTAAAGTTTTACAACACTAACTCAAGACTATCAGTTTCAGGTAAAACTTTTCAAAAACTTTTGATACATTACCAGAAGACAACTTATTGAAACGTTGATTTCTAATTTAAGTATTTAAAAAATATTTACTAGATACAGTTTTGTAAATTTGAATGATCAGTTTCTTATCGCTATCACAATACAATTAATTTTTCTTTAAAATCTTTTTCCCCAACTCGCGATTAAAACTTAAAACTTCTCTTCAGATTTTCAGAAGCGACGCCAAGACAAACGTCAAACGAACAAGAACCCAACGGAGTTGCCAGCTGTTTAATTCTTGTATTTACGAATTGCGATTATTGAAAATCTAATTTCACCAGATCACCTTTTCTCAAAGCTAAAATGTGGAAAGGATTAAATCTAGAAATTATAAAAAGACAGAAACTAATTTATTTATTTAAACGGAAAACAGAAATTCATATTTTCCAACTTGTCAACTTGACTTCTGACCGACTCTGCCTATGGCCTAAGCGCCAAAATTTAAAAAATATTATATTCGATCTAGGATATCAATAAAACGTAATTAAGCATGCAGTAAAAATAACAAAAGGCGGTGTTATAATTCATGTAAAAAGGGAAATTAAAGAAAAAAAATCCTGTGTGGGCTAATATTCTTGAGGCGGATACAAATTTGTTATATTAAATGTTAATATCAATTTGTGCGAGGATTTAAAGAGGAAAGATATATGTTGATTTAAAAAAATATCACGTAAATCATTGCAATAATTTTGCTATAAAAAAAATTAGTTCAACAGCTTTCATCTTATTATTTAAAAATATCATGGGGACGGGTGGGTGAGTTGAATAAGGCGTCGCTTACTCGCTTGATGGGAAAGATATCTTGCGAGTCGATTGTTCGATCCCCACCCCCGGCTACCCCTAGTGCGCGGACCAACCCCGGCTACCCCTAACGAGTACGTGAAAAAGTAACGAAACATTGAGAAAGTAACGGCACCATAGGCCTAGTTAGTGATAATATCGCGACTGTATTCATATGAGTCAGGTATACCTGCAGTGAATGGCATGTCTTATACTGTACTGCGCGAATCATATTGTTTTATTTGTTTGTTTTTTTTCTTCTGTTTATTTCATTTTATGTTGTACACCTTAAGAATAATATCATGGAGAAAGGCGACGTTAAACCCAAAAGGAACCGAAGGATTTTTTTACAAGAATTTTAAAAAACGACAAATATAGAAATATAGATATAGAAAATGGATGACGATCATCATCAAGAAGGAAATATAGACGAAAGACCCAAAGAAAATGAGTGAAGAAATGTGATCTGCTCCACGAGATATGGGACATCCTACGGGTTTGTCAACATCACTGTTAAAATGGTTCCCACTTTTTCGGGGTTGCAAACCACGAAAAAATCGCATGACCCCCAAATTTTCAAATTGATCTAAATTTTCGGGGTTTTAAATACGAATTTACTATTTGCAACGAAACCCCAAATTATTTGTTGAAAAAAAACCCTAAAAAATAATAACATTCTATACTAAAATAAGAAACATTAAGCAGTTTTAATAAATGGATATATTGCATTCAAAGGAACTAGATGACGTAATTCACTTTTTGAAGGGACATATAAATGAGTAGTACGTTCAAGACATGGTTTATGAAATTGGTAAACGGAATAATCAGACAGTTGTGTTGGTGACAAAGCTAAATGGAAACGATCGTCTCTCTTTACAAGTTCGAAAGACTGAAAATGGTTATCAAATCTCAGTGTGCGGTAAACTTCACAGACAAAAACGAACTTGCCATCATAAGAAAATATATTGGTAATTAAACCAAATGCACCTCTTCGCTGTCTGACATTACTGATAGGGACTACATTACCCTAGGGAGAACGATGCGTTCAGCCTCAATCATGCCTATCAAAATAAAATGTGTTTCATTTTACAACCACCAGAATATTGTTATCATTATAAAAACATTCAATACTAACCAAAGTGTTCGACAAAATATTTGTTTTGGGTAGACTGATGCTTAAGTTTTTCAGACGGTTTGTCCTGACAATCTAAAAGACTAGACAGGGCTGACCTAGGATCCAAGTTGTTTTCCAGTATTAGATGCAAGGCTTCCTTTAACTTTCTATTTACAGCTTCATTCACTAGTTTGGTCCCCACATCCATCACATACTTAATGTTTACTTGTGTCATCTTTCTGCCAAGATATTTAGAACAAAATCTCCAACAAGCAAACTTAAATCATTATAATTGGACGAGCTTGTAAACAAGCAACATCATCACAGATTGTTTCAAGACCTGTAAACGCATTAAGAATCAATAAATAAAACTAATGCCAGGATTCAGATAATTACAACCAATTTTTTACCTAAATTGTGTGGTGAGTCAACGTAATCTGAGTTGACAACACACCCCATGCCACCTTGCTCACTAGGTGTGCCATTTGAATTTCCTTCTATCACATTTGCAGAAACCGAAAAAAACAATGGATGAAACTTTCTTAAATGTTGTTTCAGACCACTAAATGGTTTGAAGTTTGCTGTGTGAAAACACTCAGTTGTGTACAGACAAGCGCTAGTAAAGTTTTTGGTCTTTCAAGTGAATAGTACTTAAATGATGCAGCATTATCGTTTGGCTATCCTTAGTCACAAAGTTGCATTGCATTATTTGGCAGGGGTAACAGTCTTACTTCATTTGCACCTCTTTTTTTTATACAAGAATGCATTTTTTGACAATTTAATTTTCAATTCTTTTAATCAAGTCTAAAAGAAACCAAGAAGATGACAGAAAGCGCATGATTGCCAAATTGTCGCTAAATTCCCAATACGAGTAATTTCAAAACGATTTTAATTTTAAATGAAAGGATTTGTTTGGTCATATTTTTTACTTTATCTAAATTTTTAGTTATTTACGACTTATTTATCAAGCAATTATTTATCATTTTGAATTATTGCTCTGACTGAGGGACTGAGAGGACGACACAGCATCCAGCATGACAGACTTAATAGACGAGCAAGATGGCGAAGTCAGCATCTAGCTTCAATATACCTATTGGTAAATCTTCAAGATGTATTTTTGTTACCGTACAAATATTAAGTTTACAAAATCAGCGAAATTGCACATCTGGTATTTGTATTGCTTACTATTTTCTTGTGATTGTTTTATTAACATTTGTGTTATTTACAAACTAGAGGTTGACATGGTTTCTTACCAGGGCAATGTGGCCAAATTTATTGAGGTGTGTCGTGATCTTGGCGACAAAAAAAACTATGAAATATTTGTGGAAATTGACTTTTGAAGGAAGAAGAAAAGAGATAGTACCAAATAAGTTTGATAACGTTCAGCATCTTTTGAAAACGGCTTGTCCAGTATTGAACCAACCGGAATATGTAAGTTGTTTCAAAATTCTTTTTTAAGTTTAAAAAATCTAGCCAACTACTTCAGCCATTCTGATTCTCCTTAATTACAGCTTCATGAAGAGTTTGGAATGATAAAGAGTGCTAGAATCTGCCGTAAGTTTTGGGACAATTGGACTGCCTGTGTACCAGTACTTGTACAGTATGCGATTAAGACAAAGAAAAAAGGAGATGCTTTGAGCCAACTCTTTGATGTGTACGGTGAAGACATTAAAACACAATCCTTTGGTAATGCTTCAACCCTTTAAATTTCAATGTACCGATAAAATCTAATTTTTATTTTTTCTTTCACTTTTACAGAGAGTCAAGCATGTTTTGCTTTAGAAATTCTCCCTCTGCTATTACTTGTTAGAAATAAGAAAGGTGTTGCAGCTAATATTTTGTACAACGTACAGGAGGTAATCGAATAGCCATACATTTAAATATAGTAAATTAATAATTGTTAATTAAATCTAATTTTATAGGAGACTATCAATTTAGAAGCATTTTTGAAGAAAGCTGTGAATCGTCCTCCCTACATACTGAACATCGGAGGGTCCCATCACGTCGTGGTTGACAACGAAATTTTGATGACGTCCCAATCTGTTACTGAAGCATTATTGAATTAACTAACACCTTTTTATAATTGGAATGTATTGAGAAGGAAAAAATTGTTTGAAATACAGAACGTTCGATTTTCATCTATTGATTGTCCGTATATACTTTTTATTTAACTTTAAACACATTTTTGTATTTTTATGCATTAAAAACTTTTGGTTTACATCCCCAAAAACTCGTATTTACAACCCCAAATTTTTCGTAATGTTTTTGGTCCCAAGTTTTTCGTATTGAACAACTACGAAACTACGTCTACAAATATTTGGGGGTTTTAGCACCCAAAAAGTGGTAAAAAATTTTAACAGTGATGAAAAAATGACTAGTTCAATAAAGAAAAGAGAAGAAGAGTTAATTCTTGTTCGGGTCGGCGCAACAGTCGTTAAAAAGAATTATTTCTTTTTAAAACGTGAAATCAATGGAATGATAATGCGGATATATTTCAGCCGACGATTTGACCAATTGGGCAACATATCAAATAAGAACTTGTACTGCCCGAAAATCAGCAGAGGAAAACAAATTCTTCTAATTACTTATAGCCCACAGTTGGGTTTCACGGACCAACAAATTCAATGTCAATGACGATTGACGAGTCACTTCACGGACACGAGTGAGAAAACATGGCAATTATAGATAAGGAAAAAAATCGTTGGCCAAATTATTCGTGTTTCCACAGTAAAAATATTGTACATAAAATATCGTATTATAGTAAATCTACGCAATCGAGTAACATGTGATGTTGTTGAAGTATGAAAAATGGCAATAGAAAAATGTATTATAATCACGGTGTGGGAGCGAATCCGGCAGCAACACAAGCTGCCATGCAAATACCAAGTCCTGCGTTACAAGCAACTATGGCAGCGGGTACACCTGCACCGGCCGTAACGGTTCCAAAAGTAAATCCAGCTGCAGCGTAGCAAGCCACAACAACAGCGTTGCATCCTGTTTGGCAAATTCCGTACGCCAGAGGGCCAGCAACAGTCACAAATGGGAGAAGGCCGAATAGAAGGCATACATCTGACTACTTTGACAGTTGCCTGATGTAGACATTAGTAAAAGCCCCAGCCAATCAATTCCTTTTAGGGAGCGCGCACAGTCATCTTATATATGAAAGTATTTGTTTTTCATATTTATTGCCTTTTGGTATTCAAACTTATCTTATTTTTGCACTGAAGCCATTTAAAAACAAAACTCGATTTCGTGTAGACAGTGCAGACGAAGTAAATTGTTATGAATCTGGGGATAAAGATCAGACGTTGCCTAGTATTAGGTAACTAAAAAAATAGGAATCATTTGAAATCTTTGTATTTCACTAACCATTAACGTTACAAGAATTGAAACTTCACATAGTGTTTTGAAAAGAGCGGCCAGTTTAACACCGTTGCCAAATAAAAAAAAGCCATTTGGGGCCAAAAATTCAAAGTTTGGACGTTTCTGTTAATTTAAAAGCAACAGATACCGATGTCTGTCGTTACACCATAATTATAAGTAAAGTTTGAACTATTTTTTAGAATAAAAATTAAATTTCTTAAATAAAATGTGAAATTTCACAAAAAGTAAAAACTTTGGTTGTGTCTGTTGTATTTAAAACAACCGATTACATTGTCTGTCTACATACCATTAGAATCAGCATATTTTTCTTAATTTTATAACATACAAATTTTTCTTCTTAAATGGATTGTGATTTTTCACAAATCACGCCGACTTCGGGAGTGAATACCGAGTGAACGCAACCGATATGAGTCAACAGACGCGCCATCTAGTGTTTCTACCACACCCCTAAATAGAGCCTTAGGGTCAAACCTTTTCTTAAAAGGTTTGTGTTAAAAGTGACAAGGGCTCCCTGACTACTAGGCAAAGCACAGGAAACTGGCAGGGGAAAAACCCTTTTAGACTCATGCAATGCATATATGGAAAAACCTAATAACAATAAAACGACAAACGCATCTTTGTCAGGGACCTCCCTTTTTTGCCTCCAGGTGCCGGGTCTCTCTTCAGGCAAAGGAAGAGATTTCCGCGTTGGGTTTCAACGAAAATGTGCATCAAGGTTGTGACGTCATCATGGCCTTCCGATGACGACCGTCTCAGGTACACATGGGTCGTTAAAAATGAATTACTCATTAATCTGATGTGGTACGCAAAAAAGAATTTTCTTCGAATTCAAGTTCAAAAAACCCAATAATTAATTTGTTGTGGCACTATGGGATGGGAGGTAAATCGTACACTGGCCATCATCGTAGCTCCGGTTGGAATTTAAGCAGAAACAATTTCCCCATAATAAATTTGTTTAGGTTTGCGAAATTAATTGATTGTCAATTAAAAGATGTGAAAATGGCCATTGGTGTCCGCCTTCGAGATTTCGTTGGCTTAGTTTTATTTCGCCTGTATTTTTTGGCATGAGCCATTATACAAAAAATTTTGAAATAAACGCCGTTTGCTCGGTGCAACAATAAAAAAAAAAATCTGAAGTCTGAGATCACGCAACGGCGTTCTTTGGAAAATCCCAACTCAAGGAAAAGTAATGCTTTAGGTGTAATAATAATAATACGTGCATGGATGTTCATTTCAGAATTTCATGTTTCACTTTCAGATAGAGTACTCCACTGAATACGTGCAAGCAAGGTATGAAGGCTAGCGACAGAGTCGTCGACTGTTTTATAACATTTTCCCCTCTTTCTTTAGTGATTGTAGGTGTTTACCTTCTTAAACGACCTCAATCTACTTATGTAGGATGTTTATCATGAAACTCCAACTTGGCTGTTTCCTATTCTCATTTATTGAAACTGGAGCACTAGTCTTCACTTAAGGAAAAAGGATTTTTGCAGAATATTGTAAGTATTGATATTCTTACTTTTGCAACTCATTAAATTAACTGATAGTTAAATTCAGGTTAAAGAACAGCAGAAGAAATAGAAAACATATCCTAAAGATGCCAAATAGATGCATGAAACATAGAAGAAGTAGCTGAAGTCCCCCAGTATGTTACATCCGCTTACTAGCTGAATTCTCACATTGTATGTAACTCTGTGCCAATGACCACTACAATCTCTGCAAATTAGATTCTGTCCTTAACCCTATTGGTCATCGGAAAGAATTCAAGAGTGAAATTTTTACCCAGTAATGCTTGTGGTGCCAATTGACATTGCGATACCCAAAGAGAAACAATTGATCAAACTTAGTCTTCCTGACTGACTCCAGTTATACATTCTTTACAGCATTACTGTGGGAGATCTGTTACCATTCAACGGGAAGTAAGCATTTCATCAAATCTACTTATGGATGAATGTAAATAACTTACTTGCTGTTTTCTAAATAAACATACTCAAATGAAGGAGCCTGAAATGTTTGACCATTTTCCTCTTCTTCACTTACGTACCCTTTCATCTACATCATTCCACTTGCAAGACATTTACTACAGCACAGGTATACTTATGGTTGAATGTAAATAACTTCCTTGTTATTCTCTAAATAAACAAACTCAAATGAAGGAGCCTGAAATGTTTGACCATTTTTCTCTTCTTTACTTACATACCCTTTTATCTACATCATACCACTTGCAAGACATTTACTACAGCACAGGTAATTTGAAAATAAATGGAAAAGAAGGCATCCTAGCCTAAGACACATCCGTCAAGGTAAACACTCGTCTTGTCAAAACGTAAACAAGAAACAAATGACGAACGACGCTCACAATACCAGAATTGTGTCGTTTTGCAAATTGAAAATAGGTATAAAAATACGTAACTAATCACGATAAAAACTACATCTGGTGTTGTAGTTTTTCACGCTGATTCAGCTACACATAAAAATAATTTGGGAAAATGGAAACTCCGAACGCTATCTGTTCCCCCAACTCACCAACTCTCGGACCAATGAAACCCCTTTTCCCCAACCCTTGAACCAATGGGAAGCCTTTAAAAAGTCACATGGGTCCATTAAACACTTTTTGGCCCATAAGTGGCGTAAAAGCCTTCTAGATTTACCGAAGTAAATCTCTCAGGGATAATAATTGAACCTGGTTGGGCCTCTATGGCCTATAGACTCACGGCTGCACCAACGTGACGTGGCTACATGAGAATATTTTGAATTTTTGTTTTGTTTCAATTTAGATTAGATGAGTTTAGTTGTGTTTTATTATTAGTCACATTTTACCAAATTGGAATTTCTATTTTCTATTTTATTGTATCTGTCAACTGTCACCCAGTCGCTGAAGAAGAAGAACAGGGTGGCCGATAGAAAAAAGGAAAATCGAATCCCGGTGAGACACAGGAAAAAAAAGAAAACTTTTTTGTCAGACTGTCAGGCGATCAGCGGCGTCTCTCTACCGACAGACGCCGATGACGCCGATTCTAATTTCCTCCTGATTCTCTCTTTTTTTTTTACTATCAATCGATTTCAAAAGGATTATTCCGGCCCATCAACGAAAAATGTATAACGATACATTTTTAATTACAAGGGAAATACTTTAAAGATCTTTATTGTAACCAATTCTGAGAAGTGTTTATACTGTTAATCAAATTTTAAAAAATGAGAAATGGAACAGTGGTTGACGACGACGCTTAACAACAACTGATAGATGGATCACAATTCACAACGCAAACGAGACGACAAAATGCAGAAACGTCTTTTGTTTTTGTATCACCTCCGTTTTTTACTCGAGGGAAATTTTTCGATGGAAAAATTCGCAAGAAAATAACGTCAACCTGACGCAATAGAAAAATAAATTTTAGTTCACCTTAATAGTTCGAACGACCAATAAAAAATCATGTTGATGCTAAATTATTTCTGATTCTTTTTCACTCAAAACGAATACATTAATTACAAAAGTGGTTATGTGGATACCTGTTATAACCTCTTTTTATTTCCATCCTTATTAACAAATAAATCTTCCTAACCTACCATTACGGATATATAATATTAACTAGGCAATGTGTTGCAGATGTAGATGTTAGCTAACATATTAATAACCCGCCACATTGAAAGCCCAAATCGAATAATGCTTCGTTACGCTGCAACATTTCAGGTTTATTATTCTGAGTTGGTTGGAACATTTACGGGAAATGCCCACAAACAAAACATTGATGACATAATTATTAGTACATACATTAATTGTAGAATAACGATATTGAGATTTCCAGACCATAATGGAATATGATACCGCAAAGTATATTAATCATACTTGTTGAATGTTTTAAGGGGTCGGAGCCAAACCGGCCGCAATACAAGCGGCCATGCAGACTCCTAGGGCCGTGTTACACGCCACAAGAGCGGCAGGGATTCCTGCGCCCGCAGTAATGGTCCCAAACGTGAAGCCGGCCCCAGCGTAACTATAAATGAAGTGGTAGAATTACAGAATAGAATTTCTTTTAAAACACAAATTTAACTATACTTACCACGCAACTACCACAGCATTGCATCCAGATTGGCATATGCCGTAAGCCAGGGGTCCAGCCTCCGACATAAAGGGCACCAGACCGATTAGGATGAGAATAATCATAAATGACTTCATTTCAACTTCTCAAAATCAAATTATCCGTAGGGAACCAAACTAGCCTATATTCGTCAATACATATTATTAGTGCAGTGATACGGTAGTAATGTAACATATTTATCGTATAATAACTTACGTTTTGTTCGCCAGATTTTCGATGATGAGCAAAATTAAACAACATGCATCAGTCGCAAAGAGACGAATGAATATGCTGAAAAAACGAACGCAAAAGTTCGACGAAGTATAGAAAGACTTTTGGATCCTCCCCTTTGCTGCTTGTGGTGGTACAGTGAGGGGGCTCGTAAGGAGGAGATTGGCAAAAAAGGAAATAGTTAAAGAGAAAAGTAACAAAGAAAGAGGCAAGGTAATTTTTCTCTAGAAATTTTTCAAAAAAAAAAGAAAGAAAAAGAAATTTAGTTTTGGCGAAAAGATATTTTTCCTTATAAATTTCTATGGCTACATAACCTTCACTTGTTTTTGTCTTTTTTGTTTTACTTTTTTTTTAGTTGGGGCAATGGCGCAGCTCTAAGAAACACCGGAATACGATCCGCACTGCAATGGGGGAAATAACGTTCACATTACGCCTGCGACTGCGATTCGTTTAAAAGAGAAATTTAACAAATTTTAAGGTTTTAATTCTTACTAGCCTACCATTAAGGGAGTTGATATTTATTACGTCACAAATATGTCAACCGCCCTGACGCGATGTTAACCCGAAAAAATACAACGCTACAACTTCAACCCATTCTGATTTATTATTTTAAAGAGGACTGAATCTGTTATAAAATAGACGCGGGAAATGATGTCCACATACAACAGTGCGAGATTTAGATACATGAAATACAGAATTCCTATATTGCATTTCGGTATAATAAGCGAATGAAGCTACCGAGAAGCATCATGAAATATATTGATAATTGTTAAATGATTATTACGGAGTATTAGCCGCCAATCCGGCAGCAAAACACGCAGCCATGCAAACACCTAGGGCCGTGTTACAGGCCACAAAAGCGGCAGAAATTCCGTCCCCCTCCGGAAATGTAAAACCTGCTGCTGCGTAACTATAAACGATAGAATTGCTCGTTAACAATTAAAGTACTATTAATTAAGATGTTACCAAGCAACGCCGACAGTATTACATGCAGACTGGCATATGCCGTAAGTCAGGGGCCCAGCCTCCGACAAGAATGGGACCAGTCCGACCAGGATAAAAACGATCATAAATGAATTCATTGTAAAACTTCCAAAAATCAGTCACTTATAGTAAACCAACTGTATTCGCCAAAACATTATTAGTGCAGTGATAGTTATGTAACATATTTATCGTAAAAGAACCTTACCTTTTGTTGGTCGGATTTCCGATGCCAAATGCATCAATCACAAGGATACAACTAAAAATGCTGAAAACAACGCAAAAGTAGACAAAGTAGAACGACTTTTGTGTCCTCCCCTTTGCTGCTTGTGGTGGTGGGCTCTAAGAAACCAAGATCCGCACTGGGAGGAAAATAACGTTCACATTACGCTGAACTGCGATTCGTTTAAAAAGAAATTGGACACATTTTAAGGTCACCTTACCAAGTAGCAGTTGGCGCTTAAATAATGCCAACAACACACTATTTTATACGTTTTTTAAATGATTAATCGTGACGTACATATTATAGAAAAGACAATCAGGTGGTCCATATGTAATTTAAATCTCCTCGGGTTACTTCTAGCGAATAACGCGCTGGTTACTATAATCCGCGAATGATATGAGACGTGTATATCAATATGAAGACGCGATCGGGATCGGACGGTTGCTCGATATACTAGCACAACCAATCTCAAGTTTATGGGAATAATTATGAAAATCAGATCCACGAGTACGTGCGCATTTCTCTCTTACATTTCATTTCGTCAATGCTGCGATTTGTAAAATTCAGTCAAGATTTAAGTCTTTGCCGAGGGGTTCGCAACTCAAAAGAATCTCGTACACTTGCCCGAGAATCGATTCTGGAATCCCAAATCAGAATCAAGAATCATTGAAAATGACGCCAGAATCAGAATCTTTCAAGTCAAAATTATAGTATTTTCCAAATGTCGATAAAAAATGTAACTGTACAGATTAAGTTCATGAAATTTTCTCTTCATTATTTAATGAACTTTTTAAAAGTTTAATTCAAGATATTACAATTAAATTATTACGCCAGTATCAACTGGTCATATGGTTTTAAAAATTGACGCCAGAATCTTTAAAATTGACGCCAGAATCTTTGATATTGACGCCAGAATCTTCAAAATTGACGCCAGAATCAGCATCCGATTCTGGCGTCTCGTACACCTGGCGGCCGAGTTGCGAACCCCTCGGTCTTTGCCGCTCTTGTAAACATAATCGTTCAGCGGGACTGTTACGCGTTCTCTTGGACTCAATGAACCGATTACATTGCCATCACCAGCCGATAAGGTGAACACAATATTTTGACTGACTGAATAATAATTAAGCAATATACAGGTGACGCAGTCAAAACCTAGTACCGGTAGGAGCTGAACTTTGTTACCATTACAGGATTTGGGTGTTCCTTATCCTTTCCCTATTAATGAAGACAAAGTCGGATCATACTGGCTATGGGTGCAACATTTCATTCTTTTTTTTTACATGGCTATTTATTTCATCCTTTGATTGACACACGGAGATAATTATCAAACCTAGTTAAAATATTCAAAAATTACTTTGGTCCCGGACATTTGAATCCGTATGTCTAAACTGCTGTTATCTCGACGTTGTTCGCGATGAACTGGAAAATTTCAATGACAGTTGAAGTATTTAAGGACATTTGAAATACGATACCAGTGTACACTTGTTCGATTTGATCATCAGAATATTGTGAACATGAAGGTCCTCGCTATTGTCTTAATTGCATTCGTCGTCTCTCAGGTAAGAAAGTTTCATATTCTTAATAATTATATTAAAAAGCTAATTTTTATTTAAAATTTAATTTTCAGGCTGCCGCCAGGGACTTGTCAAAGTACCAGCCTAGATCAGTTTTGTATCCACGTCTACCATCGAAAAATAGCAACTCTTTCGTTCCCGTTAAGCGTTCACCAACCATCAACACCCGCGGTATAGTCATCCCGGTTTCTTGATATTTCTTTGATAATAAACTAATAATTCAACATGTTTGTCTCTGTTATTTGTTTCAGGTTTCTGTGGCCAGGCCAATGCTGCTGGACGTATCGTTGGAGGAACTGAGGCCGTCCCTCATTCTCTGCCATGGTAATTCAATTAAATTCAACATTTCATCAATTCTTTTAAATAATAATCATTTCTTTTGATGATGACGATATACAGGCAAGTGGCTTTGTTCATTGACGATCAGTACTTTTGCGGTGGTTCTCTTATTTCCAACGAATGGGTCCTGACTGCTGCCCGTAAGTCGTGCGATTTCACTTCCTTTAATATTAGAAACCTAATTCAAATCAATTGTGAAATCCAATGCCAAAAACAAAAAATATGTTTCATCTTTCTGATCAGATTGCGCCGATGCCGCTGTCTTTTTCGACATTTACTTGGGATCCCACAATGTTCGTTTGACCGCTGCCGAGGAACCTACCCGCGTTGAAATCAGGTCCACTGAATACACCGTCCACCCGGATTGGGCTTCTCTCCGTATCCGCAATGACGTCGCCTTGATTAAATTGCCCGCTCCCATTGAATTCACACGTAAAATTTAATTCATATTTAATTTAAATGATTTATAGAAATTTAATTTTTGTATTTTGTTTATTAAATGCAGCTGAAATCCAGCCAGTCTGTTTGGCTCCATCTACCGAGTCCGATCATACTGGTGATATCCTTCACATCAGCGGATGGGGCAAACCTTCCGATGGTAAAACTTGAAAACGATTTAATACCTTAAAATTCCTATTAAATTACATATTTTTTGATGAATAATTATAGCTGCCACCGGTATCTCTCCTACTTTGAACGAAGTCGATGTCCCATGCATCTCCAACGATGAATGCGCATTGACTTATGGCAACACCATCCAGCCCGGAAACATCTGCGTCGATACTACAGGCGGCCACAGTTCTTGCAACGTAAAATTTATTTATTCATCAAAAATTCAAAAATTACATAAGATTAAAACTCAAATTTTCATTCAGGGTGACTCCGGTGGTCCATTGACTTTTGTCAACGGAGGCGTTCACAACCAGGTCGGTATCGTGAGCTTCGGCTCTTCCGCCGGATGCGAAGTCGGTTATCCGGCCGCTTTCGCTCGCGTTTCATACTACGCTGACTGGATCTCGTCCGTCACTGGTTTGCTCATCTAAATCTGCATGCCCCCGATTGCATTTTATTTTTCATCATACGCAATACAATTAATGAATTGTTAAACAAGAACATGATTTTCGAATTTTTAATTGACGACTGTTTTAGCGGGTCCGCCAATCAATCATCGATTTAAGGTTGGCCTTAAAACGAGCCTTCTCTTATTCGTGACGTGAAATATAGCGAATGTTTAATAAGTGTAGTAATTGAGGCCACATCTGGCGATTACACGCACCAGCTGATTATTTGTTTCAGATAAAAATAGAAAATCGGGGTCATTGGAAAGAAATCCTTTTTAGCCGTGAAGCGAAGGATTCGTTTCACATCAACTATAGGCATCCGTATCAAGTATCCGTGTCAGTATACGAATAAGCTAAGATTTTCAATCGGATTTATTCTCTTTATTTTAAAATTTTGATCAATGAAAAATCAATTTAGCGCTCGGCATTTTCACCTAGCTTGAAAAGGCTTCCCCATGTGACTCGATTTGTCACAGCAGACGATTTTAAGTCAGTCGGCAAACTTGGCACTGATCGAAATAACATGATCTCATTCGCGAGATAACTTCAAGGTTTTTCAAGTAAACAATAAGTAAGCAAACGTAAAACATTCTTTATATTATTGATAAGACGCATTTACAAACAATTAAAACATTTTTCCGTCTCGTATCACGTGCTTGTCTATTGTAATCCCAATATCAAATAGTGAACGGTGACAGTTGCTCCTCGTCGACGTCATCAAATCCCGTGCGATGCTATTTGAACGGTCTTGTGTCGAGTTGCGTCGGAGTTTAAGCTTTTAAAACGGGGAAAAATATTTGGCTTTCATATTTAGATCCAGCTTAATGATAGCCAACGTGTTGCCTGATATATTCTTCAGACACTTCCTATCCATTGGGAATATGATACTTCCAGTCATTTCACAAGACTTGTAGCTTCAACTGAAGGCCCATCCTGTAATCCAATACTTTACAGCCACATCCTTTGTATACACTGAATTCCTAATCTCTCATCATCCAAAATAAGACTAGTTCGATGATTCCCTGGCAGTTTGATTCAGATAGTAGCACTGTGCAGCAGTCATCTCCACAATTTTATTGCGAAACACTCTCTGTAATCACACTTTGACCTTACTAATTTCTCATTGTTTTTCATTTTTTTTTTTTTTTTTCCAACATTCTAGTGATCTTAAGGCTTTAGTAACAACAAAAAATGGTTGGAAAATATGGTCCTCTCATTGGAGCAATTGATCAAGGGACCAGCAGCAGCAGATTTTTAGTAAGTATCAAAAATATAAAAAGGACTCCTCTTCAATTTCTTTACTAATTCAAAAGTTGTTGTGTTTCCAGGTTTTCTCGGCGCAACGAGCAGAACTCATCACCTACCATCAAGTAGAAGTCAATCAACTCACACCTCAAGAAGGATGGGTTGAATCGGATCCGATGGAACTTTTGCAAACCGTCATCGAATGCGTCTGCAAAACAGTGGAGAACTTGAAAAGCTTGGATATCGATCCCGGAGATATTAAAGCCATTGGCGTTTGTAATCAACGTGAAACTACCATCGTCTGGGATAAACTAACTGGAAAACCTCTTTACAATGCCATCAGTCAGTCAACATTTCTTTTTTTTTAAATGATTTTCCTTTAAAATTAATTTTGTTGTTTGTTTACACGTAGTTTGGCTGGATGCACGCACGAAAAGTACGGTGGAAGCGATGCTGGCGAAAGTGCAAGGTGGAAATAAGGATTTTCTGAAGAGACATTGTGGCCTTCCCATCAGCACTTACTTTAGTGCACTCAAACTCAGGTGGTTGATCGATAACATCGCTGAAGTGCGTGAAGCTATTGCTGAAAACCGCTGCCTGTTTGGAACGGTTGACACTTGGCTGATTTGGGTACTTGACTATTTGCCAGCAGCTTATTTCAGTGTACTATGAACTGTTATTTATTTATCAATAGAATCTGACTGGCGGAGTCAAGGGCGGCCTGCATCTAACTGACGTAACCAATGCGTCACGTACTATGCTGATGAATCTGGAAACCTTAAACTGGGATCCTTATTTGCTCAAGTGAAAGCAATAACAAAATCATTCAAGTTTTTAGTTCTCAATGACATTTTTCTATAAATTTTATGTGTTTTTTTCAGATTCTTCGATATACCAGTGTCCATTTTGCCGCAGATTCGCAGCTCATCCGAAATTTATGGCTTCCTAACATCCACGCCTTTGGGTGGGACTCCAATATCAGGCGTAAGTTGAATTGATTAAGTTTTTATTTTGATCTTTCTTTAACCACTAGATGCCATTCTTATCTAGTGTCTAGGAGACCAGCAATCAGCTTTAATTGGCCAGCTCTGCCTTGAACCTGGACAGGCAAAAATGACCTATGGTACGGGAGGATTCATGCTGTACAACACGGGAATTCAGGTGAGCTGATGAATCTAATTATCACTTTGAGCTTTGTTTAAATGGTAAATTTTATTCTTTTATTCTTTTCTAGCCTGTTCAATCAGAGCACGGATTGATTACAACAGTGGCCTATCAATTTGGAAAGAATAGACAACCGCATTATGCCATGGAAGGATCCATAGCCGTCGCCGGTCTGGCCCTTAATTGGTTGAAAAACAATTTGAATTTGATTTCCGACTTTCAGGAATGCGAACAATTGGCTGCTTCCGTATCTACTACCGGGGGAGTTTATTTTGTTCCTGCCTTCTCTGGCCTTTACGCCCCCTACTGGAGAATGGATGCCAGAGGGTACTTTTTTAAAAAATTGATAAATTAACCAATTCCAGTTATTTACAATACGTTTATCAACATTGAAATAATGTAGAGTCGTTTGCGGATTGACCCAGTTTACTACCCGGGCTCATTTGGCTCGTGCTACTTTAGAATCTGTGTGCTATCAAACAAGAGACATTGTTGAAGTAATGGCTCGCGACGCTGGTGCTCATATGACGTCGCTACGTGTCGATGGTGGAATGACACAAAACAATCTTTTGATCCAGCTCCAAGCCGATATTCTCGGCATTCCAATCGGTAACTAAGTTCATCATGTCAAATTAGATAAACGTCATATTTTCCGTTATAATTTTTAAAATTCTTTCGGACAGTGAGACCCACTATGACGGAAACAACAGCTCTAGGTGCGGCTATGGCAGCTGGTAATGCTGAAGGCATTGACGTTTGGAGTTTGGATTCGTTGGATCAGAACGGGATCACGAGCGATACATTCACTCCGGCCGTTTCTGAATCAGGTACATCTAAAGTTGTCCAGGTGCTTTTAATTTCAGGTATTGATTGCGTGTTGTTCGACGATAATTATACAGACCGAGACTCTCGTTACACTCGATGGAAAGACGCCGTCAAGCGTACTCTAGGCTGGGAAACGATTCTTGACGATGGCAGCGCTGACCCAGGTAAATCCGTCGATCTGAACTAAATATTCTGCAAGAAATTACCCTCCCTGTATTTTTCGTTGCTGTTGTTTTTGCTGTCGTTACCCATTCCGTTATCCGACCCACACGTTAGCACCCTACGTTAAACTTTACTATATCTTAGTTAAACTTTTGTTAAAAATTTGATTCTTTTGTTCTATACCAAATTTTAACATTATTTTGTTACTAACGCAAAATCAAATGAAATAGCAGACAAATCAAAAGCGAGAGAGAACATTCCTTATTGTTGACACCCAAAGCACGTGCCATTAACCCCTTTTGAAAACCAATTCCAAATGAGCCAAATATTTTCATTTGTTAGTGTACTGCCTGCCTGTCTGTCTGGGAATGTTGTTGGCTCGGTTACCAGTAGTAATTCTTCCAATAAACACTTTGTTGTTTGAAAACCGCAGATGTTTATTTGTTTGATTTTTGGTTTTTTTTTAGGTTTTATTATTATTAAACACGTTCATTTGCTCCGTTTTGAAATTAACTTTTCGTCTTTCTTGTATTTCCATCGCTCGGCTTCGGTTCCGTTGCACTTGTTTTTCTTTCTCTCTTTACATACAGAACGACGCAATCGGATGTTGGGATCCATCAGTGGCACCGTTTTCCTCTTCTCTTCGTTTCTTATCCTGGTGGCGGCCAGGCATTATCGAAGTACGCTCAGGTAGTAGGCACCCCTCCCTTGTCTTTAAAAGAAGTCAAATCCAGATCCCTAAATTTGTGCAACGGATGTTTGTTGTGTTTCCACCGAGTCCTGTTTTATGAGGAAAAATAAGGTCCGATCGGTCGGGCAAAAGTGGAATGCTATCAAAAAGGTTGTGATGAAAACATCCACGTTATAAACTACACGGTTGTTGTTGGTCGGTGATTGGACGTCATCGAATCTAGAGACTTTTTCTTTCCCCCTTCGAAATTGTTGGCAGATGAGCTTCCTTTGTAGTCGATCATTTTAAACAGTACAAGTAATTTTTTAGATGTTTGATTGTAGTGATATTATGATTCAATAAAATTTATGATCGAATTATTTCTTTTCTTTATTACCAAATAGAATTGGGCGTGGAATGTGTTAAAGAATTAACCTATCGACTGATTAAGAACGATTTAACGAAAGAAAAAGATTTCCATCCAATTTTATTAGATTATCAAGCCAGTGATTGATGAGATCCATTGAGCGTAAAAGCTAACACGTGAGAATCCGGCCGGAAGATTTTTATCGCATCCTTGAGCCGAACCGAAACTGACCACACCCACCTGATTGTGAATGCCGTGGTTGACAAAAGTCAAAGGGCCACCTGAATCCCCCTGAATTGATTTGATTCATCAGGAAACTGAATTGAATTAAACATGTTGCATTTTTAACGAAATTACGTTGCATGATCCTTTTCCACCAACGGTCGAGATACAAATAATACCGTCCGTGATGGTTTCACCGTACGTCAAGGCGCATTCTTCGTTGGCGATGCACGGGACGTCGATTTCACGCAGGACTGGCGAGATCCCAGGAGCTACTCATTGAAACCAAATTGATGTAACAGATTATTAAAGACTATGAGAAATGCATTGGTGGGAAATTTGAAAAGAAAATTTCGACTTGCATCCGGAGTGTCTGCCCCATCCGCTAACGTGGAGGATATCTTCGACGTGATCCGGTTCGGAAGGAGGAGCTAAACAAACTGGCTGGATTTCAGCTGCACGAATAACAATTGAAATAGTTCAAAATCATTGGAGATGACTTTGATGTTAAAGATGAATTATATTATTATACGTGTAAATTTAACGGGTTGTGGTAGCTTGATCAAGGCGATATCGTTCATGAAACGGAATGAAGACCATTCCGGATGAACTATGGATACGTTGGCCCTGACTTCGAAGCGGCTAGGCTCTTCGGTGGCATTTAATCGAACATTATGTGAACCGAGCAAAATGTCGAAAAAGCCAGCGTCTTCGGCACAGTCTGATAAAACAAATCAATAACAAATATTTTTATTTGATTAGAAAATTGAGAAAGCCGGTCACTGACGCGGACTTATTTTGGGTTTTGACTTACGGGCAGCAGTGAGAATCCACTCATTAGAAATCAGGGAACCACCGCAGAAAAATCTGTCATCAACGAACATAGCCACTTGCCTTTTCCCAGAAGTCATTTTTTTTTTTAAATAAACATTAAGTGACTCGACTTAATTTCATTGAAATTTCACTTACCATGGCAGGGAATTGGGTTCGGCCTCTGTACCGCCTACAATACGACTGCTTGTGCTATTCTCTCGTCCGCAGAAACCTAAATGGCAAAATAGTTCAATATCACAAGGTGCAAATCGATATTGGAATTAGTTTTGATGTACTTCTAGTATTGATTGTAGCTGTGTGCTTAACAGGGAAGATGGGTTTCTTAATTTTCGACGGAGGACGAGGAAACAAAACGCCTCTCGGTTTGTATCTGGCTAAATCCCTGGCTGATGCCTTGAATTATTTAAAAATCGAAATGATGCCAATATAATGGAAATTCACGTTGTCACTTGCTTAAGTTAATGTTACCTGAGCGCAAACAAAAGCAATTAATAAAATAACAGCAGGTAGAATCTTCATGGTGATAACACAGACACGTCGCAAACACGAATCCATCGCCACTTCCTGCCGCACTCTTTCTTAAATACTTGGGAGTTCCTAGGTGCAGGTTGAAAGCGAACCGAATGACGTAATACACGATATAGAAACGTCTATAGAGCAATAATAGCCATAGTGAAAATATGGCACAAAGGCCACATTAAGGTTGTGGTGAAATTTAAAACCACCGCATTGGTTTTTGACGATGCTTGATGGCTACATATCGAGTCGCCGATATGTTGTATACTTTCCAAATGATGTCCGTTGGAAAGCTTGGACCGCCCCACCCAATAAATCATTTTCACGCTCCCGCAGGACAGAAATGAACGTCAACATTTTCAATATTATGAATGATTGCGTGTGCGAAATTTTCACGTGAGTGTGTTTTAGTATTTATTTGAAATTGAAATGGAAAATGGCAAACATAAACATTAGGCTAAAATGTGGAGTCGTCAGAATTCTGTCTAGCTTAGATGACCAAGCCAGTGACGGACGAGATCCAGTCAGCGTAGTATGAAACGCGAGTGTAGGCAGCGGGATAACCGACTTCGCATCCGGCGGAAGAGCCGAAGCTGACGATACCGACCTGGTTGTAAACACCTCCGTTGATGTAGCTCAATGGGCCGCCAGAGTCACCCTAGAGATAAATATTAGAATATAGAGATAATGTGATGAAGGAAGAAACTTTAAAAAAAACTAAAATAACGTTACGTTGCAAGCGCTGTGTCCACCGGTGGTGTCGGTGCAAATGTTTCCGGGCTGGATGGTGTTGCCGAAAGTCAGGGCGCACTCATCGTTGGAGATGCATGGCATGTAGACTTCGTTCAAAGTAGGAGAGATGCCAGTAGCAGCTGATAAATGAATGAAATATAGATTTGATTATTGAAAAAAAATGAACTTTGAGATGTCTAAATCGTTTCTAAGTTTTACTATCGGAAGGTTTGCCCCATCCGCTGTTGTGAAGAATATCACCGACATGATCGGGTTCGGTAGATGGAGCCATGCAGATGGGCTGGATCTCGGCTATAACGCGCAGGAATAAACAAATAATGTTACATTTGATTCGACTGATTTAAAAATGATTACAGTTGAAATATTATTACGTGTGAATTCAATGGGAGCGGGCAATTTGATCAAGGCGACATCATTGCGGATACGAAGAGACATCCAGTCGGGGTGGACGGTGTAGTCGAAGGAAGTGACTTCAACGCGAGTTGGTTCATCGGCGGCAGTCAAACGAACGTTGTGGGAACCCAACAAGATGTTGAAGAAGACGGCACCTTCGGCGCAATCTACACATTGAATTCAACATCCGTGAGACTGTGGTATTTTTAAAAAGATTTATAATAAATTCATAAAGCAATTTATCAACTTACGGGCAGCAGTAAGGACCCATTCGTTGGAAATCAGGGAACCACCGCAAAAGTATTTATCATCGATGAACAAAGCCACTTGCCTTTTTGAATCAGAGATTTAAATTAACGATAATGAACTAGAATTGATTTGATTTGATTATATATACCATGGCAGAGAGTTGGGGACGGCCTCAGTTCCTCCTACGATACGTCCAGCAGCATTGGTCTGGCCACAGAAAGCTGTAAAACCACGTAAGCATTAAATTCATTTTTAAATTTGAGTTGAGTTTTTTTAAATAGATTTTTAAATTTACCGCGGGTATCGACGGTTGGTGAACGTTTAGGGGGGACAAAAGAGTTGGTGTTCTTGGTCGGTGCACGGGGGTACAAGACCGAACGGGGTTGGTACTTGGACAAGTCCCTGGCAGCCGCCTAAAATTAAATGAATTCAATTTTTGCTTATTAAAAAAGTAATTTGAAAAAAAGGTTTAACTTTCTTATATACCTGAGCGACGACGAATGCAACCAAGACAATGGCGAAAACCTTCATGTTGGCTGAGGATTCAGGTAAGACACGAATGGATCTCATCACGTTTTGACTCGCATCTTTTATACTTCTCAATTATTAGCTGTTGGAGTTTGATCCAGTTGTTACCGAATGACGTCAAGATAACAAGAGTATAGAACTCATCGAGCCGAATGTCTATTTCGTAAATATGATTTATTAACTCAAGGTTGATTATACTGATGTCAAAATCCTTATCATTATTGTGATCCAATATCGAGACTTCGAGAGATCTCGGGGTCCCGTAGAACACCTAAAGTGTCGAATTGGGAATCACGCGGGACAAGCGGACTCAAGGATGGAGAAAACCAAATTTATTGTACACCGATAGACTATATGGGAAAACTCAAAATTGCGTTGTATACTGATATTGAATTGGGATCTGGATCCGATACGTTGGTTCAGCCTTTGTATAACATGTTTATTCCTTCTCGCGGTTTGGCAACTGATAATGTAGATCTACTGATTAAATATTCAACCCGTCTCAAATCCGGGTTCATTTCAGCCAGGGCATTTGAATTCTGAAAAGGGATTCAAAAAAATTAACAGTAACTAGAAAACTGACGATATTTAAAGACTCGTGCGAATTAATTATCGTTTATGGCATCGGCTGATGAATTTAGGATATGCCAAGTGTTTTAGAAATAGGAGTAACGTAATATGAGTAGTCTATTTGGAAAAACATGGAGATCTCACAGCAGATCTCCCAATGCGCAGGAAATTTAATTCCAATATTGTTGTTTACCTCAAAGACACTTACAGTTTTAATCTAAAGGTAAAAGTAAATAAGTTCACTATCAATTTCAACTCAAATTGTTTGTTTATTGAAATGTTTACACAGCATGATATTCGCCTTGGGGGTCGGAATACATGGTCGAATGGGTTCAATCCTCTCTTATCAGTTTTTTCATATGTACTGCACGGTGATTTATCAAAGTTTCAAATCAACTGTTGTCATCCTGATACTCAATGGAGTAAAATTTTTAAAAAATGAACTTAAAAAATAAATACTATAAGAGAATTAAACGTTCAAGGCTGTAAGTTTCCATTTGGTTGTATTTCATTGGATAAGAAAGACAAAAAGGACTTTATTAAAAGGAAACTGCATCAAATGATTAAGTTGATTGATAGACGAGAAGAAAGAAAAGCAATCGGGTATGCAGATTTAGATGACCAAGCCAGTGACGGACGAGATCCAGTCAGCAAAGTAGGAGACACGAGAGAATCCAGCGGGCAGACCAACTTCGCATCCAGCGGAGGAGCCAAAGCTGACAACTCCGACTTGGTTGTGGACACCGTTGTTGACAAAAGTCAATGGGCCGCCAGAGTCACCCTGTACACAGTATCATCCATTTAAAAAATAAATGAGAAAAAGGCAATGGGAATGACAATATTATTGAAATTTACGTTGCAAGATCCTTTGCCGCCAGTGGTATCGACGCAAATGTTTCCGTCGGTGATGGTGGCACCGTAAGTGGCAGCGCATTCAGCGTTGGAAATGCATGGGACATCGACTTCACGCAAAACAGGGGAGATGCCGGAAGCAGCTGATAAAATGAATTAAATAGATGTGATTATCAAAAGGAATTTTAAGGTATTATAAATCGTTTTCAAGTTTTTACTATCGGAAGGTTTGCCCCATCCGCTGATGTGAAGGGTGTCACCAGTATGATCGGACTCGGTAGATGGAGCCAAACAGACTGGCTGGATTTCAGCTGAATTCAATAAACAAAATACAAAAATTAAATTTCTATAAATCATTTACATTAAATATGAATTAAATTTTACGTGTGAATTCAATGGGAGCGGGCAACTTGATCAAGGCGACGTCGTTGACAATGCGGATGGGTCCCCAGTTGGGGTGAACGGTGTACTGTGTCGATCTGACTTCAACGCGAGTAGGTTCCTCGGCAGCGGTCAAACGGACATTGTGGGAGCCCAAGTAGATGTTGAAGAAGATGGCGTTATCAGCGCAATCTACACAATAAAACTATGGAATTATAGTTAAGGACAAATAACTATCAAAGTAAAATGACTTACGAGCAGCAGTAAGGACCCATTCGTTGGAAATCAAGGTACCTCCGCAGAAGTATTGGCCATCGATGAAAATAGCCACTTGCCTTGATACGATTTAAAGGAAAAATGATTTAATTCAATGTCTTATATTTAAAATGAAAATAAATTTTCTTACCATGGAGCAGAGTGGGGAGTGGCCTCAGTTCCTCCGACAATACGACCAGCATCACTCTGTACCTGTCCGCAGAAACCTGAATTTGACAATTATACCAGTGAATTATTAGAATATTTGATTTTTAAAAATATGATTTGACTTACCGCGGGTGTCGACGGTGGGGGTGACCTTAGGGGGGACCCACCTGTTGGCGTTCTCAATCGGGGCACGGGGGTACAAGACTGAACGCGGTTGGTACTTGGACAAGTCCAAACCAGCCGCCTATAAATCCCCAATAAATATTGTAAATTAGAATTTAAAAAATTTTGAAATTCGCTATGTTAATTCTAATTATACCTGGGCGACGACAAAGGCTACCAAAACAATTGCAAAGACCTTCATGGTTGTATAGTGATGCGCTCAAGAAACGAATCGAGTCCCGTTTACCAATTTTCTACCCTTAAATACGATTCTACTTGATAAACATTGGATACGAGTGAAATGTTTGATTTGGAGATAACGTGTTGGAAGACTTGAATAAATAACACGAATAACGCAAATAATTGTTTTCATCCCTCCCCCCTCCCCCTTATAGACCAAGGATTTATATAATAAATCAAAACCAACATGTAATGCAAAGGTCGGTGTAAATAGTATCGAAACAGGATTTATTTTGACAATAATAATATTACACATCTTTCCATAAAAGGTGTTGTTATGATGATATTCATGCCAAGTTATATTGTTTAACTCAACTTTAAAGTTAATCATCATAATGTTTATATTTCAGCTCTTTTGTGAAATGCAACCATGCAACCAGAACACTCTTACAAATAATTCCAGCCATAAATAACCATTAAATTGTCCAAATTGACTTATTGTAAATAATAATTAGGCGAACTGTAAATGCATAAGCTTTCGAGATGGTTTTATCTCAATCACGAAATTCTGTTGTTTATTTGTGATTCAAACTGAGTAACGCCAGAGAGATTGAGATTTGAGATAGTACGCCTCACCTTTTTATAGACTTTACTCTAAAAGATAATGAAAAATATGGTACACGTAAACAATTTTTCTTTTTCTGTCGCGCCAACGTGCCATAAGATTATTAGCCAATGTTTATTGTGTACACACTGTAAATAAAGACCGGGCTGATGATAAGGACTGACTGATTTTTGTTTTTCGATTTTTATAAATGTTGAAACGTAATTTCCATATCAGAATCAACTTTTACTATAATCCGGAAGGCGGAATGCTGAACAATAATCCCAATTATTTATTTCATTATTATCTCATAGTCACGTTACCATTTTTATTGTGGAAAGGAGGCAACAATATATCATAGGTTATGCGATCTAATGATTTTTAAATGACCAAGCCGGTAACAGAGGAGATCCAGTCGCTAAAGCTGGAAAGGCGGGCGAATCCAGCCGGAATTTCAAGTTCGCATCCTTGGTTTGAGCCGAAACTGACAACACCCACCTGGTTGTAAACACCGTTGTTGATGAAAGACAATGGACCTCCGGAATCACCCTATATTAAATAATTATTAAAGAAATTTTTGCTTTCTGTAAATATAAGTGAATTTTTGTTTTTTTAAAGTCTCACGTTGCAAGAGCTTTTTCCACCCAAAGTCGAGACGCAGATGTTGCTGTCTCTTATGGTGAGGATACTGTAAGCAGCGACGCATTCCTGGTTTGTTATTCCAACGACATCGACTTCACGAAGAACTGGGGAAATCCCAGTGGCAGCTGTTGACATGCAACGATGGAATTGAAACGTCACAAATCGGCTAATATAATAACGAATTGAAATCAAATAATACCATCTGATGGTTTTCCCCATCCGCTGACGTGAAGTGGATCTCCAACGTGAAGGGATTCGGTGGCAGGTGCCAAGCAGATCGGAGAAATGGCATCTAATTAAATTTTAATAAATTTTGATGTGTATTACCAAGTAATTGATGTGTGTATATGTATCTATTTACCAGTGAAGGTGACTGATTCTGGCAGTTTGATCAGAGCCAAATCGTTTCTCAACAATGTTGATCCCCAATTGGGGTGAATCGTGTAGACTTCCGAACGGTATTCCACTCGATTGGGTTCCTCGGCAGCTGTAAGGCGAACGTTGTGAGCTCCAAGCATGATGTTAAAGAAAGTGGCATTGTCGGCACAGTCTGTATACGTTGAATCAATAAATCGCGAATAAATTTGTGATTTGAAATTGAATTTTGAGGAAAACTTACGAGCGGCAGTCAAAATCCAATCGGGTGAAATGAGCGAACCACCGCAAAAGTATTGATCATCGATAAACAAAGCCACTTGCCTATATTATCGTTAAATATACATCAATCATTTAATGAAAGATGAGTACAGGATTAAGAATTAATTGAAATCTAATTTACCATGGCAGAGAGTTGGGGACAGCTTCTGTTCCACCCACAATACGATCCTGATTGGAAGTCTTGGCAGATCCACAGAAGCCTAAAAATAAGTTGCCTTATTAACTAATACACAAATTTAACTTATTTATTGAAAATGACCTCTTGTGTCGACGGTAGCGGAGCGTTTAACAGGGACGTATTGATTCTTTTGTTCTACCGGTGGCCGGGGAAACAAAACGGATCTCGGCTGGTACTGGGACAAATCTCTAGCCGCAACCTTATTTAAAATGATCACATTAGTAACTCAAATTTTCGGCCAACATATTTGAAAAGGATATATTTACCTGGGCGACAACGACGAACAATAATGCAGCTGCTACAAATTTCATTTTTTCACCTTGATAGGAGGACAGGTAAAGGAAATATAAAGAGCCGAATACACTTGGTATTTTGACTCGACTTCTATTTATATTATTGGCTATTTGATTGACTGATGGCGCAGTTCGTTCAGTCAATATTACACCTGTGATAACGATCGAGTCTATAGAAAATTCCAAAATTTTGTTTACGTCGACTGTCTTATCGAAACGAGTATTTTTCAGTCACGCCACATTTGAAAATCGTTTGAAAACGTGATGCTTTGTTGAGACATCCATCAGTGAATCACGAATTGACACCCATGCGCAGCAGTCTGAATAAATGGTTAGCATTAGAGATAAAGTTCATAACATTTCTATCTGATGTTGCATCATTAGTTTGGGGTAAAATTGATGTCGAGTTGCGGATAATTATTTCTATAATTTAATATTTAAATCAAACTTTGAAGTCAAATCAAAATGACTCTTCTTGTCATCTGAACAATATATAGACCCAAGTATCTCCAAAACTGATAGACTCTAAGCCCTTGACAGGTGGACATCAAAAGCCTTGATTATTGCACGATAGCTGAACTTTTACGGATCTAAGTGCATAAACAAATGAAGCATTACAAAATTGCTGGATACGGTAGAGGTTCATTTTGATGGTCTTATCAAAATTTCAATATTTGTTTTTATTATTTTCATTTTCAAAAGAGTTTGTTACCATGGCCTCAATCATAATGCGCTTAATATGTCTAAATAAAACTGACGTTTTCAAAATCGCCTTATGTGTTGGTTACCTTTAGTTCAACAGTCTGCATTTTAGTTTTATCTTAACATAATGACAAAATCCCATTGTTTACCAATACGATACCATGTGAAACAAAATACACTAAAGCCTATCAGACTTATAGATATTTCTTCGTCCTTGAGAAATGACATTAATGCCTGATGTTGCAACAATCATATCGCTGCCTTTGCAGCACTTTAATTGGCTACCATAACAGACGAGATACTTCAATCAACTGAATAATAATTAAATGAAGAAAATAACTTTTGTTTTTTGTTTTATTCTATTGACGTTTGGTTTGGGGGGCAACAGAGCCAATTATGAAGAATCCTTTATATTTATTTAGATAATCAAGCCGGTGGTGTCGGAGATCCATTGGGTGTAGCTGGAAATGCGGGTGAATCCAGCGGGGTAACCAGCAGCGCATCCGGCGCGAGCACCGAAGCTGACAATGCCGACCTGGTTGTAAACACCTCCGTTGACGAAGCTCAATGGGCCTCCAGAGTCACCCTAAATATAAAATCAAATCAATTTTAAGTCTTAAAGTTCCAAAATTTTGAGAGGGAAATTTAAAAACAGAATAATAATTACGTTGCAAGATCCTTTGCCACCAGTGGTGTCGATGCAGAGGATGTTGTCAGTGATGATGTCACCATAAGTGGCAGCGCATTCAGCGGTGGTGATGCCAGGGGCGGTCACCTTCATGAGGACATCAGAAATACCTTGCAAAATACCGTCAGCGGTCTTACCCCATCCAGAGACCAATAGAGTGTCTCCAACGTGAGTGGATTCAGTGGCTGGTGCCAAACAGATGGGCTGGATTTCGGCTGCAACAAATAATATCAAATTAAATTCAGCACGTCATGAATTAAGTTGGTCTTGATAGTAACTTACGACTCAGGGTGACCGGCTGATTCAAGCGGATGAGGGCAAGATCGTCAGCAAGAGTGGCGGAATTCCATCCGGGGTGGACGGTGTAAGTGGTGGATGAAACAGTGACTTGGGATGGCTCGTTGACGGTCCTGTCGTGATCACCCAAAGTGATGGTGAATCGTCCAGCGCCATCAGCGCAGTGAGCAGCTGTCAAAACCCAATCGGGTGAGATGAGACTGCCTCCGCAGAATCCGGAGCCATCGATAAGGACGGACACTTGCCAAGGGAACTCATGGGGAACGGCCTCTTCTCCGCCAACGATGCGGCTGGAAGCAACTTTGGACTGTCCGCAGAATCCTGTTTTTTTTTTAAATTCAAATTCATTAAATATAAGAAGAAATAATTTCTTAATTTTGAATTTTCCGATGAATGAATAATTACCGCGGGTGTCAATAGTGTGAGCCACTTTGGTTGGGGTGAAGTAGCCGGGACCTTGGGGTACTTGGGCGCGAGGGAAAAGATCTCCTCTGGGGAAGATCTTTGGGACCTCTGCCGCCTGTCCCAATTTTAGAAAATGATTAAGTGCTGATGAATTTAAATGAAATCCATGTGTGTTAAATTACCTGGGCGAAGACGGCCAAAGCCAAAACGACAGCCAAGAATTTCATGTTTGAGGTTCGCGCTGGAAATGAGAGAGGACCACAAATACCCAATCCTGCAATCTGTCCACTTTATATGCAAGTCCAATTGTAAGTGCATAATATGCACTATATGCACTGCATATAGTGCGCACTGGTGAAATGGTTCCTTATCTTCTATTTCAAAATCGAATGTTATTGGGATTATGGGATCTATCCAATGATGCAGTCGTGACGGCAATCGAATATTATCATTGTTTGTCCGTTCATCGTTCAAGGTACTCAAAGTGTGCATAGTTATTTATTTAATTGAAGTGTAAAACTAAATCTATTTCAGTTAAATTAATGTATTTCCCAAGGAAGAGGCGCAACTCGATTATACAATTATAGGCATTGTGTGTTAAATTGCGTTGAAACAATAATAAGGCACACAATGGAATGAGAAATGACGATTATACAAATGAGAGCGCAAAACAAATAAATAAGAAAGTGCCCAGCACGTAATCATTTACAGATCCTGTTACTTGTCCAATGTCCAATTTCGATATTAGAGTTGCATTTGTTTACATATTTCCAATCGGGTTTTTTCCTGTTCCATAATATACAGCAGACATCTCGTAATCGCAAAGTCACGAGACGTCGTGTTTAAGTATTATAGATAATCTCCATTTTTTTTTTAAATTTTGAATCCTCTGTGTGCTGAGCGATCGTTTTGTTGGCCGAGAGAATTGGAGAGAGTGCAGACACATATTAATATGCTGAGACTGTCGACCGAAATAGAATAGATGAATTATGATCACTTATTATTACTAAGAAGAAAATGGTTGAGCTGGAGAGACGAGCTCTTTGTGCCAAGTTATAACTGCGCCCCAATTTCTAGCTGTGCATCTTCCTGGTAGACAGTCGACACCTTTTTTCCGCGTTGAAAATCCACAAATCCTATTATAAAAAGACGTCGGTTTGGAAGTAGCACAGACTTTGCTCTGTGTGTGTGTGTGTGTGGTGCCTATGGAGAAAAATAGAAACTTTTTAAAATGGTTGGCTCACGAACGAGGCCCTCATCGGCAACAGCTTTGGCCCCAAAAAAAAACAACAAATACATATACACAGCAAAAGAACACATATGACCGGAATAATGTCTGCTGCTTGCTTCAGGACTGACGGAGGTATATAAAGAGCCGGTGCTGTTGTGGATGATATTCGCAGTCTTACTTTGCATCCTCCAACATGAAGACTTCTCTGGTGGTGAGTTGAAAATTTCTTATTTTTGTTTAAAAATTCCATTCCATTTTAAATTTGAGTTGAATTGCTTTGGTTCTGTGTTTACTTGAGTCAACTTTTATTGAAAATGTTTGTAGATTTTGGTTTTGAGTGCCGTTGTGGCCGCTGTTGTTGCGGATGGCGAATATGCGCCACCTGCTTACGAGAAGAAATACGACGGTTACTTCCAATACGCAAATGTGCCCGGTCCATACGAATACGAATTCGGCTACAACCGTGGAAATTCCGCCCACAACCGCAATCAGTACGAACAGTCCAAGGATCACCGTTTCCGCACCAAGGTATAAACACGCATCCATTAATTTCATAATTCCGTATTTGTTTTTGCTTATTATGTTTTGTTATAATATTCAAACAGGTCAAGTGGGCTGATACTTACGGAGGCTACGGTGAACACTACTGGGAATACAACCACGCTGACGCTGGATACAAAGCTCCCGCATACGAAGCTCCAGCTTACCCTGCTCCAGCCTACTCCGCACCGGCTTACTCCGAGAACATTCCTTCTTACGAGCCAGCCCCAGCAGCTGGTAAACAGTAAATCCCCAAATATACTGTTTACTGATGCCAACTGAGAGCTTGATTCTTCCAGCCCCATAATATGAAGACGTGGAGATCTTATATTGTCATCCATCATCATCGATAATTGATTCTTCATACTCTAAAATATTTGTGCGCGTCCGATATCTGCTGGTCAGATGTCACATCGATTCATCCATCCATCCCTCCGACCCAAAATGAAATTGTTATTAAAATAAATGTTGTTGATATTGAAAAAGATTTTCGTTGCGTCACTTTACTAAATTTTTAATTATATTATTATCTAAGTTTGATGAGACATTTTTGCAATCGATGATCAGATGGTGCGCTAATTTAAGAATGATAAGGGGACGATTAATGATGAAGTGATTCAGAATTTCGTTGACCATTACATCAAACTGCGGATGGGAAATTCCTGACAAATGAAAAGCGGATGAGCTGATGTTTCCGTTTCGCATAGTCCACTAATGAGGCGTTCACCTTCATAAATTATTGTCGGCCTAGAAATGGCGCCCACAACATTCGAATATCAATCAAAAGGGAACTGCAGCCCAGTATTTACGATCGAATAAGAGGGACGTTAATTGCACGAGAAACCTTCACGTGTCCGTCCCTCATCCCTAAGGGATTTTATTGTAATGGTGTTCATAAAACCGTGTGAATTTTCGTTGCGAGAGCTTCTCTTCCCGATTTCTCCAACTTTTCCATGTCGATCGCCAATTATAGTTTTCCCCAAAATGGAAGCGTGGAAGCGGGCGCTAAAATGAATCGATATTTAAACCGGGGAATTCATACGCCGTTAGCAAACGGTTTTTGCGAAAAATGTCGCGAGTCTCTTGTTTTTCCCCGACTTTTTCTGCGAGCCAGCAATTGAACTCGATTCTGTCAACAGTGTGGTGTCCCATAATAGGAACGTGTATATAGATAGACGCAATGGAGTAATGAATACGTTTTCAGTTTATTGCACTTTGTTATTAACCGCGAAACGAAAATGACTTGTACACGGTTGAATCGGGGAGAAAATGACGCGCATACACGGCTAAGAAAATAAATATAGAAAAAGAGAAAACATTTTCCGAAAGAATTGAGGGCTTCTGGGAATATGTAGGTCGCTTTGGTTATTTTATGGCCAGCAACAACAACAGAACATCTCATCATCATAAGCTGAAATGACTCGAGTACGTACTTTTCGTCTATAATGGGAACAATGGAACATATCCTACGGCCAACTTATTATAACTCAAATGTTAAATGTTGTTGGGAGTCTACGCCGCAAAAGGTCTCTCTCGTGCAGTCTAGTCTATTATTGCGTATTCCCAATTCCGTCTTGGACACAAACGCCTAGGGATGAGTTTGGCTGGAGCAGAGATCCATCGGATGTGAACAACAGCTGAGATACTTCCCCGTACGTCCCGTTATTAGTGGACCAGCAGACATATATTTTGAGATATTCCATAATTCCAGTTATTTCCCGATTGTAAATGAATTTCAATATTGAGGGAATGTCTGCTGATGGAGTCGTACTCAGTAACCCCATCAACAATTGGGGTTGAGGTAGGACGTTATTGGACTCCGCAGACAAATAATTAGCGCTCAGCACCTGCTGTTCCTATTTATATAGATAGATAGATTAGACAATATTCAACAAGTTGTCACATTATAAAAGAATTCTCACCTGAGACACTTTGAGACGAGTAATTTCCGATTTCATAATGTGAATCTTTGAATACAACCTTTCCAATTTGGTCTCAACTTTATTGTGATTGAAGTACAGTTATTTGAGTATGACTCTACCTGCTACCTGGTGCCATTGACATACACTTACATGGCCCCTAAACGGTTAAACAGACGCAGCTGCGGTGCCATATGTCGAACAGAAATGTGCAGACTCGTATTGTTTCAAATGATTACCTCATACTTTATACAGGGACGTTTATAAGGCTCATGAAAACCGGGTCTGTGAACTATCGTACGATCGTCTTATAAGAATAGAAATGATGAAAATAGTTATAATCATTTTAAACGCAGCGATGGAATTGAATGTATTGAGGTTACTACAGATTTCATAGCCAACACATGAAAGATCTGTGTATAACTGACGTCGATGTATAATGGGTTACGAGAACATAGAAACAGGGAAGGATTGAAATGACGACGATTTTCTTTGATTTTTCTTAGATGACCAAGCCGGTAACGAGAGAAATCCATTGAGCGTAGCTGGAAACACGGGTGAATCCGGCTGGCAAACCTCTGGTGCATCCGGCGGAGGAACCGAAACTGACAATGCCGACCTGATTGTATACGCCGTTGTTGTCGTAGCTCAATGGGCCACCAGAGTCTCCCTGAATAATCAAATCAAATTCTCAATTTTTGTGTCTTTGAGAGGGAAATTTAAAAATAATAAATAATAATTACGTTGCAAGATCCGTGTCCACCAGTAGTGTCGATACAGATGATGTTATCAGTGATGATGTCACCATAAGTGGCAGCGCATTCAGCAGTGGAAATGGCCGGAGCAGTCACTTTATTGAGGGTTGGAGAAATGGGTTGGAAAGCTCCATCGGCCGTTTTACCCCATCCGCTGACCAGGAGAGTATCTCCAACGTGATTGGGTTCACTGACCGGTGACATGCAGAGAGGAGAGATTTCACCTGTTCAACGTCATACATTTTTGATTAATATTAAACAAAATGATGAAATGAATTTTCAATTGATGACTTTACGAGTGAAAGTGATGGGTTCCGGCAAGCGGATCAAGGCAATATCGTTGGCCAAAGTGGAAGGATTCCAGTTGGGATGAGTGGAATGAGCAGTGGTTTCAATTGTCAATTGCGATGGCTCTGCTACGGTTCTGTCGTGAGCTCCCAATAAAAGAGTGAATCGACCGGCTCCATCAGCGCAATGAGCGGCTGTCATGACCCATTCGTCCGAGATGAGGGTGCCTCCGCAGAAGCTGCTTCCATCGATGGTAACAGCCACTTGCCTTTTGTTTGCCATCGTCATTATTTAGTTGTTGATTTGTTATTATTGTGTATATAGCCACATGATGACGCAACTTACCAAGGGAATTCATGAGGAACGGCCTGTTCTCCACCAACGATGCGGCTGGAATCGACTTTGCGCTGACCACAGAAGCCTGTTTGCGTATACAAAGTTATTAAGTGAAATGAATTTAACTGAGCAATGAGCTCCAAATATTTTACTTACCGCGCATATCAACTGGCTTGGCCGGCTCTGTTACGACGAAATGACCCGGACCGGGTGGTACTGGGGCCCGGGGAAAGAGTTCAGACCTTGGGCGAAGGTTCCTAATATTCATCGGAATTCCAGCTGCCTATATAAGAATAGGAATTTAAAAACATCAGAAATCGGCGTGATGAGGTACAATTTGGAGTATTTACCTGAGAAAGGGTGGCAAGAGCCAAAACGACGGCCAAGTATTTCATCATCTTGTTTTCCAGCTATATTAGTGTTCAATTCAGCTAATGGGTGAAAACTGGAAAAAAAATACCAAAACGATCCTCATTTATATGAATAACGTAATCAACGCTGAGATTATTGTTTCTTCAGGATATATTCAATCAAAAATTTTAATAAATTGTCAGGTTTTTTGTTTTGTTTATTCCTCTACGGTTCCTTGTTTACTTATTTCAGTTGAAAGTATAAAGTCACGTTATTGTTATCAGATATTGAAATGCAACTGCGCATTGTGTTTGTTATTAAAGATAAGGATCACAGCGCAACATGGTTCTTTGTTATTGTGACACAAAAGGTTATATTAGGATTATTTTTGGACGAAATCTAAAATTTTGTGGCTTGTCATGAAAACAAACATTCAAATCCCATCACGCGACGTTGGACTTTCAGACTATTGGCTTTATTTGAGAAACGATTTAACGATTTAACTTGCTATTGATATATAGAATTATTTGAGCAAATGTCAAGACAAAGATTGGCCGTCTGTTTAATTTGAGTTCCAGATTGTATTATATGTACATGTGAAAAGAGCTCACGTGTTTTCGTTATCTTTATAAAACAAAATTAAGTAGGATAGGATATATTTGAGGGACGAAGTCGTATACGTAAACGCCATTATTATAAAAAACTGAGCGGAGTGACAGAATTTTACAAATTAAATTTAATTCCCAGCAATGTATAATTTTTTGAAACTTCAGAAATTCATTTTAAAATCCAGAATAAAATGAACGACCTTACGTCGCAAGGTCCGTGAGTGCCAGTGGTGTCGATAGAAAATATCATCAGTGATCATATCAACGTATGTGTCAGCACATTCATCGGGGCTCATTCCTGGTGTTGTTCCACTTAATTCATGAGAACATTTGAGAGGACATGCCGGGACATCCAAGTTGGGACCCTATCCGTTGAGTAGAAGAAAATTTGGGTTGTGATTGGACTTGTTCGTTGGAGCCAAACAAATAGAATCGATTTCACCTTTATAAAAGAAATGATGAATGATTACGACTCAATTTTCCATCGTTGTACCGAGTTAAAGAGTACATGGATGTGTTCCGGACCGGGCCGGACAGTGTACCTAGCCCGTTGACAGCAAAACAATGTAGTCACTTTTTTCAGCTCTACTGTATGAAAGTATCCATCTTACGTTTGAATTTTCAACTAGAAATGACACCAATTTTAAGGAAAAAAATCAAAACAAAAATATGTATATGACTTCTTTTTGCTAAGAGACCAATATAAAACCACACATTTTGATTACCTACTATGCCGTCATTCTTCGATTATTACATACCGTAATGCTAAAGATGAAGTACAGTCTAATACAATCTAGTACCAAAATTCGCCAAGTATATAAGAGCATTGTTATTAATAACTCCAACTCACGGCTGTGGTCCTTTATTTCAGGTAACAGCTTTGGCCTCAAAACAAAATGAAAAAATAGCAAAAGGGAAACGGCAAAAAGAATCCGTGACCGGAATAATGTCTGCTGCTTGCTTCACTACTGACGGAGGTATATAAGAAGCCGGTGCTGTTGTGGATGATATTCGCAGTCTTACTTTGCATCCTCCAACATGAAGACTTCTCTTGTGGTGAGTTGAAAATTTCTTATCTTTTTTAAAAAAATTCTATTCCATTTTAAATTTGAGTTGAATTGCTTTGGTGCTGTGCTTACTTGAATCAACTTTGAATGAAAATATTTTGTAGATTTTGGTTTTGAGTGCCGTTGTGGCCGCTGTTGTTGCGGATGGCGAATATGCGCCACCTGCTTACGAGAAGAAATACGACGGTTACTTCCAGTACGCCAATGTGCCCAGCCAATACGAATACGAATTCGGATACAACCGTGGTAATGCTGGACACAACCGCAATCAGTACGAACAGTCCAAGGATCACCGTTTCCGCACCAAGGTATACACTCGTCTCTTTCAATGATAGAGATTTGGAATATTATTAACTATGGATAATTGACGAAACAGGTCAAGTGGAATGATGCTTACTCCGGATATGGTGAACACTACTGGGAATACAACCACGCTGATGCTGGATACAAAGCTGCCCCATACGAAGCTCCAGCTTACTCCGCACCAGCTTACTCCGCCCCGGGTTACTCTGAGAACATTCCCTCCTTCGAGCCAGCCCCAGTTGGTAAACAGTAAATGCTGTTGACTCTTAAAACACGGAGCTTGCTGCTTATACGGCCAGACACTAATGGATATTTATATGTCATCATCATCGACATTGCCTCTCCATTTTTAAAAATATTTGTGCGCCCATCACATCATCTGCCGGCCAGTTGATGTGTCATCGATCCATCCATTCTCTCGAACCTTCCCGAAATTCGTTAATAAAATTATGTTGTTAATATTGGAAATATTTTCGTTCTTTTCCACGCTATTAGTTTATCATCTTTATAGATTAGCTACCATTTCTACTACATAGCCTACATTCTACGATCAATATAGTTATAGTCTAATAGTTTATTAGAGCATTAAAATTAATAACTTAAAAGATTCACTACCATGTCACGCAAATGACGCTATAGTTTATTCGTTCCGTTTTTCGTTGCAGATGTATTGGTTGGCCCATTCCGGTCGTTTAATTAATATTACCGATATTAATTTAATTATGCCATCGCGTCAAGTGATGAATTTGTATTGACAGGCAATAATGTCGCTCAACTAAATGCTCATGCGGGCCTTTTATGTCAGATAAAGAGTTTCAATTATCAAGGTGAAATATAACCCGGAGCAATGTTTAAGATTTAGCCATACAGTTTAAAGGATTAAATTTTGCAATTAGAGGTGTAGCTTATAATCAAGGAAATAGAATTTTTTCCAATAAGTGGAGAAATTCGGAAAGCCAATAATCAATACGACTTTAAGAGTTAATTATGGGGATGACGGTCTTGTCTTCTTATATGAGATACTTTTCTGCATCAAGGAAAAATTTTATTGCCCATGACATTAATAAAAATAAATGTCTGTCATCCTCATCTATACTCAGAAATAAATGTCCACCAATAGAAAAGCGCTTAATTTGAATTTTAATATATTAAATCAAAAATTTATTTTTGACGAATGATATCCCGTTGTATGTTCGTATCAGTGCTAGATAATTTTAAAAAATAATTTTCATATTTTAAAAAGACCAATATGCAACAGAGAAAGAAACTTTAATTACACACATTGTGATTCATGTGACTCTTCCGTCCTCTGTATAGAACAAGAGACTCATTGTTCTGTAAACAATTCAGTATCTATAATAACTTGGGAGGACACGTTTATTGGCTTGTTAAATAATAACTAGTTCGCGACCGTGGCCTTTACCAGCCATGAACAGCTTTGGCCCCGAAACAAAAGAGAAAAAAACCCCGTGCGGAATTCATGACCGGCAATTACATCGTGTTGGGCTCCAGTTTTTTTTAAAGCCGTTATAAATGATAGCATTAGCCCTATAAAAAGCTGCGTTGTCGACGAACAAATTCACAGTCTTGCCTTGCATCCTCCTCCGACATGAAGACTTCTCTTGTGGTAAGTTGAAAATTCTTATTTCATTTTTAAAAAATTTCATTTTTAAAATTTAGAGTTGAATTGCTTTTGATGGTGTTTACTTGAATCAACTTTGAATGAAAATATTTTGTAGATTTTGGTTTTGAGTGCCGTTGTGGCCGCTGTTATTGCGGATGGCGAATATGCGCCACCTGCTTACGAGAAGAAATACGACGGTTACTTCCAATACGCCAATGTGCCCAGCCAATACGAATACGAATTCGGTTACAACCGCGGTAATGCTGGACACAGACGTAATCATTACGAGCAGTCCAAGGATCACCGTTTCCGCACCAAGGTATGTCATCGACTTTTAATTCCATTTTCAATTTAAAAAATACCTCGGCAAAGTAAACTTATTACGGGGATTGATGGAACAGGTCAAGTGGGATGATTCCTACGGTAACGGTGAACACTATTGGGAATACAACCATAGTGATAATGGCTACAAAGCTGCCGGTCCATCGTACGGCGGTGCCGCTGCTCCAGCTTATTCCGAGGATGTCCCTGTCTACGAGCAAGCTCCTTCAAATGCGCGCATTCAATAATTTAAAAAAAGTTCCTTGAATTGTATTAACATATTTCTTAAAAAAAACCCCAGAAATGTTACCGTATTTAATAAAAAAATAAATGTTGTTAAATTTTAATTCTGGTTTCATTTGAACTTGCATTCTAATATAAGAGGAAGATTTAACGTTTTCATCGTAGATTATTAATTATAACAAATGGAGGATAATGTATTGTACCCGAACAACGTCATCGGCGGTAACGGTACATTTGGTCCATTTACCGGTCGTTCATCGACGTGGAACGATTTATTTTGACCTATTTTTCACACAGCTCCCGCTTGCAGGTTAATATATTTACAACAATTTATGTTGTAGTTACCCATTTTGATATTGGCCGGGTCATGTTCGCTTTGTGTGTGACTCTTTTCGATCACGCGACGACGCAGAAAAGCGACAAGCCAAGAGCGAAAGGCGAAGAGCCGCGACAAATGGCTGCCAACTTGGAATGCTGAAACAGAAGACAATACTATGCAAGTCGATTATTAAAATCATACAAATAATAAAATCTCTCTTGAAGATAATAGAATTTTGATCCCGCAAGCATACAAATGAATATTTAGAACTGAAGCACAGTAAGGAATGTAAATGATATGAGAATTCAAACTTTATATTATTAACTTGCTCCTTGAACAATGAAACCAACGCTCATAAAATCATAACGATGCTGCTTTTGACTGTAAACATATTCATCACACATAAACAGTGCAACCATAAGAAATGATTAATTTTGTTCTTTTTCCAAAATGGCAATTTTTTCTTTCAATAGGTGAATAACTATTTCTTTCTGGGAAATAATGCTCAAAAGCTGCTCAATTCTCTCCATATTTTGATCGTGCATCTCTCTGAGTAGCGTCCTTGATTGGCCATCACATTCTTTCAGCTGTTTGAACTGTTCAATCCATTTCGATTCTAGCGCTAGTTTTTGTTGGAGTAGTTGAATACAATCCGATTGCATCTCGTCATTTTTGACGTAAAGTGAAATTATTTCGTTTTTTTTCTCTTTCCATTTTCTTCAGGGCCTCAAAGTAGTTGCTCGGTAACGATGACACATCTATCGAATCGACGTGCAATTTACGACAGATAGGGCATTTTATTCCACCCTCGGCTTGTTGGATTTCCTAATTTGATATCATTGACAATTTCAGACCTTGGATACAATACAAAAAATTTGTGTTTTAAAGACTTACCGTAAGACAAGACTGGCAAAAGGAATGAAGGCAAGGCAGAAATTTCTGTTGCCGTAATGGGCCATAATCATTTATACAGACATCACACTTAAATAATGAATTCGGATCAATTTCGCTGTCGGACATTTTATTACTCTCGATTGTTGTTGACGTAATGGCCAAAATTGCAGTCGACAAATGAAATTTGTTTCAAACAAAAGCCTATAGCGGTAAAACTGAATGAGAAGGTAGAGAAACAATCCAGATGTCTCTTCAGGTGTTTGCGTAAATTTCTCAATCGAAGCGCAATCAAGTAAAATATGATGTCACGATGATTTAAATTTTTTACGATTTAATCCAACTGGGAAATATTTTACTAGTGAAAAATTCTATTTCTTGCTGTTTAACAGTAGTGCAGGATAGCCATAGTAGCCAATGGATAGGATACACTGTCGTTAAATCAGCGCCAAATTATTTCTTCTCTTCGCGGCAACTGCAGGATTCCTATCATCACTTGAAGATCCAACAGCTCGATATTCCGGTTTTGCGGTCATTTTCAACATGAAAAAGACGGATAAGCCGCTCTTTTTTATTTAAATTGAAGTCGTAATAAATTTAAATACAGATGGAGAAATAAGGATAAAATCTTGAATTGTATTTTTATGACTTTTACAGATTATTCATTGAAAATTTTTTTTAAAATTATTCATTCAAAATTTTGCGATCTAGAGTTATGGAGCATATGAATGAGTTTTGAATTTCCGTTCAACCTCAACAGTCAACATCATCCGGTGTCAACATTATTCGCTAGACGTTAAATTTGAAATCAGGTGTGGTTGAAAGTGAATTGGGCTAAATCAGAGGCTTTTTTATTTGATACCGGTAGGTAGCCACAACACTCATTCCGCTGGATTTCTACTTGAGGAGGATCTTGTTGGTTCCCTTTTTTTAAATAAATGTCTGTAAATTTGCATTACGCAATACACCATACACCATACGCAATACACCATACGCAATACACCATTACGCAATAAACCAATTTTGAATTGAAACGGTAACGAAATAAAATTACATTAATGCACATTTAATTTTTAAAAAATCCAAAAGAAACCCTGGCGCCAAATTTTATTCAAAGTGCTGAAACATGACGAAACTTTGAAAAAGATCAAAGTATGTTATCGCATCAGGGTCTTTTGTTGACATTCTAATCAATTTGTACAAGTCATGGACTATAGATCATAGATTATATTTGATGTTCTAGATTCTTATTTGAATTGTTTGTGCGGATTATATTTAGTGTTATGTATGTTTCAATATGCTGGTCATTGTCCACTAAACAATTACGTACTGCATAGAAAATCTTTATCTTTCCGTTTATATAAGTCGTAGCCTTCAACCTTGTACGTCGTATAATATCCATCGGATAATTCCTGTACATCATTCACGAGACAGACAATTTATTGTATTTAAGCCTTGAGATAATTGACAGCGATTGAAATTTCTCATTTATTTTCATTTGACGTTGTATAATGTAAAACAAAATCTTTATAAGAACACGATAAATCCATCAATCACAGCGACGAGTCCATCTAGACGACCAAACCGGTCACGGAGACGATCCAGTCAACAAAGCTTGAGATGCGTGAAAATCCAGTTGGGTATCCCAATTCACAGCCGCTGGCCGAACCGAAGCTGACAAGTCCAACCTGGTTGTAAACGCCGTTGTTGATGTAGCTCAATGGACCACCAGAGTCACCCTATTGAATAAAAATAATAAAAAATTTAAAATTTGATATTTTCGTATTCTAATTTTGGCTTGAAATGTTCGGTCGTACGTTGCAAGTTCCATGACCGCCGGTAGTGTCGATGCAAAGAACTGAGTCTAGAACATTATTGCCATAAACAGCTCGGCAATCTGCTGAGCTGATGCCGGGAGCGTTGACTTTTCGTAGATTAGACACAGTTGAAGTAGCGCCTGTTAAAAGAATATAAGTGTGGTCGTTTTTAAAGAATCCGTTATGAGTTGATTAGAAAATTAAAAATTACCATCGCGGTCTAGTCCCCAGCCAGATGCCAAGAGAATGTCTCCAACGTGATCCGATTCCGTGGATGGTGCCAAACAGATTGGAGCGATTTCAGCTGAGTCAATCAATTCATTCATCAGTTAATAACATTTTCATGTGAAACGATGAAAAAAATAACAACTCACGAGTGAAACTGACGGGTGTGGGCAACTTGATCAGAGCGACATCATTTTGCAGCTTCATCGAGTTCCATCGAGGATGCATAGTGAATTCAGTGGCGATAATTCTGACTTGAGTTGGTTCGATAATGTTTTTGTTGTGTGCTCCGAGGATGACTTCGAAGGATCGGCCTCCATCGGTACAGTGAGCGGCAGTCAAAATCCAATCGGAAGCGATAATGGTGGCACCGCAGAACCAGGCGTCGTCAACAACAAGAGCCACTTGCCTATCGATCAATTTACATTAGAAAATTCAAGTCATCATACCAAAATTGGTTTGTAAACTGACTGACCATGGGAACTCATGAGGAACGGCTTCTACTCCGCCGACGATGCGTTCAGATTGTTGGTTCTTGACTTGTCCGCAAACACCTTAAATGTTAAACACATTGACAAATCATTTTTCTGAGTAGTGGATCGAGTAAATTGGATGCAAGTTCGAATTTGTCTTACCGCGAGTGCTGAAAGTGTGAGCGTGCTTGCCAGTAGGGGTAAAGTAGCCCGGACCCTGAGCTTGGCTTGGCCGAGGGAAAAGAACCGACCTAGGAGGTAAATTCGCTGCATTGTGAAAGTTCCTGAGTTTCGGGATCTCTGCCGCCTGCGTTATTTTCTTATAATGAGCTGTTTGTATACATTTAAATTGTAAATGAGTGAATATTTTACCTGGGCAAGGGCGACAGCAACCAGAAAAATAGCTGCGACTTTCATGTTGTTCACTTGATTGTCAAAGATGTTCGATACACAAACAGATTGTGACTTTTACAGCTGACTTTATACCGATGAAGGATGACGTCAAAGCCTTTAGAAATTGACACCGATAAGAGATAAACGATAAATGTGAGTGGATTCCATCACCTCTCAACGAAAATCGAATTAAAAACAGATTAACATTTTTATTTTCTTTAAAAATTCAGTCAATCAACAGCTTTGAAGTGAATAAGAGTCAGGTCAGTTTCATCCGTCATCATAAGTTTCAGTCCTATTCGTTAAACTATTAAGTCAAATTTGTTATTACAAAACAAAAGCTGATGTTTATTTAAGATTAGAACCTGGCTCAATTTCTTGTCCGGGTTAGGGGTTCGTCTAGTACATGTCATTCAATACACACTCTTAACTGCGACAATTTACGTACTTACTCCGTGATACTCAGACAGATACCAAAAAGTATCCCATGATGATCTATTGCCAAACGAACACTTACAATGCACATTATAGATGTATATTAATCAATAATCATGTTAGGCTATAGTGAAATGACTGAAATCATCATCAAGTCCTCGCAAAATTGGTTCTGAGTAATAAAACGTATAGCGAATTAGCTGTCCTAGGGATTTTTTGTATAAACCAACATGTTGTGAAAGTTGTTTACTGGAACTCTGGAAATCAATTTTTAATTATTACAAATCAAAATCGTTCATTTTAATAAAATCAATCAACCACGCTCCGTTTAATGTGTTTTTTCTTCTCTTTTATTTTTACACTTCCGTTTTTTTTATTTTATTCTTTTTTTTTGGAGAATTATCGATTGTTTTTTTTCTCGCTAGATGGCTTTAATGATCCATCTAGTGATCGATTCATCGATTATCGATATGTTCTTTAATTTTTCTAAATATTATTGAGTTTCAGTTTTATAAAAAAAACAGCAATGATAAACGTAGTAATGTCTAAAATAGTTAATATTTGTAATTATTTAATTAAAAATAGTAAAATTACGATTTCATCTACATTTCTGCCTTGGGGCTGGGGCTTGGGCCATGCCGCATTGCCGCCAATCAAAACGACGACATTCTGAAACGTCTGTAAAAACCCCATATAAAGAGCCCCCTCCTTTGGACCACGTTTTTGTCCATTCAGTTTTAAAAATGGTGCGTACTAAGCAGATGCAAACTGCTCGTAAATCGACTCGGGGTCCGCTGCTGGCCCAACTTGCTGCGATTGCTGCACGCAAGGAACTTACTGGTAGAGGCGTAAAAGGTAAAGGGGCCAAACTAACAGCCAGGAAAAGTTTAAAAGTGGATCCTTCTACTCCCCCGAAGAAGAAAGAGCGATATCGGCCTGGTGCCCTTGCACTGAAGGAGATACGTCGCTACCAGAACTCGACTAAGCTGCTGATTCCTAGAATCAGGTTCCAAAGACTTGTGCGTGAAATCTCGTTGGAATACAAGCTGAATTTAAAGTTCCAGAGCGCGGCCATCGGCACTCTGCAAGAGGCTAGCGAGGCTTACTTGGTAGGTCTTTTCGAAGACACCAATTTGTGTTGCCTCCATGCTAATCGCGTTACCATCATGCCGAGGGACATCCATCTTGCACGTCGAATCCGAGCATAGAGTGAGCATCCGTCTGATTTTTTATCTCAGAAAAAAACAAACGGCCCTTTTCAGGGCCAACATTGAATTACTTGAAAAGGAAGTCACATCCAATTAATTTTCTCATTCTGAACATGCTTTACGTTTCGTTAGGTAACCACCCAAACCATCTTGCATGCTAATCAAAGGGAAACATGGTGTCGGCTGCTCATGATGAAGTACACTGCAATTCATGACAGAACTAGATGTAGCACGTCCAAGTAGTTGAATCAGAATATACTAATAAGCCTCAACAAATTTGTTAAGTAAGTCTTCTAAAGTTTAGCTAAATGCCTTTTTGACTTATTAACGTATAGTATTTTCTTTAGGCCATTCCTATTGGAACTCGGAAATTTCACGTGTTGAAGCCTTAACCTAATCAAATAGGTAAATTTAAGTAGAGTTATCGGTTTTTAATTTTGGAATTAACGTTTATTTCGCTTATCCATTATTATTCTCATCAGGCCTCCATTTCTACTCCATATTGTAGGTGTGTGAAAAATGACTGCATGATTGGAAACAGGAAATTTACATAGGTGGGTAAAATTCCATGTATAAACCTTCACTGTATAAAGATTCTGTGGTTGTTGCTTCAGTGGGCACTTTTTAACTGTTAAGCTGTAATTCTTACAGAGAATTAGCAACTATTCAATTTAATTTTTCTTATACAGGTATTGAAGAACCAAGCTGTTGTATTGTTGAAAAACTCATTTCTTCAAAAACAGGCTGCAGCCAACATGACTATATAGGATTTCGCCAAAGGTATGGTTATTTGTGAACCATTTTAAGTGCTATTCAACACCCCTGATAATTTTTTCAATGTCAGGTATCAACAGTGAAGCTTAAAATAACAAATAATTGCAATCTGTGCTGCCTTCTAAATCGTCAGATAAGAACGCAATCTACACATGGACCCTACACCCTAAAACATCATATTTAGGTAAAGAAAATCTGCTCGAGCAGCAATTTTAATTTATTGTATTTTAATTGACCCTTTTCTTTATTCTAGATATTAATGAACATGTACTGTAAAAAAACGAATGGATTTCAAAGACGGAACGTGTTGCCGCTCGCCAGAATCCGCTACAACTTTACAGATCGTCACTTTCACCATCCTACTTGTGTGGTGATCGACTCATCGCAAGCGCCAACTCATTTTGAATGGGGAATCGTGAACAACTTTTCATTTCTCTTCTCAATAAATGCAGTTTGAATATCGCTGGAACTTGGACGACCTTCGAAGTTTCGATCGAGACCCTAATAGAAGCGGACCAAATCGGTCTAGGAGATAAAAACGATGTCATCGCCGATGGCAAAAGCCATTCCGCAACTGTGGCGGAGTCACTGGGATTGGACGAGAAGACACTTCGCCTTAAAGTGGCCTCCATGGACGTGTAATCCAGTAGCCGAGTGGCTGACACCGCATTAGGGAAACTTTGGCTGATCATCGCATATTTCTACCTGTGTGATAGGTAGTGTATAGGAATTCTTCTCAACTTCTTCTTTATTTTGTCAGCTGATCGATCAAAAGATGAAGCCAAAAGAGCAAGGATTAATTAATAAGCGATTACGAACGAAACTTTCTCACGTGAGGGATCACGTGAGACCCCAACACACGTGTGATTAATTCAATTTTTCTGTTTTTAACAGGCCGGCTTTCTTCATGAAGGAGAACAAGTATTATTCGCATTTAAATTTCTGGTTGCCCATCGGTTACGTTTTCGCCATGGGCATTTTTTTAATAAAGAGAGTCGCTCAACTAAGGTTCTGCATCGGGATCAAACGGACGAATGGAAAGGTTAAAAACAAAGTCAAAACTCAAAAGCATTTTATGAAAATTACTGTTTTTTTTCTTTCTATTTTGCCATTTAGGTTGGATGCAATAGGTGATATTGATTTATCACATGACGGGAGCCAGTCAAGTGGTTCCCCTCTACACGCAAATGCGAGTTCTTGGTCTCCAGTTATCTCTTCCTCACCGGATTTGGCCACCGGTCTTTCTTCTGGAATGGAGGCAACGCCAGTTTCTCTCGTCTATTTCAAGTAAAACAATCGAATTTGTTAACCCCCCCAGCACAAAACTGATGAAATATTTATTGTGTTTTGAACAGGTTTTATTCCGGATGAATCTGATGACAGTGGTGATTTGTTTGTTCATGAATCGCCCTTATCCGTCGTATTATTTTGTCTCACTGGTCTCATTTTGGTACCTCATTGTTTACATCGTCCTGGCCATTCCGCCGAAAGTCAGTGCCGCCATTTGCGATGCCAATTCCGTCGCCTATCTTTATCGACATAATCGTCAAATTGTCTTCGTTGTTGGCTGCCATCACATGTCAGAGGTCATTGAATTATTTGTGAATCCTTAAAACACGTTAGAGAAAGGGATTCCCTTTGCTGTTGTTGTTAAAATGTGTTTTCCTTCGTTTGTTGCAGGTTTTCTTTCAAACTTTTTCTCATCCGGCCGTGGAAGGCTTTGATTGTCACCAGTAGTGACGAGATTCACGAGTGGTGGTTTCACTGGTCGCTGGATCGATACAGGTTTGTCTTGCATGTTGATTTCCCGTCACCTATTGGCCGAATCATAAATTTCCCCTTTTTCTTTATTCTTTTCCTTATTTTTATGATGGGCGTGTCATCTTCCCACAGCATTTGTTATGGCATGATCTTTGGTTTGTTGTACCTCAACGCTCCAAAGTTTGGCCTCATTTGTGACAGCTCACATCAGCACCTGTTGAGCTGGACAAGAATCCGATTTTTGGTTCTGGCTGCTGCCTTGTTGGAATTGGGTGGTTACACGGTCACTTGTCACAGTAAACCCAAATGCAATGAAGTCCATCAGAAGTCAAGTTGGAAAATATTAATTTCTTTTCTTTTCTGTTTGAATAAATAAAAAGTTTCTGTTAAAAATACTACAATCTACAATCTTTCTATCCGTGTCTTTATCTGTGCCATAATCTGTGCTACAATCAGATGGTACAGGGCTACAATTAAGAAACCAAAGTTTCCTATTGAGAAAATGATTGATGGCAACGCCGCGTGAGGTTCCATAGCACAAGGACCAGAATAATCGTAAGTAAAATCGTTTGAGAGATTGTCGTTTATGAGGATTGTAATAGCGATGGTAAACTGTAAGTTTTTACAAATCGAAGCAAGCCATTTAAAAAAATACTAGTAGAAGTTGTCGGTTTAAGAAGTTGTCTTCCGGTGATGTATCAACGTTTATGAAAAGTTTTCACCCGAAACTGATCCGACATCAGTAAGTGTGGTAAAACATTAAACCTTTATGAGATGAACTGAACAGTAATTCTTTTCAGGCTTCATTGAAAAACATGGATGATTTTTATATTGAGAATGTGCAGTTATCTTCTTCAATCTACAGGGACGAAAACTTAATGGAGAGTTGTAATGGCTTCACCTTGAAACAAAATTTGACTGAAGCTGTTAATCGTGGTAATCATGGAGCATTAGTTGACTTTGCATGGGGATCAGAGATGTTTGCTGAGGAAATATCACTGAAGGTCTTGAAACTAAAGGATCAGGAGAAAAGTTTTAAAATTCCAGTCACACTAAATGTAAGTAATCATTTTTTACTAGTTTTAAAAGTTCAATTTAACTGTTTTGTGTCTTATAAAATATTTTAGAACATTAATGAAATGTCACAATGCAGATCGTTGAAACATACTTGGGAGATAGATGCTTCAAAAGTGTGTAGTTCAACTTTAGAAGATATCGATTTATCTTCATTGGTGATCCACAATCTTCAACTTCCCATGGAGATGGAAATCACTGCGAAGTTTTCTAGACTGATCTTGTACAATGGTGGAAATGGCTTAATTCACAGTTTTGGCTCATGTTTTGTTGAAGGGAAATTTGGTACTGCCATTCTTCAAGTACCTGTCGAAGGAGGACATGAAGGTGGTAATTTGAATGTTGAATATGAAGGAAGAAAGAAAAGGTTTGAGAGTGATGAAAGGAGTGACGCAACGTTCTATCTGACTGCATTTTACGACAGCTGCAAGAATTCCATCGAACCGATATCACGAGGGTATAAGTTGGTCCTTGTTTATGATCTCCTTTGGTCAAACGCAACAAATGAAATTCCAAGGAACTTCCCAGTATTTCTTGGGGCGTTGAAACAAATCAAAGAATCGCTTCGTCCTTGGCGTAATCGATTTAAATTGTTAAAGTCTAAAATGGAAAAAGAAAAACGTGAAAATCTTGTTGAAAAAATGGAAGAACCAACTGCCGGCGCTTCTGAAGTTAATCAGGATTCTACTGAACCAATCAAATGTTTCAAAAACGAAGCAAATGTTTTTTTTGTGGACAAAACGATACAAGAAAATGTTTTCCTTTTCGTTCTGCAAGAAACTTATGAAGAGAACATCCTCTCCTTCTTACTACTTCAAGGACAGGATCGAGTCTTTGCCGATATTCTGCTGAACTGTGATTTTCTTGACGTTCACCTAGCCAATGCAACACAGTCTGGCTTTGAAGTTCAACAGGGAAAAGTTGATGTAATTGAAATTTCCCGTGTCATTGATTCCGACGACATTACAAGAAACTTGAGCATCAAGTTACAGTGGGACAAGAATTTCGTTGGAATCATTTCTTCAGTTCCGAAAAAGATATTAGAAGAAGACACATCTGAAGATAATATAGAAGTTGGCAAGAGAAACTTGAATCGTGGTGTTTTATTGATTTGGCCAAAGTATTTCTCTGTTCAAATCTACTGCCGTTATGGCCTTCATTCACTTTTGGTTCGTATTGGTACATCATTGAAGTCGACAGCCAGGTCCAACGAAGAAGCACGAACCAAAGCATTGTCTGATTTAAGACAGTTAATTTCATATTGTTGTGCTGAACCTCGGGAAGTCTGGACAAAATCAGGGATGAAAAACGGTGAATTGACCCAACGATTGTTGGATTTCTGCATCTCCTTACGAGTACGTGAAGAAGGCCTTTATCTCTTGAAAAATCTTGCTTTAAATTTCGATAAAGATTCTCAGGATACGGAAGAATTTGAAGGAATTCAAACAGAGGATGTTGCTTTGACCATATCTAAATTTGAGCATCAAGTCTGTGGTAATGTTTTAGTATATTCTGTAAATGCGTTTTATTTTCAATAATTTTGTTCCAGAGGAAAAGAATGCTTAATTTAAATGTATATTTTAATGCATGTTCCCATTTTAGTATCAGTCTGAATTATCGATTAATTTAAGTAATCCGCCAGGTGGGCCACTTGTCGGTGAAGTAGAAAACAGCTGATGTCTAATTAGTTGTCTTGGCAGAATCAGAAAGTAGCCATTGTTCATTTTAGGGCGTGTATAGCCATTGATAACTCGTTTCTTACTGTGCTTTATTGATGGGAATTCTCATCTTGTGATTCCTTACTTCTTATCTGATCCTCTGAGGTAAATTTGTGTATATATATTTTCATGTGTTCCATTAGCTAACATTGTTCTCGTGTACATAGATTAGGCTGGATTAGGCCTTAGATTTGATTTCGTGTCATTTGTGTCTACGATTGCCTTATTGACCGGCTCCTAATTGTGGATGCTAGGTGGGAACTAGGTTTTATTTCAATCGAAGTTTGTGTATGCTAATTCTGTCTTGATTTAGGCAATTTGTGCTCTGTACATTTTATATTGACGAATAAACCCGTGCATCGATTAGAAGCAATTGATAGGCCTACGCCCCCTCCTCTACTGTCTCATTCTCTCGTGGAAACATTGGTGATCGTAGCAGGACATTCTTGGCCTGCAAGTTTGGAGAATTGAAATGGCAAGAGGCAGGAAGTCAAAGGCAGCCACGGCTTCTCAAAACGACGACACGGTTGCGTCCAGACTTCGTTCTCGAACAGTACCAACAAAGGGTGAAGATGAATCGTCACCCCCTGCTGATCCCACTCAACAAGTCAATAACATTTCACGAGTTCCTCAACCTGAGGCGATTGAACGTGATGCCACACGTAAGCAGATCCAGATGACCTGCAACTATATTGATAAGCTCATCAAGGAAAGTGGATCAAGAAGAGCCTGTCTAGGCCTACTCGACAAACTCGACGGCATGTTGGCCACTGTCGAAAGACTCAATCTATTGGTGGTAGACCCGTCTGACGCTGATGAATTTTCGGAGCAGGCTCAAATCCAAATCGACCTGTTCACGCTCATCGAGTCGAAGAAAGAAGACGTTGAAGCTTATGTCACTCTAAGAGATGATGACGAATCTTCAGTCGGGTCCTGCATACAGTCAATCAAAGGCGTACCACTGGCGACTCGCCCCTCCGCACCCGACAAAAAGGAGGAGACTCAGTCGAAGAAATTGCTTGCTGAAGCGCAGAAAAGAGCGGCGGAGGCCCAACAGGAAGCTGCCCAGCTGCAAAAACGACTTGAAGAAGCAAACAAGAAAGCTGATTTGGCAAATAAGGAAGCAAGCAAACTATCCGATGCTGCCATGCGACGCGGTTCAGCACCAACCATCATCAGCGACCCATTCCACGGTTGGGGAGACGGAGTGACAGACGATTGGCACCGCCGTTCTACTCACGAACCGACCAAAAAGGATGGAGAAGAAGAAGCACCAGACGACTGGATCGACCGGTACTGCAACGGCCTAGAAGAAGCCAATTGGTCATATTCTAGCAAATCGGCAGCACGCGGAGAGCTTCCAATCTACTCCGGAAGGGCAACCGATTGGTTTTGGTGGTCGGATTTGCTACGTTCGATGGTTCATGATCAACGAATCGCACCTGGAGAAAAGCTTGCTGTCTTGAAGAGCCGACTACGGGGAGATCAATTCGAAATCGTGCAGGGCCTTGGCGGAGGAGAATCTGCTTATAAGGCCGCTTTATTCCGACTGAAGCAGTCGGCTGGACGTCGCGACGTAATGCGTATAGCACTACTCGGTGAACTCGATCGTATGGAGCTGGGCAGAGAAAATTCATCATTCTGTCGCTTTGCCGAAAGAGCTCGAACCATCTTCTTTGATTTAACCCGAATTGGGGAGAAATTTAATGCTGACCTCATCGAACGACTGAGCCGTAAATTGCATCCGGCGGATCGACTCGAGTGGAATTCCGGACGACGTACTGGATTAGAACGGCGCCCTTTGAAGGAATTTGGAGAGTGGATGTGCGAGAGAGCTGCAGCATATCAAAATGCTTATAGTCTGGCAGCGGAGCAAATTTTGCCGTCTGGTGAGAACAAGTTTCCTCGTCGCCAACAATTTCCAGCAACAGGGCGCACCAATCACGTTAGCCTGGAGCCTGGCACTACAGGAAAACCGAAGAGTCGCTGCTTTTGCTGTGAGGGGGAGCACCGGGTGATGGCTTGCCCAATATTCAAAGAAATGCCTACGAAAGAGAAGGTACGATTTTGCGTCAAGCGCCGCTTATGCTTGAAATGTTTCGGGACGAGACACTCTGCAGCCGATTGTACATACGGAAAAGGTTGTGGAACCCACGGATGCCCTTATATTCATCACCCATTGCTTCACGATGCCGGAGAGAAGCACGACAAAGGTAGCAGCCATCACACATCACTTTCAGCCCAAGGTGTAAAGGTGGCGCTAGGTGTTATCCGGATGAAAGCTTACACATCGGGAGGCCAGCTCATCCCAGTATCGGTGCTGATAGACGAAGGCAGCGACACGACGCTGTTTCGAGAGGACTTTCTTCAGCGGCTCAAGATCAGCGGGAAAGGTACTACTCTAGATCTCGTAGGAGTTACCGGCGCAGAAAGCTACAAATCGCAGAAGGCCCCGGTTCGATTCCTTTTACCGGACGGGGAGGAAGCCGTCATCAAAGGAATTACGATCCCGCAAATATCTAGGCCGACGCCGGTAATCGACTGGAGAAAATTGAAAAATCGATGGCCACATTTAGCCGACGTCCCAGTGCAAGAGAGTGGCGGGAAAATCGACGTCTTGGTGGGACTCGACCACTCAAATCTACTTGCAGTATTGGAATCGCGCGTTGGAGGCGAACATGAACCTTTTGCATCACGCACTAGACTCGGTTGGGTCGTCCGCGGCCTGCTTGGGAGTGACATCGGTCCGATGACAACGGCCCACATCCATCACATCTCAGCAACATCCGAATTCTCGCTTGATGAAGTGTTCCAGAAATTTTGTACAACCGAAAACTTCGGTACCGAATTTAAAGGAGATGGCCTTTCAGAATCAGACCGAATCGCCGAAAAGATCGTTGATGAAGGCCTGAAGAAACTTGACATTGGGTATGAAACCCCACTCACGTGGCTCGAAGGGGAGCCGACATTTGAAAATAACAGGAAGCTGGCGGAACATCGTTGGCAAGACCTGAAGGAACGATTCAAGAGAGATCCAGATTTCGAGGCTGATTACAGAGCCGCGATCAAGAAATACGTCGACGAAGGCTACGCATCGCGAGTAAAAGAGGAAGATTTATACTCGAACAACCAGTACTACTTGCCACATCACGGTGTCTACAAGAAAGTATATGGTAAGAAGAAGAAGAAGCTTCGAGTCGTCTTCGATGCCGCTGCCAAATGGAAGAAGAAATGCCTCAACGACGGAATGCGACAGGGTCGAAAATTGCAGAACGACTTAGCCAAGGTCCTCATTCGATTCCAGCTGGGGGAGATTGCCTTTGCAGCAGACGTGACCGCCATGTACAGCAGGATTCGACTTCGACCACAAGATGCCCGCTTTCATCGTTTTCTCTGGCAAGAGAAAGATTCTGATGTCATCATTACGTACCAAATGGATCGTTTGCCATTCGGATCAAACTGTGCCCCATTTCTCGCTCTGAAAACCGTCCACAGAGCCGCTTCAGATGCCACTAAAGGGAGAGAAGAATGTATGGAAGCAGTAGAGAAGAATATGTACATGGATGACCTATTGAAAGCAGTCGACAATGAAGAACAAGCAATTATGAAAGCGAAACTCATCCGCGATGGACTAGCAGAAGGAGATTTTCATCTAACAAATTGGATCTCGAACTCTCCGGAATTCATCAAAGCGTTGCAACCAGAGCAGGCAGTAGCAGCAGCACATCATGATTTAGCGTCGGATGACGTCGAAAAGCTGCTGGGAGCCTTCTACGAGCCAACGACAGACGAGATGACGTACCGAGTGACTGGAGTCGAAGATCTTAAATGGACGCACGCTGGATTGCTGAGCAAGGTGGCGAGTATCTACGACCCCCTAGGACGAGCAGCACCAGCACTGGTGAAAGCAAAAATTAAATTGCGTGAGCTAGGTACCAGAGGACTAAACTGGAACGAAGCCATCAGCGATGACGACAAGGAGTGGTGGCAAACCTGGTTCAAGACGCTGGAGAAACTCAACGACTTTTCGATGCCACGAAATTTGCAGCCGGACAAAGAGAAAATCATCCAGAGCGATCTTCTAACCTTTGGAGATGCATCTGAAGAGGCCTATGCAGCAGCCGTATATCTACGCAGTATCTACCAGAATGGCACATCGATATGCAGATTGGTGATGGCCAAAACCAAATTGGCCCCTCGGCAGACACAGTCGATTCCAAAATTGGAGCTGAACGCAGCATTGCTCGGCGCTCGACTGGCCACATACGTTGCAGACGCGCTACAAATCTCTGGACTCAACAGGATTTTCTTCACTGATTCCAGTACTACCAGGAATTGGATACGGGCCGTTGCTTCACATTACATGCCGTTCGTCAGCCACAGAATCGGAGAGATTCAATCTCTCACCAACGCTAACGAGTGGCGCTTCATTCCCGGGAAAATGAACATAGCAGATGCTGCGACGCGGTCCTTATTGACAGACGGAGAGCCGATTCCACCAAGATGGCTGGAAGGTCCCTCTTTCATCGCCTTACCAATGGAGCAATGGCCGAAGGATTTGCCTTGGGTGGCCGTAGCAGCAGAGAAAAGAACTGCCCACATCCACCACGCAATTTCTGGGCCCCCTCTTCAAGATTGGACAAAGGTGATCATCGATTCGAAGAACATCTCAACATTCCTGAAGGTAGAAGGAGATACCAAGGAGATCATTTTAAAGTGCCAAAAGGAAGGATTCCGTGAAGAAATCAGTTTATTGTCAAAGGGCAAGCAAATCTCACAGAAGTCAAGCCTCATTCAATTAACTCCTTTCTTAGACAAAGATGGAATTCTCCGACTGGGTGGACGGATCCACCGCGCAAAGCTACCATATGAGGTTCTACACCCTCCAATTCTGCCCGGAAAGCACCCACTTGCAGAAAAGATAGTGACAGCAGTGCATCAAGAGTCGCATCACGCAGGCACTGATTTTCTCCATGCCAAAATTCGGCAACATTTTTGGATCCTGCAAGGACGAGAGCTGGCAAAGAAGATCCGCTTCAACTGCACCGTCTGTGTGAAATCGCGTGCCAAACTCGCCACGCAGAAGATGGGTGATTTGCCATCTGCTCGTCTCGATTCTTACACTGCACCATTCACGCACATAGCTCTGGATTATTTCGGACCGATCGAAACGTCAGCTTACAGGAACCGAGTAATCAAACGGTATGGCCTGTTAATCACCTGTCTCGTCACCCGCAATGTTTATGTAGAAATGGTGCAGTCGATGTCAACACCGGATTTTCTCTACGGTTTACGCCGTTTTATCGGAGAATTCACGAAACCAACCGAAATCTTCTGTGATAACGGGACAAACTTTGTGGGAGCTGAGAAGGAGCTGGCCACAGCATTTCGTGAGTTGCAAAAGGACGAAAAGTTGAAGGAGTTTGCGCGAGAGCGCTCAATCATTTGGAAATTCCAGCCACCTAGTGCTCCACATTTCGGCGGATCGCACGAATCAATGGTCAAGTCAACAAAGAGGGCGCTCTACCGGGCGCTGGATACGGAAAAAGCCGGATTGCGCTACCCGACGGACGAAATGCTCAGAACGCTACTGAAGGAAGTGGCGGGCATGTTGAACGGGAGACCTCTGACGCTGGCCAGCAACGACCCAGAAGACTTCAGACCGATCACACCAAAGGATTTCTTGAATCTGCCACCAACGTCGGATCTTCCGGCCGGAGACATCCGTCGCGCTCTGCCCCGCGACCATATTCGTTACGTGAAGAAGATGGCCAACTTATTTTGGGATCTGTGGACCAAGATTTTCCTCCCCACGCTGGTTCCAAGAAGGAAGTGGGTCGCGGAAGAAAGAAATTTTGAAGTTGGAGATTCGATCATGCTATCGGACAACAATTTGCTGCCAAATCAGTGGAAGACGGGCCGAGTCATCGAAGTTTATCCCGGTTCCGACGGCTTTGTTCGAGTCGTAAAAGTGAAAACGGACTGCGGAGAATATTTGAGACCAATCCATCGTCTAGTTCTACTGGAACCTTACTCGGCCGTCCTTCCGTCGGCCTCGGGGGAGAATGTTCCAGAGGAAAAGAATGCTTAATTTAAATGTATATTTTAATGCATGTTCCCATTTTAGTATCAGTCTGAATTATCGATTAATTTAAGTAATCCGCCAGGTGGGCCACTTGTCGGTGAAGTAGAAAACAGCTGATGTCTAATTAGTTGTCTTGGCAGAATCAGAAAGTAGCCATTGTTCATTTTAGGGCGTGTATAGCCATTGATAACTCGTTTCTTACTGTGCTTTATTGATGGGAATTCTCATCTTGTGATTCCTTACTTCTTATCTGATCCTCTGAGGTAAATTTGTGTATATATATTTTCATGTGTTCCATTAGCTAACATTGTTCTCGTGTACATAGATTAGGCTGGATTAGGCCTTAGATTTGATTTCGTGTCATTTGTGTCTACGATTGCCTTATTGACCGGCTCCTAATTGTGGATGCTAGGTGGGAACTAGGTTTTATTTCAATCGAAGTTTGTGTATGCTAATTCTGTCTTGATTTAGGCAATTTGTGCTCTGTACATTTTATATTGACGAATAAACCCGTGCATCGATTAGAAGCAATTGATAGGCCTACGCCCCCTCCTCTACTGTCTCATTCTCTCGTGGAAACAAATTTTTTCTATTCATTTTCATAAGGTTGGAATGTGATTGGTGGATCGATTAAGGCGCTAGTACAACCCAACAGAATCGCCAAGCAACTTGTTCCAATTACAAAGTTGGCAAAACATTTTCTGCACTTTCATTGTTTCGATGGAGCTAAAACAGTTGGCGACTGTATTTCATCCTTTTTCGCCGAAATGGGTTCGAGTCTTGCTTGGCAGTCAAAGTGTTTTGACGTAGAAGCTGTTGTTGACATGCTGGTGGCGTTAGAGTCCAATCCTGAGACCTCCAGTCCAAAAAGAATATTATCGTTCTCGTTCTTTTATTCCAAGCTGCAACCATCGCTGCAATATGAACTATTGCGGAATTTCTTGTTGCAGCCCAGCACTCGTTTGGAGACAATCCCTGCATGTCAATTCGTCTATCATCTTTGCGTACTTTTATCGGAATCATTCAACACAATTCCGCCATCTCCCAAGGGTACGGCTGTTGACTTTAAAATCTGGTTATCCAAATTGAGAGAAGAAGCTAATTTGCGTCCCGAACTACAAGATTCAGTCGAACCGAACGTTGATGCATTTGATTCATCATCCATTGACAGCAAAGGTTTTTTGCTGGAACGGTTGGGAGAATTATGGAACACATCTGTTAATTATGGGACTTCAACCACTGGTGGCAGTATACGTTCTATTTCGGACTACGAATTCCAACTGCGCGATTTTGAATCGGCGTATGCAGAAGTTTCCGGTGCTGCTGTAGTTTCACCTAATCGGGTCCAATTTTATTCATATAAAATCATTCATTTGCCAGCAACGCGCAAAGCGCCATCCGACGACTGGGATTCGTGGTCAACACCCTCAAATTCGACTGCGCCGAAATCCAATATTGTTCCCATTTCTGGTGGAATCGACGACTGGTCAACATCAGCAGACGCTTGGGGAGCATCTAAAGGAACTAATGCAGGAAGTAACCAGTCCGACGGTTGGGGAAGCACAGAAACGGTTAAGAGTTCCTGGACTAGTGGATATAACGCTTCAATAGGTGGAGGAGTGAGTGAAAGAATACCTATACGTCCTTGCTTTAGGGTAATCATGTTACTGTTTCTTACTTTGGCGAATAAAATGTTACATTTTTTTTCTCTACAGTGCAATGAAGAAGGCCACATGTCATATAATTGCCCAACTAATCCAAATCGTGGAAGAGGGGGAGGAAGAGGGGGTGGAAGAGGTGCAGGCACACGCGTTTGCTTTAAAGTAATTCTACTATAATAATTTATTTAATTTTAATGACTGAATTGTCTATTGAATATTTCAGTGTAACGAAGAAGGACACATGTCTTATGATTGCCCAACTGGCCCAACTCGTGGACGAGGGGGTGGAAGAGGTGGTGGAAGCACACGCCCTTGCTATAAAGTAATATTTACTACGTTTATTAAATGAGCAATCAAAATTTACCCTTGTTTTGATTGATATTTCAGTGCAATCAAGAAGGGCACACGTCTTACAATTGTCCTACTGCTTCAAGAGGAGGTATCAGAAGTTCTCCCGCATCTGGTTACGGTGCAACTAATTCGAGTACAAGTCAGCCAGTATTTGATGATTGGGGTACGTTAACAGCCACATCGGGTACAAAATCATCAAGTTATGACTCCGGTGACAAGAAGGATGACTGGGGATCAAGTTCAGGCACTGTTAGTAGTCCTTGGGCAAATGATAGCAATGCTGCCGCAAGGGGTGGGAGAAGCACCCCGAGATCCAGTGCGCCTTTTCGGGACAGTCAACCTGTAGTGGATGATTGGGGTATCTCGAGCAATCCATCTACTGTACCAATCATAAAACCCGTTAGCCATACAACTACTGGTAATTCTGGAGCCGATGATTGGGATGCAGCTGCTGATGCGTGGTCGGCTATTGACACAACGAAATCCACCTCACTATCTGGAAATTCGAGTGCTGCAAAAGTTGGTGGCGATGATTGGGGATTAACTGCCAAATCGTCGTCTTCTATTGACACCACGAAATTCACAAAAAAATCTGGAAATTCTAGTGCTGCAAAAGCTGGTGGAGATGATTGGGGATCAGCTGCCGATGCGTGGTCTTCTGTTAACACTTCATCATCCAATCCGCGATCTGGAAACAGTAGCATTGCAAAAGCTGGTGGACTAAATTGTAGTGTTGTTGATGATAGTTGGGATAAATGCCCATCTGCATCGAATTCGGAACAAGGTCAACTTAACATGTCCAGAAATCGACCGAATTCAATTGTAAAACCTGATGAAGATGATTGGGGAAGATCGGCCGATGTTAGCAAAAGAGATTTAGTTTCATCCGCTACAGCAAATCCTCGTCTCCCTCTAATGGATGATGGGAATGTTAATGGTTTCGAAAAAGGAAATGATACAAATTTCACAACAAGTTACCGCGAATTAAATCAATCCCTAGTAAATGCTATTGCCTGGAATGGACCGATTATCCATGGTCGCAGCAGCTTTAAAACCAGCATGAAAAATGTGGATGTAAGTTTATAATTTCTATTAAATCGTTGGAATTTAACCCAAATTAATCTATGGATATTTCTAGGTTAACCCTCCGCCTGTTCCTGCTGATTTTGAAATGCCGAAATCAATGAGAGTTATGGGAACCATCGAACCCGAAAAAGTCTGGACTTATTTAAAGAGAGTAAAACAAACGACCAGCGAAAGTATTGGTGTTTTTGAATTTTCTCCAGCGACCACAGCTGAGTTGGATGGTTATAAATTCTTCTTTGATAAGTTGCACGGAATGAACCGTTTTGCAGTTATTGCTGATGCTTCTGATTCAAAGCTCGCCTGTTGTTTTAATGTTTTTTACGTTGTCCCCCTGGCCATAGACAGTGTCGTTCCTTTGGAGTTGAATTCATTAGTTAAAAAAAGTAAGAAATATTTAAAACTTTGTTATCCTATTCAAATGCAATCAATCATGGAAACTTTTTCATTGATTTCCCAGGCTTTTTAGAACAACGTACGTCCGATTTGTTTTTGGGCGTTGTTGTTTTCAGAGTCCGGCGTTTTGTAGACCAATCCAATTTAAATCCTTCGTTACCGGAGAAAACTTCCGTTCCCGATACCCAAAGTAAAATGGAATCAGAAAGCAACAAAATTCAAGAAGCAAATTCTTCGGAACCGTCTCAAGTTGCATCAGCTCATCCTCCTACTCGTATGGCTGCCATTCGACAAAAGCTGCAGCAAGACATCCTTAGCGTTGATCCCGTTAAAGCTAAAGTTCACACAAATTCTCCTCATTTTTCTTCTAAATCGCCCTCGTCAAGGCATCCGTCTGTTACTAAATCACATCTATCAGTTTCACCCAAAGAATCTCCGCTGGTACCGGAATCCCGTGAAGTCAAAATGCCCGCTATTAATGTACCCTTCATTCCAGACAAATCTGTCGACAGAGAAATGCTGATGCAGAAAGCAATTTTACAAGAACGAAACCGTCAAATTGGAACTACCAAGCACGGCAAGTCGACGGAAGTGGGCTCAATTTCTCCATCGCACAAAACGGAATCTTATTCGACGGGTTCTCTATCCGGCATTGAACAGCCATTTACTCGATCAAAGTCCAAAAAAAAATCCATTGTTGAAGAGAGCTCCTTATCTAAACGGCCTAAAAAAAATGGTCTCATCGAAGAATTCAAACCTTCCAGAAGCGTTGAAAGCAAAGGTAAAGTTGGAAACGGAAAATGTTCAGCTGAAGGCCCGCACCAGTTCCAGAAGAAGTAGCAATGCTAGTCCACCTGGAAGACTACAATGTTTCATAGAAGGTTGCAGTAGCGATGCGCAGACAAATAGCGTCTACTGCAGCAACGAATGTATTGCTAAACATGTTCGAGATTCGCTTTACGCAATGAGTGAGAAGATAAAATCTTCTCAGTTACAAGAACCGCAAAACCCCATTGATTTTTACGTACATGAATCCTTGGTTGATTTTTAGGTTAATGTGACGGAAAATACTCATTAAATTATTATACCTTTTCTTCTTCGTTCTTCTTTTCCTTAATTTGTTTCGTCTTCTTTTCTCCGGTCTTAAAGGTGTAAACTTTTCGTTAAGTTATTATAATTCAAACGAAAAAAAATGTTGGGTTCGATAAAAGCAAATTTAGAATTCAATCCCTCATCCATCCCTTTTATTTGTTTTTGTTAGAGGAATGTGAACTTAGAATTGTAAGAAAAAGTGTTGCTAACATGTAATTTGAGTGACTGCGCGGGAGTGTCAAATTGGAGAGATTGTGAACATCTTTTTTCTTGAAGCCTGCCGCTAATCGTTTATTGTAATATTTTATTTTTTTATTTACAATTTTGTCTTTTTTTTCTTATAAAAAATCCTTCGGTTACCTTTGGGTTTATAGTCAGTAGATTTTTTGTCTTTCCCCATGATATTCTTCTTAAAATGTGCAGCATAAAATGGAATAAACACAAAAGAAAACAATTAAAACAATGAGTGTCGAGCAGTACGGTAGAACGCCATGGTACCAGTATGATCAGAGGTTTACATTCGATCACACGAATGCTTCTTACATGACTGGCATTAGCGTTATTAGATTATTAGAACGTGGTATTACGGATCACCTAATCGCGATATTTTCGGTTACCGTCAGCATTACATCCAACATGAACAACGTCATCCACATTTTATTGCGGATCTGTCCAGATGTGAGTTTCTTTTGACACCATTCTCCTTTCCGAATTCTCTGTTATCGTCAAATTTTCTATTGAACATTATTAATGATTCCGATTCTTGGTTTTTTTTGTGGTCAACGATTTCGTTTTGTTTGTTTCGTATTTTGCAGGTTAATCGGCATGTTGGAATGTGTAATGGTTGGTGTCTTGGTGATGTCCGAGAAGAATGTGCCGCGATGAATCCGAGTGAATCCTTTTTGTTCACCTTTACCTTCGACGTTCCACCGTGTACGTTCACGAGAGCGTTACTCCTCTCCCCCCCACCTATTTTTTTCTTTTTTTTTGTTAAAGAGTTTTTCGGCAGCTTGATTAGGTGCAATATTGATGAGCTCATTTTTATTTCTCATTAAAAAAATTTAAATTATTCATTATTTACATTTCTATTTTCGACCAAGGAGGTCGTTTCATCTAGTGGTGATGAGATAAAGAATCGCGAGTCGAAGGTAACGAGTGGTCGGAGCGACAAGAGTTTAGGACTCATCCGTTCAAACCATGGTTCAAACCGTTTAGGAAAAACCCGCCCATTTTGGTCCGGGCCAGAACCCTTCAGTCAACAGAGTGATATGGCAACGTCGCATCGTTGAATCAAGAAAGAAGGACGAGCGAAATGGCGTGATGGAGAGCCGCCGTGTAAAATTGTGTATAAATTGTGTATTTTATTAGTTCTACAGAATTTTCCACTTTGCGGCTGTTAAGGTGGTTAAGGACATTATTAAATGTAAGTAAGTTACTTCCAACTGACATGTCTCTTTTTTGTACGATTGCGGTAGATCAACTACGAGTAACTGCAAAATAGGGAAAAAGCTATTAAAGTTAAAAGTTGTAATTCAGATTATCTCTAAAGAGAACTTGCCGTATCACGAAGAGAAAATCTAAAAGTTTCTTCATGAGGTGGCTGAGGTTGTCATATCTTAACTTTGTTTAATTTACCAAAGCTGTGGCTCCACAACAGTGAGAAGAAGCATGGGATTTAGGCTTGTCTTTTGCATAGGCATTTCGTAAAACTTTGACAACCAAAGGGTGGGACAAGCAATTCTGTAAAAGAAACAAATTCAACTTATTACTTTTAATAGTGAAACAGAATACAGCTTATACAGTCCTTTTAAGTCTGAATAGCCATTGTCTGTAACATAGTTCCAATTTGAATTTCTTCTTCATGCCCATCAGTAAATCCATAGGGTGGGTGTACTTTCGAATGTCATCAGTCACTTTCCCCATGACAAATTCTCTTATCAGCATGTCTGGTTATGCTTTGTGCGAAATGAAATCTCACATGAAAACATGCATGTTCCAACATTGGTGGATGCCCACAGAAATTCTTTGGCTTCATTTCTCAATATTTAATCAATTTAATTTTTAAAAAGGAAGATAAAGACAATGTTGCAATAAGTATTTTTTATTGGGATTGCTTTGACAAGACAAAATTTGGTGTTTCAGGAAGTTTCTCTTGCCTGATATTTCAATTTTGGACTAACATTGCTTTATGCTTAATTCTTGTTCTAGCAACTATTAGATTACATTTTTCTTATTTAGGTCTTGAAGAATCAAACTGTTACATTCTTGAAAAATTCATCTCTTCAAAAACGGAATTGTATGGCTGCAGCCAACATGTCTCTATAGGCTATTACCAATGGTATGTGTATTCGTGAAACATAAGCTTTTCAACACTCCTGATAATTTTTTAAATGTCAGGTATCAACAGTGGTGCTGAAAATGAGGAAATCTCGGCAACCCGTGCTGCATGTAAAATCCTCAGTAAAGAGCGCAATCCACCCATGGGCATTCTCATCAATGCCAATGCTGTAGCAAAAGGAGTAGAGATCCTCTGTCATGTCAGTAAGTAAGCCAAATGTTTGATTGTATTCCTGATTTTTTACTAACCATTCTTTTGTAATTCTAGTCCTGATCTGCTTTCAGAATGGGTGGGCTCTCACCAACATTGCATCAGGCATTTCAGACCAGACGTAGACATTTTTAAGCCTGTTCTCCATTTGATCCTAGTTGATATTCCTGATTTTTTGGTAAATTTGATTTCTTTTATTTAATTTTGATTATTGTGAACAGTGGGTAATTTTTTCTTTTTGATGTTATTAATAGGCAATTTTTTGCGGAACTCTTCTGTGGACCTTTGTGTTTCAAGAATCCCCGTTGCGTCACTGCAGTCCGGTGTCTTTCCAGCTCCACATCTTAGTCATCGTTTATCTGTTTCAGATAGTAGCTGATATTGTGTAGCACTGCCCGCCCTGCTGCCAACAGTTATTCGTCATTCTTTTCTTGTAGCATTATTTATTAGTTCTACAAAAAATTACTTGGTTCAGTAATAAAATCTTCGTCATTGTGTATTTTAATTTTGTTAATATAAATGCAATAAAAAAAGAAACAATATACAAAACACACAAATTCAATTCTAAAATCATATTTTTTACATTGTATTCCAGTAATTATATTCTGGACCCCCCACACGGGGGGCCCTGTTGCTTTCTCGACCGCGATAATAACATGTAGGTTATTATTTGTTTGGTGCAGAAAGCTGTTTAATCTAGCAGTTATCGATTGCATCACTCCTATGAGATCATGTAGGATCAGGTTGCGCAATCGTATACTGCATTGGAAGTCAACTAAGACAGGGAAGATAGACCCTGCCATAATTGACTTCCAGCAGACCAGGGAGATTACCTGGCCCAAGAAAAGGGAGCAAGAGTGATGAAGGGCAAAGTTTTTCCGAGAGAGATAGTCATACCTAAGATTCCTGCTTAGCCCCATGACCCTCCAAAAGATATCATTGAATCATGAGGCTTGCAAGTCCCCGTTCGACCAGTACTCTCCCAACCACAAGCTGCTTGTCACAGTGGAAGAATGACCAACCACGGGCACATGTATGCAAGGGGAAACGGGGCCACAGAAAAAGGGAGCCCAAATATGCACAACACATTTTTCAAAATATTTAAATTTATTCGACGCCAGTCTTGATCGTCGTCTCCTTCCGTTCGGTTCCATAGGATGCGACTTTGGTGGGACCATGAAGACCTCCAAATCCTCGTTTGACTGGAACACTCCAGTCTGTAGATCAAAGGTAAAATAATAAATACCAGTATGTAAATTGCACATATAAAGCTGAAATATCAAATACCTTTTCATTGTTGAAAAATTAAGGCAATTACAGGAACACAAGGGCATAAAATGAAATAAGCCATGAAAAATTCTCCACTTCCTGAATTCTTGCCAGCAATCTCTAGAAATAAATGAATACAAAATAACTGAAAGTTTCTTCAAAAATTGTCCTAAAATCGATTCACAATGTTACCATTCATAAATTGCATTCCACGAAAGAGAAATAAGTTAAAATATTCCTTAAATTTAGCTGCATAGATGTTGTCTGTTCCTCTCGTAAACAACGATACCCTTCACAATTTAAAGCCTGGGACAAAAAAGATGGTTAACTTTTTCCTTTTTTTAGCTCTTACGAACTACGAGTTTAGGGGAAACAGAGCTACAGAAAAGATGGGAGCCTAGATATGCACTTGTTTAATGTTTAATACTTTAATGAATGAATGAGTGACGTGAAATCTTAGCTTGTACACATGCTAATGTCCCACGATCAAGTTGTCAAAGCTCCATAGGAAGATGAAATGAGTCAATTGATGATGACTGGCCTACTTTCTCTATGGAAGAATTGATATAACATTAACCTAATATAGAAATTATTTTACATTTCCAGAAAGAAGAATAATAATACTGGTCCTGATGGTGTAACAGTGGAAAATAACTGAAATATTTGTAAACTACTATTACTGTAACAGAACTGAAGTGGGTTCTAGCCAACAGGTTACCTTAAAAAAACTTCCCTAGACCAAAATCACACAGAATCTTGTCCATAAATTAACTCTGATTCTTCATATAAGGATGAAAAAGCAAAAGTGAATAAATAATCAAGTAACATTGACCGAATAAGGAATAATACACTTGAAGGGAGAAATCCTTATCTCGGTAAGTTAGATTAATACAAAGAAATGCAAAAGGAATACAAATATTGAAACAGGTTTTCATCAACAAACTTTACAATTTCTGGAAATGGGAAGAATAAGGCTCATAGCTTTTAGCTGGAGTTATGACTGTATAAAACATTAAAACTTACTAAGGCAACATCCATCCAGGCCAGAGTTCCTGAACCACTAACCATACCAATGATACCTGATAGTTAGTGACATACTAACTTTAACAGTAAACAGATACCCATGTTGAATCTAAAAAGCGGAAATGGTGTGAGATATTTGAATATTTCAACCGTTTGGTAAAAAGCTGTTGATTGTTTAAAAAATCAACAAAAACTTGAACGCTGTAGAGGTTGAGTGCTGACACATGCTGACATTAAAAGCCATGTCCGAAACACGCCATCTATTATCAATGTCTAAAACTGGTTGACAACAACACCATCTAGTTTCTAATTAATTAATCAAAGATTTGAATTTAATTGCATTGAAGGACAGTCAGAATTCGTCATGTCTCACGGGTGATGTATTAAAGGTATTTGAAGATTTATTGAAGGTATTAGATTGTCAGTGGCTCTGTTACGACGTTTCCCTACTGAATAGTGAATACTTTAATCAACGCATTATCACCACAACGATTCCATTCTTCTACAAATCGATTGCAATCATTAGCGATTTACATGTGGTGTATTCTGTTTTTTCTTTTAGCCCTCTTTAGAGGAATCCTTGTTTTGAAATCAGTAATTATCCAATTAAACTTTCAACAAAAAGTTCTTTTACGTTTATTAAATGAGTGAACCCAATAGTAAATAAAAGCCGCAGAGAGTTTGTAGTCGATGACAGACTCTGTAGCCTGGAAACTAAACCCGACTTGCCCTTAGAATGCACAAAAGAGCTCCCTTAGTCACGGAAAAAAACAGAAAGTCACTGCTCTAGGTTTCGGGCTTGTATCCAGCCATCCGAGCTTCGCCTCTCCCCTTAGATCGCCGCCATGTTTCAGACAGTTGAGATCTAGAGGATCATATGTCAATTACGTACAAACCTTCGAAGCGCTCATTTAAAATGCAGAGAAATAGGAGAGGGAAAATAATGTACAGAAAACGCAACGAGAGAATCACAAAATATGTCAAGTTAAAAGACAGTTTAAGAGAAGAAAAAAAAGGAGGATTTTAGGGTTTAACAAGAACAAGTTGTTCAATTGCTGCGCGCATGTCCGTAACACGAGCCATTGCGTCATAGCGCATAACAGGTACCCCTTGGCGATTAACAAGGAATTTTTCAAAGTTCCAGCGGATATCGTTGATGCGAATTGTGGTGTAGTACAATTTGGTGGCTTCCTCGAAATATTCTCGAGTAGATGGACAGCAACTCTGTACATTTTCATCATTAATTAATTTAAAAAATGGACACTGTATCTATTAGTAATGAAATACAGTAGTAATGACATTATTTACCTTCAGATAAGAAAATAAGGGATGCTCTTTATCGCCATTGACATCAATTTTTTTGAACAATTTCATTTTGGGTTGAAAATTGTCACCCGGTCGAACGTAACGGATTCCGTTCAACACTTCCATATCCGTCCCACCTGGTTCTTGCTGCAGTAATTTGAATAACCAACTGTTGAACTTTGTTCTTGTTAAATCGATAGAGAAATAAACGGAGCATTTACCTTCCCGAACTGGTTACAAGGGAAAGCTAAAATGGCCAAATCATTAGCAAACTCCTCTTGCAGTGCATTCAGTTCGTGATACTGATGGGTGAACCCTCAGTAAGTCGCCACGTTGACGACCAACAACACCTGAATCGTAACGACATTTTAAAGTCATGTAACAAATCCATGAAACGAGTTATTTACCTTTTGTTTTTCTTCGCGACGATCCTTATACCTGAATGTTGATAATCGGATGTCTTTATCGCCATTAAGAGGTTTCTCGGAAAACCGAAAAATTGTATCGTTACAAAAACACGATTGGCTCATCGATAGTCCCTTCCCAGTCTTCTCTTCAGCAACGTCCTCTTCGGCCAGAGTTTGACGACCCCACAGCATCAGCGTCAACAACACGACGCTAATGGTGCTCATCTAAAACAAGGAATTCAAAATAGTTTCATAACAAAAATGTAATTGACAATCGAATACCTTCTGAGCAGCGGCGACTACCATGGTCGCGGACTGCGAGCCAGAGACTTGCGATGCGATCGAGATTCTTCGAGCTTGAAATAGTCACAATACAGGATGAGTCAATTAACTTTTAGTGGGCGTTATTGCGTTGTTGGAATAACCCTGGCGATTAGACTAATAAGGACGGAGCAATATCCTGTCAACTGGCAACGCCCTATTGCAGTTCAAATCATTGATTTTTTTTTTCTAAAGAAAAAGGATAATATTTCTTTTGTTTCTTAAACTTTCATGTATTCATCCGCAGCCGTCGTGAGGCGAGGAAAAGTTCGGAATTGACTGAAACGGACAAAACCGGCGATTGAAACCGGATCTGACGGCCCCCGAATGCACAAGGGTGCACGAAAACGAGAGTGAGATGGTAAGTAATCTCTCGTCTGTCACATCCTTTATTCAAGTCGAACCAGGTTTCAAACCTCTTCTCCAAATCGCCGCCATATTTCAAGCGGTTGAGATCTGGAGTGTCATATACGTCACGCGCGCCAATTTCGTTTCCCCTCACAGCAACACGACAGCTTAAAAAACAATCTACAAGCAAGTTAAAAGTTCCCTCAAGCGGAAAAAAAAATTAACGATTCATAAACAACTTGGGTCTACAAAGAGGCAGAAATGAGGGATTCAATGTCATCGCGCATATCTGAGACCCGAGAACTAGCATCGTAACGCTTCACAGGTTTGCCCTTGCGGTTGATGAGGAACTTTTCAAAATTCCAGCGGATATCGTTGTTGCGCATTGGACTGTAATCCAGTTTCGAGGCTGGTGCGAAAAAATCACGAGTCGTTGGACAACTTTTCTGTTTTTGAAAATTGATAAAAACAAGATATGATAAAAAAGATGGTCCGCTATCCAGTATATAACGACGTCACAGATGATAAAATAATAACACTACTTACTTTCAGATAAGAATATAAAGGATGTTCTTTTGCGCCGTTGACATCAATCTTGCGGAAAAGCGTCATGTTTGGCTGGAAGTTATCCCCCGGCCGGACGTAACGAATCCCGTTCAAAATCTCGACATCTGTACCTCCGGGTTCTTGCTGTAAAAATTTAAATAATAAATTATACATTTGAAAAAATCGCCATTTCATCTTATATGAAAAGGTTAGTGACATTTTTTAAATAACTACCTGTCCAAATTGATTACAAGGAAAAGCTAAAATAGCCAAATCGTTGGCAAACTCCTCTTGTAGTGCATTCAATTCGTGGTACTGATAGGTAAACCCTCAGTAAGTCGCCACGTTGACGATCAGCATTACCTTTTATTTTTTTGAAAAAAGAACAAGAAATAAAAAAAACAGGTGTCAATGAACATGGGTTGCCAAAAGTTGGTGGTTTGCCAAACTGGTAGGAATTTGTAACCTCAAGACTAATAATCAGAAATTCATGTCACCTTCCCGTTGAATTTGGAAAGGCGTAATGTCCTTGAGCTATTGAGCTCCTTCTCTGCATAAGGATAAACGTTATCAATGGAAGAGTTGGATGTGGCGCAGTGCTGGCTCACTTTGATCTTGTCTCCACATACCATGGGCCCCAAAAGGGTGACAGCCGTGAGCAAAAAGCTCCAAACCGCCATTTTCGCCCGATCTAAAAAAGGGCACATGATCAAATCAATCATGCATGCATTTCCGATATCAATCCATAGAATAAGTACCAAAATTCCCGACCTAAAAGATAACGTTTCACATACTACTTTACCTTAGGAAGATTTACTTGCTAGAAAAGAAATCAGCAAGTTAAAATCTCTCTCACCCGGATGGGTGCTTCTCCAAGACTAACGTTTAAACTGAACTCAAAGATGGTTAATGTGCAATTCGGATCTTGTGATACCGATTAAAACGACTTTAGCTACGCAGTTTTTGATTCCAGAAGCTTCAATTGGTGTCAAGTTTCTTGCTTAACTTACGTGATTTTAGTACATTTTGCTTTATTTACTCTACTGGAACCTTTGCCCCCGTTTCGAAACTGACTTTGTAAATTCTCGTAACAAAACTGAGAAATCACGCAGTCATCGTAAGTAGGCAGCCATCCGTTTGAAATGAGAGTGTGACAGCTAGTTTTGGGAATTGGTGAATGATTACGATTTGTATTGATCGAGGTGAACTTCCAGCATTTTTTTTTGTTGGCTACAAATGACAGTGACGGGACACGACATTTAAAAACCACTCTTCTTCGGCTCGCTCGTTCGTTTTGTTTTTTCTCTTGTTGTTGATTACTTCATTGTTTGTTTGTTATTTTCCCTTAAGTGAACTGGATCGCGTGGTCTTATTTTCGAGGAGGGAGGAGGAAGGGAAGGTTCAAAGGTCACCATCTAGATAGTTATTAGTACAGGACACAAGGGGAAATAGGGAACAGCGACATCAGCATGTCCCCATCTGATGTTTTGAGACAAGTCATCAAAAAAAAAGCGTTAGTACAATGGAAATCTGATGCTCGTGGTCTAATCTTTTTGTTGGTTTTTGGGCGGCTCGTCTGTCGGTATACAGTTGCTCTTGGCTCTGACACGCGCTCTCCTTTTCTTCCTCCTACTTTTCCCTCTCTCTCTTTCAACTCTTTTCTTAAATAAATCGTAAAAGATGGTTCGAGGGCATCAACGGGCAGGTAGGAAAGGGGACAAAAGAAAAGGGGAAGTGATACTAGAATATACCAATTGCACGTTACTCTCTCACGCATTTACGACACGGGCGAGAAAATAGGAAGGGCGGGTGTGGGGGACAAGGAGGTTTTTCCGACACAAAAAGAGAAGATTCCATGTTTTTTTAATATTTGTAAAGAACAAATCACGAACTCCAAATTAAAAAAAAAACTGTAAGGGAATAGTGTGTGTTTTTTGGGGGGTGGGGTATGGATGTTGATCTTTTTGCTTTCCATTCAAGAAGAGGCGCATAAAGAGGACGTTTTAGTGGGAAAGTGCAGGGTACTCTTAAACCTCGACTTAGTAACTCTTTACTCCGAGCGAGGAACAAGAGAAAAGAACCGAGCATGAAAGAAAAAAGACAAAAAAAAAAAAAATAATAATGATAGTAAATTGAAGGAAGGAAAGGAGAAAAACTTCATCGGTGTTCCGCGATATTCTTTTGCTCTTAAAGGAAGTAATCTGGCGTACGCCTGGTTACGTGAGGTTCTCCTCTTCTTGGGGCTGGATCAAACTGCAAGCTGTGATTCACAAGCGAGAAAGAAAATCAATAAATGCCATGTACATGTAAACAGAAATTGCTAATAGAAACTTACAAGGAGTATTTCAACGAATCATCCAATTCCATAATGGCCGCTTGGTTGCCGCACCGGTAACAATAGTTGGGTGCAGAGAATATCGTTACCACGTTACGATCATGACACCTATGAAATATCAATGACATTAATAAAGAAACCTATCGTTCAGTACTAGAATGTAAAGACATGTAATTTAAACCTACCAGTTATATCCTTCCATGACAAGTTGATGAGCCCTAGAGACCAGTGTCAGGTTGTTGGAGTGATTGAAAGTTTCGGAAATGTCTTGGCCGAAGGTGTAGCCAGCTCCACGAGGGGAAATCCCCCAGCCACCTCGGTCATCTGGATCGGACCATAACAGGTCGCACATGGGGCCCTATTTCAGCAAAACGAAACAATAACTTAACAAATGCTTTGGTTAAAATGCTTTCAGTCAGGGAACCAACCTCGTGAGGAACTTCTTGAAGACGATCGAGAGATCGAATGTGATCTAAAGTGTCGATAGAAGGGGAAAGTCCTCCGTGAAGACAGAAAATCTGACTGTCGACAAGTGCTGTCAGAGGAAGATAGTCAAAAAGATCGGTGAAGTACTTCCAGACGTTAGCATTGCCGTATTTCCTTAGGCACTCGTCGTAAAATCCGTAGACTTGTGTGATCTGACGAGACTCGTGATTTCCTCTCAAAATGGTAATTCGTTCACGGTAGCGAACCTAGATTAAAGGTAATGGAAAAATAACCTCAGTAACAGTAATAAAGATTGTGCAGTGATATACCCTAATTGATAAATGAAGGACAAATTTCAAAAATTGTTATTAATTTAAAAAAAAACTATCAGCTGTAGTTAGGTACAAGCCTCCATTACGCTTTGAGCAAACCCATTTTAAAATGCTACCTTCCTGTTTGCTTTATGAAAATAATCAACAAACCTTGCCATATCTAATCTGAAACTTGTCATGCATGTAACTCACATACAAATAATAAGTCATTTACTACCTTGAAATACTACTTTTAGATAATCAGTTGAGTCATGTCTTTGAAGCAACTCACCTTGAGGGCAACAAGTAATGTGACTGTCTCAACGGAATAGTAACCTCTGTCAACATAGTCTCCCATGAATAAGTAGTTGGTATCAGGAGATTTTCCTCCAATTCGGAAGAGCTCCATCAGGTCATGAAACTGTCCGTGGACATCACCACACACGGTGACAGGGCATCTGACTGGCTGGACATTTGATTCTTTGGCCAAAATTTCTTTTGCCTGTCAAATATAAAGCAATATTATTAAACACGACTGTATAAAGCATTTCGTTAGCACACAAAAAAAGTTAAAATGTACGTACCTTTTCACATAGGGTTTTGACTTGGTTCTCGGCCAACTGCTTGCATTCATTAAGCTGCTCAATCCACTGGTCAAGTTCTTTAACCACTGCTTTCTCTTCCATGATGAATACTTTACAATTTCGTGCAATACAAAAGTATCAACAGACAAATCGGTGTGTCGGCGGGGCCACGAAAACTCAAACGTAACTTCTTCGGCTTGCTTACACTTAACAGAACGATTTTAACATGTATCAGTGGCCACCCCCTTTCTGCCACTTTTCCCTAGATAGGAAAATGGCCGCTTCTTTTCATAACGAAGACTTTCGTCACTAGAGGCGCCGCAAGTGCCTCGCGTTGTGACGTCATTATCTATTGCTCGACAACGGCTGCGATTCAACATTGATTATTCTCTTTAATCTCTTTCTTTTTCATTAAAAGGAAATCAACATTTTCAAATAATTCTTATTTTCTTGATATTACTTTCTACTAATTCGAAATATTGCTGTACATTTTCACAGAGACTGATTAAAAGAGCTGATATTAATCGATATCTTAATGATCGAACAAGATTGACGATATCAAAACAAAAAATTTCAAATTTTACTTTGACGTTTAGCTTTATTTTGAAGTCTTGTAAATTACCGTCCGAGAATATTATTACATTTAATGTTTTTAAAAATGAAATATTTATCAGATTTTATGATTATTGTCTGAGTTGTTGTCTTGTTTCCTATGTGTTTATTTATTTTATGTAATAATTGAGAACAATCTATAGATTTGGAAATTAGTTATTTATTGCTGAATTAAATCCAATGAACTAGAGTATACAATACATTTCATCTTAATTTCCTTTTGAATTTGAGTGTTTATTGAAACCTTCGAATTTAGAATTTGCCAACTTTGCATAAAAAATAGAAACCGAAACAGTACTTAGTTAAAACATCATACATAGCAGATGAATGGAGTAACATCCACTCACTTAAAACTCAGGTGGATTCAACATTGGCTTAGGGGCATATGCAGGGGGGCCAGGATTGAACAGCATTTTTAAATCATCAATTGTTAAACCCTTGGTGGCCAACTTAGCAGCGCCTGTAAGTATGCCATTTGCCATGGCCAGCTTGGACTGTTGCAACTGAAGGATTCTTTCTTCTACAGTTCCCTGGGTTATCATTCGGTGAACGTGGACATCTTTAGTCTGGCCAACACGATACACCCGGTCGCACGCTTGAGCCTCTAGCTGAGGATTCCAATGCATATCGGCAATAAAAATGTGGTTGCCACCAATTAGATTGAGACCAACTCCTCCAGCACCCAAGGACAGAAGAATCACCTGTAAGTAAAAAGAAAATTATTAATTCTAGCTTTCATTATCGAAAATGACAACAGAAAAGTAAAAAAAATATATCTTACCGGTGGACCGTCTGGATTTCTATTGAAATCTTCTACGATATCAGTTCTGTGTTTAAGAGCGACGCTACCAGCGATCAAATGGCAGCGAATATGCAGACGCCGAAATTGTTGAGCGAACAGATCCAACATAGAGGTCCATTGCGAGACCACCACAGCTTTCTGCTTTTGGCTGACAACTTTCTGTACCTCGTCGATGATGTACCGCATTTTACTGCTCATTTTTTCGCGATCAAAGACTGGATTAGTGTGGGTAAAAAAATTCTCTTCTTCTTCTTTCTTCTGTTCGTTCGGTTCGCCACCCAACGTCATGGTGGACATCTGAGTAATCAAGTCTAAATCGTTGTCCTCAATCTTGGCCTCCTCGCTTCCTAGGGCATCCGTTTCAGTGGCATCCAGCATTGTTTGAATCAATGCGGGGTGCGAGCAGACCTGCCTGAGGCGCAAGAGAAGCACCAACATCATCTGTTTCGTCACGTTCTTTTGAGGAAGTTCCGGAAGATTCTAGTAACAAAGAAAATAACTCAAGTTTCAGTAAGCAATCAAATGAATAATAATGAATTAAAAAAATTACAGAGCGATCATAGGTGAAACCGTAACCTTCTTTAATTTTGTTCTCTTGGTTTTTTATGTATTCTTCAAGAGCTTTGCGGGAAAACGCGAGGAGTTTCTGATAAACAGCGTTTTCCTCCTGTGATAGCTGAACTTGATGTGTATGTACCTCCCTGAATTTAAATGAAATAAATGTAACTGATTAGACGTATCGCACAACTGAGAAAACAAACATATCTTCCTACCTAGAAGGCATGGCAACTAGCGGAGTTTCGCTTCCTTCCACCTTTTGGTCTTTGGTTCGACGCAAGAGAAGAGTTTTGATGAGAAGCTGTAGTCGTCCTTGAGCTTGAGCGTCACTCTTAGTCTTTGAATTATCGACCCATCGCTTCCATACCTATAATTGATGAGGTATTATCATTTTAGGTTAAAAGAAACAAAACAAATGTGTAATTAATGTTTTACCGCCAACTGATCGAACGGTGTGACACGAAGAAAACGGAGAAGAGAGTACATGTCTAACTCCTTATTCTGAACAGGCGTGCCAGTCACGACCCATCTACGAGAAGCTCGAAGTCTGCAGACTGCTTGTGATACTCCGGCCTTTGGATTACGGATCACATGAGCTTCATCCAAGATGATGCGATCAAATGCAATCTGCAACAAGACCGACTGGCGTATGGCGCTGGCATCAGTTTCCACATTAAAATCTCCAATGGGCTTAGAATCACCGTCTTTTTTGTCCAAACTCACGTTTGAAATTTCACGCGACACGATCTACGTAAAAGTTTAGATTAGAATAACAAAGACCCAGAACAATTATACCAATAATATACAAATGTACCTGATAAGTGGTAATGACAATATCGTATTGATGCAACTTGGCTGCATACTTGTTGCGATCAGCACCGTGAAAAATCACAATACTCAACGAGTTACGCTTGCAGCGACGTTGAATTTCTTTCTCCCACTGACCTGATAATTATAAATACAACATACATGAATCATTGTAAAAATAAAAGCTTTATTGCAACCCAACTATGCATCGACTAATTTAGTTTCATTCACACTTCTATTATCTTATCAGTTCTTACCATTTTTCACACGTAAGCAAGCATCTATCTATTTAAACCAGCCCAAACAAATAGAACGATTATTCAACGTAAACAAAAAGGCCGCCATAACGAACGCCACGCCTTTTCCCCCATCCTCACTGTGTAACCCTAGGCAACCCCATTTAACTGAAGGGATGTTGGGTGACCTTGCTTCACTTGGCTCAGTTTTGTTGCAGGCAAGCCACACGTGGTCGTCCCGTAATTGCGTTCCGAAACCAACAAGTGAAAAATGCAAAGTGAAAGCGAAAAGTCGTTAAGTTCGCTAAATGCTTCTGCGGTTCTGAATTCATCTCCTAAACAATTTGCTCAACCCAACGTGACTTATTCCAGTAGAAATAAAGCCGTTACAAAACAAAAGAGAAATGAAAAACAGCAGCTGTTTTATCACATGGAAGAAATCGTCGACATACAGGCAAGTATAACAAAAGTGTAATGTATATGAATTAGACAATAAAGTTTTGAATATTTCAATTAGGAAATGCTCTTTTCGTTGAGCACACAGAACACTGCGAGCAAGATTCATCAAGACTTTCTTTACGGATTACACGGTGCCCCAAAACTCAGCCAAGAGGAATTCGAAATTTTAAAGATATTCCGTCGTCTCACTACCTCCGAAAAACGTCCTAAAACAATTGGCGAATTCAATATGAACATGCCGGTAAGGAATGTGACAATTTGAGAACACTAAAGCGTTTGAACCACGTGATTTTACTTTTAGAACGAGGCTAACTTTAAAGCATCTGAGCATTTCAAATCTCTGTTGGATGGTGAACGAAAACCAGTTCAAGGAACTACCATTTCTTACTACGATGGAAAAGCTGTCGTTTCTCGGATTCTTCGCAGTGGCTATTTCAGTCAAATTCGTTTCAGCAATTCCAAAGTGAAACACGAAAACTCGACCGTTCAACAACCAGCGACTAATCTGGAGGGCTCATCAAGTTTGGATTACGAAGGAGTCAGCAATCTTATGGCCACTTTGAAAAAACCATCGGAAGAAACCAACAGAATTGTCTAGACTCGAGTCTTCTGTTTAATAATGTAAGACTTGACGATAGAAATCCTTAAATCCAACAAACTAACTAAAATTCAATTTTAAATTGCAGGTCAAAAAACCCCTCCATGAGAAATTTACTCCGTATTTCACTTGCTGTTTTAAAATGTTACAAAGATATTCCCATCCCTGTTTGGTTCATTAACTCCCTTAAGTTCTTTTCATTTTTGATTATTGTAAAACAACGTTGAATAAACTAAAGTTAATGAAATTACGCTTACCTACTACACTTGCGGGGCAAACAACCAGAGTACCAGATGATCTTTTGATCTTGACTGTCTTGGAGAGCCAGATGTCGGAAGATGCAGGTGGTGGAGGATCCAGTTCTTTTTGGCGCACAATTAATGAAATCATGGTCAACGTCTTGCCCAAACCCATGTCGTCCGCCAATATTCCACCTGCCAGAACAAGATTAAGTTAATGACATAATTGAAAGAACAAGTAGCTAGTACTTACCAGCTGGAACTTGAGTCTCGCGCCACAAAAGCCATTTGAGCGCTCGTTCCTGGTGTGACAAGAGAGGAACAGTTAGGCAGGATGGCGTGCTCTCCTTATCAGTTTCTTTTGGGCAACTGGCGAGAGAACGGTGCAAGTTTTCAAGTGAATCCAGTGTGATGGAAACAGCCTCGCGGCGGGCAGCAGCAGAGATATAACCTATAGTAACAAAGAAAAACTTAATTGTCATTGCTTTTAACAACAAATATGACTGATAACACTAACCGGATTCGGATTTCTTGTAGAGTTCCTTTCCAGCATTGTCTGCAAACATCTTTTTCTGCATGTCGGTAAGTTTGGGTAGTTCAGGAAGAAGCTTGATACCATTTTGCTTTTCAGCTGATGATTGACGATTTAGCGTCTCATTTTGTTTATCAGAATATTTAGAGTAGCTGCTACTTCCTGAAGCAGACTGACCGGCGTTTGTTGCATGCGCGATCGACAGCTGAGCCAGACGACCCTCCATTTCGCGAATTTCATTTCGCAGACGATCCCTATCTATGGCATTTGCGTTACCCATAGCCCACTAGGAAAACAAAAGCAAAAATCAATTTTTGAAGAAAAAATAGTTATTATAGAAACAGTACCTTTTTCATTTGTATTTTTTTACGAAGTTCGTCTTCTTGAACCTCAGTGGACACTGCTGATGCCGATGAAACTGGGACAGAACGAGCTGAGGGATATACTTTAAGTTTACTGGCTACCTCTAGCCGTTCAGTCAGCATACGAACGTTTTCTTTGAGTCTTGCTCCTCCATCCGGCAATGATTTTAAATTTGATGATTTCAAAACGAGCTTTTGACGAGTGAGGTCTTCACGCAATCGCATTATTTCCGCAGCAGAAATTTGAGCAACAGCAGGGGGAGCACGTGCAGATTCCGGTGATATAATCTCGGTAATGCTCTCATCTTGTTCTTGAACCTCAGCGCTCGAAAAAGATTCCACTGTACTTGATACTTCAAGAATGCTGTTCGATAGATCATGGATCGATACTTCTTCTGCAAGAGTCTCAGGCGGCGAAAATCTTTTATCGCCCGATTTCCTAGACGACTCCTGAAATAAATTTTAAATAAATATGATTATAAACACTTAAAGGTAATATTAATCATGTTACCCTTACATGCGTTCCATTTAAAGGATCCATATTGGAGTCATTTCCCGAGTCGTGTCGATCTCGACTGGTTGTGAGCAGAGTCTGATGTAACATTCGCGGTGTAGGGATACGAGAAGTGGATGGGAGCGTAATGGGTTCAACCTCTTCTTCGGTAGACACGTCACTGTCGACAATTCTATTTCGCTTGCCAGAAGATATCTTGGAAATTACTTCTTCTTCTGTGTCCTCCTCTCCACTTTTGACGTTAGATTCTGCTTTCTTTTCTGCTCTCCCACGATAGGCGTATGGTGTTGCTTCGGCACTGGCATTGGACTCTTCACTGGTGACAGATGCTTTTCGTCTAACCGATGGTGTTGCCTCAGCACTAGCATCGGACTCTTCACTAGTGACAGATACTTTTCGTCTAACCGATGGTGTTGCCTCAGCACTAGCATTGGACTCTTCACTAGTGACAGATGCTTTTCGTCTAACCGATGGTGTTGCCTCAGCACTAGCATCGGACTCTTCACTAGTGACAGATACTTTTCGTATAACCGATGGTGTTGCCTCAGCACTAGCATCGGACTCTTCACTAGTGACAGATACTTTTCGTCTAACCGATGGTGCTGCCTCAGCACTGCAATCTGAATCGCTGTCGATAACATTTCGGACTTTCTTCTTACTGGAGGAACGGAAAAAATCTTCTGGGCTGAGTGATGATGTAGCAGATGCTTTTGGTTTTGGAATAGCATAATCTTCAACGTCAGAAGTTTCGGCAGAGTTTTCTTCAGAGCTCCGAATCACCATGGCTTGATTTCTACCAGCTTTGATAACTTGGTAAGATTCATCAGGATCTCCAATGTGACTACTTGAATATTTTTCTCCTGACCCTAAGCGTTGTCCCCTAATATGGTATGACACATCTTCATCAGATTCATCACTTGACTCTTCTTCTGAATCTTCAGTAAATACATGGTGAGCCTGTTGCTTTGATGCTTTTTCCCATTTATAAGGAGAAAGGCTTCCTCTGTAAGACGTTTGACTTTTGTCAACTTCATCTTCAGTTATTTCAGCGCAAGAAGTGTCTGGCCTGTTTGAATTCTCCAAGTCTTCTTCTTCTGCACTGTTGACATCATCTTCTTGAACAGACTCATCTACCTTTATCTTGGGAAGAGTATTTTTCTTCACCTCTGCCCATGACTGTTCCATGAAAGATCGTGCAGCTGGAGTCTCAAACAATTCAAGTCCAGACGCATCTGGACAAAAAGGAAGAGGGTGTAATTGCAACATAAACCTCTCATAAACTAACCAATTCTTTACCTGCAAAATCTTCTCCGCCTTCTGGGGTGGATGGAACCAAGTATTTCTGACTGTCTCTCAATTTATAGCCAGACATTTTTGTCAATTCTGCTTAAATTATGACAGATTCTAAAATTGATAAATTTTGTAACCATCCAGTCAGTACTCATGAATACTTCAACATATTTAAGCAATTGACTTACCCATAAAATAAGAATGCAAGTGAGGAAAGATGGAAAATTACTACAGTGCTTTCACCCTACTTCTCTGCTTTTAAAATATTTCGCATGAATAAAAAGAAAAACGGAATGGAATTCTGAACTGGCACACTTGTTCTCGATCTCTCAAAATTTTCGAATAGATGTACAAAAGACGCCGTTGCCAAACACGATACAAATGTAGCAATCAAATGAAATCAGATAAAATTGGATATTTTACAGTAGAAAACCATGTTGATTACACCAAAATACATTTCGAAATTTAAAACTAAATTTGAATATTAAAAATTATCTTTATGTCTTTAATTATTTATAATATTATTTACTAATTTCGACCGTGCAACAGCTAAACTATTCTTCTAAAATGGGAGGAGTCTACTTCTAGTGGGAAACTTAAAATTTAAAAAAACAACGACAAAGAACTTTGACAGTTTGACGTCAACGTTTCATACTCAAGAATCTCTTATATAATTTTGAAAAATTTCTTGTTGAAGAAATAAAGACAAATGTATTAATCGTCTTGCTTGGATCTTTTTATTCGTCAAGATAAACTCTTTCATAATTTCAATGTAGCAATTTAACCAAGCTGATGCACACGAATGTAATCGACTTGCATAGAATTATCTTCTGTTGCGGCATTCCAAGTGGGTAGCCATTTGTCTCGGCTCTCCCAGAAAGTTTTCATCTGAGTAGGATCGGATGCGGTCCACGGTTTCTGGTAAAAGGCATTTTGACAGCCGTCAGGAAAGAAATTACCACCGACAGCGACATTAAGAACAAAATGAAACTGAAACAAATACACACACAGAACGGTCAAACATGTAAATAAGGAAATATTAAAAAGAAATAAGAACTTCGTATATACATACTTGTTGATCGAAAGGAGCCATTACAGTGCCACCACTCCAGAGGTTTTGTCCCTTAAATCCTCCCAGTTCCCAGAATCCACCAGCAGGGGGTTGCATTTCACCAATCATTTGATCATCGATGAAGAACTGAAAACCAGTTGGAAGCCACTCGACACGGTAGAGATGGAAATCACTTGCATAATCTGGATTCTGAGTGATCCTTCATGATCAAAATTTAATCATTAGTTTCAATAAATTAATTATTCAATGGCGTAGGTATTTTATTAAAAAATTACTTTTCCCAGTGGGTAAGGTCGAAACGATTCTGATTGGGATCTGGACCCCAATGTAAAGTGGATCCAGCATACTGTCGACCGATTGGAGCGCCATTGCACGAAAAATCGGCGTTTCCTCGGGATTCAACGATATCAATCTCGCCCGATCGTGGCCAACCACCGTAAATTTCATCAGTGGGCAACATCCAAATTGCTTTATTAAAAATTTCAACACAATATTACGTTCTAGTTATTTTTAATTTTTCACAAAATCAACTGATTCATACCTGGCCAAAGCCAATCGCCTTTAGGCATTTTAGCTCTAACTTCGATTGTTCCATAAGTAAAACTGAATGAATCACTTGTCACCATTCGTGCAGACTGAGCTGGATTGATAATTTCATTGCCAGCCACCCTATAAAATGAAATCAAAATTAACAACAGCTGTAAAAGAATTTGTGAACTAAATTTATATGACGAGTATTATTACACAACGCAACCGCCATCGATGTTAATATTGCAACCCTCTTGATTCAAATCAAGGACACCATTGTACAGGAAATCCTCGCCAAAACGATCAGCTGTCAATGTTGGTTTGATGTATAGAACGCCATCTCGTACATAGCTTTTGAAAAATAAACACAATTTGAAGCTTAAAATAAATTTAACATCTGCGTTTTATGTATACCTGTTTTCCGTGAGATTGTGATAATATTGGAATTCTTGGTTACCGCCTCTCCATGCAGTGATCAAATGTTTCCATCTGCTGTAGTCGAGTGCGTCGAATTCTTCTTGCCAGATGAGTGGACCACGCGCTGATGGGCTTTTGTAACGCGCTGGCCTGTTGTAACTGTCTACATGGCAAACGGCCAAAGCAGCGAAAACGGCTAAAATGGCAAGCTTCATTTTCCTCCTTAATATTTTAATGGGCTAAAATTGAACTCTTGCTATTATGCACTCTGCTGTGGCCACTTGAATGCTTGAGACTGCTCTAATCGGAACACAGAACAGCAATGCCTTAAATATGCAACCAGTGTTTCTTTTTGGATATTGATTAGGACCAAACCCACTAGACCGCAATCAAATAACTCAACGAGACGTTTGTTTGATTAAACTTTGCCTGTCTCAAAGGATCATATACACGTAGCATATCATTTTGAGACCAACAACGCATTTATAATGTGTTAGAGTTCATTTAGAGGTTTATGCATGAGATCATTGTTGTTATTCACTTATTCTTTATCATAAATAGATTGTGCAGGACGCAGGCAGGATTATGCCGACTGCCGAGTTCATAACTATGGCAAACACACGCATGATGGTCTACGCGTTATCTGTAGACCAACATCCGTAGATACATTTGCTACAGTAATTTACATCAGGGGTTCTAAACAACCAACTATTAGAAGGAAAGATTTTTAAAAATTAAATTATTACTATATTATATTGCTGTTGTAATAAACAACAACAGAAATGCAGGTTTTGTTCCGTACCCCATACTCCCAGCTTGAGGCATCTGTTGTTGAATTTCACCTGAGTAAATAAGGATAGATACTTCCAAATATTTCTAAGTCAAATATCAATATAGTCATGATGGCATTTGTTTATTAATGTTTTCGTTGAACAGGATATCTATTTCCTTCTTTATTAGTTTCGACTTATTGATTTAAATCTTTATCTTTTTATCCTTTTGATGTTCTTCGTGATCGTCGAGTCGAGAACGACGGCGAGTATCAGATGCAGCGCTACAACTACAAGAACCTTCAGGCCCAGGTGGTCCTACGGGTCCCGGATTACCGTCTGTGCCATCAAATCCCGGAGCACCGTCGGCACCATTTATCCCGGGTGTGCCATTTATTCCATCTGCACCGTCTACCCCTGGTGTTCCAGCCGCACCGTCCGCACCTTCCACATTTGGACCATATTTTGCTTCCACATTTGGAGATACTCTCATTGAGCGCTGCGACACAATAAACTGGTCCGTCGGCGTAGTCTCATAACTGTTCCTGAAAGATAGTTTATTCGTAATTGTTTAAATATTGAGTCCTTGTAGTAATATTTATTATTATTATTCCATTTTGTCCCCCCTTACAGAAGAAGAGAAAAAGGGAGGGAGTGGAAGCCCACTACTGTGAGAGACGAAGCAACTTTTTCTTCATCGGTATTCATGTCTGGTGTCTATTTCTATTGTTGTTTCTCTCTCGCTGAGGGCCTTATAACAATAAGAGGAGAAACATTTCATTACGTGGGGGCTGTTCATGAATAACATTTGCTGTCTATTGTGACATAAGGAAACGGTATACAGGCCTATTGACTTAGATTAGGGCGGGCGCTATATAGAGGGAGGATGATTTTTGTGACTGTGAAATCGGATCGGATAATACTTATAGATGTAGAGAGCGTTTTGTTTTTGAATTTTAAGTTTAAAAAAATAATTTCCATATAGAAGTTTGTTTTCTGTATATGATGTGAAGCCTACAATAGTCTAGGATCATTAACTTCTTTCGATATCATGAATTTGACTGATTTGTGTAGACTGTAGCATCATCGATCGAGATCGTCGTTATTTGCCGAGCGAATCAACGAGAGCAATATAAAAACAAGAACATCAAATATTATACGACGAAATCTTTTTTCTTATTCCCTGGTCGTATAATGTGTACGTATAGAAACTATATACTAAACAAGATATTAGACAGTTTAACTGTGATGTTCTTTCGTCACGAATGATTCATCATCTCTTTTCTCTGTAACCGTTCCGTTTTATTGTATGGAAAGTACATTTACTTGAGACCTCCGTCCTGTTGACAGTAGGTCATGTTGAGTCTACGTTGACGACAAATTTGTCTGTCTTCACTATGACTTCCCTTAGACACTCACGGCGTTGTGACTTCATACATTTCTTCAAGCTTGGCAATGTAAATTTCCTTTCAAAGTATCTTTGCTGCCTCAGTAGATCTAACGAAACCTCCTATCTAATTCAATCAAATTTGGTGGTATGCATATGCGCAACTGCTTCTAAGATATTAGGACAACCTCTGTACGCTATACTACGAATCCTGATGCGTAGCCTCGAAAAATGGGAATTTACATTTAAAGATGACTCACCATGGTTTTGGGTTGCCGGTCGTCCACATTTTGTAGTAGACGCAGGTGGGGTCGTCACACTTTGGTACGTCGAAGCAGAGCAGCGGGCGCATAGACTCGTGACGGCCGCAATCGCCCGGCAAACGTGCAGCAGCCATCATCATTTCGTCGATTTCGGCTTTGATGTTCTCAGAGTACTCCATGATGTTCAGGGGTAACTTACCAAAATAAAAATGTCCGTCAAAATTGATTTCAAAAGTAATACATGGCCAATACTCTAAAAATATGAGATGAAATAAACATTTACCGCCATTTCAATATTGGGAGCCTTTTTCTCCCTGGAAAGAATTTCACACAACTGCAACCAATCAGTTTTGATACAAAATGAAAGTCTTTTGCATTATTACACTGTTGCCATATTTTGAATTGTCAGCGCGTGCTTTTCAAATTACAACTTTACAGTTTTCATTTGTCAATAATCAAAAGAAAACAAAGAAGTTTTTTACAAAATTACAATGAAATATTTATATCGATATGGGTGTCGTTAACACACAGTCTACGAGCGAATGAGACCAAAATCTGGGGATTTAAAATTCCGGATTGAATCCGGCAAGGGTTGCAGGGGAAAACAAAATGGACATTCTTATTCGAAATTTGAAAAGCAATCGAGTGGCTTTTTTATTAAACCTTAAAATAAGATTTAATCGATTTGAATTGCAAAGAAAATGTTATTCATATTTTATTATTCATATCCACACGACAGCTTAAATTGGCATGGACAATATTCGACTAATAAAACGATTGAAAAAACGATTAATAATTTGCTGTGATATTCAAACGACAATTTAATGCGTTAAGCAGATGTGGACCAAAATGGCAATATACAATATACTATTTAAGCTATATACAGCAGCAAGCAGATGGTAAACAGTTAAATCCACATTCTTGTCGAGTCCAAAAGAACTGTACAAGTCACCAGCATTATTACAAGTCACTCGTCAGACCGAAATACCTTGGACTTAGATAAGTTGGGCGTGTAAAAACCAAAGTGTTCTTGTTATTTGTAAGAATTGATTGATTTAAGATGGGAATAATGCGATAAGGGAATTTTATTGTGTTTTCAGCGAAACGTATTGCAGTGAACTGACAGAACAGCGACAAGCAGCAGACTGTGAAAGTATATCAAAAGTGATGAACATACATGAAAACAAAAGATCTTTTAATTTATGAATCCATCCGCGTAGTTTAATGGCGCTGAATGAAGGAATGTAGAGTGAGTGGAACCTTTTCTTTGTCGAATGGAATTTGATTTTGGCTTAAGACTCGAGCAGCTAAACAAGTGAGAGGCAGTGGTAGACCGTGATTGATCAGCAATTGGAGATTCAGATCGGGATTCCCACGAGTGACGAGATTTCTTTGCCATTCTTGAAAGAGCATCAGTGGCGTTGAATTGTATACGTCGGGCTGGTCTATATGGGCCCCATATTCCATCAACACACGAGAATAAGCAACATTGTCCCGATTCTTTGCCAGCAGGTGAAGAGCAGTGCATCCGTGAAAGTCGGTGGCATTAGGATCAGCTCCAAGTCGAAGGATGAGCTGGGTAGTAGAAACATGTAAATCCGTGCAGGAAGACTCCAAGTCGTTGTCGTCATCATTGTCTTCGTCGGCGGCTTCCATAACCTCGTCGTTATCATCAGCATCGGCGTCGTTATCATCGTCTTCCGGAACCTCGTCATAATTTCGTATGAGTTCAAAGTTTGGATCTTCTTCGTCGGAAGAATTTCCTCCGCCGTGTCCACAAGAAGAACATCCTTCTACGTCAGATTCGCCTTTACGTCTCTTGCTGTAAGGATTCCTCCATGGCGAAAGAAGAGATGAGACGTCTTGCTGGTTATTCTCGTAGTCCATTTTACTAGTGGTGGCTTCGTCAAGATCGTCACTCGAGTCTCCACTGCTAGAATCAGACGAATTCATTCCCAGACTTTCATCTTCGCTGTCGCTACTGGACTCGTCATCCTCACGGTAGGCCATAAGATATGAGGCCCTAGGTTGAGGCATCTGTTGGATTCCGTCTGAAAAGTCGCAGATCGTATGAAGAAGATTTCGATTTTCAATGCCCCATCTGTGATCTTTGCGGATAAACAGGGAAAGGCTATTCTCGAACTGTTGACACTCCTCCGGGTTCAATTTCGGCATCAACTCGTTCAACGAAAAGATCATGCCCAAAATGTATCTCGCTAGATTCTCCAGACAATTTGGCTCTTCTTTCTCATTTCGATGGCGATTCACTTGTAGAACAGACATGTAGTTTGCAGCAAAATCAAAAGCAGCCATCAGATAAGTAAACTCTTCTTGACTTGTAATTGCATTGTCGATTGATGGGTTCTCTGCTTGCGAACTGCTAATAGCTTCCGTTATGAGATCCAAGGCCCAAATGATGATTTGATTATTCTTGAATTCTTGCAAATAAAGTTCTTGTAATTGTTGTAGAAAGAACATCAAAATGGTGATGGCGTAACGGCGCTGTTCTTCACGGTAAAAATAAACCGAAGCACATTGACACAAGAAGGTGAGTATAAATTGATGCTGATGGGCCGCACCAGGACTGACAACGTTCAAGATTCGATGGCCAACAAGAATGGCTTGAGTGAAGAGCTGAAGTGGAGTATACTGCTCTAGTTGTTCCAATGTAGTAAACTCAGGTGTAAAACCGAAATTCATGCCGACGAAATCAGATGGTACGACAGTCTTGGGTATCGTCGGTTCTCCATCGATGGTCGAATGACGAAGATTCATGGCTGCTCTCCAATACACGAGTCCGTTTTGTCGTGATGGATCAGATTCGTAAAAGTAGAAGTTGAAAGCCCCCATCAGTTCCAAAATGTTGATCTTCTCCTGTCGTTGGTTGGGACTCGACACGATGGACTCGACGATTGCAGCAGTTTGAAACGAATTCACTTCCTGGGATAGGAGATAGGCAGCGATGTCCATCTCTCCACTAACGATAGCCACGTACAGTGCTGGAACATCGTTATTTTCGACATCTCTCCACAGAAATCGTCCAATTTGTCCAAGAGGAACGTCCAGTTTGCCAACTAAATACTTGACCATGTTCAAATTGGCATTCTTGATGGCCACCAGTAGAGGAGTTTCTACGTGTTCGTTGTAAGATTTGGACAATTCAGTAGTCACTTCCGGTCCGTGCGTGTTGAGCATTTTGATCAGCGTCTTCCTCTTTCCTTCGGTTACAGCTTTGAAAAATGCCTCAGAGTTCGAGTATTTGATGAAGCGAGGATCTGTCGAGGGAGCCGGATATTTGATGGGAGGCGAATAATTTGCAGGCACTTGTCTCCATTGTAAGCTCCAACCTTTTGACATATCTGCCGAGTACCAAAATCTTGTCCAAATCCTTCTCGTCACAAATTCAACACTATCACTCTCTTGCGAATCCATTTGTTGTTGATCACGTAATACGTAAAGACTAATGACTTGACTAATGAGCAGTAGAATCGACGAGAGTCAAACGACGATGCAACGATGGCGTCGACGCGTCGTTCTCCTTATTACCCCCAGGCAACTCTTTGCCGATGTTCTTCGTACGTCGTATAAGTTACGTTTGTATCTTGAAAATGTATCGACTAATTAAATTGATATTTTGATTAAGTAACACGGTTTCCATTTCGATTTCAAGCGAAAAATTGAATAAATAAAATTCTATTTTTATTTCTTCCGGCAAGATGTATTCCACGCAGACTATGATTGTAATAATATTTTTCATCAGTAAAATATTTCCTAGTTGGATAAAATCATAAATTTAAATCATCGGGACATCATATTTTACTTCATTGCACTTATTCAGTGGAGAAATTTACGAAAATTTACGCAAACACCTGAAGAGACATCTGGATTGTTTCTCTACCTTCTCATTTAGTTTTACCGCTAGGGTTTTGTTTGAGAAAATTTCATTTGTCGACTGCATTACGTCAACAACAACAATCGAGAAAGTAAAATGGCAGACAATGAAGTTGAATCTAATTCATTATTTAAGTGTGATGTGTGTTTAATTGACTATGGCCAATCACATAAACAGAAATTCCTGCCTTGCCTTCACTCATTTTGTCAGTCTTGTCTTACGGTAAGTCTTTAAAAACACAAATTTTTTGTATTGTATCCAAGGTCTGACATTGCATGTCAATGATATCAAATTAGGAAATCCAACAAGCCGATGGTGGAATCAAATGCCCGATCTGTCGTAAATTGCACGTCGATTCGAGAGATGTGTCATCCCTGCCGAGCCACTACTTCGAGGCATTGAAGAAAATAGAAACAGAAAAAAACCAAATAATTTCATTTTTAGACGAATGCGTCGAGGAAGAAAGGGTTCGTATTCGACAACTCCACCAACATCTAACTAAGCTAGAGGAAAAGGTCCAAAAGATGGTAGAGGATGAAAACGTGACAGTGTCTCGACTCGATGAGCTTAGCGATAAACAATTTGAGACAATTTTGCAGCTCATGCGTCTTAATTCCGAGAAAGAAAAAGAAATTCACCAATTGAAAGAACAAGTTGCCATTTTGAAAAACGAACAAAATTAGTCATTTCTTTTGGTTGTGTCTATCAAAAGCATCACCATGATTTTATGACCGTTGGTTTTATTTTTCAAGGAACAAGTTAATATAAATTTTTGAATTCTCAACTGATTGAAAGTATTTCCTTACTGTGGTTCAGTTCCAAATATTCAAATGTATGTTTACGGGGTCAAAATTGCATAATCCTAAAGAGTAGATTCGAATATACAGTCAGCCTGTATACAAAATTCTCTTCTGTTATTGCAGCATTTCATTTAGGTAACAGTAAATGTTTGATTTGAAAAATGGTGTCGGATGAGTTCAAAGTTTGTGTCACTTTAGCCAATGCCCAAGTCCCAATCCGGTAATTAACAATTAATGTGCAATAATTTCAATCATTAATAATTAGTACTAAAATCCATCCAATTTGATTAAAATTGTTCCTCGAATTTTCAGCATTTTAATTTTCGATTATGCATCTATTGCCTATTATTATACTTCTTCTGCTTTAGTAGAAAGGTGTAGAATATGAAGATATCGGTCTTTTCCGGGTAAAAATTAACTGAATAACCGGAATATTGATAGCTGTTGGATCTGCTTGTGATGATAGGAATTCTGCTGTTGCCGTTGAAAAAGTTCCCGTTCGTGGTGCTGTGAATATTTCTGATGTCAAAATGATTGCATTTCCTATGATTAAATGAGAAATTTTTAACGTAATCGGAATGCCATTTGTATTGAAATCGAGTTCGCCATTGTACAGGAAATCCTCACTAAAACGGTCGGCAGTTAAAGTCGGTTTAATGTATAGGACTCCACCACGAACGTAGCTGAAATGCTCCAAATTGGTGATTGAATTTTATGTGCACCTCTCAGACATTGAATCGGCGAGTTAATTATACCTGTTTTCCGTGAGATTGTGATAATATTGGAATTCTTGGTTACCGCCACGCCAAGCGGTGATCAGATGCATCCACTTGCCATAGTCGAGAAATTCAAATTCATCTTGCCAGATGATAGGACCACGTACTTGATGACTATCGGAGTTAACCGCTGCATGGCTGCAAACAACCAGCATAGAAAATAGAGCCAAAAAGGTAAGCTCCATCTTCTCACCTTATTGGCTAATATTTCAGTTGGTATATTGCAACCCTCTTGATTCAAATCAAGGACACCATTGTACAGGAAATCCTCGCCAAAACGATCAGCTGTCAAAGTTGGTTTGATGTACAGGACGCTATTTCGTACATAGCTTTTGAAAAATAATAACACAATTTGAAGCTTTAAAAATAAATTTAACATCTGCGCTTTATGTATACCTGTTTTCCGTGAGATTGTGATAATATTGGAATTCTTGGTTACCGCCTCTCCATGCAGTGATCAAATGTTTCCATCTGCTGTAGTCGAGTGCGTCGAATTCTTCTTGCCAGATGAGTGGACCACGCGCTGATGGGCTTTTGTAACGCGCTGGCCTGTTGTAACTGTCTACATGGCAAACGGCCAAAACAGCGAAAACGGTTAAAATGGCAAGCTTCATTTTCCTCCTTTTAGTATTTAAATGGGCTAAAATCGAACTCTTGCTATTATTCACTCTGCTGTGGCCCCTTGAATGCTTGAGACTGCTCTAATCGGAACACAGAACAGCAGTGCCTTAAATATGCAACCAGTGTTTGTTTTTGTATATTGATTAGGACCAAACTCACTAGACCGCAATGAAATATAACTCAACGACGTTTGTTTGATTAAACTTTGCCTGTCAAGGATCATATAGTACACGTAGCATATCATTTTGAGACCAACAACACATTTATAATGTGTTAAGAGTTCATTTAGAGGTTTATGCATGATATCATTGTTGTTATTCACTTATTCTTTATCATAAATAGTTTGTGCAGGACTCAGGCAGGACTATGCCGACTGCCGGGTTCATATAACTATATGGCAAACACTTTATCTATAGACCAACATCCGTAAATACTTGCTACAGTAATTTACATCAGGGGTTCTAAAAAAAAAAACTATCGAATAAGGAAATATATTTTTAAAATTAAATTTTTACTATATCATATTGCTGTTGTAATAAACAACAGAAATGCAGATTTTGTTCCGTACCCAATATTCCCAGCTTGAGGCATCTGATGTTGAACTTAACCTGCTGAATAAGAAGTCAAATATATCAATATAGTCATGATGGTATTTGTTTATTAATGTTTTCGTTGAACAGTATATCTATTTCCTTCTTTATTAGTTTCGACTTATTGATTTAAATCTTTATCCTTTTGTCCTTTTGCTGTTCCTCTTGACCGTCGAGTCGAGGACGACGGCGAGTATCAGATGCGCTACAACTACAAGTGCCTTCAGGCCCAGGTGGTCCCGCGGGTCCCGGATTACCGTCTCTGCCATCCAATCCCTGAGCACCGTCGGCACCATTTATCCCGGGTGGGCCGTCTGCTCCTGGTGCGCCATTTATTCCATCTGCCCCAGGTACACCGGGTTCTCCGGGTGCGCCAGATGCACCGGCTGCTCCTGGTGTTCCAGCCACACCGTCCGCACCATCTACACCTGGTAAACCATCCACACCGGGTACACCATTTACACCTGGTACGCCGTCTAGACCTGGTGCACCAGAAGGGCCAGTTGTTCCATCTGCTCCGGTTGGGCCAGCTGGGCAAGTTGTGCAAGAACTTGCAGCTGAAGCACCTGCATCACCTGTTGCACCTGGCGGACCTTGAGGCCCAGGTGGACCTTAAAATAAACATAAAATTTTAATCTATTTAAATTGCAAAGAAAATGTGATTACCGGGAGGTCCTCTCAAAGTTGCTGATAACAATCCCAAAAAGATATTCGCCTTCAATCCGAATAATCGGAGATATGATGAATCAGAATTAGGACGATTTCGTCGGAATTCAAGTAACTCTTCTTCTTCTGCTTCTTTCTTATATTCACACTTTATTCGCTCGAATAGATTTTGAAGCAAGAGATTAAAGGGATCAAGCCAATCAGAAGGATCGCCGCAGTAAATCTATTATAACACAGATTTCCGGAAACATCCACGATTCACTTCGCATTAATTAAAGTATACACTAAATAAGTTTACCTGCTGTGATTGAGTATTGGCAATGGCTCTTTTAGATGGAAAATAACGAGCCCCATCAAAGGATCTCTGCTGCTCGTTATGGATATCTTCTTTGTTTTCGTAGTTTAGGCTTTGGTGAAAAAAGTTGTTGGAAACGGGAAGTGACGAGTAATAAGGCGATGACGTCGGATGCATTAATTTGTCTTTTGTGTAGTACTGATGCAATGGCGGCTGGTGGGCGAAGATCGACGTAGCGGATAACACTAATAACAGAAGCGCGACTGTCATCTGTTTATTACAATTATTGTGACGTATTAACAGATTGAATTAAATTACTTACAAAATTAGACAATATATTAATAGATTTACCTTGTTAATGAAAATGAACATTCGTGTAAATGTCGAGAGTTTCGTTATGCCATGGCGAGTGGCGAGTAACTAAATGATCTGATATCAGGAATGATGTTGTCTACTTATATGTACCTCCGCATATATTTTTTGGAATCCAAGATTCAAGGTGAACAGTCCCCTCTTCGGTCTACAGTCTTAGCATCATGCAGGCTGAAAATCTCGTTTACACCTGTGGCACTTGTATACAGTGCTCATTATCGTTAAATAAAGAACGGACCTAAGAAACCCATCAATCCTCAACCAAGCGTATCATGCTACAATAAAACGGACATGAATCACACCTTTAATATAAAGACAGAAAATTCTTTCATTATTCAAAAATCTAAATTTAGTTTTCCCTTTCTTGGATTTATAATAGTGCAGTAAAAGCTTTTTGACTTGTCGAATAAAAAACTAAGCGAAAACATGTTATACAGTTGCTGTACCATTCCGTAATTTGAAACGGACAACATCGGAAACAAAAGTCCGCATATTACAGAGTGAAGATGTTGCAAACAGCAGAACAAAATTATTTCCTGTTAAAATATTTTAAATATCACAAAACGCTGAACAAGTAATTTATCTATAGCCAAATTTGGTCTGTGAGGCGTAAATCTTTTCATCCGGACAGTTTTAATTGGGATGGACAATATTCGACTAATAAAACGATATTGAAAACGATTTAAATAATTTGCTGTGATATTCAAACCGATTCAAACGAAAATTATACGCGTTAAGCAGATGTAGACCAAGTTAAAATGGCGATACAATATACTATTTAAGTTATACAGCAAGCAGATATGGTAAACAGTTAAATCCATATTATTTGTCGAGTCCAAAAGTACTGGACTATAGTCCATCCATAAAAGAATTTTATTGTTTTTTTAACGAAACGTATTGACAGTGAACTGAAGGGAACACCGGAACAATGACAAACACGTGACAAGTATCAAAATAAGTGAATAGACATGAAAACAAAAAGATCTTTTGATTTCTGGATTCGTGTAGTTAATGGCACTGGATGAAAAAATGAAGAGTGAGTGGAACCTTCTCTTTGTCGAATTTGATTTTGACTTAAGACCCGAGCAGCTTAACAAGTGATTAGGATCAGCTTCAAGTCGAAGGATCAGCTGGGTATATAGTAGGAACATGAAAATTCCTGCAAGAATTAGACTCCAAGTCGTTGTCGTAAATTCAATCTGCACGGTCATTTATCAAAATTTCAAATCAACTGTTGTCATCCTAATACTATTCAACTTGATGTCAGTCACGTAAAATTTAAAAATGTGAATTATAAAAAGAAATACAAATAAGAGAATAAAACGTTCAAGGCTGTAAGTTTCTATTGCTGGGTTGATGTATTTCATTGGATAAGAAAGACACAAAGGACTTTATTAAAAGAAAACTGCATCAAATGATTAAGTTGATTGATAGACGAGAAGAAAGAAAAGCAATCGGACATGCAGATTTAGATGATCAAGCCAGTGACGGACGAAATCCAGTCAGCAAAGTAGGAGACGCGGGCGAATCCATCAGGCAGACCAGCTTCGCATCCAGCGGAAGAGACGAAGCTGACAACTCCGACTTGGTTGTGGACTCCGTTGTTGACGTAGTTCAATGGACCACCAGAGTCACCCTATACATAGTATCATCCATTTAAAAAACTAAATACAAAAAAGTGGGAATGATATTTTTATAGAAATTTACGTTGCAAGAGCCGTGGCCGCCAGTGGTATCGGTGCAGATGTTTGCGGGCTTGATGGTGTTGCCATAAGTGGCTGCGCATTCGGCGTTGGAAATGCATGGGACATCGACTTCGCGCAAGACGGGGGAGATGCCTAAAGCATCTGATAAAATGAATTAAATAGATGTGATTATCAAATAGGAATTTTAAGGTATTATAAATCGTTTTCAAGTTTTACTATCGGAAGGTTTGCCCCATCCGCTGATGTGAAGGATATCACCAGCATGATCGGACTCGGTAGATGAAGCCAAACAGACTGGCTGGATTTCAGCTGCATTTAATAAATGAAATAAAAAAATTTAAATTTCTATAAATCATTAAGATTAAATATGTAATTAATTTTACGTGTGAATTCAATGGGAGCGGGCAATTTGATCAAGGCGATGTCATTGAGTAAACGGATAGAAGCCCAATCCGGGTGGACGGTGTATTCAGTGGACCTGATTTCAACGCGGGTAGGTTCCTCGGCAGCGGTCAAACGAACATTGTGGGATCCCAAGTAAATGTCGAAAAAGACAGCGGCATCGGCACAATCTGATCAGAAAGATGAAACATATTTTTTGTTTTTGGCATTGGATTTCACAATTGATTTGATTTAGGTTTCTAAAATCAAAGGAAGTGAAATCGCACGACTTACGGGCAGCAGTCAGGACCCATTCGTTGGAAATAAGAGAACCACCGCAAAAGTACTGATCGTCAATGAACAAAGCCACTTGCCTGTATATCGTCATCATCAAAAGAAATGATTATTATTTAAAAGAATTGATGAAATGTTGAATTTAATTGAATTACCATGGCAGAGAATGAGGGACGGCCTCAGTTCCTCCGACGATACGCCCAGCAGCATTGGCCTGGCCACAGAAACCTGAAACAAATAACAGAGACAAATGTTGAATTATTATTTTATTATCAAAGAAATATCAAGAAACCGGGATGATTTTACCGCGGGTGTTGATGGTTGGTGAACGCTTAACGGGAACGAAAGAGTTGCTATTTTTCGATGGTAGACGTGGATACAAAACTGATCTAGGCTGGTATTTTGACAAGTCCCTAGCGGCAGCCTGAAAATTAAATTTTAAATCAAAATTAGCTTTTTATAATATAATTATTAAGAATATGAAACTTTCTTACCTGAGAGACGATGAACGCAGTCAAGACAATAGCGAGGACCTTCATGTTCACAATATTCTGATGATCAAATCGAACAAGTGTGCACTGGTTTCGTATTTCAACTGTCCTTAAATACCTCAACTCTCATCGAAATTTTCCAGCTCATCGCGAACAACGTCGAGATAACAGCAATAGACAAACGGATTCAAATGTCCGGGACCAAAGTAATTTTTTTATTTGTTGACCGGTTTGATAATTTTCTCCGTGTGTACTCGCTGAAATACTGGCAATGTAAAAAAAGAATGAAATGTTAGCCAGTATGATCCGACTTGGTCTTCATTAATACTTAATAGGGAAGGGATAAGGAAAACCCAAATCCTGTTATGGTAACAAAGTTCAGATCCTATACTTCTCTTGTGACTGATGTACGCTGATTCATTTGTCTCATCGTCAAAAATCCGGGTAAACAAAACGGTAAGGTTCTTATACAATAGAATTATGTTTATCAGTTAATGTCGGTTAATGTATTTTTTCAAAGGTATCCTATTTTATATTCTACCACATCATTTATCGTTACGTAGCAGCAGGCTTTACGTTTGGACCGTTAAACAAAAGATCTTTTAAAAAATCCAGTATTATTTTCATTGTAATTAAAAATTTTTCGTTAAATTTTTCGTTGATGGGCCAGAATAATCCTTTTGAAATCGATCGATAATAAAAAGAAAGGAGAAACCGGAGGAAATAGCATCGACGTCATCGGCGTCTGTCGGTAGAGACGCCGCTGATTGTCTGACAAACTCTTTGCCTCACTCAACTCAACGATTGCCGCGAAAGAGAAAAATTAAGCTCCCGTTCGTGGTGCCGTATTCCTGATCTCAAATTCATTGCATTTTTCGAATATTCAAATGAGAAATTTGGAACGTAATCGGAATGCCAATTATTGCATTGTAGTTATTTTGGTTTCCAGATACGAAGAAATAAGTTGGCTCTGATTTAACGACATTGTATCCTATCCATTGGCTACTATGGCTATCCTGCACTACTGTTAAACAAGAAAAAGAACGGGACGGATATCATTACGTAACACTTTTTGTGCGATGTAATTGTTTCGAACAAGTTATAAGAAATTCAAGACAAATTTCCGTGATTTTTTCACATCACTACTAGCGTACTCTATTAATTTATTAAGAAATAATATCCGGTAAACCACCAGAAGTGTTAAACAGTTATCGTTACTGTTATTCAATATTACTGACAGTCTGGCGCATAAAATATAGAAAACAAATGGCGAAGTTCATGAGTTTGGAAGTAAATTTAGAGTAGCCTACTTATTTAATTTACATGTTTCATATGCCCTACGTTCTGACTGAGTAAATTACATTTAAACTGAGTGTATATACCTTAATAAGGAGTGAAACGCTGGGGGCAGGGATAACGTTATCAATTCAGCCTACAGGCTGCTACCGTCAAAAGTGATATTAAAAAAAAGAAAGGTAAAATATTTATATATTTCATGAAGGAATGTAGGGTGAGTTGAACCTTTTCTTTGTCGAATGGAATTTGATTTTGACTTAAGACTCGAGCAGCTAAACAAGTGAGAGGCAGTGGTAGACCGCCGTGATTGATCAGCGATTGGAGATTCAGATCGGGATTCCCCTTAGTGGCGAGATTTCTTTGCCATTCTCGAAAGAGACGAATCAGTGGTGTTGATGAATTGTATACGTCAGGCTGGTCTATATGGGCCTCAGCCTCATATTCCATCAACAAACGAGAATAAACAACATTGTCCCGATTCTTTGCCAGCAAGTGAAGAGGATTACTCCGGGAAAGTCGGTGGCATTAGGATCAGCTCCAAGTCGAAGGATCAGCTGGGTACTAGAAACATGTAAATCCCTGCAAGAATTAGACTCCAAGTCGTTGTCGTAAATTCAATCTGCACGGTCATTTATCAAAATTTCAAATCAACCGTTGTCATCCTAATACTATTCAACTTGATGTCAGTCACGTAAAATTTAAAAATGTGAATTATAAAAAGAAATACAAATAAGAGAATAAAACGTTCAAAGTTGTAAGTTTCTATTGCTGGGTTGATGTATTTCATTGGATAAGAAAGACACAAAGGACTTTATTAAAAGAAAACTGCATCAAATGATCAAATTGATTGATAGAAGAGAAGAAAGAAAAGCAATCGGGCAGATTTAGATGATCAAGCCAGTGACGGACGAAATCCAGTCAGCGTAGTATGAAACGCGGGCGAAAGCGTCCGGATAACCGACTTCGCATCCGGCGGAAGAGCCGAAGCTCACGATACCGACCTGATTGTGAACACCTCCGTTGACAAAAGTTAATGGACCACCAGAGTCACCCTGAATGAAAATTGGAGTTTTATCTACTTAATAATCTTATCATTTCTGAAAATTTAAATCTTACGTTGCAAGATCCTTTGCCGCCAGTGGTATCGACGCAAATGTTTCCGTCGGTGATGGTGGCACCGTAAGTGGCAGCGCATTCGGCGTTGGAAATGCATGGGACATCGACTTCGCGCAAGACGGGGGAGATGCCGGTAGCAGCTGATAAATGAATTAAATAGATGTGATTATCAAATAGGAATTTTAAAGTATTAAATCATTTTTAAGTTTTACTATCGGAAGGTCTGCCCCATCCGCTGATGTGAAGGATATCACCAGTATGATTGGACTCGGTAGATGGAGCCAAACAGACTGGCTGGATTTCAGCTGAATTCAATAAACAAAATACAAAAATTAAATTTAGCTATAAATCATTTACATTAAATATGAATTAAATTTTACGTGTGAATTCAATGGGAGCGGGCAATTTGATCAAGGCGACGTCATTGCGGATACGGAGAGAAGCCCAATCCGGGTGGACGGTGTATTCAGTGGACCTGATTTCAACACGGGTAGGTTCCTCGGCAGCGGTCAAACGAACATTGTGGGATCCCAAGTAAATGTCGAAAAAGACAGCGGCATCGGCGCAATCTGATCAGAAAGATGAAACATTTTTTTTTCTTGCATTGAATTTCACAATTGATTTGGATTAGGTTTTTAATATTAAAGGAAGTGAAATCGCACGACTTACGGGCAGCAGTCAGGACCCATTCGTTGGAAATAAGAGAACCACCGCAAAAGTACTGATCGTCAATGAACAAAGCCACTTGCCTGTATATCGTCATCATCAAATAAAATGATTATTATTTAAAAGCATTAATGCAATGTTGAATTCAATTGAATTTGAAATTTCACTTACCATGGCAGAGAATGAGGGACGGCCTCAGTTCCTCCAACGATACGTCCAGCAGCATTGGCCTGGCCACAGAAACCTGAAACAAATAACAGAGACAAATGTTGAATTATTATTTTATTATCAAAGAAATATCAAGAAACTGGGATGACTATACCGCGGGTGTTGATGGTTGGTGAACGCTTAACGGGAACGAAAGAGTTGCTATTTTTCGATGGTAGACGTGGATACAAAACTGATCTGGACTGGTATTTTGACAAGTCCCTAGCGGCAGCCTGAAAATTAAATTTTAAATCAAAATTAGCTTTTTAATATAATTATTAAGAATATGAAACTTTCTTACCTGAGAGACGATGAACGCAGTCAAGACAATAGCGAGGACCTTCATGTTCACAATATTCTGATGATCAAATCGAACAAGTGTGCACTGGTTTCGTATTTCAACTGTCCTTAAATACCTCAACTCTCATCGAAATTTTCCAGCTCATCGCGAACAACGTCGAGATAACAGCAATAGACAAACGGATTCAAATGTCCGGGACCAAAGTAATTTTTTTATTTGTTGACCGGTTTGATAATTTTCTCCGTGTGTACTCGCTGAAATACTGGCAATGTAAAAAAAGAATGAAATGTTAGCCAGTATGATCCGACTTGGTCTTCATTGATACTTAATAGGGAAAGGATAAGGAAAACCCAAATCCTGTTATGGTAACAAAGTTCAGATCCTACTTCTCTTGTGAATTTTTCACGCGAATAAAATATTTCTGTTGGATTAAAGCATAAATTTAAATCATTTTACTTGATTGCTCTTCAATTTTGAAATTTACGCAAACACCGGAAGAGACATCTGGATTGTTTCTCTACCTTATTCTCATTTAGTTTTACCGCTAGGCTTTTGTTGAGAAAATTTCATTTGTCGACTGCAATTTTGGCCATTACGTCAACAACAATCGAGAAAGTAAAATGTCAGATAGCGAAGTTGATCCGAATTCTTTATTTAAGTGCGATGTGTGTTTAAATGACTATGGCCCATTACGTCAACAGAAATTCCTGCCTTGCCTTCACAAATTTTGTCAGTCTTGTGTTACGGTAAGTCTTTAAAAACACAAATCTTATTTAATATCCAAGGTCTGACATTGTCAAAAATAAAATTAGGAAATCCAACAAGCCGATGGCGGAATCAAATGTCCAATCTGTCGTGAATTGCACGTCGATTCGAGAGATGTGTCATCGTTGCCGAGCAACTACTTCGAGGCCCTTAAGAAAATGGAAAGAGAAAAAAACGAAATAATTTCACTTTACGCTAAGAATGACAAGATGCAATCGGCTTGTATTCAACAACTCCAACGTAAACTAGCGCTACAATCGGAAAGGATTGAACAGCTCGAAAAGATGAAAGAATATGATGACAAATCAATGAAAATACTCAGAGAGATTCACGATAAAAAATCGGAGACAATTGATCAGCTTGTGCACATTATTTCCGGGAAAGATTTGGCTATTCATCACCTATTGAAAGAACAAGTTGTCATTTTGGAAAAAGCACAAAATTAGTCATTTCTTATTATGGATCATGTTTTTATGTGTAATGTTTATCAAAAGCATCGTTGTGATTTTATGAGCGTTGGTTTCATTGTTCAAAGAGCAGCAAGTTAATAATATAAAGTTTGAATTCTCAACAGATTAAAATTATTTGCTTCAGTTCCAAATATTCATTTGTATCGAAATTTTATTTTTAGATGAATTATGAAGATTTTATTTTATTACGGCTTCAAAGATCAAAATTCTATTATCTTCAAGAGAGATTTTATTATTTGTATGATTTTATTACAGTTGATACACTCGAATGTAATCGACTTGCATAGTATTATCTTCTGTTTCAGCATTCCAAGTTGGCAGCCATTTATCGCGGCTCTCCCAGAATTTTGTCATCTGAGTTGGATCGGATGCGGTCCACGGTTTCTCGTAATCTGCATTTTGGCAACCGTCGGGGAAGAAATTGCCTCCAACAGCGACATTAAGTAGGAAATGAAACTTGTTCAAATGAAATTACAATAAATATTTTTCATTACGACGATTTATAGTGTTCAACGTTTACGCGCTGGTCAAAAGGAGCCAAATTAGAGCCGGAAATCCACAGATTGTCTCCATCGAATCCTCCCAGTTCCCAGAATCCTCCTGCAGGTGGAAACATTTCACCAATCAGTTCCTTGTCGATGTAAAAATGAAATCCATTTGGGAGCCAATCAACTCGGTAAATGTGGAAATCTGATGAAAAATCAGGTTCCTCAATGATCCTTATGAAATGGCCCGGTAATTATTATTACGCAGTTAAATTTTCATTGCTGAATATTATATAATTAAATACTTTTCCCAGTGGCTTAAGCGCCATCGGTCTTGACTGGGATCCGGACCCCAATGCAAAGTACTTCCGGCCAACTGTCGCCCGATGGGATTGCCGTTACAGGAGAAATTTGCGTTTCCTTTCATCTCCACGATGTCAATCTCACCCGAACGCGGCCAATTCCCGTAAATGTTATCGGTAGGCTTCATCCATATTGCTTTATTAAAATTTCAACACTATTACGTTCTGGTTATTTTTAAATTTCACAAAATCAACTGATTCATACCTGGCCAAATCCAGTCACCTTTAGGCATTTTAGCTCTGATTTCGATTGTCCCGTATGTAAAACTAAACGAATCACTCGTCACCATCCGGGCAGATTGAATAGGATTGATAATCTCTTCTCCCGCAGCTCTGTCATAAAAAACCAAAGTTAAATCGATAGAAACGTTACGCAGAAATGTAAAATTGAAAGTTACACGTAACAGCCTCCTTCCCAGTCGACATTGCAACCTTCCTGATTCAAATCGAGTTCGCCATTGTACAGGAAATCCTCACCAAAACGGTCGGCAGTTAAAGTCGGTTTAATGTATAGGACTCCATCACGAACGTAGCTGAAATGCTCCAAATTGGTGATGAATTTTATGTGCACCTCTCAGACATTGCATCGTCGAGTTAATTACTACCTGTTTTCCGTGAGATTGTGATAATATTGGAATTCTTGGTTGCCGCCACGCCAAGCGGTGATCAGATGCATCCACTTGCCATAGTCGAGAAATTCAAATTCATCTTGCCAGATGATAGGACCACGTACTTGATGACTATCGGAGTTAACCGCTGCATGGCTGCAAACAACCAGCATAGAAAGTAGGGCCAAAAAGGTAAGCTCCATTTTCTCACCTTATTGGCTAATATTTCAGTTAGTTTTGGTTTTGGACGCGCTTGGGTGAAAACTATCAAGATAGAACCAACAACCATACCTTTTATATGTGCTGCTGTGCAGCGTTCTTTCCCGAGTTCAAAGATTGACTTAAATTTTGATTCCACATTGTTGGATCGAGATTCTTTATCACGCAAAACGGTTATGGACCACAGTATACTTATAGACTGGATTCGATTATTAGATTAGTTTGTTGAGATCACAAGTTATTATCAAGTGAAATCCTTTGTTGACTGCTGATACAGAAAGATTTGATTCACTTTCGTATTTATTGTTATCAAAAGAGGATTTCGTTTATCGCTTTCAAATTTGTAAAAACTAGGTCATTGATTACTGTTACAATGCCATTATTATTTTCGCCTAATTTTTGTAATAAAACAGAACTGTTTTGCCCTCCACTTCATGGCTAATGAACGTATTAGCTCACGAATCCGTTTGAGGGTAAGCCAGCGAAACAAAAAAATCGACAGTTTCAAATTCAAAAAATTGTGTACGATCCTCAACTCTCCGCTCACGGATCCCCATTTTCCGCTAATATTTTTTACATTTTGATTACTTTACTATAAAACTAATGAAATTTTTCAGAAACAACCAATTATTTCGCATGAACTTCAATCATTAAAACTACAATTCATCTAATTTCATTGAAATTGTAAGCATTTTACTCGCATTTTATCTTCTCGATCACGCACCATCTGTACAAGTTCAACCCGGTTCAACCCTGCTACACGAACAATTTCATTTTGATTTCATAAAGAGAAACTTATCTATTTCTGATTGGTGAACACTAATTGTATCAAAATAAAGAACAGCAATATAAAAGTATAAATATTTTAGTTTATGTTTTTATCATGAAAAGATCTTTGCAAATTCACCATCGTTTTCGACCATTGTTTTCGACCAGCGCTTACGGTATATAACACTTGACTTGCGCAATAATAGGTGAGTGCCTGTTGACGTTGGTCTAGTGAAAAAAGTGAACAAATTATGATTATGTTGACCAAAGGACTGGGAGAAGACATAAATGGGAGGAAGAAGCGGCCTGTGGAGTAGCCAGCTCCGCGTGGGGATTCATTCCCCTCGTTGTATTCAACGCAATGTGGTATACACCCTTTTCCATTCGATGTCCTTTCGTATCTTTCGCGACCGCTTGATTAATTCGTGAGATCACGAAACGACTGCAGCGGATTTCGGTCCATTTCAGTCGGTCATGTTCAAACTAGATAGGTGGAGCCAAAAGTAAACTTAACAGCCACAGTCGCACTCTCTTCTTTTTATTTTAAATTTGTGTAAGGATATCGTTATTACAATTATTTTATCGCTCTCAAAATATTTAATTCAATTGATAGACACGAATGTAATCGACTTGCATAGTATAGTATGGATCCAACAGGCCATAACCAACACAGCGCTGACGTGGGAGCTAAATGTTGCGACAGAGAAACGAACCGTTTCTATGAGAACTTTGGCGTGTCATTCAGGTGGCTGTACTCCAAGTAATAATTTTTCACTAAATATTTCTCTGTTATTGGACATTGCGCTTCAATAGAAAAATTTACGCAAACACCTGAAGAGCCATCTGGATTGTTTCTCTACCTTCTCATTCAGTTTAGCGCTAGGCTTTTGTTTGAAACAAATTTTATTTGTCGACTGCAATTCTGGCCATTACGTCAACAACAAGCGAGAGAGTAAAATGTCAGAGAGCGAAGTTGATCCGAATTCTTTATTTAAGTGCGATGTGTGTTTAAATGACTATGGCCCATTACGTCAACAGAAATTCCTGCCTTGCCTTCACTCATTTTGTCAGTCTTGTCTCACGGTAAGTCTTTAAAAACACAAATCTTATGTAATATCCAAGGTCTGACATTGTCAATGATATAAAATTAGGAAATCCAACAAGCCGAGGGTGGAATAAAATGCCCTATCTGTCGTGAATTGCACGTCGATTCGATAGATGTGTCATCGTTACCGAGCAACTACTTCGAGGCCCTGAAGAAAATGGAAATTGGGAAAAAACGAAACAATTTCGTTTTACGCCGAGAAAGACGAGATAAATTTGGCTCATATTCGACAACTCGAACATTTTGTAGCGCAACTCTTCGAAAATATTAAAAACTTTATGGAAAAGATGGGACAGCTGGAAGAGAAAAGAAAGAAAGCATTGAAACAGCAAAATGATGATAAGAACGAACAGCTGACGCTATTCAAAGAGCTTCACGAACAAAAATCGGAGACAATTGTGCAGCTCATGCGTCTTATTTCCAAGAAAGAAAAAGAAATTCACCAATTGAAGGAACAAGTTACCATTTTGGAAAAAGCACAAAATTAGTCATTTCTTAATATGGTTGTGTTTATGTGCGATGAATATGTTTGTCAAAAGCATCGTTATGATTTTATGAGCGTTGATTTCATTGTTCAAGGAGCAAGTTAATAATATAAAGTTTGAATTCTCTACTGATTATTATTAATTTTTTACTGTGCTTCAGTTGCAAATATTCAATTGAATCCTTGCGGGGTCAACATTTTATTATCTTCAAGAGAGAGATTTTATTATTTGTATGATTTTATTATTACAGTTGATACACTCGAATGTAATCGACTTGCATAGAATTGTCTTCTGTTTCAGGATTCCAAGTTGGCAGCCATTTGTCGCGGCTCTCCCAGAAAGTTTTCATCTGAGTAGGATCGGATGCGGTCCACGGTTTCTCGTAATCCGCATTTTGGCAATCCGTCGGGAAAGAAGTTGCCACCGACAACGACATTGAGCACAAAATAGAACTACAGACAGAATTGTAATTAAAAGACGTGGTTAGATTATGTGTGAAATTTTACAAAATTTATTACAGGTTGATCGAATGGTGCCATTTTAGTTCCGGAATTCCACAGATTCTGATCGCTGAATCCGCCCAACTCTGAGAAACCACCGGGTGGAGGATATACTTGGCCAATCATTTCATCGTCAATGAAGAATTGAAATCCATCTGGGAGCCATTCGACACGAAAGATGTGAAAATCTGAGGAGAAATCAGGATCCTGTATGATTCTTTATTAGAAAAATATGCGTTTAGATTTTATGGTGATTTAAAATTTACGGTTAAATTACTTTTCCCAGTGGGTAAGAGGGTATCGATTCTGACTGGGATCCGGGCCCCAATGTAAAGTGCATCCTGCCAGTTGTCGTCCAATAGGATTGCCATTGCAAGAGAAATCGGCATTTCCTTTAATTTCAACTATGTCGATCTCACCCGAGCGCGGCCAATCACCGTAAACCGAATCGGTAGGCAGCATCCAAATAGCTGAATTGAATAAATGTAATTAGATTATTTCTATAAACAATCAAGGGGCTACATTCAACATTTACCTGGCCAAATCCAATCTCCTTTTGGCATTTTAGCTCTGATTTCAATAGTTCCGTTGGTGAAACTAAATGAATCACTTGTCACCATCCGAGCGGACTGAATGGGATTGATAATTTCTGCAGAAGCCACCCTAGAAATGAAACAAGACCAAATCAAATCAAATCAAAATTAAGGAACAATAAAGTGATAATAAGTTAATTACACATAGCAACCACCATCGATGTTGACGTTGCAGCCTTCCTGATTCAAATCAAGGACACCGTTGTATAGGAAATCCTCGCCAAAACGATCCGCAGTCAATGTTGGCTTGATGTATAATATTCCATCTCGAACGTAACTGTAATTCTGAATTATTTAGTTGGATTTAAAAATTTAATTTAATAATTATTACCTGTTTTCGGGTAGATTGTCGTAATATTGAAATTCACTGTTGCCTCCTCGCCATGCTGTAATTAGGTGCTTCCATTTGTTTGTGTCAAGAAATTCAAATTCATCTTGCCAGACGATGGGTCCACGCGCTTGATTGTCAATGCTAGCCCCATAGCAAACTGCCAGGGTAAAAATGACAATAAAGGAGAGCCTCATTGCAGTAAACAGAAATCTTATTACAGGTAGTATAAAATGCTCGCAGCTTTTATACTTTTTCAATAACGTGCATCATTCCTTGACGGATAAGGAAACCTAAAGACAAATTATCTTACATTAATCCAGTAAGTAATTGTTTTATCAAATCATGTCCGTGATTAGACAAGATTCATTGCCGTACACTTTGACCACCATATGCCAGAATATTCTGACCTTTGAAATATTTATTGTAAAAGAATGTTGTAGTTTCCAAAAGGTGTATCCAGGGCGGGATCAAGAAGAAATCAAATAGAGCTTACGTTGCTATGAGAAAATAAGCTTCATTACTATATTAATTATTTTGCAGAACAATTTAAATTTTAGCATCTTTTTCCCGTCTCTGCGGCAGGTGACTAGTCCCGTTATATTTGAACTAAATACAAAATCAATTAGAACTATTCAACCGGCCCTAGAAACGTGATCGCGACGTGACAAAACCGTGATTGAAATGTAGAACAATATCATTACGTAACACTTTTTGTGCGATGTAAAAGGTAATCGTTTCGAACAAGTTATAAGATATGAAAATTTTCGTGATTTTTTTCCCCTCTCACTACCACCGCACTCTACTATTTTTAGAAATAATATCCGGTAAACCACCGGAATTGTTAAACAGTTATTGTTACTGTTATTCAATATTACTGACAGTCTGGCGCATAAAATATAGAAAACAAATGGCGTAGTTCATGAGTTTGGAAGTAAATTTAGAGTAACCTACTGTAATTTACATGTTTCATATGCCCTACGTTCTGACTGAGTAAATTACATTTAAATTAACTGAGTTTATACCTAAATAAGGAGTGAAACGCTGCGGGGCAGGGATAGCGTTATCAATTCAGCCTACAGGCTGCTACCGTCAAACGTGATATTTAAAAAAAAAAGAAAGGTAAAATATTTATATATTTTTTCTAAAAAGAGAACAACCCGGGTTGGTTGTTGACTTGTTGGTATGCTCCGTATGTCCGCACCTTGATTTTCTATAACAAGCCAGCCCAGCAGTGATTGTGTGAGGTCGATCTGGCAATGTTACTAGCCCTGTATTACTTTTTAGGCGACTTTCATCTGTAATCTGCAGTTCTGCACTTTCTAATCTATTTTGTCAAACATTTTCATTTATAACTTTACTACTTATGACTATAGTGGAAATTCACTATATTTAGTGCTCAACTATCTGGATCTGGGTGGGGCTGTTAGTATAAATAAACAAATCAACCGGAAAACATGGCCGACGACGACAGCAGGCGTGGTGATACGAGTGTGGCAGATGCCGACTCGACCAAGCAAAGCACTAACAGCAGTGAAAATCCACAGGTGAACACCTTATTTTTAAAATTGGCCAACCTTAGTAAAAACCCCAAAATATTTTGACTGTTTGCTTAGGCTGCACCGGAAACTATGACAAATAACAAAGAAGTTGCCAGTCAACCAAACGAAGAGTCATCAGAAGACAAGACAAATGTCAGTACTCAAGATGCCCCTAAAGCTTCTGCAGAAATGACTACGTCAGCCATGAGAGATGCAGAAGAAACCAGGAATCGGTTGGCCAAGGCCAGAGAAGAGCTTAATAAAGCCAGAGAAGAATCTGCTAGAGCTAGAGACGAAGTTGAAAAGGCAAAAAAAGATCTTGCTGTGGCCAAGCAAGATACCTCTTCATCCATCCAAGTCGTACAAGAAATGCCAACAACTGAAGAAAATACTGCTACCTTACAATCTAGCCCAAAAACTGAAATAGAAGAGCCAAGCATTTCTGAAGCAGCCCCAGCTGCCACTGAACCAGTTGAAACCCACAAGAATGATCAAAAGACAGAAGTACAACTAGAAACATCAAAAGAGGAAAAGTTGGCACCTGAAGATTCCAAGAACTCAAATCAAAATAGTGAAGCAATAGTACCAAAGGAAGAAGTTGGAGAAGACAAATCTGTCACAGCCCATGAATCTCAGTCAACAGTCAGCGAGCAAGCCAAAGCAGAAGACACAACTGGCAACTCAAAAGAAGAACCATCACTTGAGATAACTGAGACCATTAAGGATGAGTCTCATGTTGAAGGAAATCTGCCTGAAGTCAGTAAAGATGAAGAAGATGAGCTAGTTGAAGGTGAAAATGAAGAAGGTGAGATAGTTGAAGATGAAGAAGGTGAGGAAGTTGAAGGCGAACATGAAGAAGAAGAAATAGTTGAAGGTGAACGAGAGGAAGGAGATGGAGAAGAAAGTGACGAAGAGGATACTCCAGCTAAGCCATTGGACGATGACGAAGACCGGCGAAATCCTCAATATATTCCCAAAAGAGGTGGATTTTATGAGCACGATGACCGGAATCGTGAAGAAGTCGAAGAGGCAGCTGCGTAAATGACTCATTTCTTTTTAATTTGATTCACTTTAATAATAATTTTTTTGTTTATATTTTCAGTGATGAGCCTGTTGCTGGAGTAGAAGCCGAGAAACCGAAGAAAACTCGCAGTGAAGCAATCGATCGCTGGGGCCATGATATGTTTGATCCAAATCAACAGGGACCCAAATCTGACCAAGAGTTGGTCGATCTCTATGGATACGACATTCGCCAAGAAGAAGGAGCTCCCAGGTATGAAATCCTACAACGTTTGTTTCCATCATTTGTCCAATTATTTTATTATTACAGAGCGCGTCGTCGCAGACGTTATGGTCGCGGTCCCAACAAGTATGATCGCACATGGGAAGATGAAGATGCGTATTCACGACCTCGCGGTCGAGGTGGTATCGCTCCTAGAGGTGGCCCATCAGAACGCGGCTCTGGATTTGAACGCAATCCCGATTCCCGTCCACGCTCGCAACGCCAAGAAATGCCTAAAAAAGATGACTTCCCTGCATTATCGGAGGGCAAACAGGAACCTAAAGTCCAGAGTGAGAGCGCTCCAAAACAATCTTCCCAATCCAACTGGAGAGAAGGTGAACGAGGAATTGGAATGACCGGAGGCAGTGAACGCCGTGGGGGCAGTAACAGTAACAATAGCAATAACAGTAAGGCGAATGCTGTTTCTTATCGTCGGGGAGGAGGCGGACGGACATTTGAAGAGCGTCGAGAATTGAAGGAATCTAAAGGACTTAAAGCCCGGAGTGACAGTATGAATCAGACTGGTGAGGGAGATGAAGAACACACTGAGCATCCTCCTAAAGAAAACGTGAGAAGCCCCAGAAGACCAATGGGAGAAGCTGCTCGTGGTGCAGGCTCTTCTCGTGGTGGAAGCTCTCGAGGCTCGGGAAATCGTGGAGGTGCAACGGGTGGTTATTCAGGACCTCCTCGCGGTGGGGCCTCTCCACGAGGACGTGGAGCTATGAGTTCACGCGGCCGTCGTAATGACAATCCTCACTGGAACAGGGGAGATGAAGAAGGAGGAAATGCTCGACCCGGTCCACCTCATCAGTCGTTTAATCGTGGCCCCGGTGCTTCTCAGGACGTGCGAATGGATCATCGAGATCATCGAGGTCCTTTTGAAGAACCTCGAGGTCGAGGTAGAGGCAAATTTGGTCGACCTATGGATGGAAACGCTGAACAAGCCGTAGCAGGCGGAATGGAACAGATGCGTATCGAAGATCACTCTGCCCCTTCACGGAATCAAGATGCAGCTCGATCCAAACGTTATTCGTCCCAGAGACAGAGGATGACTACTCCTCCGCCAGCCAATACTGGAGCTGCTCCGATTCAACAGCCACCGTATCCAGTTGCTGGAGGAAATGCAGCTTACTATGCTTCTTACAATGATTCGCCGCCACCCAACTATGTTTCGGCAGCTCCGGCTTCTCTACTTCCTATGGCTGTGGCTGCTCAAGGTGCACCGCCGTCATTCATTGCCCAACCGATCTATCCTGCTGGTCCCGGTCCAGCCCCTTTCAACACTGGTCCCTATCAAGGCTATCCTCCGGCTCCAGCTCCACCAACTGTACCGGTGGGCGTTCCCATTGGTTCTCCGACGCAGGATTACATGTATGGTGGTGGTACTATGTACTACGATCCAGGAAGACAGGTATTATATCAAAATGATTTAGAAAGAAAGTTTTTTAGTAATTTAATATTGTTATTATGTTTTATAGCAACCCATTAGACATGGAAATCAACCTACGCGGAGAGCTAAAGCTGCTATACCTATAGTTGCGCCTGATAACGAAGTTGACAGTTATTTAATATCTGGACGAAGACTTAACCACGAATAACTTGTTTACTCAACAACCATTATTTGTCTTATTTCAGCCCATCAAGAGCGCCACCGTTTTCTTTTTTTTGAAATTTTCAACTTACTAAATATTTTCTTGTTTTGGTTAACACGCTGGGCAATTGACAAATAAAGGTATCTTCCTGTCGTGCTTTTCTTAACATTTCTTTATTCAAAATCCAACATTTACATAATTAGCTTGAAGGACTAGGTTTTAACACGGATAGTTATTGAATTAGCACACGGTTGGTTGGTTGGTTATAGGCTAGTAAAATAGGGCAATGAAGAACGAGAGAATAGGTCCTCGGGTCAACATGAACAGACACTGCAATCCACTGCTCTAGATACTTCACCATATCATCTGTTCTCATGTTCGAAGGATTAAGTCCTCGAGTAAAGCAAGCCTGAAAATTCCGATAACAAAAATTTGCATTAAGATTGATGGAAGAATAAATATCCTAATATAGTTTAATACTAACAGATCGTAATTCTTCCAATGAAAGCGACGTCACTCCTTCTCGTCCAAGAACTTTATCTTTATTAAGTATTTCTTCCGCTCTTTGCGACAATCGACGTCGACGAGACCATAATGTGTGCATCCCGTGGACTTTCAATAGTTGATTCTAGAAATTTTTAAAATCAAATTTTATTCTAAAACTCAAGAGTATGTGGGGAATTTAAATAACTTGCCTTGTGACGAGGATACAAACAATTGAGATGGAATGGTTCTAGTTGAAATAAAATTTTCACTTCCAAAATCTCTTCAACGGTTGGGTGAACACCACTGGCGAGTTTGGACAGAATCTTACTCAGTTTCACTTGTAGATTTGTATCATCACTAACTGAGGGGATTCTTGCCTGCATGCAGCGAAAGATTGGTCTAAAATGCTGTACGCATTTTTTGTGATCTTGAAGGGCAAAATCGTGTCTTTGCTGAAGTGACCAAAAATGAGTAGAGAGTAATTGCTTGGGAAGCATATACCTAAATAAATTGTAAATTAAATAAAACAAATATTTATAAAACATCCGCCGGACTGCCGGAGAAATAGTAGCCGGTGAAATAGGACCGGACGAAGTATGTAACACTTACGCTAAAGGGAAGATTATGTAATTGGCAAAAGGTAAAGCACTAATCAGAAGAACTGGTGAGACCTTCAACATTTCTCTAGGCACTAATTCAAATATTTAAATTAATATAAGCTAAATGAAAACAAAATGAGATGTGTCTTACTGCGGTAGAAAATGTCAACCTCCTTTATTCCCAAAGAATGAATTCCACCACCACTTTTTTTGGCATTACGAATAAGACTCTTGACTTTAACAAATGTTTTTGTGTCTTGGTAAAGGTCTTTTATACCTACAGAGAATACCCGGTAGACCCTTTGTAAAAATATTTAACATCCCTTTTTTAATATTTTATCTAAATACATATGTATGACATAATACTTCATAGCCCTTGGAAAACGCACCTCCAGAATCTTGTCATAGTTCTTCACATAATCAACATACTTTGTTAAGGCATAACTCTTGATTTCTTTTGAAACTTTGTGTCCAACTTCTTGGACCTTTTTCTTTACAATACCTTCATTAGATGCATGCCTAGTAGTAAATATACATAATACAAAGAAATCATTCATGAGAATGGTTCACAACTTAAAAAATAAAAGCTTAAAAATGTATCAACTTACCTGAGAAAGAGACAAGGTGCAACTCTTATGCAACTCAAAATTCGCCGGTTATTAGAAAACATTGTTCGACAGAGACGATAATAGAGATAGAGATTTCAAAATTATCAACAGAGATTAAATCAAATTTCATAAAAAAAGCAGACAGTTCAATAGATTTTCAATAATCATTGAAATTGTCCACTGTGTTTACTACGTCTACGACGGACGATTTTGTTTTGACTTCCGTTTTCTGTCTATTTACGAATTACGACGTGACTAAGTTAAGTAATCCTCAAGACAACATGTTCATCTAGCGGTAAAAAATCACACCAGCAGGTTACATAAAATCTTTAAACTTTCGCAAGCGCAAACATCCAAATTAAAATAGCAATTCAAATCAAATGAAATATAATTTTTCCTTCGCAACACGCTAATTAATTAGAATTAATTAGATCCGATGCCTTTCCTCGTTTTCTGTACTGTCAAAGAAAATAGGAGAAATTATGCTTTTCAAAATCGCTTTCATTGTTATTTATTTCTATGTCGAGAACGCAACATCTTTTGTTTCTCCCTGCGGATTTATTCTACATACTCAGTTCAAGAATAGCTAAGCCTTCAAGCGTGTTTTGTGCTGGGCATAGAAGTAAGCCGAGGGTTCACTGCATGAACAGCTGGCATTATTAGTTCTGTTGGAGGTGTGCCTTTATTTCACTTCAATTTCGAAGAGCCATATTATTGTACAGTATAAATACCGGTTACAATGCAACCACGAAATTCAGTTTCCTTCTATTGTGGCTCGTGAGCGAACGTGATGGCATATTCTTCCTCAATGCATCTAACCATATTTGGCCAGACTATTCTCTTGGTAGTTATTCATGCGAGTTACCAACAAAGTGATTTGTCTTCACAGTACCCATTAGTGCGGATAAAACCAAGGATTTACGAGCATGCTGAATCTTTACCGATTTATCAGCCGAATAGAAAATTTATACCTACTTACCCAATGCCGGATATGAGTGGCCCGGTCTTTCATCAACCTATAACCGTTTTGAACTACAAGCCGATCGTACATTCAGCGATTGTACTAAAAAACAATCTCGACACGCTACCCGCTGTTTACCGACGTTTAGATGCGAGCTCAACCTCGGATACTCCCACACCAGTCGAAAAGTTTATCGAGATTGTACCGACGACTGAGATGATATCGATGACTTCCATAATTTGCCTCAATTCCTTATCAAGCATCGCCTTCAGTTTCCTACCAATCAATTCATCAAGATTGCGTGGCTTTTGCGGCTGAAAAACAACTAGCCTACTATGCTACATGTGAACATGCGTAAGCGTAGTTTAAAAGTCTTTGTCCTTAATTGTTCTGCTCATTGTGTAGAATTTGTATTGTCTTTTGGGCTGGTGCCCTACTTATTCTCAGAAAACGGAATCATGCAACATGTTTTTGGTAATATGGGCATTTGGTAAACGGAATTCAAAATAAATTCTTCTAAAACAAAACGATAGAAAGAACTTTTGATTTTTTTTCAATTACAGCTCTGCTTGATATTAATTATCAATCAGCAGGATTAAACAGATCAAATTCGAGTCATTCTTAGTTCTGCATTTCTAGGGAATCAGGAAATTAGGTTAGACGTAATCAGGCGTAAGATAGCATAGCATTCTCCTGACAAGTCATTTTCTATGTGGTCGTTATCGCATTCTACAACAGTCTGGCACAGTCTTCAACTAGTAAAAGTAGGGTACGGCAATGAAATTTTTCGTTTTCTGTGCGGCCCTTTTCTTTGTTGATGTCGGACTCGGGTGCAATTCACAACTGCGATTACGGTCTTCTAACGAAGTTCCGTCATTTGAATATCATCCACATCGGAGCATGAAGAGATTGCCATTTTCACCGACTCGTCGCGGACCGTTGATTTGGGAAGACGAATTCAACTACTTGGACGTAATTTGTTTTTATTTTTATCACTACAATACGGTACAATAATTAACTGAAAACAAAAAAGTACAATAAATGGACACCCATGATTACCGGCTGGCGTGGAAGCAACTCGTTCCAAATATATGTCAACCGCAGTGAAAACCTGTATGTTCATCAAAATTTTATGGCAAATATAGTACAGCTAATCATAAAAAAGATTAATGTTTCTTCTTTGTCGGTGAATAAGTTATGTTCGTGATGGGAATCTATTCATCAAACCGACATTGACAGCCGATCGCTTCAGTCCCGAATTTCTTTACAACGGGACGCTGGATTTAACTCTTGAAGGATGCAACGTCAATTGGGGAGGTGGATGCATTGTGTAAGCAGTTAACCGTGTTCCTTGTGTTATCTTATATTACATGTACTGCATTTATTTACGTACCAGAGAGGCAGGTGATGACATAATTCCACCGATTCAATCCGCGCGGATTCACACGAAAACATCGTTTAGTTTTACCTACGGTATTGTGGAAGTTCGCGCTAAAATGCCCAAAGGCGACTGGATATGGCCAGGTATAAAGTACACTTCAACCTCAAATTTACGTCATCTCTCAATAGCCTTTTGTTTACTGTGCGTCATCACCACAAAAAAGCTGTTTGGATGTCGCCTACCGACTCAGTCTATGGAAGTAATCCACGATCCGGTGAGATTGATATAACGGAAGTCAGAACTAACAGAAATCTCTCTTGCAACGGTAAGCCTTATGGAAGGCAACTCAGTGGTACCACCTTACACTGGGGACCTGATGCTCAGCATAACGGCCACAGAATGACATATTGGCAAAAGTATACAACTTTTTAAAAATAATGTTAAAGGGATGGTAATCGGATATGTAACGAATTCCTTTTAGAGTTTTGCGCAATCCAGATTTTTCTTCAGATTTTCATCTCTTTGGAGTAGAATGGTTGCCAACTGGCTTTAAATTTTATGTTGACAACGAACTAATTGGTTACATGTCACCACCACCTGGTGGTTTCTGGGAAATGGGCGGTTTTGAAGGTGAAAATATATGGAATTTAACGGGTAACGGGACTCGAATCGCACCTTTCGATCATCCGGTAATGTCACTCTGTCCAAAGTTATTTATGCTGTTTCAAATGGGATATTCACGGTCTGGCGGTTTTTCTGCAGTTTCATTTCATCCTGGACGTTGCGGTCGGTGGCAACATGTTTCCAGACTGGTGTATCAACCAGCCTTTCGACGAACCACTTGAAAAACCTTGGAAGATTTCAGATCCAGTTCAAATGCGACCGTTCTGGGAAGAAAGAACAAACTGGTTACCCACATGGAACATCGAGACGGAAGACAATGCCATGCGTATTGATTACATAAGAGTTTATGCTCTTCATCAATATCAAAATTTCTATGGATAAAAATAAAGTTAGATAAATAGTTTGAAAACTAAAACAATGGCTTCTTTGCAATTGTCACATCTTTTTCCATACTTGAAGGTTTTGAAGAAGTAGATATCCGGAAGTGTTGCAATCTTGAGAAGATTTACATTGAAATTAAAATACCAGATGGCGCAAATAGGATTATGACTAGAAGAAATCATACTTTTTTTCAGAAAATGAAATAAGAACTTCATTTTGCAGGGTTTTAAACAACTAGCATGCACCTAGAAAGTAAACCAATTAGTAATATTTGAACCATGTTTCATTGTTTCCCTGCAAACCGAAGAACCCGAAAAGAAGGTAGATAAATTAGTCATGACAAAGAAAAAAACCTTTTTTTTTAATGAACTCACGAAAATTATTTTGTTCAACAAAACGAGTAAAGTGTATTTCTGTCTATATTTTACACTCCTCTGTAAATGAATCTAAGTGTGACTTACTAGACTTTACCGGCAGATCATAGAATATATTATCCAATATCTAGTTCACTTTTATCTTTTTGTTGTAAAGTTTGTACCAGCTTCGTTTGACGAAACCCAAATATTTAGTTTTTCTGGACAAATTCCTCGCCCTTCTTGATGTTCTTCTTTAATTCGGGGATGGAAGCTGCAACAAGCTGCTTTTCGAAATCAGACAAGTTACCGAGTCCTAGGTTCTTTTCAATACCATTGGCCTGTAAGACAGAATTAAAAGATAATTAAATAAAAATATATTTAATCGAACGTGTTAATGAAAAAACTTACGCCCAAAAGAATAGGGGTGGAGAAATACTTGGATTCGGTCAAGTCAGAGCGGACGTACGCACATTCAACTACTCCCTGTTCACCACGCAGAGCTCGGATCAACGAGATGGCGAAACGGGCACCAGCCATGGCCATAGACAATGTGGCAGATCCTGCACCAGCCTTAGCCTTCACAACTTCAGTTCCAGCTTCCTATGGAAGTATCATGATGAGAGATCTAAATATAGATTTGATTTCTTAAGCTAGTTACTTGGATACGTTCGGTGAGGGCTTTGAGTTGGTCGGTGGGGAAAGAAACACCTGGCATACATTGAGAAATCAGAGGAATAATGGTGATGCCTGCGTGGCCACCAATGACTGGGCAGTTCACAGTGGTTGGGTCCAAACCCTTTAAATATAAGAAGGAAATTGTTACAAAATGTTTAACGTGGATGCAGACCATTGATTTTACCTTCAATTCAGCAATGAAAGCGTTAGCGCGGACAACATCGAGAGTGGTAACACCAAAAATTCTGTTGGGATCGTAGACGCCGGCTTTCTGGAAAACTTCACTGGCAATTGGGACAGTGCTGTTAACCTGTTCAAAAGAAAGAAATTATTTAGGGCAATTAATTAAACTTAATGTATAAATACATACCGGGTTAGCGATGATTCCAATCAAAGCTTTGGGGCAAACTTCGGCACAAGCAACGGCCAAGTCACGGACGATCGAAGCATTAATATTGAAGAGATCGTCGCGGGTCATGCCAGGCTTGCGAGGAACACCAGCGGGAATGATGACTACTTCACAACCTTCTAGAGAGCTCTATTTCAACAAGAATAAAAATAATAACAAAATCATCAAATTCTCTTTATTAATTTGCATACCTTTAACTGATCAGGGCCAACAAAGCCATGAACTTTGGCTTTTGAGTTGATGTGACTCAAATCAGCAGCAACACCAAGGGTATGAACAATATCATACAAATTCAGTTGAGAGACCAATGGTGACTGCTTCAACAACAGGGACAGAGGTTGACCAATACCACCGCTAGCTCCCATAACAGCAACCTTTGTGTGGCTCTAGATTCATTATGTTGAAAGATTAGTATTTTGTCTTATATTTAATTTTCCTAACATATAAGTCACAAATTTTTTCAAGCAGTTTACATAGACATAAACACAGTTTTAGCCCAACTTTAATATTTCAACTTCCATTATCACTTAATGCTAAACGAGATTTAACCGGTGTCACATGTTTTGATAATGAAAATGTAGGTCGGGTTTCCGACCACCGACAGACAAAAACTTTCTTACATAAGAATTTAAGATAATGTAAAGATATACCTTGGACGAGGTTGAAAACTGCTTGGCTCCATTGAGGACGGACTTGAAAATTTGGGGTTTCGTTACTGCCGCCATGATATATTTGGAAATGATATTACGTGATTTCAGGTAACCACAAAATAAAACCGATCTTTTCCAAGGTCGTTCAGAAAATGGAGTGAGTCGTCTCGTCCGGCTAATGCTGCGTTGCCAGAGTTAATTTTGATTTTTACAAAATCGATTTCCGAGCGCTTTAAATTTAACATTGGCAACGCGCTACGTTTTTCCAGCGCCAAAACAACCCCACTGTTCAGACGATTTTCACACTTGAGAACTTGTGTATCCCATGGCTGTACCGCTGTGGATTGTGTAAAATACGTATTATTTCAATGAAAATGGATCAAAATGAAAGTTTAATCGTTAGGACAATATCCAAGAAAAGACAGATTCTTGAAGTTCAAAACCAAAAACCTTGGATTGTATGCAATCTTATTGGAGCATTATTCCTGTCTTATTACATGTGAGTGCAATATCAACACAACATTTAAAACAAATAAATGTTTTTTTTTAAATCATTAAAACCGTTTTTGTATTCAAAGGCATTTGGAAGAAGATTGTTATGAAACAACATCCAAACTTTTGTGGTACTCCAGTTTGGTTGTTTGTCTTATCTTCATTTTGAATTTTGCTACCGGTGTCTTCTTTTATGTGAAAAGGACTAAAATTGACCCTCCTGTTATTCTCAGTCCTCAACAGAAGAAGCTACTGGGTGTAAGAAAGGATGGTTAGTATCTTATGAAATTTACCCTGTTTTTCAAAAGCAATAAATCTTAACTTCTGAAAAAATTTAGAAATAGGATTTGTGACTTCAACACCCTCTTGTTCACCTATTGCAAAACGACCACCTTCAATTCCTTATATTCCTGTTGGATCTTCACCTTCATCACCAGCTGTGAAATGTAATGATATATTTATTAAAAAACTTACATTTCTTTGAATGTAAGTCCATTTCTAAACAATGCTATAGATCAGCAAGCTGCAAACCAGTCTACAGGAAATTCCTCCTTGCAATTTCAAAAGGGGAGCAATAGCTCAGTATTGTATACTTCACAAAATTGGGATCTAGAGGATGAACTCTATGAAGAAGATTCTTTTATGAAAATGTGTAAAAGTATTGAAAGAGAAGAACTTCAAACAAGCAAAGGTAAATTCGTTGAAAACTCTATTTGCAACCTTTATTTACGCGTACTTATTCAGGCCAAAGCCAAGATGTTACTGGCTTGAGTACAACGGCGTCTTCATGGCATTACTCACCATCTGCTTCAGGAATAGCGGATTTCTCGCCTCTCTTGAAAAAATATACCTACCAACTTTCGTTCACAGGTGATTCAATTTATTTAACACTTTCTAAATATAGCGTAACATTTGCTCATTTTAAATCATAGTACCAACCGCTGGAACAAGTGGAGTTGACGAGAGTACAAGTACTAAATCTCCTGCAAAAATCAAGGGTCGCGATGTATGGCAACAATTAGGCATTTCTGATTCTCAACTATTAGAATATAATGAAAAATTCAGGCTATGGCTTTCTTCAACTGTGCTTCAGCCATTGGTTGCTGAAATTAATCGAATTAATGAATCATTGACAGCACATGGGTTAGCTGATGCTAGGATTGGTAACTAAAACAACGCATCCTATTAGGCATATTTGTTCAGCTTCCGTTTTTCCCGATTCATTAGGGGAATCGAGTTTGGAAAAATTGCGCAAAACCTGTCAACTGGCTCCTGTGGCGGCTAATATACCTTCTCTTGTAGAAGTTCTACCTTACTTGGAGGTGACGTCTCATCAAGATTACCTTGTTCGTTGCCTTAATCGTAAGTGTATAGGCCTACTTCAAAAATAAGGATGTAGGTCATAAATTAAAATTTATGCTTTCATAACATTAAAGAACTAGCAACCGGTGGATGCATGGGTAATTTCCGGTGGGATGGAGGGGCTAAGCGGAAAGATTTAGACGATAGTTGTCCCACTGATAGTGCGGTAATCATGCATTGTCTGGCTACGTATCTGGACAGCCAACTTCCAGCTTTCACAGACCGCCCAGATAGACGTCCTTTTACTGGACAGGTATGTACTGTAAATATTTTTTAACTTCAAAAAAATAATAAAACTTTTCATTTTATCTGTCTTTTCTTAACAGTATTTAGTCAAGTGCCCAGAGAAGCCTCAGTCTACTTTGAATCCCCTAATTGTAGAAGTTCAACTTAACCCACCTCATTACAAACTGGTCATGGGACCAGATGAGTATGAACTTCCGAAGGTATGCATTTTTTAAATTAATATACCAATTAATGCAATCTTATTTTATTCATTTCAGGGTCGAAACAACATGTTGCACACAGTGATACTTTTCTTTTGGTTAGTTAAAACAAAATTTGAAGGGCGCATTGGACGAATTTCTCTCGGTGAAGCCGGACTAAATTTACTTTGGATTTTCAATTAATTATGACGTCTGTTCCTTAATTTTAAATGTTCATAAGACATTGACAGACTTCAACAAATTGACTCAAGTAAAACTGTTCTGTTCGTCTATTTTGAAATAAATTTCTCGCCAGGAATTCTTTCGCGTCTTTTTACTTTTACTTACTAAAGGATTTTTTTAAATGTCAAAAATTTTATATAAATGTTTTTAATATTTTTCTCAGTTAAAGTTTGATTTTTGAATCATTGAAATGAATAGTATAGAATAAATGTTGGCAAATTTAGTAAATTTACAAAATTAAATTTTAAAATACGGGTGAATATGAATAATGGAAAACAACTGAAAAGCGTACTATAAAATTGACGTTAAGCCAAGAAGGTTGTTCTAAACAGCAATTTCATTTACCATAATAGCACATGTGCAACGTGCATGTTTTGCTCGTGAGATTGAACTTAATTCTATTTTAGTTAGCCACATTGAATTCAAAATGACAGATAAAAAAATTAGCAAATTAGTGGCTGATTCAGCAGCTTTCATCAGAAATGCGCAAATGCAGGTAATTGGAGATCGCTTCATAACAATGTTTTTATCTTGCATGCTGTTAGTTGACATGGATGGTGCTTGATTGCTTAAAATTTACTATTGTAGGATATTGCTGAAGTTGTGTACACAATCAGAGATGTGGTCGATGAAATTAGGGATGCAGCCACAAAACAGAGACTCAGAGTGTTACCTTATGAAATTAAAATGATGGAACCATCCCCTGATGCCATTGTTCAAGGTGACGATACTGTTATTAATGTTTATAGCCACCAATAACTTGTCATCATCAATAACTTTTTTTTTACATTTCAGTGACTGAGTTTTCTAAGAAGACTGGTGACTATGCATCACTATCAGCTACTGATATCAAAGTTATGGCATTAACATACCAGCTTGAAGTGGAAGCTAATGGCAAAGAGCATCTTAAAACTGAACCAACTATCAAGAAAACTATAGTGATTGGCCCTAGACCACCCCGCCCTGATAATGGTGAAACATTAGCTGGCTTCTACATGCCTAAAGCTGAACTGAAATCAGAAGATGAGGTTGAAAAAGTAATTGAGCAGTTGTCAGAAGTATTGGTTCAAGATGAATCCAACAAGGAAGAGGTCCATTCAGAAGACCAAAACACAAATGAAGAGAAAAATGGTGATTCTGGTAAAGATGAAGATGAGGAAGGGTATGACACTGAAGAAGGATGTGAGGAAGAAGAGGAGGTAGAAGAAAGCACTGAAGAAGAAGAAGATGATGATGATGGTGGTGGTGGATGGATTACTCCTGGAAATATTCAGCAGGTCAAACATAGTATGGTTGGAAACACTGAAACTGTACAACTTGATGTTGCCTGCTTGACAACTGACTTTGCCATGCAGGTTGGATACATTAATGAACTTCAAATCAAGTAAATTTTAATTGATTCTTTACTTTCAATTCCTTTAGAATGTTCTGATGCATATGGGTCTTCATGTAGTCTCCCTCGAGGGCAAATTGATTCATGAAGCGCGAACTTACATATTGCGTTGTTATGCTTGTTTCCGAACGACAAGCAATGTAACCAAAGGTACTTATAATCAAGCTTCTATTTTAATGAAGCATTTTAATTAAGCGTTGTATATATTTTCAGTCTTCTGTCCAAAATGTGGAAATCAAACATTGAAAAAAGTGGCTGTTAGTTTAAATGAAGACGGTACACTTCAAATTCATATCAACAACAGAAAAAAGTTAACAGCTCGCGGAAAGAAAGTAAGTGTGCAGTGTGCTGCTTCCGCCGTTCAACTTTGAGAAATACATACAGTAAATTACATAAATATATATTAATCTTTTTCCACTCTTTTCTTTTCAGTTTTCTTTACCAACACCGAAGGGAGGCAAATACGCTTGCAATCCCATTCTTGTAGAAGACCAAAGAGAAGCTCAGCAACGTGCAACTCGTTTAGGCCGTACTAAAACGAATGCGCTAGATCCTGACTATGTAGCAGGTTATTGAAGCTAATTTTCTAATTTAAATCCTGACGGATTAATTTACATAATTTCATTTGATTCGCAGGAAATTCCCCTTTTGCTGTTAACGATGTCTATTCTCGTGCCGCTCAACTTGGACGGACAGGTCGCGCATCTAATGGCTTTAACCGCCGTAATCCCACTGAATTTCGTAAAAAGAAACGTTGATTTGTATACTTAGGTCTATGTTACGAAAATATACTATGCTAAACAGTTACATTTTGTGTGTTTAAAATGAATATTGAAATAGGCAGAAAAAGAAGTTTAGTTCATTACTTTGTATTTACGTAATACAGTGTAGGATGCCCTTACAAGCGATTGGAATTTGTACGCCAGCCAATCAAACAATTTGTAATATTAGTCCATTAGAACTTAAGGTGTGAGAGTCTGACAATTACAGGGAGGAGAACAAACAGGCGCAATTCAAACCCGTAACAGAACATTTGGGTTGAATGTGTCAAATGTGACGGTATGCGTTGGTTGAAACCAGAATGCAGTCTAGTGACAACATACCGAGGGATTTTTCCGAGTACCCCCATACATCGAGCTTAAAGTAAATCTTCACATAGGTTCTTTCTGTTATGTTTGTGACATCTTCTGCTTTTCCCCAATCAATCGCCGATCCTCGGTGACAATGAGAGGTTAACACACACAAGTTGAACGGCTGCTGAAAGATATAAAATTCCCGTTCAGAAAGTTTAGATTGGATGGCTCGCTACGATAGACCTGCAAACAAACGGATTATCCAGAAGGTGATAGTAGGGAAAGAAATTTAAGGAAAGGTAACTAAGGCAAGGAGAAGAATGGGGAAGGGAAATTTGGAGAGGAATACGATTAAACGTGGCAGGTGTACAAGGGATAAAAAGTGAAGGATATTAGGAAAAAAGGTATCTTCCGTAAGTTCTAAATTTTTAATTAAAAAAGAACAAGGTTTTTTCTTCCACGTACAATTCGAGAACTCGTCTCCCAATTCAAGAGAAGTTGTAGTCATCTTGCTGCTGATTGGTTTCTTTCTAGCGCAATCTTCTCCGAACCAATCAGTGTTGTGACTGAAGATTGTTTCACATTTCGTCATCTCTATCTCTTGCGCGGAGGCGTTTTACTGTTCCTTCTCTTGTTCGGACTTGATGAGGTAGAAGAACTCCTTGACGAAGATCTGCTGCGTTTGCGTGTGCGTTGGCGATCTTTTTCACGTTCTTTTTCACGATCTCGCTCACGAGCACGCTGCCTTTCGCGCTCGTTCTCACGCTGTTTCTCTCTTTCACGTTGTCTCTGCAGCAGCTCTTCGTCTCTGCGTTGCTGAACTTCTCGCATACGCGTCTCTCTTTCAGCGAGCCTTTGGCGACGCATTTCTTCCTTCTCTGCAATTTGACTTGCAGTAAGGGGCAACCAGTAAATGAAAGGAGCAGCTTTAGTTTTTCGGAACAAATCGTCCAACAGTTTAGCGGGCGTTTCGTCTTTTGGTTTGATTTCTTCTTCATCTTCACCAATAGGACGTGCTCCTTTGTGGGTCTGTTCTAATTTCTCGGAAACTTGTTCACCAGTTTTCCCCAAATCCCACTCGCGTACTTTTTCAGCCTTGTCTCGTTTTCCTTCGATGGATTGGATAGCCGATGCAGCCAATCGCATCGTTGGTTCAATTTTGGCTACAGGTGGGTTGGTTGTATCTTTACCAGACATGCGATTCTCTAATTCTTCTACAGTTGAGTAATCAACCATGAGGGTTTTGGGGTTAGATGTGGGCCAATGGATTCCGTGTAAGGCAGCCCGAGTTTCTTCAGCTTCTTCTTCCGTTTCATACTGTAGACCAATTAAAATTAATGTTACATCTTAAATCTGCAGAACACAATGTAAGAATTTTTACCTGGATCAAACAAGAGGACTTGACTCTATCAATCCAAAACTTTCCATCGATGAGGTGTCCAGTACGAGCAAGCAATTCTTTTAGCTGATTAATAGTAAAGGGCCGGACCAAATTCGAAACATTAAGAACGGATGATCGAGGCTGTTGAGCTGGACTAGTTGCTTCTAGTAACGGAGCAGCTGCAGCTAGAACAACTTCTGGTTTAGCAGGGGCGAAGGCTTCAGCCGCCATTTCAACTGCAACACGTCTCACAACCTCCAGTTTTTCAACTTTTTCAGCTGCTGGTAATTGATCGTGTTCACCTTCTTGAACCTGATTGACAGTAGTTTTTGTTGACGGTTGGAAGTTTGGACTACCGAGGCGAACTTCTTCCGCTGAGAGTGGTTTAGCATCCGGCACAAGCGACTATTTTTTATTCAAGGAAAGAAGTAAATAAATTTGTCTGCTGTTATTTTTGTCACTTAGAACATGAAAGTCTTTGAATGTTTTACCTTAAGGGAATCTGTGGAAATAACTAAGGCAGGCTTCTTTGTAGGCAGAAGCTGGCTAGTTCCCCATCTTCGTTTTCTTGGAGCTTCAGTTTCCCCTGAATCAGCCTCAACATTAGGAAGCTGTTTCCTTATTTTCCATTTTCTCACTGTGTCTCCTTTTATTACTTCAGACTGAGGTGCTACTTCAGTCTTCTGTTTTGTTTCATGAGGTGATACACTCCTTCCATTTCTGTTTCTGTCAATCTCTGGGCTGCTATGTCTGGAACTGGGTGATCTTGAACTGGATCTAGAATAATTAATGAAATAAAACACTGTATTATTTGTAATTTTTACAATAAATGAAAATTGCTTACCTCGATTTCCCACGATCATGGTCATGATTATCTGCAACATCTTCTGTTTCAGGTGCTTCTGTTAGCTTCAGGCTTTCATCAATTGTTTCAGTGGTGTCCATCTGAAGTTCATCTTCTTCATTATCATCAGTGGGTTGCTCTTCAGGAACTGGATCCACTTTGACAGGTTGTTCACACACATCTGACTTGATCAACGGTGGTGTTTCGTTCTCGACAGCCATTGTGGTCACAACCTACAGGAATAAACATTGAGTTAATGGATTAACTATATTCAATGAAACAATGCGGTATTACACACGTGGCAGACACTAGCGAGATACCTTACAGTCGAAGAAAATGACGAACAACGAATAGGTGTCACGTGTAAAAGACTATTAATATTAAGTTACAGTTTTAAAAACTAGGGAAGGTTGTCGACAACCGAATATTAATACGCAACAGATCTTATTAGCTTTAAGGTTTGTGACGACAGCAAGTTTTCATTCTGCTAATACTCTACCCCTAATTGAAACACAACGTTGCCAGGTGCACAAGGGGTGGAAAAAAGCAAAGAAATGGGACATTTTGATATTTTCCAAGGGAAATTGCATCGAAAATGAGAAGATATTGAAAATAAAAATATTTGAATATTTAAAAAAATAATAATCATAATTTAAGATATAGGGGAAAATGTTTAGAAATTTGAATCAGTACCTTAACCGGTGATGAATCGACGCTGTCTTTTTGCAAATCGGTAGATACTTCGTCAGGCTCCTTCGTTTCGGGCTCCTTCGTTTCGGGCTCTTCTGTTTCGGGTTCCTTCGTTTCGGGCTCTTCTTTTTCAGGTTCCCTCGCTTCAGGCTCTTCTGATTCGGGCTCTTTCGTTTCGGGTTGATCCTTTTTCTCAGGCTCTGATTCCTTAATTGGTATGTTTTCACACTGATCCATTTTTTCTGGCTCGGGTTCATTAGTTGGAATAGTTTCACATTGATCCATTTTCTCGGGTTCCGAATCAGTGATTGAAATATCTCTAATGGGAGTTTCAGAGGGGACACTTGTCTTTTCTACAGATACGAGATCTACAATCGGCTTTTCGATTTTAACGGGCGATACGGTTTCCACAACAGATACAGAAGAAACAACAGTATTGTTTTCAGGCACCTCAACTGTCGAGTTAGCAACCGGTTCTTCTATCTTTGTTATCTCTGTTTTATCATCTACAATTACGAGATCCGTTTTTTGAGGGGCTTCATCCGCCTTGGTATCCTTCGTCATATCTAGCGCTTCTTCCGGCTTAACATCCTCTACCCTATCTACCTTTTGTTCATCTATACTAACTTCTGGTATAACTACTTCTGCTGGTGGTAATTCTACCACAATTTCGCTTTTAACCGGTTTAACTTCATCTTTAACAGAAATGGTTTCTGTCTTGCTTGGATTATCTGCTAGCGGATCGGTAGCGCACGGAGCTACATCTTTCGACTCTTCTTCACTACATTTTTCAACGGGAGTTACAGCGACAACAGTTTTTTGGGGTTTAGGGTCGTCCTGTTTAACACCCGATGAAGAATGTTCAGCATTTTCTTTAGATTTTTCAGATTTTTGTACTAAAGATTTTTCTGCAGAGGCTGAAGCTGCAGCTTCTTCCTCTCTTTCTTTCTCAGACCAAACCTCTACAAGACGGGGGAAGACTCCTTCTTCTTCCTCCTCGTCCTCTTCCTCAGACACTTCGGTGGGTGGAGCTTTCACACTGGGCCCCTTTTGTCCTCGCAATGCTCGTTCATCTTTTTTTTCGGGGGGAGTTTCTACCTTAACCGGTGAAGGGATTTCTTTCTTTACTGGCGAAGGCTCTTTCTTGATAGGTGAAATCTCTTTCTTGTTTTCCACTTTTAAATTGATGGCTTCACCATAGAGACTAGAAGGCGGTGGATCTCGCCTTTCCGATGTCCCACTCCCTTGATATCTATCCACATGGTCTGCAATGGAAAATTGTCCGGCATCCGACTTACCAGGACCCTTACTAGAGGCGGGTTGCTGAACATATTTGAGTAACTTATGTTTGCGGGTATGGGGAGTCATGGATTCTTCCTCCTCACCGGTGGTGTCACTTTCGTGTCTGGCCCCGTCTTCATCCCGCTTTTCTTGTGGTGGAGTGGAGTAAGGCATCGATTCTGGTGTCTGAAAATCCAGTGCGGATTTGTGCGCCTTTGGCGTAGATGTCGACTCTTCCTTTTTCCTACATTAACATTTATTGGGGTAAATATATATGGTTTTTTTGTTACACTTCTAAACTTACTTTGGCCTCATAGCTTTCCTAGGAGATTTTTTGGTTGGAGATACATCAGATGCTTCATCCTCATCTTGAGTTGTTTCTTCTGCGCTAGCTTCTGATTCACGCTTCTTTTCCTCATACTGTTTCTTGGCTTCTCTTTGTACTTGGAACCTGGCCTGCTGTGCAGCCAAGTATTCACGAATGAAATCATTTTCAGTTTCATTGCAAAGCTAACGTGATGAAAGATCATTTAAAAATTGTTCGTGTATCAGTGCAAAAGAATGTGTTAAAGGTACTTACCGAAAGGTTTGGAACATGCTCTTCATCACGCAAAGCAGCCTCACGGTCCTCCTCCAATTGTAAGTGCTGTTGGAAGAATCAAATACAATACAAGTTTAGCTTGATTCATAATCCTTAATATACAATGAAAGAAAAGAAGGCTGACTGCTTGATCTTAACATGTTTCTGATATTTCATTATCATTTTTATCATGTTGGATTTCATTTGAAGTCAGAAGATGGAGTGATGGAAATCTAAACATGTTAGTTCAAATATAGCCTGTAGGGGGTCTGAAATGTAAACAGAAATTCTTTCTGTATGAAAAATTGGGGAAAAAATTATCCCATGTATTCAGAAGATTCAGAATATGAGGATAAGACTAAATATCTTATATTGATTTACTTAATGACAGATCCCCCCCCCCCCATGGCGACACACGCTGAAAGCGTCTGTTTGCGTCGAGGGGGGATGGGCTAACAACAAAACCCGGAGCTACGGGATGGGAAACACATAGCGGTTAATTCGAGTTAAAACAATATTTACCAATCTGAGCCGCTCTAGCAAATCCTTTTTGCTTCCTGATTTCGGGAGGCTCCTTTTTTCGAGTTCCACTTTCAAATCAACGACTCGTAGGGATGAAATAGGTTTCCCCCCAACACATAACTCTCTTCCCCGATTGTCCGCCATCGTTTTTCTGTGAAGAAGTGTGATGCTAGCTCACAGGCCAGGCATTCGCTCAGCGACGTTTGATATAGCGCACCTAGCGGTAGCTTCGTGCAACTCTTGATAAACATTAGTTCGTTTTTTAGTTCCGTTAGTCCAGTCTCCCTCAGCTCTGCCCAAAGGCTGCTAACCTCTGTTAGTCTATATTATCTATACGTTGATACAGATTGATAAATCTGTTTTAATGCATGAAAAAAATTGATGTATTTAAATAAACAGTAATCAGAATTCAACGCAGTATTGTTAATACGCAGAAGTAAACTTTTTCAGCTTAATCTTCATAGAATCATAGTAATGCTGTTGAAACGGCTATTATAGGGTCAGCAGTTCAGCACGAGCAGAAAATTAACAAAGTAGAGCAACGACTGTGTTTGAAGCAGCTGCTTTGGTAGGAATTAATAAAATAACAGCTTTTGTCAAATAAACTAATAAACTTGTAAAATCAGGGCTACTTTGCCTACAAAGCACAATCACCTAGCGACTTAAATAAATATCTCTATTGTGGCTGATTGGTTAACGATTGATCATGCCATTTGGGGGGACCTGGGTTCGAATCCCAGGTCGATGATACATAACTTACTACCATTTAATGTAGGACAATCTTATGATTGTTGTGCTGGCCGTGTATTGCAACTGGTTGGATGGGATTAGTTTAATGAATTACGAGTATCTAGCCATCGATAATCTTGGTTGCTAGCGTTCATAGCGTCCCATGAAAAATAACAATCAGCAGTCTTATGCGCCCGAAAATCATAAAGTGAGCGTCGGTTCGTGTGTCATACAACTTTTTTTTCCCCAAATTGTCAAATTGAGTGTTAGAAAATAAAACCCGTTTTCATTTCCACACATGCGATTTGAGAAAAGAAAAAAAAAACAAAAACAAATTTTGATGATTGCAGAAAACGGTATTGAACGGAACGGTATGAATTTGGCTTTAAAAAACAAACAAGAAGATATTTGAATACAATTAATAGCAACAACCGGCTAAATTAAAATCCGGGTTTCGTTTGGATTTAACGCTAATGCAATTCTTAAATTAATGCTGTTGAAACGGCTAATAGGGTCAGCACGAACAGAAAAGAAACAAAGACGACCAAAGACTGTGTTTAAAGCAGCTCATTTTTGGTAGAAATAGCAACTTTAATGGGAACAAGGGGGTATTAAAATATGTAGGATCATGCAGTTCCAATTGGGTACAATGACTCATGTTCAGCTCAATTACTTTCACACTGTTGCTTCTGACTAGCAATATTATTTTCACATTATAAGCTTTCGCTTTATATAATCACTTGCAACAGGGGAATTTGCCCTTGAGAAACAACAAATATTCATACAAATGGAGTTAGTCAACTTTGAAATTCAAATTGAATGATTCTTATTGAATGATTCTTACAATTTAAGTTCTTGTACCAGATCTGTCTTGTACTTTACAGGAGATTTACGATTTCATTTTCTAACGTCAACACAAAACTTAAAAGTTATAAAATTAAATAATTGCGCCATTTTTTCATTTCATGCCTGATTGGCTGTATTGGTTGCCATTTGCCAAGTTTTTATCCAAAAAATGGTCGACATAAAAAATCATTCATTTCCTTGATGCAACTAAATTATTTAAAATCGTCCTGTAGAAAAATAATTAATTTTGAATGTTTCAGTTTTAAAACTTTCATTAAATATTTGACAATGCCCCCAGCCAGGAAATTGCCAATTTTGCAGACTGCATTCGTGACTGACTTCGTGTCCATTGGATCCGTTTTCATACTTTCATTGGGTTCCGGTCAGTGTAAAACAGTGGAACCGTCACCATGGCACTCATCTCATCACTGAAGATTTTTTCGCCTTCAACTTTGACCACCGCCCAAAATGCTCTTTCGGTCTCGTCAAGAAAGTACGTATCTGTTTTTGTATGAATATTTATGAAACATTGATAGCGGACGCTCTATATAATGACCTTGGATGGCCTTGAATCATTGGTTACTCATTCTCTTTAAAAATTACAGTTCATCATGGTGGTCTCATGTTGAGATGGGACCTCCTGACCCTATTTTGGGAGTTACTGAGGCATTCAAGCGTGACACTAACCCCAAGAAAATGAACTTGGGTGTTGGAGCATACCGTGATGACAATGGAAAACCATTCATCCTGCCTTCTGTGAAAATGGTATTAATTCATATTACACTCCTTGTTTTGCATTTGTCACGATTATCCATTGTCTAATATACAGGCTGAAGCTGAAATCGAGAAGAAGAACATGGACAAGGAGTACTCCCCAATTTCTGGTAGTCCAGAATTCTGCAAAGCCACAATCAACCTTGCCCTTGGAGAGGACAATGAATGGACCAAGAACGGCTTGGTTGGTTTGCTTATAACCAGAAAAGATTTGTTATTCTTTATAACTAATATATTTTAAAAATTGTTATTTCAGAATGCTACAGTGCAAGGAATTTCTGGAACTGGTTCCCTTCGTATTGGTACATCTTTCTTGTCTGCTTTCTTCCCTGGCAACAAAGACCTTTACATGCCAACACCTACATGGGGTAATCACGTTCCTTTGGCAAAGCACGCTGGTTTGGGAGTCAAACAGTACCGGTACTACGATCCCAAAACATGTGGTTTTGATTTCCATGGGGCTCTGCAAGATATTGCTGTAAGTTGTAAATCATTTGGTTTCCCATAATTTTATTAATGCTATTTGTATAATTCACTATTTACAGAAAATTCCTGAACGTTCAATGATTCTTTTGCATGCCTGTGCACACAATCCTACTGGAGTCGATCCTAAACCAGAACAATGGGCTGAAATGTCTAAGGTCATTAAGGAAAAGAAACTATTTCCTTTCTTCGATATGGCCTACCAAGGATTTGCATCTGGTAAGCATACATCATACCTAATTAAATATCCGAAATATTTTTACATTATTTTGTATTTGTTAGGTGATATCGACAAAGATGCTACCCCTGTGAGGATGTTCTTGAAGGACGGACACCAGATCGCCCTTTCACAATCGTACGCCAAAAACATGGGCTTGTACGGCGAACGTGCAGGAGCTTTCTCCCTAATCTGCAGCTCCAAAGAGGAAGCTGCTGCCACCATGTCGCAGCTAAAGATCATTATCCGTCCCATGTATTCTAACCCACCGGTCACTGGTGCAAGAATTGCCACAGAGATCCTTACCAACCCATCCCTACGTTCCCAATGGTTGAAAGATGTGAAAGGCATGGCTGATCGCATCATTTCAATGCGCCAACTTCTACGTTCCAACTTGGCCAAAGAAGGATCATCCAGAGATTGGGCTCACATTACCGATCAGGTTTTTTTTATAAATTTTTTTGTTATCGTTTGATTAAATATTATTTATATTTTATTTACATTTACAGATCGGTATGTTCTGTTTCACTGGAATGGCACCTGCCCAGGTAACTATTCTCTATTTCTAATTCATTCATTTTCACTTTTATATTTCATTTTAAAAACATTTCAGGTGGAGAAATTGACCAAGGACTTTAGCGTTTACCTAACAAAAGATGGCCGTATTTCAGTTGCTGGAATCACGTCAAAGAACGTTGAATACTTGGCTCACGCAATCCATCAAGTAACGAAGTAAAATTCGTGAACTCTGCAATCCATCTCGTCCCTCCGCTGATACTCTAGAGAACGTATTCGCGTTTATAAACTAGTTGCATCAATAGTCAACTGTCGGATCACCACGGTATGGAGACCTACAATCGCCCTTTGGATCCCCACCAACACTCCACAATGGATGTTTTTCCCCTTCTGACTTCCCGGTTATATAATTATTTCCTCTTTGGTAATACTTTATTGGTTATGGTAGTCTTCGAACTTTTAGCGATTGGAAAAGATGGTCACCACTGGATTAAAAACATTTGAGTATGTCTTTACGTATGTACAAACCTGGCCATGAATACAGATGGTGACAGTCTTGTCGGTTGACGACCCAATAATTCAAATTTCTTGGGGATTCATTTATTTTCTTTGATTGTACTTTTGAGACATGGGTAATTGTTACGGAGACAGGATTAAATGTTAGATTTTAATTTATTTGTCGAGTATTGATGTAGTGAGGAAGGTTTTTCCACTTTTAAGCCGTTGTGGATTGTAGCCGCCTACTTCGTGATTTGTGACGGCGATCTTCTACTTCCGTTCGTCTTGAACCTATTGATTAACAGTGTGATATAGTAGGGATTTTTAAAGAAAAGATTAACAATTTAAACGTACTTATGTAACGTGATGAAGCTCGTTGACTGAACCTGGACGGTGTAGGAGGTGGAACAGACGGTTTTGGTGTTGGAAGAGGAGGACGGATGGAAGGAGCTGATGAACAACTCGTTGATCGAGTGTGTTGACTTGTAGCCGGACGCGATCTTTCCAATCCACCCCAATCAAATTCTTCTTCCTCGACATGTTTCCATCTGGAATTAGATTAATTTGTTGGGAATTGAATACTAATTGAATGAATCTTTCAATTGAGCACCTGTTGCGACAAGATTTTATGAGGAGTGTGATAATAGCTGCTGTTCCAGCTGTGATCCATGCGATTAGTAACCATAGAAGAACGCCTTCAACGCAGAGGACAACTGGACTAGATAAATTGTTATTTTCGGCCAGTGTGACAGTTGGTGCAGTGCGATTGATGATGCTATTCGTCAAGTGGTTTCCTTGCATCCGTGTAGAGTTCCTGATATGAGCTTGGAAGAGATTGGGTGTCCCATTCGGATGAAAAGCGGAAATTGGTAATTTTGACATTGTAATTTAATCCTAATCTTCTTCTGTTTGATTCACAACTCCGCCAACTAAACTCTTTTCTTTTTGCAAAGCAAATCATGCGCACTTTCAATTAAATCACAGGCCCAACCAATTCTAACCAAAGGCGGAACTCGACTGGACATCCGTACGGTCTCGACTCGAGAGGCAACCGCGTTTGGGCTACTCAGCGGGAAGTACCTCGGACTGTCTGCAAGATTTCAGAGAAAGAGAAATGCATTTTTTCTTTCTTAACAGCTTGTCCCGCAAGATCGTCCCCAGAGTGCCAGCTGCTAAGAGGTAAGTACATGCGTACACTAACGTGTGTGTTTTGGTGCTGGAAAATAGGAAATAATCATCATAAATGAGACTTGTTTGTTGCAGCATCGCGTTTCAGCCAAGGGCTATTTTTTAAAGTAGTCAAAACCCGCTACGGTTCATCGCAGCATCCTCTTTATCTTAATCTCTTTTTTTTTTCTAAGATTTTCCAGCGACCTCACTCAAGTATTTCGCTTCCGAGTTTTAATAAGTAAAACTTTATTTTAAATAAGACATTTAAGGAAATGTACAAATCAATGGAATGGATGATGTTAAAAAACTTTCTTCTTCCGCAGATGAAAAGTGCAATAACATTTTGCCAGTCCATAGAACTTTACGAGCACTTAACGAATTTCCATTTTTGGAATGTAAATGCCGTTCTTACTTATATATCAGATCCATTTGGAAAATTACCAACTTATCGTCCGGCCAATATAAATTCCAAGACATTTACCGCTAAAAATTATAAAATCTCATTTTGTTTAAAAGCTTTTGTATTTGCTCGTCTCCCATTTACAAATAAGTGTGTACATTCGAATTCACTCGGAATTGAACTGCGAAAAACAATGTCGGGATTGAGTAATTAAAGAGGTGGTGACGGGAGTCGACGAAATTCGAGCCTATGTAGATTATGATTTTGTGAAACGTTGATTAACTGCATGTTATTGGCCTCGCAGAATAGGATATTTGATTCGATTGCGATGTTTACGTAATCGATTTCCTTTCAATTTGGCGTTGATCATGTGTTTGGCGAAACAGGAAGCTGCAATCCGATCGCACTCGCAAGTCATGTCTGCGCACCTGTCACCTGTTCTAACTGCAACAACAACAGAGAAAAATGATGATTATATATAGGCACACTGGTGATGAGATTGCAACAATAACAAATTTTTAACTTTGAAAAACTTTGAATCAAATTGCTGTTTGTACGGTAACGTGATGATTAAAGAGTTTGATGAAAACCCGTTACGCATTTCGATCAAATAAATTGTCTAAAAGAAACCACAACAATGTGGTGAGTCTAAAAGATGGATGTCATCATTTCTTCCTGCACCTATGGGTCCGCAGCTTTTTTACAGTTTGTTTGAAATGATTCCGGAAATAAAAACAGATTTAAAAGACAAATGAAGATTCCCATCTTCGGTTATTTTTCCCCCTCTAAATCGATTTAATCAAAATTTCTTGTATACCAAAATGGGTTGATAGAGATAGGAACCGTTTTCTTTACGGTGTCGGGCTAAAATTTGAATTCACCGCGCTCCCTTAAAGTGTCGGAAATATTATCCACCTGCTGCTGTTGGGTAGACTATTTTGAGTGTCGACACAGCAGATGGTTGAGCACCTCATCAAATTATACACACAGGATTTTCATCTCGCCCTCTGGCTCCAATATTTGGCCGAGTCGAAAGGTGAACGGTCGGGAAAAAGGTGTTGATGAACCATCAACAGCATATGTAAATTCTGTACATTATATTATGAAAGAAATATGAAAACGGGATTGAACTTGGAAGAAAAGAGAAAAGAATTTCGAGGGGAAAAAGAAATGTCCCCAGCGAAAGTGGCCGGGTTTTCACGTCACTCTACACATTTTTCTTTTTGTTGTTATTTTTGTTTTTATCCTTGTAATGAATTTTGTTTTTCTCTTTGAATACTTTCTTCTTTTCTCTTTTTCTATTTAAATCTCTTCTTCCTGAAACACTGGTTTTGGGGCTTAAGTATCTCTTTTCGAAAGCCGCAATATAATTATTATTAAAAATGATTAATTTAGACATTCATTTTTTTAAAAACGTACGGCAGTAAGCTTGTTTCCGGTCCTCTACCCATCGCCAAGCATAGTGAACCTAGAAATAATGTAATTTTTTTTTCAATTGAATTCATTTAAATTTTAAAAAAAGTAAAAATTTTGATTTTATACTGAATATGGAGTTTGAAAAATGCCTTTGCACGGAAGTTTTTCCACGTCTCCGTAGCATTTGTCGTGAGTCATGCTGCGATCGAGATAAAGATCAATGATTGCATCATATCAGATTATGATAATTAATTATGCAAATTATGTACCAGCATTGGTCGATGTTATCTAACGCTGGTCCCATACCACCGGATCCGCACCTGCAATTCATTTGATTAAATATATATCACGATTTTCATTATTAAGATGCCATCTAGTAGTCGAAAATAAAACCGTGCCAAGGAAATAAAAAGGTCGTGATTGAACCATTTGATTTCCAATCCAATTAAAAAATGAATCAACGGATGACCATGGAAATCAATTAGTTCATAAAAGGCGACGTAAAGAAACCCGAGATTTTGTTTATAAAAACTTTCTATTTTTTTTTTTAAATTTCGTACCAATTTCCGTAATATAAGAGACGCAGAGGACTGGCGCGCGTGTAAAGGATTACCTTGAACATTCAAAAAAGGTTATCGTTAATGGCTGAATAACATCAAACTCTCTCCCCCATTAATTTCTCTTATCTCCTCCAACAAAAACAAAATTGAATAAATCGAAAATCAATTCTCATTTATAGAACGGGGGGGGAGAACTAAAATCCTTACCATGCCACCGAATTGAGGAATGCTGCGTCGTTCAACCTGCCAAAAGCATCAACACGTTATCTCTTTCTACCTTAAGTCATCTACCTCCTCCTCCTCCCATTGTGCGTAAACAACAACAACAACAATCATACACAATAAAAACCAGTCCAACAAGTTTTTTCGTGAGCCGGAAGGGAACAAGAAAAAAGACAACCCCATAGTGCATACGTATTATACTAGATAACGCACTAATCACAGTGCTGCTGGTCTCAGATAGGATTTGATGTGACACAGCCAAAGGCAACTCGAGAAGGTAGATCAGAATTAGACCCAGACCGAAAAAAAGAGATAAGAATTTTTTTTGAGTGGATGGAATTTTTTTCACGGGAGCATTCCTTTTTTTTTTTTTGAAAGCCTAGCGTGACAACTGTCTCGTATATATTTTCGTGTGTTGTCCTCGTCAACTTATAATGAACTTGTCGACGAGGAAATGACAGAATTTCGAAAAAAGTGAAACGTGTCAAAATAAGAAACAAAACTGAATAATTTCCCCGTAGATATACGTACTACGTGTATTGCAACACGACATGCAAATAGTGTTTGTGTGTGTGTAAAGGAAATTGTTGGTCAGTGTGTTTAGCGAAGAAATCAGGAAAAAAAAAATGGTGATGTAATAATAATTTTGGAGTTATAGTAATTTTAGTGCTGTTATTGTACTACCATGGGTAAGTCGTTCATAATCATTTCACCGTCCATCATGACGAAAGGTGTCCGAGTCTGGACGACCTCGATCGTGGCTGACGTTTCCTCGGCTTCACCGTTAACCAAATGATTTCTCCTTCTTTGGCGGTTGAGATTTTCACGGAGCAAGTTGACCAATTCGACGGAATTTGAAATCGGTGGACCGAGCTGAGCAGATCCAGGCCGTTGAAATTGATGATGTCTGCGATTATTATTATGACGATGACTTGATCGACCGAAGAATAAAGCTCGAGCTTCCGGCTGCTCTTCGGATGTACTCCGTAACACTCTCAGATGGATATGTGAGTCAGCGAACCGTGACCACGACTGTCCAGCAGTCAGGTTGTTATCATCGCCGTGATGATGGCCGTTGTTTGTTGTTGTATTGCCTTCACTGCTGGTACTAGATGAATCGCGACCCTCTAGGCTAATGTCTGGATTCTCTTCCGGCTTGGCCAAATATGATAATATCACGGAAAGGAAAGCTTGTCGCTGAACCTGCAGCGATTCGGCGGCGACCAGCGCCGATGGTGTCATGAACGATGACTCGGTTGACGTCACAGTCATGTTATTATTATTTCGACTGTTTTCAGCAATCTGTTTCACCAAATGACGAATTTTGATCGATTCCGTTGTATTACCTCCGACTGCCAACACCACGAGAACTGTAAGGACGAAATCATTTGATTTAAAATTAACAATTCTATTATAGAATTTAAAATGTGTCAAAACTTACGTAAAATTGCCGATATGAACCGCTTCTTTATCCTTGGATATTCGAACTTCATATTGTTGAATATTTTAGAAAATGTGATGATTATTATTTTTTAAAATTTAACACTTTGATTTTGTTTGTTGTGGAGCGTCAGAAATGGACCACCAGTCACAACGGCGATCTGATGGCTTCTCTTCTAAAGAAATAAGAAACCTACAAGTCTGTTGAAGAGAAAGAGAGCTCAAACAACAATAACGAACGAAAAAGAAAGAGAGAGAGAGAGAGAGAGACGTCCGATAGAAGGAAAAGTGCAGCTCGTCTCTACCAGTCCGTGAACTGAAAACTGGAAAAAAGGGGGAAAAGCAGCGACTCGCCGACTCCAAAAAGGAGAAAGTGAAACTCCGACTTCTCTCTCTCAGCAGTATAGACACTACACTAGTATATTAGTCATTGATCACACACTCAAAGTAATTGGAAGATGGTCGCTTTTCTACAATATATAGTACTCGTTATTAGTTGATATGTAAAGGCGTAAGTGATTCCTAGCGGAACGTGACGAAAAAAGGGAGATTTTGTGTATACCTATATGGGTAGTACGAGGGTTTTTTTCCATTCACACACAAGAACCAATGACCGAAATATATAGGTAACTAGGTGGATACGGATGGACGGATATCCCGTTATTAAATTGTCCTTTTAATATGAATATGTACCAAATTCTGATTTATTTTTCACTTTCCATTGGGTTAACTATGTATTACACAACTCAATCAGTCATCAAATGTTACAACTTTCTTTATAATCAAAATGTATTTGTACGTCATCAGGAATGACCAGTTTTGTTGTCTGAAGAAATGTAATAATTATTGCGCATTTGATTTCTTTTAAAAATTCATCGCTATATATTCTTTCTAAAAGAGAAATTATCGCAGTTGCCTTTTCATTCTCTAACGTGTGTGTAACGTGCATATACGCAACAACAACAAACTTTCTCTCAAAATAAAAAAGGAAAATTCTCTCATCTACGTGCGCGATTTCTCCTCGGACGCCGATTGACTTTTATTCTCTTTTGGGAGCTGGTGCTGGCAAATCTCCTGGATTTTTTTTTTCATTTCCGCAACCGCCCGGTGTGGATTGAGTAAACAAAAAACCACTAAAAGCAAAAATAAAAGTGATTTGACATGAATTTGCTTTCCCTTTTTGATGCAATTCCGGTTGCGATTTTCTTATAAATCAAAATTGATCATTTGTGTATTTTTCATAAGGTCATTGACCAGAAACTTTTGATTATTTCGCGAGGATGCTGACACATGCCTTTTAGAAGGCCTCGAGGATACAGACATTCACGCAAGAGTAGAGGGTGCGGCACTCCATTCATCCGCAGCAGCAGCAGCCAGGAATGTTTTTGAAACAGACCAGTGCGCCAGGTGTAAAAGAAGAAGAGGAAAAAAAAAATGTTGCATTGAACCATCTGTCGGAATCAATTTGAAATCAGGCAAATATAAAGTTCAACCATTCACGCCTGGCCGAATTCAATACATCACAAAAACCACCATTTTATTATAATGGTTGCTTATTATTATTATTATAGTCAACAAAGTTTTATTTATATACTAATTTGAATTGTTGTTGTTGTTGTCTTTAGGGTTATGCAGCGTATCAATAAGCAACAACCGGATGCCAACAACAACAAACGCTTTTTAAGCCGTCGTCCGTACTACTATAATAATCTTTTTTTTTTTTAAACAGAAAAATAAATGGCGTATAGAATCGCTTTTGTTTCGGCTCTTTATGTGACGCTGTTCCACCATGACCATTTTGTTCCGGCTGTTTTGAAATATCTGATTATATTCCAAACAGGCTCTTTATTATTATTTAGATTCGATGAATCTTTAGCTGGCACATATATATCCGCGCTGCGTGTTTAGCTGCTTCAAACAATGATAGATATCCGACCATCAACTGTGAAAGATGGATCTATCGTTCCCTTAAGGAGGGGACTAAAACTGTAAATACTTTACCGAAGAGAAGATTTATAATTCTGTGTTCAAATGCTGTTGGCTGTGGAGGCTCCTTGATGAAGCTATAGCTCCTAGCTACTAGTAGAAAGAAAGAAAAAAAAATCCGGTATTAAAATTTGGCACGACGACAAGAGCTCCCTCTTCTTCTTCTTCTTCTTCTTAGCACCGAGAGACGTTATTTCAGTCCACCTCTTGAACTCGACTCTTTTTGTCACGCGTGAGCCATTAGACGCAGTCTGAGACGAGGAAAAATAGATACATATATACAGACACTCGAGGGAAGGATAGGGAAACAGACGTTACAGCAGTAAGGAACAAGATCACGTCGTCGGTCAGGTTTTATTTTTTTTTTGCGGTCGTTCTTATAGCGTTTCGTGTTGTTGTTTTTTTGGCATGTCATTATTTCTCCAGTTGAAAGAAATCTACCCAGCCATCTGATAATAACCGAAATCATTTTCTTTGTGGTATTTATTTTATTATTATTATTTGGTTTTTTATTTTATTTTCTGGGTTTTTTTTCAAAGTCGTATATTATTATTTTTTGTAGATCTGGCAATCGTACAAAGTTGAATAAATCATCGCTAGGTGGCTCTGCACGTGGTCCAAGTTTGACATTTGGTTGGAATAAAAAAAAATAAGTTTCTCATTTCTCCTTGGGGCTTGTGCTGGGTAGTGCTACTACACTGTAGCTGTGAATATAAAGGAAAAGAGGGGAAAAAAAAGAGTACTACAAGAAGAAGAAGAAGAAGAAGAAAAAAAAAAGGTGGGTTTGTTGCCTTGTTCTGGGCCGGGTGTAAATGCTGTGCTGTCATGTAAAAAGGAAAGAAAAGCCCTGCGGAATTGGAAACTCGACCGTGTTTGCAATCAGAGAGTCTCCTTCTCTCCAACTGTGTGTGTTGTGAGCTCAGAGTGTCCGGCAGCGGAGTAATTAGACGCTCCGAGAGTTGCTGGCTGTGTTAAAAGAAGAAGAAGTCAAAAAAAGGGTGTTCTTCTCTCGTTCGTTCGTTCGTGCCAGTCACGGTGCACACAGAGTGTGAAACGGCGTGTGTGTGTCTGTGTGTGGATATGACATTGATTTTGTGGTGAAAAACTAATCAGAGAATGACGAAGGCAACCGATCTAGTTGACTGACGCCAAAAGGTATCAATGAGATTTATCAACAAAAAAAGATTAGGTTGTGTGTTGTTTGTCTTTTGATTTGCAGTTTCCCATATCTACGGTCTGTTGTGTTTGCCCTCAGTCCAACGCCTCCCCCTAAGTACTCCATGCTCAAAAAGTTTTGGACTATATCTTCAGGGGATTCAACGTTTCTTTACAAATCAGTGCAATGAACCCTTTTTCTCAGATTTCTGCCTCTATTTGGATGTGCATTCTCATCGTTTTAGTGGCTGTCAAGCTGGGTTAATGTCAATCCTCACTTCTGCTCGAACTGCAATCAATATCCACCAATCCCCTTCTAAGTCCCAATGCTCGTGTCACACCAGTTATGCAAAGTGTCACAGCCAAAGCTCTTTGGCAATGCTGAAGTCACTCATCAATGTAATTTGATTGGTTGGACTTGAGCTACTGCGATCCAGCAATCATTGGGGTGTGGTGGCTGATTTGGGTCTATTCGCAGTCCATCCCTTATCTTGTCTGACTGTGTCTTTTTGATCAAAGGTAATCCATACTTGGGATGGATTTCTACCCTGATTTTACGATCGTGATATGTTTCCGTACTCTCTTGTGAAGCTCGCGACATCCAGCTTATCGATCCATCACTGATAGCTTCGAAAATCTGGTCACATTGTGGCCGGGCACACGATACGTACATGTTGTGTGTGTTTTTTTTTGTGTCTTTCTCAGAGATGGGAGGGGGGGATTTGACCAAAATACGGGTAGACAATACAAGTACCCTGGCAGCTCTACCTGTAATGGGACCTTATTCCACTCGGCCACCCACGCCACCTTAACTACCCACCCACCGGGTCCAACAACCACATAGGCTACAACTACTATATATACTACTACCTCCTTTTTTTGTTATTTTATAACATATAACGGGCAGTGGAGCTTTGGCCCGAATTCATCCGTGCGCAGTGGAACTTCCGGATGGCTTCAGAAACTTGCAACATAAGTTTAGCTCGTTTAAAAAAAAAAGAAAGAAATATATATATTTTTTTTATGTTTCTTTTGTGAACAACAACAACTACGTCATCGACTATAGAACTACATCACGATGGCCGAGAGCTCACATGTCCTGCACATGTTTTGGGGCATCTCATTTTTTTGTTTTAAGTTTGCGTTTTTTTTTTCCTATCTATATTTTAAAAGCGCGAAAAAGAAAAGGAAGAAAAAACCGCACACAGTTTAACAGCCCCTCAGTCCGTCCTTTGGGCTATTATAGTCGATGGTGGTGGTAAAAAACAAATGAAGGAGAACCAGACTGGCCAGTTTTTTTTGTCTTCTTTTGTCTGTTATGTGAAAAACTATTAACATATTTTCTATCCGTTTTGTACGTTCAACAGGTTGACATTTGTCTAAAAGAAGAAAACACAATTGCAACATTGGATAACAAGACACACTTTTGAAGAAGAAGAAGAAGAAGCTCTACTCTAACTATCGACTTGTGAAAACTCAAAAGTTGTCGACGACAGCAAGGAGAAGCTTAGAAATGTCATCGTCCGTTCGGGCCGAGTTCATGAGCCGGCCCGGTCGCCATGTTAACCAACAACCACAACAACACGGTCAACATCGTGATAAGGTGAAAAATTTGAATCAACCCACCAACACACTTTCACTTTTATTTTACTTTTTTTTTTAGATAAAACAGAATTTAATTAGAAATTATGTGTGTGTGTCAATGACGTCACGACGCTTCGTGAGGTCTTGAGAAACAAAATCGAATCATACGGATGGCATAGCTCTTTCTTTCTCTCTTGATGTCGGCTGTCTCTCTCCTTGATGTTATTCATTTGATGGATAACGAGCGTTGTATTGTAAAAGTGCTCAGGGAACTTGTTTTTCTTTTTTCTTACACGCTCAGCTGCTGTGATTGGGTCATTGTTTACGCGCGGACCATTTTGTGCTGCTCGTACCCATGAGATAGAAAAAAAAAGAAACGCAGTTTTTCTACTTTTGGGGGTCCTTGTTTTTTGTTTTTTTTATGTTTTCTTGCCTATTTCATTGGGACGACGGCGGCGTCCTGACCTCAAAACCGTAACGCTTGACTTGAGTCAACGGACGACGGTTGCCTAGTGGCGGTGTCGTCGCCAGGCGTCGCGGTCCACTTGGCATCGTAAAGAAACGCCTCGTTGAATTCATAGAAAAAAAAAACAAAGCAAATTTTTAAAAAAACATAAAATTCCCTTTTTTTTTGTCGAAAGATTTTTATTATTATTATTCTTAGGAAAGAAACAAAACAGGAAACTAATGGAACGTAATAAAAACGCGCTAAAAGGGGTGGAGTTTGATTCAGTTCATTAGTTTATTCCTTCCTGCATGTAAATTTTGGTCTCAAAAGAGATGTAGAAAATCTGTACAATTCAACGATTCTATTTCTAGTCTTGTCTCAGCTCTTTAAACGCAATCTTGGTTACACTTATTGATACACATTCTTTGATAAAGAAAACCACTATATCCGTGTGTGTGTTTGATTGTGTCAACAGCCGTTGGGAACCGAAACAAAAACTGGTGTAGTGAGATAGAGATTAAAGGGAGGGATGACTATCGGACGCTATGAAATCAACAGCAGTCGAACATTCGTTCCGCCAACGAGATGGTGTTCGTGGTTGGTTTCTTTGTTCCAATCACCTTCGAGTGTGTTCACAATTGGCCAGTCTCACCAGCAGCAACCTCCACCTCCTTTTTCTTCTTCAAAGAGTTTCTCTTCTAACATCCAACTCGTCAGTCACCGTTGCTACAGTCAAGACGAACAGTCGACGGTATTGCGCCAGTGTTGTTTCTTTTCCTTTTAAAAAAATTTCTTATCTTTCCTCTGGAATAAATTATATTGGCATCTGGATCGTTACGTAACGAAAAGTTTGTTTAGATTTTGAATCTTTTTTTTTAAAGACTGGGCCCCCCGTTTCATTTTAGTTTTTATCACATACTCCAGCTGGTTGGGTTATCACAGAAAATTTTGTGTGTGTTGTGTGTTTGTTGTAGCGGTGACGTGCCACCATTTACCGTACGTTGCCCTAATCTGTGGAATCCACATTCCAGACTTGTGTTTTGTTTTCAGGTCTTTTAACAGCAGGAGACCTGTGTGAAATCTAGTGGATATTTTTGGGATGATCGCAATTGATTGGCTCTGATAGTAATTAGTGTGTGTAATGTTGTTTATGGTTGATTCCACAGGGCCGGTCACTTAGCCAACACTCTAACGGTGAAGACGGTCAACAATCTGCTAGTACGGCCAAAAGTGTCGTCGGGGCCAAAGTCTCCCAGCTGGCCCATCTTTTTCAAAGCCGCTCCAAGACGGAAGAGTCAGGAGCAACTTCACCTAACGCTGCTGCGGTTCCTCCAGTGTCTCCGACCTCGTCCGTCCCGCTCCCCGTTGCCGCTCCGCTGCCGACTGCTGCAGTCGTTGGCGGCCGCACGAAACCGTCCAGCCGCAGCGAAACCGACAAGGAAACAACAACTCATCAAGACGTAATAATAATAATAATAATACCGTGCAATTACTCTGTGAACGACTGGAAAAACAACGACATTATCTTCTTTCTTTTTTTTTCAGGGTCCGACTTTGGGTCCAACTGTCGTGCGGACGGAAAGCCAATTGGCGCGGTTCAATACAGCCAGAGCTTTGTTTGAAAAGTTGGGCTTTGAAGATAAGAAAGACGCGTCTAAGGGTAGTGTCACGCTCGAAAAGAGTTTGAGCGGACGGTCGAGTCGCGTTGGTAGCGAAAGTTCCAGGCATTCGCATTACTCGTCACGTTCGCCATCTCCGCTGTCGACGGAGCAAAGGCACCAATCAGCTCCTGGCATTCGAACTGGACGCTCACCGTCGCCCAACACGACACCGGTGTCGGATCGCAACCGAGGAAGTTCGGTGGATGCGTTGCGCTCCGCTCGGACGGAACGCAAACTACCCACAAACGGCCACGAACACAAAATGGAGACGGTTCAAGTCCAAGTGGTTAACAAAGTGGCCACGCCTCCTAGCAAACCCGAACCACCAGCCAAGACGGATAAAGCCCGAATTTCCAGTAAAGAATTGATTGAGAAACAGAAGAATTGGATCCAACATTTCAAAGGAAGTTCCAAACCGACGGTACAGGTTCAGAGTAAACCCAATTTGAATCAGGAGGCCATCAACCGGATCAACAGCGAAAAGAAAGGACCATCTCCACTGCCAGCCAATTCGCCCATCAGTAATGAAAAAGAAGCTTGGGTCAAAGAACGTGCTGGATTGCTATCGGGTTGGATGGCGTCACCGGCGGCTGTACCTCTTCCAGTTTCTCCTACACCTCCTACGGCCAATAACGTCACAGAGTCGAGCAAGGAGAGTTCCTATTTCCTTTCGGCCCGTCAACGCTTTGAAGCTCAAACCAAGTTGACGGAACGAGTCACAAGTATCACTACTTCTTCTACTACTACCTCTTCCAACCGGATCATCAATCAGTCGGTTGATAATCTCAACGAATCCTTTGAAATCCGGAGTAATAGTAGCAACAGTTCACACTCTGTCCGCACCGTCGAACTTAACGAGACGATCAGTCTCAACAAATCGTTTCGATCCACATCGGATGAAACGCCAATTCCTTCCGTCGAGCAGCTGGAAAAGGAAGATGATTCCAGTTCGAAAAATGGCAGCCGTGGAAGCGATTTGCTCAGCACAGATAGTGGCATCGTTGTCCTTCCAGTTGAAAACGTGACGACCGAGAAGGTGATAGAAGAAGCACTAGACCGGATCGACTGTGAGAAGTCCATATCTCCTCCACCTGTTCCTGCTGGGCAAGTTTCTCAGTCTGAGAAGGCAGCGGTATCGCTCAACAACAGTCTCCAGGAGAACGAGGAGGTTTTCTACGACAATTCGGTGACCAGTGCCCGTTTCGACGAGTGGCAATTGCGTACACCCACCCAGCTGGATGATTCGCCCGTTTTCAAAAGCGCCACCTTGGATTTCGATGCTCTTGTCTCTGATGGAGACGAAGCCAAACAGTTGGAACCCGATGACGAGGAACTCTTCCGCACCAGTTCAGAAATGTCGGAAACGGATCTGTCGCCACTCAGTAGTCCTCCGCCGGAATTCAGTAAAGATGCAATCAGTCCAGCACCTCCTCCCAGTACGTATAAATCTTTGTCATTCATTAGATTTGATTTAACTTTTTTTTGTTTTTTCCATTTCCAGTCATCGTTCAAACGAACAATGTTGAGGATGACTTTGAAGAGCCTGCTGCACCCATCATTCTAGCGCCAATGGTTGAAAACAGCAACCGTTACGTCCTTCAGCTGGATGGTTTCTCTGATATGCTGGAATCATCAGATGACGCTGCCGTTGATAGTCTAGAGCCGGAATTGGTTGAAATCGCCAGCAGTCACGATCAATCGCATCCGGAATTGGAAATTGAAGACATTCAAATGACGATGGAACAACCGATAATTGTCCAGCAAATAATTCTTCCGTCCAATCAAGCGGCGGAAGAAACAGTTGCGGAAGAGAACGAGATCTACCTCCGTCGGCCACAATTTCGCGTCGACGTGGAATCGTCAGATGTGGAATGTGATTCCGACGAACTTTTAATGACATCCGAAGAGGCCGACAGTCTTCTGAGTTCCAGGTAATGAATGACTCTGCTCTGCACAACGTAACGACTTGTTAAATGTTTTAATAGCTCCGAAAAATTCCGACTTGTTTGGTTGCACTGCTGTTCGCTGTTGTTGTTGTTGTTAGCAATGGCGTCTGAATCTTCTATTTGTAGCCGCTACTTGTGTTTTTGGCATTAGTCTTTTTTTTATTTTTCTCCTTTTTTACAAGTCGTCAAATTTATCTTTTAACCTACTTTTGTTTTTTATTGTATTTTTCCTGTTGCGCCTCTCTCCCACGTACACACAACGCCTGCACGTTATTTCTGTACACTGGAACTCTGGCCTTCCTATTCCGCACATCCGTCGTGGCACACTCTTCCTTTTCAATTTATTATTTCTCCTCTTTTTTTTTTTTAAATTTAATTTAAAAAAATTTCTTGGCATCTCGCAGAATTTTGGAAAAACGTGTCAAGTGAGTTGTTGTTCCAGGATATTTTTTTTCCCCTTTTTCTGTTGTTGTTTCTCTTTCCAAAAGAAATATTTTTTTCCTTTTTACTCCCGCGTGAAATGACTCACATGTTGTTTTACATTCCACTTTAGATCGGGACAGACGGCAACCAACGCCCATGAAGGCGAGTCCATCTCTTTAGAGCCGGACAGTTTGGAACCGGCGCCGGTCAACGCTGGTGGCAACAGCGGCAAATTGTTGTCTTCCAATCAGCAAGTGATGGGCAACAATAAAAGCAAATCGACGTTGGAAGACATCGAAGAAGTGTCTGTGAGCAATGTGACTGTTGCCGTGGCCGGCGGTGCTTCCATTTTGGATCAATTGGCCGAAGATGTGCCGTGGGCTGACGACGATTCGTGGCAGGCCCAATCAGAAACTCAAATTCAACAGGATGAAACGGACAAATCGGTGGCTCCAGTTGACGATACTTCCATGTCGACACCTTTCGTCGATGAGGACGGCGTTCATTACCTTCACGACGGCCATTATTGGTTGGAAATGCCTGGATTACCACCAGCCGAAGAGCCATCGGTGCCTCTGATCATCACCAACGGTGAACCTGAGCCGAGGAGTCGAAATATTCGAGTCCGTTTCAGTACAGATCCTATCCGAGGTGCGTGTTTTGTGATTCATTTTGGAACTTGTCCAGTGTCTGTTTTCTTTTTTGTTTCTGCGACATTTAAATTCTATTCTTGTCCCGTTTTTGACGTTCTACAGTCTACAGCACATTCTCCGTCAATGATTACGACCGACGTAATGAAGATGTTGACCCAGTTGCAGCATCCGCCGAGTACGAACTGGAAAAACGAGTGGAAAAGATGGACGTTTTTCCTGTCGAATTGATCAAAGGTCCCGAAGGATTGGGACTGAGCATTATTGGAATGGGCGTCGGAGCAGATGCTGGATTGGAAAAGCTTGGCATCTTTGTCAAGACGATTACCGACGGAGGAGCTGCGGCCCGTGATGGCCTCATTCAGGTCAACGATCAAATTATCCAGGTGGATGGCCAGTCGCTCGTCGGGGTGACTCAAGCCTATGCCGCTTCCGTCCTACGCAATACTTCCGGTCTAGTCCATTTTCTTATTGGACGCGAAAACGATCCCCAAAATAGCGAAGTGGCCCAACTCATCCGCCAATCCGTCCAGGTGAAATATGAATAGAAATGTTTCTTATATTTGAAATTTTAAACATTCGTCGAATGATTTATATTTCCAGGCTGATCGTGAACGTGAAGATCGACGACGAGCCATGGAAGCCGAATTGACACGTCATTTTATGAACAACGTGGCGGAAGAGCCTGACATGAGTTCTGGCGGCGGGCCACCTCCTTACGTCAGCGCTCCACCATCATACCACAGCAGTAATAGCGCCCCAGCATCTCTAGCGTCCAGCCATCCCGCTCCAGCCTCGCCGGAAGTCCCAGCTGTTGTCGCCAATTCCATCCCAGGTGTTCTCAACGCCCAGGAGGAAAGCGTCCAGGTTCTTCAACAAAAGCTCAAAGAGGTTCAAATTTAATTTATTATCAAATTCAAATTTTGCCGCACATTTACCAAACGAAAACTTCTCTTCAAATACGTCCCTCTATTACAAAACGAAAAAATCCAATGATGTGTATTGATTGAATCGCGCAGGCCGTGACCCGTTCCGTCAAAGCGGAAACTGAACTGCTCAGCTTGAAAAAGCGGGTAAGGAAAAAAAAAATAAAAATAAAAAGACGGGAAAAGGATTTGCAGTTTTTCCTTTTTTGTGATGCTCTTGGCCCACGACACGACGCACTTCTTTCCATTTTTGTTGTTGTATGACGCTGATTGGCTACGGCATGGATGTTTGATAACACTCGAGACGTTTTGACAGTCACACAGACGCCACTTTGAAAATTCCTAAATCTCACGTTTCGCATGTTTACATCTGAATTTTTTGCTTTTTGTTTTTCTTCCTGTTCTTGGGTGTCCCAGCTGACGGAATTGGAGGCCAATAGTCGACACCAAGAAGCCGAGTCCAGTAGTAACGTCCGAGAGTACGAACGAGCCTTGACTGGTGTCCAGCAGGAAGTCACTGCCTACCAAACCGTCCTGGCCCAAACTCAGGTTTGATTCAACATTTTTTAAAATGAATCCATAATGAAATAAAATTGAAATTTGTTTTTTATTTCACAGAGTCAATACAGTTCGTTGGAGGATAAATACAACAAAGCGAAGCAGATGATACGTGGAATGCAGGAACGTGAGCGTGAAGTGCTGTTGAAAGTGCGACATCGTGAAGCTGGATTCCACACGCTCCTTCAGGCTTTGCAACATCGAATGCAGCTACTGGAACTTCATTTGGTTGAAGCCCAGAGAGCCGCTGGTTTGCCCGTCTCTATCCCACCTCCTCCACCCAATCTTGGAGGACTCCTTTCGGTTGGCTTTGTCGAGACTTCGTTGAGTGACGTCACAGACTTGTCCATCCTTGATAGCAGCCAGACAGACTCTTCCCTGGCCGTTGAACTTAAAGAAGAATTGGACAGAGTAAGTCAATCCATTTTTTATTCATTTTCGTTCCACAAATTTCATTGAAAATTTTAAAATGAATGTAGGTGATCCCTCCGCATGAGCCGCTGGATACTTCAGCAGCCCGTGGACGGGCCGAATTGGCTTCTCGTGGTGGCATGGCTTTACGTCAATCGCCGTCTCAAGGACTCATCCGCCGATCCGGCGTAGGAGGAGGTGCCAGTATGTCTTCGACTTCGTCTTTGGAACACAGTTTCATTGAAGAATCGTCGCGATTGGATGTGGATTCGATGACGGAATCGACTGGCCACGACCGCTCTCAAGAGTCACTACAGTTCCATGAAGCATTTTTCGCTTCCACCTCGTCCACGACGACCAACGCAGGTCGATCGGCCGTGACCAGTCGACAGCAAGTCCAGCAAGTCTACTCGAGTAGTTCGCAACAGCAACAATACTATCAACAACAACAGCAAGAGGCTACACAACAACAACTTCAGCAGCAACAACTTCTACAGATGCAGCAAATTCAACAACAGCAAGCCCAACAACAACTTCAGCAACAACAGCTTCAACAACAGCAAGCCCAACAACAACAGCTTCAGCAACAGGCCCAACAACAACAACTTCAACAACAACAACGTCATTACCATCACTCGGCGACCGTTTCATCTGTCAAGGCTGAAGAGGTCCATCAGTCGACGACGACTTACTACCAACACGAGCACCAACATTTCACTACAACGAATAGCAGCAGCGCCAACAGCGGCGGTTACGCTAATGTCCAGCAACACTCTCAACCGCCTCGTTCACTGCCTCAACAACAACACGTCAACGAGCAATTGAAACAGCTGCTAGCCGAGCGGGAATTCTTGCGAGAACATTCCAACGTCAACTCTGGCGGAGGAGAACCGCCCATTGTTCCCAGTCGACTCCAGCCGGCCACTTCTTCCAATCGCAGCATGGGCAGAACAGCAGAGCAACAGCGGCCAGTCCCACCACCCCATCAACCACCCAATGTTTTCTATCCTGTTGGCAGCTCGGGACAAGATGGACGGCCAGCCCTCGACTCCCAGATGAGAGGTTCCATGCGCTCCAATCCAACCAGTGCTGCAGTCACTCCTGACGGCGGATCCCTAGGCGGAGTGGTGCGGAGTAACAGCGCCAGTGGAATGACAGATTCGTTGACGTCGTCAATCGTGTCCATATCGTCCAACTCGTCGTCCCACACTCCGTTCAACCAGTCGCCCGTTTCCGAGTGGAACGTGGAACACGTTGGCAATTGGCTCCGATCCATTGGTATGTTGAATTAGTTGTTGGCCATTCCATTGAGATCAAAAAAATCCAAATTTTGATTGTGTCGCAGGATTGGACACGTATACTGTTCATTTCGCCGCCAACGGAGTTCGTGGTGAAGAGTTGTTGACGATGGAGTCTCCCCGGATCAAGTTACTAGTGCCGCAGGCTGCCGAACGAGCCCGACTCAAGCATCGACTCAAGGAGCTCCGAGTGGCTGCCGATAAAGACAAGCGCAACCGTGAACGGGAGCGTAAAGAAAGGGAAAAACTTCAACGCAAAGCCGAGAAATTGGCGGAGAAAGCGTCCAGGAAGAAGTAAAAAGTAACTCGTTACTTTGTTGGCAACTGACCAAAAATTTGATTATTAAGGGAAAAAATGAAAGCGAAATCTTATTTCATTGCATTCCAATTAACTTAGACATTAGATAAAACAAAAAAAAACAAAACAAAATATTATGGGGCAGCTGCCACTATTTTATTTAAATTCATAATTTCTGCTTTAATTATTCGTCCCTTATTATTTTGTTGAATTTGTTTCAATCAATTTGAGTGTGAAACCCCGAATTTTTTTCTTTCGTCGGTTTTTAAACAAAAAAAAAACATTTTTTCTTGAAGTGATTTATTGTGTTTTTGTGGATGTGTGTGTAGTGGAAAATGAATCAAATGCTAGCGAGATTATTTGTCTTAAGATCTCCGCCTACCTACTTTATAAACTAGATCGGTGTGTGCTCTCCTCCCACTCACCTTATCACGTGCAAATAATTTGTATAGTGTCAATTGTTTTCTCTCGTCTTCTTTGCTCTCTTTAAATTTCCTCGTGTTTTCTCTCTCTTTAAATTGAATGTTTGTGTGTGTGTGTGTGTGTTTGACTTGTGACACAACCGGAAGGGATTCTCTTCCTGCAATCCTCGACTCGTTCAAGATCAAAAACCCGGATGAGTTTATTTTGTTTTTGAACTGAACTTTGAAATTTGTTCTTATTTTGGCTTAAATTCGTATATGGCGCCTTTTTCTACCCAACCTTTTTTTACTTCCCCATATTATTTACGTTGTAGCCTGTGCACTCTTTGTTATTCGATCGATGATTGCATCCTGCTGCTCTCTATCCCACCCCAATCTCTCTGTCTGTCTCTCTTCAAAAACTCTTGATATGAAAGAACAATTGTACAATTGGCATTCAGTGACGTTGTAATAAATGAAAAGGGTATTTTATCCGCTATCGTTTTTTTAGTATTATCGCAGAGTAGATTTAGAGATCCTTCTAAAGGAAATGCAATTTGTAATCTCGCCATAGAAGTTAGCCGCTAGATGGCAGCTCACGCAATGCATAGGCATAATCGTGAAATTCGTGATTCATTTAGAGTAAATAAATCAATTTTTAAAAATAACTTTATTAATTTGAACATAATTGAACAATATTCAAAAAAATATAACGGATTATTTAAAAAATGTTTCAAGACGTTTAAAATCAAAGTTAAATAGGAATCAAGTTGATAGCGAACGGTCATGTCGTCGCCCAAAGGTTATATAAGCCTCTGCCATTCTCCCGATATCAACACGGAATTTTTCAAGCGCTTTATCCAGCCTTTTTCTAACCACTTGAAAAGATGATCAATCCCAAGACAAAAGAACCTGCAGTAGAAATGCCACAGGAAACCAAAAAAGAATCCACCCGCAAGCGGGTTACTTTGAAAGTAATCCAACCCTGGCTTCCCTCCCATTGGTATCTAACTTTACGGATCGACGAAGGGAAGATCAGTAAAAAAATGGAGACAAGAATTTTGTCAACCCGAGATCCGGAGTGGAGTCCACCTTTGATATTCGATGTGGAGAACCCAAAAGATGCCGTACTTACCATCAAAGTGAAACGACTGTCTCTTTTTGGCTTACGCTCCTCAACATATGAAAAAACTAAAACATGCTTGTCCGATTTGATCAATGGAACGAATCAGGAGCTCCTACTGAATCTTAAAGCGGAGGTGACGGTCGAGGACCAACCAATCCCTGACGACCAACCAATCCCTGACGAAAAAGAAAAAAAAAAAAGACCTCCGTCAGGTCGAACAAAAGAATCAAAATAAAGAAGAGCCCCAGCCAAAGCAAATAAAAGAGCCAAGTTTTTGGGTTAAACATGGGTTCCTTCATTCAAAACACCGATACACCAGGCGACGTTTTGTGTGATAAAGAGAAAAAAAAAATGACCTAACCGTATGAGACCGTATGAGACCGTATGTTACCTATGTTACCGTATGATACCGTATTTGAATACAATAAAAAAAACTTAAATTTTTATGGACCTCTTGTTTTAATTCATTCAAATTGAAGAGGTGAGTAGTGTATCGCCGAAAAGTGCATTCAATTAATCAGAAATAACTGCAAAGAGTTGCAGTTGGTTGATAAGAATGTTATGTGGTGGTTAAAATGAGCCTGAACGTTTAGAGTCATTTGAATGATTTCAAATGATTCAATTCAGTTCACTTTTAAAAACGAATCAAGTGCCACATCGTTTTCTTATGCTAAATCAAAAATAGTTGTGATTCTTACTACCAGATGGCTATTTCTAGACGACAAGACATTCTGTTTACATTTATTTGTAAACATGATCACTTCATGACATGATGTTGAAAATGTGACAATGCATTTAATTTGTTGTTGAATTAGCAAAATTCTTTAATTAATTGTGTCCTCCATTACTACAAAGTGAACAGCTAGGTGTCTACGTCTTCTCTGCACGTCTGAAAGTAGTAAGTTTCTAAATAAAATATAAATTATTTCGTCAAGCAATCAAGCATAGCCCCAATTCCCTCTGATGAACTTTGATTCAAAATTCTCATTCATTATGAGTCATAGCACCTTGGTCAGTCTTGTGAAGTAATTAGCTAATTAAAATTACTAAATTACTAAAGATTTTTCGTTTACACTAACGTATAAGTCCAAAGAAACGTCTTGTATTCAGTGACCGTGGTATAAGAAAAGCGTATTTTTTACACCATTATTTTTTAAAAGTATCGACAATGTCATGCAGTAGAGATCTTTCTGAACGAAAAACACCATAGAATTGATTGGAGAACAGCCATGGATGAATGGGGAACAGATAAGATGGCCCACAGGTCTAGCGATGGTCCACCTGTCTTTAATTTCCGGTAATGACGGGAGCGTAGACACCGGAAATGTTGTTTACAATAATTCCTTTTTTAAATACTATAAAATTTGAATCTTCATGTCCGGTGACGCAATGAAGATCTCCATAATACCAGTTCTCTTTAGGAAATCATTTCCTAAAAAAATTCAATCCATTTTCGTGTATCTTTAATAAGAGTGAAAATCTTAAAATGTTTCTCTAATGTTATAGAATTAAAAGACAATCAACAATTTGTATAATTTTGGTTTTATATTTATGGTAAATTGAGACATTTAAATCGTTTACACAACTTCACACACGTTCATCTATCTAATCCACGCACCAATTGTTTCACACAAAGAAGAGAAGGACGAGGGAAAGAATACGGTCTCATACGTCATTTGGCATCATACGGTTTCCATTTTTTTTTTCTCTTTATCCCTCAAAACGCCGCCTGGTGTATCGGTGTTTTGAATCAATGAACCCATGTTTAACCCAAAAACTTGGCTTTTTTATTTGCTGTGGATGTAGAAATCCATTTGGGGTAAAAAAATCCTGGCTTTTTTTCTCAGGTTTTTCTAGGCTTTCTTTCCTATTAGGGCCTAGGGCGCCGAACTTTATTTGGGGCCCAAATGTAATTGTATGCAATGGATCAATTCCATGCTGCGATATTTCGCGCAAAATCAATTTGGCTTTTGATTTACGCTGGTCTCTTTTCATCTTGGCGAGATCCGGTTGATGGTTTTCCACGTCCACAATCTCCACCTCTGCTTTAAGGCCCGGTAATAGATAGTGAGTGGTTCCATTGGTTAAGTCTGATAGAAATGTGTAGCTGGAACCTATCGTGGAGCTCATCAGCACGCCAAATAAACTGATTTTTTTTATTTTGACAGAGATGACACCATATTCTGTATTGTCCACAGAGAACGAGAAGGGTTCGTTCCAATCTGAGTTGCGGGTTGATATTGTTTTTGTCTGGAACTTTATGCCATGGCTATTTTTCCCTTTCGCTCGTAATATAACAAAGCACTTCTTTGGTATCGATGCCGATTCCATCATTTTTAAAGTAATCCGCTTAAGTCCGCCTAGTTCCGTCTGGTTTGTTTCCGTCGGAATGGGTTCCAGCAGGTCTGCGTCATCTTGCTGTGTTAACCAGTCTGGAACTCGGCTCGGTCCAACACTTTGATTAGTGTCAATTCCATTGAGTCCAATTCCATCAGCCGAAAGTTTAGCGATTTCCTCTTCAAGCCTCTCACCTTCGATGTTTTCGGTTATTGTTTCCAGGACGGGCTTGAAAGGTTTCATTCTTACACGAAATCTGCTGGAACCGGGCTTGTTGCGTGTTTTCTCTGGTAGTGTCGCCAATTTGACTTTCGGTGCTGTCTGGTTACTGGAGTTCAAAGCGTCCAGTTTTGTTGGTTCCATTTCCGGAAATAATATCCATGACCAAATCCAAATCCATGTCAGAGAATAGAAATAGGAAAAAAGAAATAGGCAAACGCAAGTTGTAAGAAAATCCATTGTAGGTGTTTAGAAATTCAAATACAGGGTAAAGCTTCTAAAAAACTTTGGTGTGAATTATGGGTAATGGCAGCTAGGCTTTATACCCTCGGTCGACGACATGGGTGCTCGAAATAAACTTTGAGTTCTCAATATATTTCGCTATGAAACTAAAATGAAACTTTGTTTAAATCAATGTTTTATTTTAAAGAATAAAGTTCAATGATTTTTAAATTATAGCTGCGTTAATTTAAATTAATTTTTTTTTCTATTAAAACGAACCAGCTCAAGAAGGATGCCAGTCATGTCACATCGCCATTGGCAGTAAGGAACGCGTATATAGACACGGGATATGTTGTTTATAATAATTATTTGACAAAAATTTTACTTTCCATCAAAAATAAGTTGTTTATAGTTATCACGTCCACATTTGTGTAAATAAAGACTTGTGATATTCTCGTTTCATTTTCGCGTCTCCGCTTTTTGAAAAATGTCCGCCATTTTCTTTTGATTTTACGTGTCTAGTTGATGATTTCATATAAGAAGATTATGGAGAAAATTTTTTCCTTTAGAAGTGCTTTTTTTTCTATATAATGTTACCTCTTCTTAACTAAAATGAATTTAGAGTACCGGAGAGTACGCCTATCGCCGAAAAGTGATCGCATTCAAGGACGTATGCAGTAAATATTTTCAAAATGGATAGTCCAAGGCTTTCATTCTCGCTATTTGTGTTATTTGTTGCTTTACATTTATGTTTACCAAACCTTTCTGAACACCAATTTCTCGAATGACTTGGTCTTGGTGAGGGTATGTTATTCTCGTATTTTGAGAACCCATCCTAATATTTTTTCAAAAATCTATTGAAAAGTATTCATAATTGAGGAAAGGGTATACGTTTATTAAATTTCAGGGCAGGCGGGCACTTATTACAATAACTGTAACTGCTGGGCCACTTTTAATATCAATATCAATGTATAACAGGATAAAGAGGGCAATCAGTGAATGCTAAAATTAGATAGTCATTTTTTGTGCTTCCGTTTACGACCCATGCCAAGGAAAGAGTTGAATTTAAAATTCCCATCTTTTTATTTAGTGACAGCAAAGCAACAGCGGCCAGTCCCGCCGCCCCATCAATCACCGAATGTTTTCTATCCTGTTGGCAGTTCGGAACAAGACGGGCGGCCAGCCCTCGACTCGCCCTCGACTAGTTTATTCTCCGTCTGAAAGTAGTAAGTTCATGAAACCAAAATTCCCATTTATTACTATGGTTTTGTTCATAATTTCCTACGTTATCGTAATCATGTGATATAGCCATTGAATCGTGTGTCAACATTTGTTTTGGCGAAATTCTTTGTATTTAAGGAATTAAAATCAGTTTTTTTATTGTCTACAGTTTAACAGATAGAAATAGAAACTCCCAACATGTATTAGGGTATAATTATAAGAATTTCCCACCCCATCAATAATCAAAGTAAAATGAATTAGTTAAATTTTGTTTCCCACAATTTGGCTCCAACATTTTGCCATTAATTTTGCGTATCATTTTGTGCATCATTTTGCCCAACGGAGGCGAATATTTCCTCCTCCATCATGAAACCTGTGAAATGGGTGTGGTGGTAATCATCATCATACAAATATGCCTCTGGTGACTTGTGATCAATCTGTACCCAGACTTGATCACCCGATTTCAAATTCAGCGTTGACTGCAGAGTTATCGGGCTCGATTGATTTGAGACTGAATTTGACTCTTCAACCCAACCCGATCCGAATTTACTACCGTTCAAACGAAGAAAAATCCCTAATTGAACAGAAGATGGCAATGATGATGGAGATGGAAATTTTGCCGATCCTGTGAAGGAGAAGAAATATTTTCCCGTTAGCGGTGCGATGAATTTCCCTGAATTTAAATTCATGGCATTTCCCTCGTTCACCACCGCCAAATCGAACACAATTGGAGTGTAAGCTCTCGCAAACGTTGAATTCCGCTGGACGTAGAAATAGACGGATGCTGATTTCACATCGGCGTGTCCAATCCATTTCTGTAAATCTGTTAAATTCAGAAAAATTAGAATACCAATAATTAATCAATAAACAACAACATGACGCCTACCATTTTCATTGGGATAAAAGTCACAGTAAACAACTTCTAACTTTTTTGATCCTTTGACAGAAAAAAATCCGCTCAGTTGATGTCCCATTTTTCTCAGATCCCCGCAGGAGGTTGGCATTCGACCAATGTCAACTATTTCTCTTGTTCTGTCTGTTGAAAGAAATTTATTTTATTTTTATTTTTTATTTACATGAAAAACTTTTTTATAGAAAGAGTTTTATAGAGTTTTTGTAAAAAATGAATACCATTAAACATGTCTATTATTTTCTTCAACGTAAATCTGACAATCTCCAACTCCAACTTGTTCTCTGAAAAATCAAAATAACTTTTTAAAATTCCAATTTTTTAATAATTACAAAATTAACTTGTTTATCAGTTAAATCGATTCTCGTATTATTAATTTCTTAGTTACATTCTTTATAGTTTCACTTTTTTAGTTAAATGTTTCGTTAATGCCAAAAATGACGACAAACCTTTGAGTTGGTTCTTTAAATTGTTCCATTCCTCAGTGACAGTCAATTCTGCGTGTTGTGCAAATTTGATCGGCGCTGACAGTTCGGCGTTTATGTAACGGACGCTGACTTTGAGATCCTGAAATGATTGAGAGTCGCGAAATTTGCCCAAATTGATTCTGCTGAGTTGCAGGGGTTTGGGCACGAATTTCTCTCCGTCCCACTGGACGTGATTTTTACTTTCTTGTAATAACTTTGCGAAATTTACTATTACAATTTCGGCTCGACGGGAACTATCGGAATCGTTTGTTGATTTCGCTAAAACGGTTGAACTTACTTCTTTTATAGCAGTCCAAACAATTTTGGAGTTGTAGCTATCTTGTGTCTGAAACAAATCAGCCAATTCCTTTTCGTTATCCGTGTTGATCATTTCATTTAAAGTTTTCGTCGCCTTATCCGGTCGATAGTTTTCGTCATTCCAGAAAACAGAGTCCCACCTTTTGTCGCTTTGTTCATTAATAGTCGTCATTGACGTAATCAAAAAATCCATCAAACTTTTATAAATTTGAATCTCCGTGTCCGGTGATCCGATCTCGTTGTCTTCGAACGTTTCCCTTCGGATGTTGGTGGCCATTTCCGCTAACATTTTCACCGTATCGTTGCCATTTAGAAAAACTTCGTTTCTGTCTTTAAATTTCAGTAAAAGATTCGAAACCATTTGACCGGAAGTGACACTTTCGATGCTGATGGTTATCTGTTTGGTGGTATACGTTGTCAAAGATGACAAACTGTATAGGAGTTTTAAATGGTCGAATTGAGTGGGATCGGATTGCATTTCTTTTGCCAGTTTGTCGCAGACTTGTAGGTCATTACACGAAAAAGAAAACCAAATTGTTTTTCTTTGGTCATAATTTGTGCACATTGGAGATAACGAATACTCTGCTGTGGATATTTTACTAGTGAGAATTACCTTGTCCAATGGAATGACTCTCACTTTATTAGATTTGATTTCTTGATCGACAATTTCTTTTAAATGTTTCACAACTTCATTTTGGAGTTTTTCGTTCCACATTTCCACGCAGAATCTCATCCCCGGCTGTTTTGTTACCATGTTGTATCTACTTACTGCACTTTTGTGATCCAATAGCCCAAGAGGAGAATAGAAATATTTTTTCTCGGACGTTGTTGCGTTTTGATTATTGGCGTGTTCATAAATTTCAATAAGAAAATTTGCCAAATTCCATAGAACTTAACGGATCAGGTGAAATTTGCAGATTCGCCCAAGAAGAAGAAGAATTAGCGCCGAGGTTTATATCTGATTGGCAGTTACAGCCAATAGTAAAAGCCAAAAAGATGGCGAGGATGAATATGATTCGAATCGTTGCCATTGTCTTGGAAATGTTGTACTAAAAACAGTTTGATAGCAAATCCAAAGACAATAAGCATTAATAAATTTTTGAAACATTTGAAAGATAGAAATTTTCAAATCCATTTCACATAAATTGAAATAATTTCCTACATTGCCTACCTTATCTCTAGATGATAAAATTATATGCGGACACAAATCCACTTAAGACAATAATATTTGCTAAAAACCTTTTTAAAAATTTCAAGTTTCTTGGTTGCTACAATTGTTGTGGAAGGTTGCTGTAGGATAATATGTTTGAAACTGAAGAGTGAATAGAGAGACTAGTGTAATTTATTGCAAATATTATTGATTGCATACGCAGAAAAATGAATGCAAAATCATTCAAATTGGGTTTTACCAGAGTCTCGGCATTTCATATACTTGGAAGTGTTTATTTGTCGCGAATAAGTCCAGCATCTTTTGGACTTGGCTAGGTTAAAATGTAAGAAAACTCAACATATTCTACGTAGATACATGACAAAATAAACAAGTAAGATAAAAACGAGCTGAAAATAATTCTAGAAATCTTGATATGCCAGTCATATCAAACTGTTATCAGTTTGGTTCTAAATGCGCAATTTTGTTTGATCAAATAACACCAAGTCACCAATTCTGCTGTATTTATTATTGATGGCAGATTGTTATTGTAGCGGCTTCTATTTCTGATTACTTTGCTGGTCTAGTTGCGTACACAGTACGATGTGCATAGTCCGATATCTCTGCACGTTTACAGTTAAGTTCAATATTTTTATCTTGCAATTTGAAAATTCGACGAAATTATTGTTTTTTTAAAGAATAATAGAAACGAATCTCCCTGTTAAAATAACACAGTCTCCTCTGGAATACTTTGCCATATTCGGGTCACGTTAAATTAACAATAGTCGCGTCGTTGTCATCAAGGACGAACCCGAATCACGGATGCTTCGGTAAATTCTAGTTTCTTTTTTTTTGTGTGTTAATTTCAATATGTAGATTTTGAGATTTCAGTTTATCCTGTACTTATAGAATTGAAGCGAACTGAAATATTTCCGATGTCGGCTCGCCTTTTTGTTTTGCGACCTACTACAAGGAATGATGACGTCGGCGATCAATCGCCAAGCAGGAACAGCACGAAAGTCGCCGTATCGGTCATCGTCCGACTAGCATATGACAGAAGTAGGTATATAATGCCTTATACGCAACATTCGAATATCTAGGTCCAGTATATAGAAAAAAATGTATCATCAGATTCTAGGTTAGGCAATATCTAGTTGGCATTCTGAATCTGTTGCCTATTTAACGAATCCAACAGCCTGCGCTGCATTCTCAAACGTATTGCGTCGTTATTTCTCATCGTGACAATGCAATATTTAAAAAAAAAAGAGAAAAAACGAAATTCATCGTCAGGAAAAATCTTGTTTCGAGTTAGCAACAGTGTTACTTCAGTCACGATTGCCATTGCTTTTAATGTCGTACGATATGGTTAAATTTGAAGTGAATTGAATTTCACTTGAATATGATTGATGGGTGCGGGATACCAGTGCGAACTCGGACACACTAGTTATCTCTAGGGCACTGTGAAGTAAGAGAGAGAGAGAGAGCTTTCTACTTTAAAATTCATATTTATTCGTACAGGAAATCATGTATGCATGAAACGCGGAAGGGACTTCCCTCCCAAATATGGTGGATCACACAAAGGGCCCGTCCTTATAGTAGTAGGTAGACGTTCTTTACTAGTAAATGGCAAAGCCGATTTAGGTCTACACACATTCTCTGCCGTTCCTCTACATCGTTCTACACAGGCCCGCTATAACCAATTCCAAGGAATAACGGGAAAAAGAAGAAGAAAAAATTTAAAAAAAGTCCCGTTCATACACAACCGAACGACTCATAAGAAAACAGTTTTTTTTTTTCAACTCGTGAATCGCCTCGTCTACAAACAGATTTCTCTGCTGCTGTTTACTGTTGTGCTTCACTCGGAGTGGTTCTCATTTGCGAAGCCCGTAGCTAGTTCATCAATAACAGGAAAGACTCGTATTTCAGCTCTCACTTTCTCTGTTTTGTTATAGTGTGTCCGTTATTAATGAAAAGTGCATGCCGGAAAGTTCATCTACATCTCATTTGAAATTGATTTATTCAACGCTGAATATTGTAGACAGCAGGGAAGAATGAAAACAAGTGTCAATCACTCGGAGGTGTTTGTTGCATCACATCGACTTGATGGTGATGAAACAAATAATAATACCGGCGCTACTTACGGTGTCATTGTGCGCAACGCCAATAAAACTTATGGCGTTGGAAGCAATCGCTACGCAATACTCAATGGATTAAATATGACCGTGAAAAAGGGGACGATGTAAGTCAATTTTTTTTAACAACTAGTAGACACTGCAAAATGTCATTATTTTTATTTTTAAGTGTAATCATATCCAAAATATTTTATAGCCGTAATAGATACATAGAAAAAATAGTGACAAATCAATTTTTAAATTTGATGATGTATTCGAAAGAGAAACTATCAAATTTTCTTGCCACTTTCTAAGGAGGAGAGTGTCAGAATGACGAAAAAAAATTGCATGACGTATCACGAAATTCGCCAACAGCCATTACTTTCTCCCCCGAGTGTTTTTATAACTACTTAAAGGATTTATTAGGACAAGTCATTTGAATAAACTATAAACGCCCATTTTAGGGATACCATAATAAACAGGCAACACAAATCTCAACATGACGTCTAAATGTTTAACAATTTCCGTGTGATATCGATAACATTTACTACTGTTTTGCAGATACGGATTACTGGGAGCCAGTGGTTGCGGGAAAACGACGCTATTAAGTTGTCTTGTCGGTCGACGTACTTTGAATAGCGGAGAAATACTCGTCCTGGGCCATGAACCAGGTTCTCCAAAGAGCGGAATTCCCGGACCGAAGGTTGGCTATATGCCACAAGAATTGGCTCTGTACGATTACTTCACCATCAAGGAGACACTCCAATATTTTGGGCGCATCTACAAACTGAAAAAGGCTTTTGTCGACTCACAACTGGAGTTTCTGTCCAAGTTATTGGACCTGCCACCGAGTGATCGTTACGTCAAGACGATGAGCGGCGGACAGCAGCGACGCGTCTCGTTCGCCGTCGCTCTGTTTCACGAGCCTGAACTGCTCATTTTGGACGAACCGACAGTTGGCGTGGATCCTCTGTTGAGTAACAGGTGCTTATTTCATCTTAAGTTTTATTTCCGCCATTTTCATTTGTTTCTTTTTAAATTTATGTTACCGACCCTTTTTTGTAAAACGAATTTTAGAAAGGATAGGTAAGCTAGATATTTTATGAACCCATCCTTATGTAAGGCTATTGAAAAAGATTTTCAGTGTAGGAGGCGGGTGCGTAAAAACCCAGTGCACAAAATTGAGACCATTACAACGGTTCTCTCTTTTCCGTCTTTGGCAAACTTTGAAGTGCATTATACTTATTTTAAGAAGTTCCATCTTTAATTTGTCAAAGAATTATTTCCCATAATATCATGTGCCTTTATTTGTCTTCATTTGTATAGCATATGGAATCATCTCGTGCGTCAAAGTGTCGACCATGGGAAAACGGTGATCGTCACCACCCACTACATCGAAGAAGCTAAACAATCTCACACGGTAATTTTTGAAAAAGGAAACATGAAACCTGTTATTATTCTTTCGTAGTGATTATGTGTTAAACTTGGTTTCGTACTTTCGTTAAATAGCGACTAGTTAAACAATCTTATCTAGAATGTCAAATCAATAAGAAAAGTTCTAATTAATTTAGTTGAGTGCATTGTTCACATCGTATCGTGAGTTATTTCCTCTTTACACCGACATTCTGAATAGTGACAGGGACAGAGTGACAGCAGACATGGTTATTGAAGTTATCACTAATAACAGTCTTCACACACTAATAATGCAACAGGTCTGTTAAAAACCTAAATTTAGATTGGAATGATGCGCTCCGGTCGTTTGCTGGTAGAAGAGTCGCCGGAGAACCTGCTAGGGAGACACAGACTCACTTCCCTAGAAGATGTATTCCTAAAGCTTTGCATGAAGGACGATAGCACGGTTCCAACCAGCCAATTGACTGCATCAACAACCTCAAGCGTCGTAGCTTTAAGGAACACGGACCGAATTAGTGCCCAGCGAGCCCTAGAGGGGCATGTTAACATGTCCTTCCAACACAGCACCACTGAACTGAACGTCTCCCAAACAAGCGGTAAACCGTTAGCAATGATGTAACAGTTGGCGGTTGTCTCGTTCATCCTCGATTCGTTAACCCTTTTTTTTTTGTGTGTAGTACGGAATTCGACTCCCCGCAAACGACCATTTTCCTTCAAAATGAATTTGCCATCTCCGCATCGAGTTAACGCACTCATCCGCAAAAATTACTTGCTCTCGTTTCGAAATATTGGGTGGGTTTTTCTATTTTCCTACTTAAATTTTAAAAAATTCCGCTTGATATAGTATAACGGTTTGGATTTTCATCCGGGCTACCGCAGGATATTTTTGTTTACGTACTTGTTACCGGCTTTGCAAGCAGCTCTTTTCAATGTGACTCTTGGACACGAGCCCATGGGTCTCAAGATGGCCGTCGTCAATGAAGAAATTGATTCGAATTTGGGACGCGTTTGCAACTACACGACAGATTGCGCGTATTCGATGCTCAGCTGTCGCTACTTGCGGTACATCAATAACAACATCATTCAGGTTAGCGATTGGTCCTTTTTTTAGTACTAGACGAGAGAATGGATTTATATTATTTATAAATTTAGATTCCATTTGAGAATGTATCTGATGCTATCGAAGCGGGAAGGAATGGAAAAGTTTGGGGGGTGATTCATTTTGGCAAAAATTTCACTCAAGAATTTGAGGTGCGACAGTCAAATGGCGATTCGGCGGATTTAGACAATATCATCCGCAGCAGGATTAGCGTTAACATGGACGCTTCTAGTGAGTTTATTCTTTTTAAATCTTTGATGGAGTGTGCCTAATGATTTGAGCTGTTACTTTAAACTAAATTTCAGATCAGCAAATTGATGTCTTCATTGAGAAATGGCTATTGGATGCATTTGAAAATTTCTTGAAAGATTTTATGAAAGTTTGTGGAAACTTTCCGGAAGCTGGTAACTTACCGATTGTGGTAATAAGGGTGTTTTGTTTAAGGATTTTACAAGAAATTATTAAAAGCTCGTTTATTAATTATTTAGTTCCTCGACCCAGTTTATGGCCAAAAAAATACCCCATTCACTGAATTTATGGCCCCTGGTCTCATTATCTCGTAAGTTTTCTTAAATTTCCTACGCTATTTACTAAATACACATAATTTTTGATGATTTTGAATTTCTGAAACCAGGATTGTGTACAACATGGCTGTGGCGTTAACAGCTGGCGTTTTCATTACCGAAAGAAAACAAGGACTTCTTGATCGAAGTTTAGTGGCTGGTAATTCCAGTAACAAATTTCCTATTTGGATTGAAAATCTTTAAATGGTTGTATTTTCACAGGGGTGCAGATGCCTGAAATTCTACTGGGTTATTTGATAAACCAGTTTACAGTCATGATTGGTCAAACCGCTTTGGTTTACTTGGTAATGTTATTGGTGTTCAAGATCCCTTGTCAAGGAAATCTTGCACTAGCAATTTGTATCACTCTCCTTCAAGGAATTGTCGGCATTTCTTTCGGTAAGTTTTATTCGTTTATTTGGAATTTGAATGGCATTTAGACTATTTGCTCATTCCACTTTGGTACTAATTCTAAGGTCTCCTGATATCCACTGGTTGTGACAACGAAATCGGAGCTCTTTCACTTTCGCAGGCCAGTTTTCTTCCATTGTTAGTGATTAGTGGAATTTGTTGGCCGATCGAAGGTATGCCTTATTACCTGCGCCAAATTGCTTACGCAACGCCATTGACGTACGCCATCGAATCTGTGCGATGTATTTTCTCAAGAGGTTGGGGTTTGGAACAACCCAACGTCTACGCCGGAATTTTAGTTAGTTGCGGATGGATTTTCGCTTTTTTCGTTCTCTGCTTGATTGTCGCTCGCGTTCGCAAATTTTCAAGTTAAAAGAAGACAACTTCGAATTCAGTTTCACTGAAATATTGCGCTGTTTATTGTAATCCCAATTCCTAAAACCATCTATTTACCACCTAATATTTGGCTGTTTGATTTATTTTCTTCGGCGCGCTCTTAGAATAACACAATTTACGTATCATGCCATATGGCATGCAGCTAGATTATTCTTTTAAATTGCACCAAAAATAACCACTATTATTACATTTAAGTATCTGTTGTAATATTTTGGTTTACTGAACTTTGAATCAGATCTGTGGAAAATTGTAATTTAGGTACCTGTAACTACTTGTGAAGTTTATAATATTTATACGCACAATTAATAAAAAATAATCCCTCTTATTGTCGATTCTTTGAACAGATAAATGGAGTTTTTAATTGAGATTTAAAATCACTAAAAATATCAGAGATGCGGCTGAAATCGTGTGAACCGGAGAAAGTTGACTATCAGGGGAACGCAGACTTTTGTTTTTGTAAACTTGTTTGCCCGTAAGCGTCCTTTCTATCTACCATCTTACTATTTTTCTCCTTTCTATAACACTTGCAACTAGCTTCGTAGAATCGTAGTACAAAATAGAAATCTACGAGATCTCAAAACTACAATTATTCGCAATTTGAAGCTTCCTTTCATCTGCCCAAACGAGAAAAGAACCTTTCAGCGCTTCAACAAAGTCTAATCGATTTTTAATAGAATAAATGTTAATGAATACGTAGATTTTTAGGGTATTCTTTGAAAGTAGTGAACCTTTTTTTAAAATATGATTGCGAAATTTTAAAATTATTTGTTTTGGCTTTGCCCCCCCCCCCTTGAAACATTTTAGTTTGAGTTTTTCATGTGCATAATTTTACATTTACTTTCACAGCTGAATCAATTTGCATTTCCGGTGAAAGTGTTGAAAAAAACTTGTTTTTTGTTGGTGTTTTTATATGCTTAACTGATAAATTTAAAAAAGTTGAGCTCGGAGGAGAAAGAAATGCGCAACAACCGGTTGGTACAAACACATGAATACAAAGATTCATTTAGAAAGCGCGACTTCAAACAACTGAAAGAAAGAATTTGTCAGTTATCACAAGCTGTTGATGCGGTGTTGTTCCAGCATTCGACCTTCTGCTATTTGGTCAGATTATCAATTATGATATCGGGTAACGAAATGACAGACATATTTAAAGAATTGACGAATGTGTATGCCTCTTCGCAACGGATTAAAAGTGAAATAATAATCAACAGCTCTAGAGATTCTGGTGTTATCGTGCGCAATGCAACTAAATCGTACGGATCGGGAAGAAACAAATGCGACGTTCTCCAAGATCTCAACATGACTGTCAAAAAAGGAAAAATGTAGGAAACATTTAATTTCATTCTCTATTTTAATTTGGATTTCCAGCGGGTTTCCAGTTAACTCTCAGTAAAAAAGAATTTAAAATGATCGCGTATTTTGTGATAAACAATATTAAATTCTAGTAATAAACCTTTGTTTATTTGTTTGTTTGTTTTTTAAAAATAGATACGGATTGTTGGGGGCCAGTGGTTGTGGTAAGACAACACTTTTGAGTTGTCTCGTTGCTCTGCGCACCTTAAACAGTGGGAAGATTCAAGTACTGGGACACGAACCAGGATCACTCAAGAGCGGAATTCCCGGTCCTCAGGTTGGCTACATGCCACAAGAATTGGCCTTGTACGGAGATTTTACTATACATGAGACGCTGACATACTTTGGTCGCATTTATAAATTGAAGACGACATTTGTTAAATCACAATTGAAATTTCTATCTGAATTGTTGGACCTGCCGCCGAGTGATCGCTTGATTAAGACGTTGAGCGGCGGACAACAACGACGCGTCTCGTTCGCTGTCGCCCTTTTTCACGAACCTGAACTTCTTATCTTGGACGAACCGACAGTTGGCGTTGATTCTGTACTCAGAAAAAGGTAATTTTTATTTGACATTAACTTCCATCATTATATCCATTATTATTTGATAATATATTGTTAGTATTTGGAATCATCTACTTCGTCAAGCTGTCGACCACGGCAGAACAGTGATCGTCACCACTCACTACATTGAAGAAGCAAGACAAGCTCACAAGGTATCCAACTAATTTAATCGCAGTTTTGTTGGAAACACACACTGGAGTTTTAATTTTTAGATTGGAATGATGCGCGGTGGTCGTTTGTTAGTTGAAGATTCACCTGAAAATCTGTTAAGGACTCATAACCTCTTGACACTGGAGAATGTTTTCCTCAAACTTAGCCGGAATCAAGAAAATCCAGTCGTCGCTTCCAGCAGTACAAGTTTGAGTTCTATTGAGTTAGACCCAAACACCACAGCGCAATCTCAGGAATATACAGAAGAAAATATCAATCGAGTCCCTGTATCGAATGTTGACCATCAGTTGGATAAGAATGAAATTCCTTTGTCGACGGCTGGTGACTCTGCTGATGTATTAAGGAATCATTTTGCAGTTTCTGACTTAATAATTTTGCTTAATTCGTTTTCTTTTATTTTGTTTCATTCCAGAACCCACCAGAACATTCTTGTGCCAAGACAAATACGATTCGCCACAGGCAAATTAAAAATTCGTTTTTGTCTGAAAGGTTTCAGAAATTGAGGAGGACTTTGCCGTCCCCTTATCGCATTGGTGTCCTTCTACGCAAGAACTACTTGGTTTCGTTTCGATTTACAGTGTGAGTTTTCTATTTTTCATTTATGAACACACCTTTGATCCACTGCGATCTTGACAGTTTCAATATTTTGCATGTTATAGGTTGTTTTTAGTATCTTTCTTATTGCCTGCTATTCAGTCGTTTAACTTTAACTTGTTCATCGGGAAAGACTTGACTGACCTTAAAATGGCCATCGTCAATGATGAAATCGATGTGAACGAAGGTCGCATATGCAACAATGCGTCTGATTGTTCTTATTCGATGCTCAGCTGTCGCTACCTTCGGTATATTAAGGAAAACATCATTCAGGTTTGTAATTTTTGTTGATTACACGCGGATATTGTCAAATAATTTTGATTGTAAACGAAGGTTCCGTACAGAAATTTATCGGAGGCTTTGGAAGCCGGAAGAAATGGCCACGTATGGGGAGTGATTCACTTTAGTCATAATTTCTCTGAGGGGTTTGAGATATGGGAGATGGAGGGAAACGAAGAAAACGCATTAGGGAAACAAATTAGTATCACCATGGATTCTTCCAGTGAGTAGAAAGAAGATTGTAATTATTTAGTCTTTAACATCCTAACTAAATTTTTGTTTAAAACAGATCAACAGGTCGACGCTTTTTTAAAAAAATGGCTCGGAGAAGCTTACGGAGACTTCATCAAAGGATTTATGGTTGCATGTGGGCATGATCCGTTGGCAGGTTCCATCCCTATTGAGGTAAACTTCATAGCAGTTCATAATTTTTAAAAAATGATGATTCGTTATCATTAGTTTCCCTTTTTTTAGTTTCTCGATCCAGTCTACGGTCAGAAAGATACTCCGTTCTCTGAATTCAGGGCTCCCTCTTTCATTATAACGTAAATTTCTTTTTTAAAATTTTACTGTTTTTTTTTAAATTGTCACTTTTTTAAATTTTGAACAGGATTATCTACTCTTGCTCTCTTTATTTAATATCTGGTGCCTTCATCCGTGAAAGAATGACGGGTCTTGTTGATCGCAATTTAGTTGCAGGTAACACCGTTAATAATTCAATCTGTTTTTCGCTTTTGATTGGTATTTAAATTTTGTTTAAATGGTTCAACTTTTCTCAGGCGTTCAGATGAATGAAATTTTCATCAGTTACTTGGGCAAAGAATCTATCACAGTGGCCTGCCAAACAGCATTAGTTTTTGTTGTCTTTATTTTGATTTGTAAAGTCCCTTGTCTTGGCAGCGTAACCTTGGCTCTATTCATTACGTTTCTTCAAGGATTTGCCGGACTATGTTTTGGTAATAAATGAAGGGTCAATTTGGTTATTTAATTAATTTTTTTAATTTTTCAAAAATATTTCAGGAATGCTGATTGCCTCTCTCTTTGATAGCACAAACGGTGTTATTTACGTTACACAATCGTGTTTTCTTCCGTTATTATTATTAGGTGGTGTCTTATGGCCCATTGAAGGGATGCCGGTGTACCTTCAATATGTTGCGTACTCAGCAATTCCGACAACATACGCCATAAGATCACTGAGAAGTGTTATGTCACGAGGATGGGGATTAGAACATCCTGAAATATACGCTGGAATTGTAAGTAGCTTTGCTTGGATTTTTGGCGTTTTAATAATCTGCTGCGTTGTTTTACGGTTGCGCAAGAATTCCGATTAAAAAATGTTTTTATTTTCACATTGCGCAAAGCTGCCTTATAAACGCATAACAAACTGTAATAATAAATGTAATTATAAATAAAATTTTGCATTATAAATGTAATAAACCGATTATGGCTGTAATAAATGTAAATATAATAACCAGATTCGTGTTCGATGTTGTGGATATTGCTTCTCATCCGTAGACAACTAGACAACTTCGTGGTAAAGGAATGGGAAATAGATGTTGAAATAGACGATGTTTTTTAAATGTTATCTCTTTGGAAATAGGAATAGATACTCGTACAAATTGAAAAGTATGAAATCAGTTTTGTCCCGTTAAAAATGCACATGAAGAAGAAGTGGAACACAATTTGAGAGTATCAAAATTATTCAGTCAGGCTTAAAACCCTGTTAAATTCTACCCTGCTGGTATTTAAATTTTCATTTTGACGGTGAGTATGCTTTCATCTTCAACAAATGACTTGTCCTCGATCTGCTATTTTGTCCTGTTTGAATTGCACTGAATTGCTTCGACTCCAGCTCCATCCATAATATGGTATGAGATGTTATTTGATCCTAACCGTTGGTACTGGGACATGAATCAGGATCGTTTAAGTGCGAAATTTCCAGTCCGCAGGTTAGCTTTATGTCACAAGAATTAGCCTTGTACAGAGATTTTACTATAAAGGAGACACCGACTTACTTTGGTCGCATTTTTTAAAATTGAAAGCGACGTTTGTGAAATCGCAATTGAAATTTATAACTAAATTTTTCAATCTACCGCCGAACGATCGTTACGTCAAGACGAGCAGCAACACCATTTCTCGTTCGCAGTCGCTCTGCTTCTCGAGCTTTTGCTCATCTTGGACGAACCAACAGTTCACGTTGATCCTCTACTAATAAGATATAGGTTCCCATTTTTGTTTGTTGCTTTTTTTTTAAAATTTAGGTTACCGACCCTTTTTTTTTGCAAAACGAAAATTAGAAAGGATAGGTGAGCTAGGTATTTTGGAAACCTGGCATCCTTATGTCAGCCTTGAGAAAAAAGTATCCAAAGAAGAGAGGGTACGCAAAATCCTTGGCAATACATTTCGTGTTCAGTGCACCAAATTGGGGCCATTATAACAAGGTTCTCTATTTCTTTCTCTTGTTATTTCCGTCCTCAGCAAACTTGTTCTAACATCCAAAATTGGACATTGTGTATATGGTGCGTTACTACTTCTACGTTTTGTTCGTCCTTTTCATAAGAATCACTCTCCATTAATGCGTACCATTCGTCTTCATTTTCAGCATATGAAATCATCTCGTGCGTCAAACGGCCGACCATGCGACCATGGAAAAACGGTCATTGTCAGCCTGACTCACTACATGGAGGAAGCCAAACAATCCCACAACTTGGTAAGACTATGAAATTTTTGTTTTGATCGTTCATTGCAGTCCAGAAAAATATCACGTCCTTCAGCCTCATTATCAAATTTTTAATTGCTAACTAATTTCTAATGGCTTAAACTTTATTCAAACAAGAATTGTGTACGGGCAGTTCGGCACGGCAAATGTGATTTCATCATTGAAAGAAAACAAGCACTGTTTAGTGGCAGTTTTAAGTGTCAGGTAATTCCAGTAACAAATTTCCTATTTGGATTGAAAATCTTTAAATGATTGTATTTTCACAGGGGTGCAGATGTCTGAAATTCTGCTGGGCTACTTGATAAACCAGTTTACAGTCATGATTGGCCAAACCGCTTTGGTTTACTTGTTCATGTTATTGGTGTACAAGATTACTTGTCAAGAAAATTTGGCACTAGCAATTTGTATCACTCTCCTTCAAGGGTATTTGTCGGTATTTCTTTCGGTAACTTTGTTATTCAGTTCTTTTGCGTTTGAATTACATGCGAGACTTTTCTTCGTTCTACTTTAGGTTAATTTAAGGTCTGCTGATATTCACCGGTTGCGGTAACGAAATCGAACTCGTTCACCTTCGCAGGTCAGTTTACTTTTATTGTTAGATATTAGTGGAATTTGTTGGCAGATCGAAGTTATGCTTTATTACCTGCGCCAGATTGCTTACGCCACGCCATTGACGTACACCATCGACGTACGCCATCGAATCTGTGCGATGTATTTTCACAAGAGGTTGGGGTTTGGAACAACCCCAACGTCTACGCCGGAATTTTAGTTAGTTGCGGATGGATTTTCGCTTTTTTTCGTTCTCTGCTTGATTGTCGCCCGCGTTCGCAAATTTTCAGGCCAGTTTAGATTAACTTCCTTCAGCGCGTTATGATTTTTTAACTAGCCCTTTAACTTTTTCTTCCCTTTTCAAAAAATTGATGTTATCATTTAAAAAAATTCCAGTATACATGGAATGTTTGATAACTCTTGTGAATTGCCCTATTAATAACCACTATTATTACATGTTAGTATCTATTGCAATAATTTGTTTTGCTGAACTTTTATTCATTTGAATCATATCAGAAATTTTTTTTATGTAGGTAGCTGTTACTACGTTTGAACTGAAACAGTTACACAATTGCCCGCTTATTGTCCATTCTTTGTACAGATAAATTAATCAAACATACTTCTTAATTGAGATTTTTGTACATTAAATAACCGAGATTCAGAAAAAAAACAAAGTACGGGTCAAAATCAGCGATATCATGTGAAACAAAGAAAGTAGATTATAGGGGAATACCGAATGCTGTTTCTAAAATAAACTTGTTTGGCCATAAGCCTCCTTTCTATATTTCACTTTTGCTGTATGGCGTGAATTGCTACCCACTCAAGGCCAATTTCCTAGTAAAGAATAGAAATCTGCGTTGTCCAAATTTCAATCGTTCCTATTTCGAATCTTGCCTTAATCTGCTCAATCTTAAACTGCTTTAAAAAGCAAAGATTTTCAGGAATGAAAGATTTTTTAAACGCGAAATTTTCTTAACACAATAATCTTTCAAAGCTTCATAACATTGCAAGTTTTAGCTTGAAATTATTGTTCGTGAGTTTTTAAAAAAATGAATTTCAACAAATTTTTCTAACGTCTTCTATTACCTGACAAAACTCACGTTAGTAATGCAAATGGAATGCAGTGTTTTTTTATTATTTGTTTATACATGTTCAAATTGTCAAATACCTGTTTAAATTATTAAAATTAATTAGCAGGTGAAAGGGAAAGGAATAACACAAAAACCGGTTTATGCGCAAAGATGTCAAAAGTGTTTTTTTAGAGTGCGACTTTTTTTAAAACAACCATCAGAAAATACTTGTCAGTAGTTCCCAAGCTGCTATTGTGTTGTTGTTCTAACATTCAACCCTCTTCTATTTCACCTAGATTATCAATTATAAAATCATTTGCTAAAATGACGGAAGACGTGATTGAAGAATCCGTGGAAGTGATTTCTTCTCGTCAGCGGATTAATAGTAAAACTATCACCAATACAAGTGATTCTGATGTTAACGATGTTATCGTGCGCATTGCGACTAAATCGTACGGATCGGGAAGAAAGAAATGCGATGTTCTCCAAGGTTTCAACATGACCGTCCAAAAAGGAAAAATGTAGGAACCTTTTTACTTCATTTCATTTTTAATTTTTGGTTTTTAACTGAGTTTCCACTTAGTTTTCATGAGTTAAGAGCTTAAAAACGAATCTTTATGGTGCGATCAAACACTTTATAATTCTTTAGCGAACCTTTATGTTGGCTTTGTTTGTTCAACAAACATTAAATTAACTTTATTTAATAGATACGGATTACTGGGATCCAGCGGATGCGGGAAAACGACGCTATTAAGCTGTCTTGTCGGTCGACGTACTTTGAATAGCGGAGAAATACTCGTCCTGGGTCATGAACCAGGTTCTCCAAAGAGCGGGATTCCCGGACCACAGGTTGGTTACATGCCACAGGAGTTGGCTCTGTACGATTACTTCACCATCAAGGAGACACTCCAATATTTTGGGCGCATCTACAAACTGAAAAAAGCTGTTGTCGACTCACAGCTGGAGTTTCTGTCCAAGTTATTGGACCTGCCACCGAGTGATCGTTTGATCAAGACGCTGAGCGGCGGACAGCAGCGACGCGTCTCGTTCGCTGTCAGTCTGTTTCACGATCCTGAACTGCTCATTTTGGACGAACCGACAGTTGGCGTTGATTCTGTACTCAGAAAAAGGTAATGTTAAGTTTCCACAAATTCCATCATTAAATCCAAAATTATTTGATAATATATTGTTAGTATTTGGAATCATCTACTTCGTGTAGCTGTCGACCGCGGCAGAACAGTGATCGTCACCACTCACTACATTGAAGAAGCAAGACAAGCTCACAAGGTATCCAACTAATTTTAACGTTGATTTGTTAGAAACACACACTGGAGTTTTAATTTCTAGATTGGAATGATGCGCGGCGGTCGTTTGTTAGTTGAAGACTCACCTGAAAATCTGTTAAGGACTCATAACCTCTTGACAATGGAGGATGTTTTCCTTAAACTTAGCAGAAAACAAGAAAATCCAGTCGTCGTTTCCAGCTGTGCAAGTTTGAGTTCCATTGAGTTAGACCCAAACACCATAGCGCAATCACAGCAAACTACAGAAGACAATATCAATCGAGTCCCTGCATCGAATGTTGACCATCAGTTGGAAAAAAATAAAATTCCTTTGCCTACGGATGGTGTCTCTGTTTATGTATTAAGGCATCGTTTTATTGATTAAATAACTAGGGTTTAATCCTTTTTCTATTTGTTTTTTTTACACTAGAACAAATCCGTGAGCACTCCTGCTGCTATTACAAATACGATTCGCAACGAGGAAATTAGAAGTTCATTTTTGTCTGAAAAGTATCTGATACTGAGGAGGACTTTGCCGTCCCCTTATCGCATTGGTGTCCTTCTACGCAAAAACTACTTGGTTTCATTTCGATTTACAGCGTGAGTTTTCTATTTTTCATTTATAAACACACCTTTGCTTCACTGCTGCGATATTGACAGTTTCCATATTTTGGAGGGTACAGGTTATTTATTGCAACCTTCCTTTTGCCTGCAATCCAGTCGTATATTTTTAACTTATGCATTGGACAAAGTATGACTGACCTTAAAATGGCCATCGTCAATGATGAAATCGATGTGAACGAGGGTCGCATATGCAACAATGCGACGGATTGTTCTTATTCGATGCTCAGCTGTCGTTATCTTCGGTATATTAAGGAAAACATCATTCAGGTATGTAATTATTGTTGATTGAACGTGGAAAGGGTAAACAAATCTCAATTGTAAACGCAGATCCCATACGGAAACGTATCAGACGCTTTGGAAGCTGGAAGAAATGGCAACGTATGGGGAGTGATTCACTTTGGTCAAAATTTCTCTGAGGGGTTTGAGATATGGGAGTTGGAGGGAAACGAAGAAAACGCTACAGGGAGACAAATTAGTATCATCATGGATTCTTCCAGTAAGTAGAAAACAAATTGTAATCTTTGCTATTTAATGTTCATCGTAATTTCCTAAATTTGTGTTTGAAACAGATCAACAAGTCGACGCTTTTATAAAAAAATGGCTCGGGGAAGCTTTTGAAGACTTCATTAAAGAATTTATGGTTGCGTGTGGGCATGAACCGTTAGCAGGATCAATCCCAATTGAGGTAACTTTGTAAACTTCATTCCAGTTAATAAGAATGACAATTACGTTAGTTATCATTTTTTTACTACTGTTTAGTTTCTCGATCCAGTCTACGGTGAGAAAGATACTCCGTTCTCTGAATTTTTTGCTCCCTCTGTTATTATAACGTAAATTTCATTTTTTTTAAAGTTCTATTGCTTTCTTTGCATTGTCACTTTAAATTTTGAACAGGATGATCTACTCTAGTTGTCTTTATTTAATATCCGATGCCTTCATCCGTGAAAGAATGACTGGTCTTGTTGATCGCAATTTAGTTGCAGGTACTGTACTACCACCGTTAATAAGTTACATTTGTATTCGCTTTGATTCGAATTTTAAAAAGATTGGTTATATATTTTTCTCAGGCGTTCAGATGAATGAAATTTTCATCGGTTACTTGATCAAAGAAGCCATCACGATGGTTTGCCAAACAGCATTAGTTTATGTTGTCTTTCTTTTGATTTGCAAAGTCCCTTGTCTTGGCAGCGTAACCTTGGCTCTATTCATTACGTTGCTTCAAGGATTCACCGGACTATGTTTTGGTAACGAATGAAGGGTCAAGTTGGTTATTTAATTTATTTTTTTAATTTTTCAAAAATATTTCAGGAATGCTGACTGCCTGTCTCTGTGATAGCGTAAACGGTGTCCTTTACATAACGCAAGCGTATTTTCTGCCGTTACTATTTCTGGGCGGTGTCTTATGGCCCATCGAAGGGATGCCGGGGTATCTTCAATATGTTGCGTATTCTATTCCGACGACGTATTCCATTAGATCACTGAGAAGTGTCATGTCAAGAGGTTGGGGATTAGATCATCCTGAAGTATATGCTGGAATTTTAACCAGCTTTGCTTGGATTTTGGGCGTTTTGATTATCTGCTGCGTTGTTTTGCGGTTGCGCAAAAACTCAGATTAAAAAAATTCCTCGTGAAAATTTTGTTATTGGCACATTGCGCCCTGCCTCAACAAAATTTAATAATATATGTACAATTTAAAAATAGATTAAGGCATAATAAATGTTATAGGGTGATTTTGGCTGTGGATGTGAACGCCCTTTTAATTACATTCGCGGATTGGATGTTTTGGATCGATTCTCATCCGAAGACAACTAGACAATTTCGTGATAGAGAATGAAAAATAGACGCTGAAAAAGACTATGCTTTTTAAATGTCATCTCATTGGAAATAGAAATAGATACTCTCGTACAAATAAAAAAATCTAATCAGTTTTTGCCCGTTAAAAATGGATATGGAGAAGAAGTGAAGTACAATTTGAAAGTATCGAAATTATTCAGTTTGACTAACCCAGTTATGTTATAACCTGCCAAATCCTCATGACGTGATTACATCTTTAATAAAATCCCTTTTCCTAGGCTTTTTTGTTTTGTTCAATCATGTGATGTCAGGATAGCTGTGGTTCCAACTCCATCCAGCAGAAAATCAGATATCATTTTATCCTATCCATTGGTTTGCCACGAATTCTTTGCTTATCCCAAACAACTCCAATTAACCTAGAAAGTAAGACACTATCTTTTAAAAAGTACTCAACAAATTCTGATCTCCAAACAGCAGAGTTCTCTGATATTCAAAGCTCGGATACATGACACACGTGAATTGTCATTTTCTGGAGATTTGACCATTCACGAAACATAAAATTGGCGCATCAACAAAAGTTGGAATCAAGAATTCGTCGACTCACACCTGTACGTAGTTTCTATCCAAGTAATTTAATCTACCGCCGAGTAATCGTTTGATTAAGACGCTCATCAGCGCAAATCTACGACGCGCATCGTTCGCCTTCACCCATTTTCACGAGCCTGAACTGCTCATCTTTGACGAACCGACAGTTGGGGGTGGGTTCCTCTTTCTGAGTAAACAGGTGCTGATTTCATCCAAGTTTTCATTTCCGCCATTTGTCTTTGTTTCTTTTTAAAAATTTATGTTACCTATACTTTTATGAAAAAAGAAATTTGGAAGGATAGGTGAGCTAACTGCTGGGTAGCTGGGTATTTTGGAAACCCATCCTCATGTAAGTCTAGTGAAAAACTATTCAAAGGGGAGAGAGGGTAGGCTAAAAGCTTGGCAATTTACATTTTGAGTTCAGTGCACAAAATTGGTTGGGAGACCATCGAGGAAGCAAAACAAACTCACAAGGTAATAAGACTCGGAAACTTATTTTGATCATTCCTTGACCCAGTGTTACAACCCAACGTCTACCCCGGAATTTTAGTTAGTTGCGGATGGATTTTTGGTTTTTTTCGTTGTCTGAGCTTGATTGTCGCTCGCATTCGCAAATTTGCAAATCGAACAAGTTACTGTGGTTGGTTTCAGTGAAATATTCTTGGCCCTTATTGTTGTCCATCGCGTTCTTTTAAAAAAATAGTTAAGCTCTTATATTATATACTATTTTGAATGCTTACATTTTGAAATTGCAACTTCACAGTATATTATCTCATATTAATTCACATTTATTTGATTAACTACTTTTGCAACAATTTGTCTGAAAAACTAACGAAATCACGAAAAGAAGAAACTAGATTTTGGTGGAATATTAATTAACAATTTTTGAAAGAACCGGTTAATAGCTTTTAAAAAATCCTTTCTCTACTCTTGTGCTGGATGGTGTACGTGCTACTCATCCAAGGACAATTTTCTAGGTAGAAAATAGAAATCAGAGAAAGACCTTAAAAATTAAACCATATGCAACGTAAATGACCGCTAGTGGTTTTCTCTACCCAAATCCAATGAACCCTTCAGCGCTTTTGAAAAAAATAGAACTTGCATGGATGAAACTATTTGAATATGCTGCTACGGTGTAAAAGTGGCGTGTACTATTCAGGTTAATGTCAACAAGAACAGGTTTAGATATGAGCGATTTTCTCTACAGTATATTTGTTGACTTGTAAACTTTGGGATACAGGTGTTTTTTTACATGCGAACTCCCTAAGAAAGTGATTTGTTATCCGTAAATGAAGGGGCTACTTTCATAACCTGTGACGTTGTGGTCATGCCAAATCAACAAATGGCGATTCAGTTCAAATTTAAATCCTAGAATATTAGCCTACAGTTTTGACGAGATATAACTTAATAACATATTTCGAAATGTTATGTCATCAATATCGTTCCTTCAAATAACATGATGGTAAAGTGGCAGTTTATAAATCATCTAGCATTCGATTAAGTTTGGAAATGGCTAATTTGAGTTGTTTCAAATGAATAGAAGTTATTTGGGGTTTAATTTTCCGGGATAATAGAAAAAATTTACCTTAAGATAATAAAGTTGTTTCTCTTAGTCAAAATGTTTATTTTTTAGAAAATGTTTTTTTAGTAAATGAGTTTTTCTTTCGTGTTTTAAACAAATGCTTCTAGAGATCAGAATTTCTAGATTGATTAACTTTTAAAAAGTAGGCCAAAGGCAAAAGAGAAAGTAATTGCTTAATTAACAACCGGTTAATGCGAAGAAGTGAATAAAAATAGGAGGCCCATTTCATGGAGTGCAACATCGTCAAACCACTAAAAATTGTTGCTAACAGTACTGCAGCTATCTACCAAGCAACCAAGTGTTGTTCACTCATTCATCTGTCTTGTTATTTTGTTGAATCGACGTCAACTAATATGACGCAAGACGTAATTGAAGATTCGGTGAATGTGTTGGCCTCTTCGCAACGAGTCAAAAGTGGAACAAACAACAGCGCAAGGGATTCTAGTGTCGACGGTGTAATCGTTCGCAATGCAAATAAATCATACGGATCGGGAAAAAACAAATACAAAGTTCTCCAGGATCTCAACATGACCGTTAAAAAAGGAACCATGTAAGAAACATTTGATTTAATTTCCTTTTTTTAATTTAATTGCATTTCAGTTTGATTCTAAAGTCTCAGGAGAAAAGAATTTAAAAAAAAACGATCCCGCATGTAGTGATCAACATAATCCAATTCTATTTGGTTTTTTTTAAATAGATACGGATTGTTGGGAGCCAGTGGTTGTGGTAAGACAACAATTCTGAGTTGTATCGTTGCTCTGCGCACCTTAAACAGTGGGAAGATTCAAGTACTGGGACACGAACCAGGATCACTCAAGAGCGGAATTCCCGGTCCTCAGGTTGGCTACATGCCACAAGAATTGGCTCTGTACGGAGATTTTACTATACATGAGACGCTGACATACTTTGGTCGCATTTATAAATTGAAAACGAAATTTGTGAAATCGCAATTGAAATTTCTATCTGAATTGTTGGATCTGCCACCGAGTGATCGTTTGATCAAGACGCTGAGCGGCGGACAGCAACGACGCGCCTCGTTCGCTGTCGCTCTGTTTCACGAACCTGAACTTCTTATCTTGGACGAACCGACAGTTGGCGTTGATTCTGTGCTCAGAAAAAGGTAATTTTTATTTGACATTAACTTCCATCATTATATCCATTATTATTTGATAATATATTGTTAGTATTTGGAATCATCTACTTCGTCAAGCTGTCGACCACGGCAGAACAGTGATCGTCACCACTCACTACATTGAAGAAGCAAGACAAGCTCACAAGGTATCCAACTAATTTAATCGCAGTTTTGTTAGAAACACACACTGGAGTTTTAATTTCTAGATTGGAATGATGCGCGGCGGTCGTTTGTTAGTTGAAGACTCACCTGAAAATCTGTTAAGGACTCATAACCTCTTGACAATGGAGGATGTTTTCCTTAAACTTAGCAGAAAACAAGAAAATCCAGTCGTCGTTTCCAGCTGTGCAAGTTTGAGTTCCATTGAGTTAGACCCAAACACCATAGCGCAATCACAGCAAACTACAGAAGACAATATCAATCGAGTCCCTGCATCGAATGTTGACCATCAGTTGGAAAAAAATAAAATTCCTTTGCCTACGGATGGTGTCTCTGCTTATGTATTAAGGCATCGTTTTATTGATTAAATAACTAGGGTTTAATCCTTTTTCTATTTGTTTTTTTTTACACTAGAACAAATCCGTGAGCACTCCTGCTGCTATTACAAATACGATTCGCAACGAGGAAATTAGAAGTTCATTTTTGTCTGAAAAGTATCTGATACTGAGGAGGACTTTGCCGTCCCCTTATCGCATTGGTGTCCTTCTACGCAAAAACTACTTGGTTTCATTTCGATTTACAGCGTGAGTTTTCTATTTTTCATTTATGAACACACCTTTGCTTCACTGCTGCGATATTGACAGTTTCCATCTTTTGGAGGGTACAGGTTATTTATTGCAACTTTTTTAATGCCTGCAATCCAGTCATATATCTTTAACTTATGCATTGGACAAAGTATGACTGATCTTAAAATGGCCATCGTCAATGATGAAATCGATGTGAACGAAGGTCGCATATGTAACAATGCGTCTGATTGTTCTTATTCGATGCTCAGCTGTCGCTACCTTCGTTATATTAAGGAAAACATCATTCAGGTTTGTAATTTTTGTTGATTACACGCGGATATTGTCAAATAATTTTGATTCCAAACGAAGGTTCCGTACGGAAATTTATCGGAGGCTTTGGAAGCCGGAAGAAATGGCCACGTATGGGGAGTGATTCACTTTGGTCAAAATTTCACCGAGGGGTTTGAGACGTGGGATTTGGAGGGAAAGGATGAAAATGCAACAGGGAGACAAATTAGCATCACCATGGATTCTTCCCGTTAGTCGAAAGATAATAAAAATCTAAAATCTTTATTATTCACTTTATTTGTGAAACAGATCAACAGGTTGACGCGTTTGTCAAAAAATGGCTTGGAGAAGCTTTTGAAGACTTCATCAAAGGATTTATGGTTGCGTGTGGGCATGATCCGTTGGCAGGTTCCATCCCTATTGAGGTAAACTTCATAGCAGTTCATAATTTTTTAAAATGATGATTCGTTATCATTAGTTTTCTTTTTTTTAGTTTCTCGATCCAGTCTACGGTCAGAAAGAGACTCTATTCACTGAATTTATGGCTCCCTCTCTTATTATCACGTAAATTTAACTTAAGGAAATTTAATTCAAGTTCTGCTATTTTTCTATATATTTTATTTTTTAATTTTCAATAGGATGATTTTTACCATGGCACTTCTTTTAATATCCGATTCCTTCGTCCGTGAAAGAATGACTGGTCTTGTTGATCGCAGTTTAGTCGCAGGTATCGTAATTATTAATTGTTTTGAAAACTTGATTCGGTTTTATCAAATTCCAATTTTTGTTTTAATTAAATCGATTTGTTATTAGGCGTTCAGATGAACGAAATCTTCATTAGTTACTTGGGCAAAGAATCTATCACGATGGTGTGCCAAACGGCATTAGTTTATGTGGTTTTTCTTTTGATTTGCAAAGTCCCTTGTCTTGGCAGCGTAACCTTGGCTTTATTCATTACGTTTCTTCAAGGATTTGCCGGAATGTGTTTGGGTAATGAACGTAGTGATTTATTTTTACTTTCGTAACTTGATTATTTAATTCATTTCATATTTTTTTTCAAAATTATTTCAGGAATGTTGACAGCCTGTCTCTGTGATAGCGCAAACGGTGTCCTTTACATAACGCAAGCGTATTTTCTCCCGTTATTATTTTTGGGCGGTTTCTTATGGCCCATCGAAGGGATGCCGGGGTATCTTCAATATGTTGCGTATTCTATTCCGACGACGTATTCCATTAGATCACTGAGAAGTGTTATGTCAAGAGGATGGGGATTAGATCATCCTGAAGTTTACGCTGGAATTGTAAGTAGCTTAGCTTGGATTTTTGGCACGTTATTCATCTCGGGCGTTGTTTTACGGTTGCGCAAGTATTCCGATTAGGTTCGGGTTGACAGTTAAGGATTTGTAATTTTAATGAATGAATTAAAGCGATATGAAGATTGTTTAGATTTGATTAATGCTCAGGGAGCGACCATTCTCCCTATCCTTGTGTTCGCTATGGTGATAGGCTGGCCGATGTAAAAGTGCCAAAAATGATTTGAATTACACTAAAATTGCATTTGTATGTAAATTTGTAAAAAACAAGGTGTTCTGAGCAACACATTCCTTATTACAAAGAGATACCTGACCAAAACACCTTGTTTTGTTTTAAAAAATAAACAAAAATGAATAAGAGATAAAACCAGTTTTTGTGGCCATGCATGGATTCTTGACGATCACTCCGTGAATATAACAGCAATGATTTTTTATTCATTTCAGATTCAGTTCTTGATCGAGAAATATTAAGATTTTAGCGCAAATAACTGAAACTGATAATCTCATTGGTGAATGTACGTAGTTAACATTCAAAGCCGGCGCCTTAAAGCGCTTTTAGGGGAATATACCGATGCGTACTGCTGTAAGTGTTGCATTTAAACTGTTTGACCATGATGAAGGTCCTTTCTATTTTAAAATTGTGAATGTATCCGAGGGCAATTTCGTGGAAGTGAATTAAAAAACCGAAGGCCAAAATAGGAGACTAAGATTGATCAGCCCGCTAATTACTGCACATGAAATCACTTATTATAACTGATGGCCAACGGGCTGGCATCTTATTTGAATATCCCACACTCTTAAAATTACGCATTGAACAACAATTTTGGTTGTATCTAGCAACAATTTTTTCTTTTTAAAAAAAAAAATTTCACGAATAAAATTTCACGAACCGGAACTGCTCATCATGGACGGACCAATAGTTGGCGTTGATGCTCTTCAGAGTAAACAGGTGCTGATATTTTCATCAAAAGTTTCATTTCCGCCATTTTTCATTTGTTTCTTTTTTAAATTTATGTTACCTACCCTTTTTTGTGAAACGAATTTTAGAAAGGATAGGCAACGTACTGTAGATATTTTCGTAACCCATCCTTATAGGTAAGACTTTTGAAAAAACGTTTTCAAAATATAGGAAAGGGCACACAAAATCCCTGTTAGTTCAATCTGAGTTTCTGTTTAAAGTGGAAGTGTGGAAGGAATCATTGCAACGAAAAATCTGGTGCGCTAATTTCGTTTCGTTTCTTTTCATTTGTAATTAGTAACCAAACAATGATTTCTAATTTGTCTTTTAAAAATGGTCTGTTCAGGTGTTGTGACTATGCTGTGGCTGTTCTTGAAATGAAACACACCGAGGACTACAAGACTATTTTAGTAAGTAATTGAAAAAATTCTTATGATATTCATTAGTTGTTATTTTTATGGGTTGTTATTAGTTAACTGTTGTAAAATCTAGAAATATTTGCGACGAATTTATTTAATTCTGTCGACTATTTTCAAGAGAATTTAGGTTGGATGACTGTAATTCTAATGACTTAAATATTAGACATTTTCGATCGGGATTCGTGAAGCTTTTGTTCGGTTTACCTGCGGAATAGCTGACGTGAAACCATCGGGATTATGAATTACAGTCTTCCGCATTCCGTTATTTCTGAGGCTCGTAATCTTCGGGACGTTCATTTTGAAAGTGTGGTATCAAATTACCAAAATACGGTTAAAACTGATAGAATCACTTAAAAGAATCAAAAGGGAGACAGCAACGAAAGTTTTATCTCATATCCAACGTCGTGCACATTTAAACTCGTCGTGATCAATGATGATCTAATCTTATACCGTCGTCAAAACTTTGATTTTCACTTTTTTTATGTGTAGTGAAAGCAATAATGTGAAAATTACATCTTTCACTCGTCTTTGAGTTTAAGTATAAGGACGCGTTGGGCAGAGAAAGTTGAAGGTTATCTCGTGCTATCGAGCTATTAACACATCTCGTCAAAATCCGAGTGTTTCATAATCACGTGTCTCATTGTCTTAAGTATAATTGGCCACACGATTTCGTGAATATCTGCATTTTAGTTGGGTAGGCGTTCGAGTTGAAATAGGCGACATTATTCATCCCTATTAGATGAATATCTTTAACAGGTTATTTTAACAGTCCAATAACTACGTTGATTCTACTAGTTAGCTGTTGGTCATATTCCACTTAGAAAGTATAAAGATATAAGCACGTAATACGCAAGAAACAAGTTTTTATCCGTTTATACTTTGGTTTGAGATGTCAGCTTTATATGTCATTATTGGTCAATGACATGTGAATACAACCCAAAATGAAATTGTTTTTGATTTCATCAGTGTATGAGTGAAGTCCAAGATACTTTCACCACCATATAAATTTAAATTTGAATTGAAGTGAAACAAAATATTTGTGTGATTAAACGCGCCGAGATGAATGAATGAATTTTTTTCTTTTTTCAAAAGAAGAAATAGATCACGCTACCGAGATCCGGCTGCTATGATTTGGAAAGTAAAGTGTACAACCGGCTGGAAATAGAAAGTTTTCCGCTCTTTTAACAGAATTATTGTAAAAAAAAACAACTTGCCTCACGTCATTTTTACCGGTCAGTATTAAAGGTGCAATCATTATAGTTTGTTTAAGTTAGAGTTACTTTATTCTTAAAGATTGACTTTGAGCTAAATTTGAGTTGTAATGAATTTATTGGGCCTATATTTTCGTGAGTAATCTAAGTGGAGTTTAAATTTAATTGTTTACTGTTTGATATGGACGATTAAAACTGCAAACCGTGTTTTAGAGACCATCGGCATATATGGTTTGGTTTCTGTAAGTGAGTAATTTTCTTGTCAGGGCCAGGAGGATGAAAGGGAAAGGAGTCTGAAAAAACCTGATGCCTACTCCAATGAAACCCTTTGATTCAACTTCATTCATAACGATTCTACCTTATCCAAATAATCAGTCAATTGCAGAAAAGACAAGCTGCCAGCCAAGTTTTTTTTTGTCTTGGTCTTGTGGGTCTTTTAAAAACGTGCTGTATCTCTTCGATTGATTCATTCGCTGCATTAGCCTGCCTGTTGAATCCTATTACATTTTCGGAGTAGAATTTCCACAACCATGACGGAAGACGTGATTGAAGAATCGGCGGATGTGTTGGCCTCTCCGCAACGGATTGATGGTGAAACAATCAACAGCGCTAGTGATTCCGGTGTTATCGTGCGCAATGCAAATAAATCATACGGATCGGGAAAAAACAAATGCGATGTTCTTCAGAATCTCAACATGACCGTTAAAAAAGGAACCATGTAAGAAACATTTGATTTAATTTCCTTTTTTAAATTTAATTGCATTTCAGTTGGATTCCAATTAAGTCTCAGGAGGGAAGAATAAAAAAAAAAACGATCCCGCATGTAGTGATCAACATAATCCAATTCTATTTGGTTTTTTAAAAATAGATACGGATTGTTGGGAGCCAGTGGTTGTGGTAAGACAACAATTTTGAGTTGTCTCGTTGCTCTTCGCACCCTAAATAGTGGGGAGATTCAGATACTTGGACACGAACTAGGATCCGCAGAAATTGGAATTCCCGGTCCGCAGGTTGGCTACATGCCACAAGAATTGGCTCTGTACGGAGATTTTACTATACATGAAACACTCACTTACTTTGGTCGCATTTATAAATTGAAAATGAAATTTGTTAAATCGCAATTGAAATTTCTATCTGAATTGTTGGATCTGCCGCCGAGTGATCGTTTAATCAAAACGCTGAGCGGCGGACAACAACGACGCGCCTCGTTCGCTGTCGCCCTTTTTCACGAACCTGAACTTCTTATCTTGGACGAACCGACAGTTGGCGTTGATCCTCTACTAAGACATAAGTGTGATTTCACAACAAATTTTTAATTCAAAATTTGACATAAACCATTATGTTTTGTCGCGTCTATTTTGCAGCATTTGGAACCATCTTGTCCGCCAAAGTGTCGATCACGGCAGAACAGTGATAGTTACTACTCACTACATCGAAGAGGCCAAACAGGCAAACACGGTACGATGTTGGAAGCAGTTTAAAGGATTGCATGATCACCATCAATTTATTTTTTCAAATTTTAAGATTGGAATGATGCGTGGTGGTCGTCTACTAGTCGAAGATTCGCCGGGAAATTTGATCAGAAATTACGGTCTCCCATCACTGGAGGACATATTCTTAAAAATTTGCTTGAAGGACGATGGTAAAAGTTCCGCCAGCCAATTAACTAAGACTTCAATAAGCACAAGAACAAGTTCCAATGAAACGTGCCTTGCACAAATAACTCAGCCTTCAGAAAGTAGCACGAAAGCTTCAAATCAAAAGAGAACGCCAGACGATAAATGCCACACAGTGAAAACTGTTTCGAAAAAACGCCAAAGTCTCAATTTCAGATCTTCTCTGCCGTCGCCTCGTCACGTGAATGTACTCATCAGGAAGAATGCGCTAGTGATGTTTCGAAACGTGATGTAAGTCATTTTTACATAATAAGACTATCAAATTAACCTAGAAATCGACTGACAATTATCGGCAATTGAAAGAGTATTTTTAGCATCATTCTTCCTACCTGCTATCCAAACGGCCCTGTTTAATGTTACACTCGGTGGAGAGCCTACATCCGTCAAGATGGCCATCGTCAATGAAGAACTGGATCTGAACCAGGGTCGATTTTGTAGCAACAACACAATGGATTGCTCGTATTCCATGCTGAGTTGTCGCTACCTTCAATACATCAATGACAACATTATTCAGGTGTGCCGTGCTGCGTTAAGTTCTAGGTGACGATAAATATTTTCGTTAATTCAGGTCCCCTATGATAACGTAACGGACGCTTTAGCAGCCGGGAAAAACGGTGAAGTTTGGGGAGTGATTCAATTCGGACAAAATTTCACAGAAGAATATGAGATTCGACAATTGGATGGCAATTCGGCGGAATTGGAAAATATTTTCCGTAGTCGAATTAACGTCAGTATCGATTCTTCTAGTGAGTCAACAACAAACTGTGATTGACATCTTTTCAATTGTTGATTATTTTATTTTAAAATATTTTCTTATTCAGATCAACAAATCGATGCATTTATACACAAATGGCTTGTAGAAGCTTATCGGGATTTTTGCCATGGATTGATGAAAGCTTGCGGCCACGAACCAGGTGCAGGCTACATGCCGGTCGTGGTATACGATTTACTAATTGACTTACCCATAATCTAGGTCAATCATACATTTCAATAATTTATTCTTATTTGCTATTTATTTTGGGTCATTGTAGTTTACCGATCCAGTTTACGGTCAGAAAGATACGCAGTTTACCGAATCTATGGCCCCTGGCCTTATTATAGCGTAAGTCTTTCGTTGATTTCACGCGATCAAGTTTTTGTATTAATTGCGTTTTAAAACAATTTCGTTCAAATTCTAGAATTATCTACTCATCGTCCCTTATATTTATTACTGGTGTTTTTGTCGGTGAAAGACAACAAGGTCTTGTTGATCGTAACTTTGTGGCTGGTGCGTATTTGAAGAAGAAATTCATGTCTAATCTTTGGTGTATACACAGTTAATGAATATTGGGATCCTTTCTACTACAGGTGTTAAACTTGTTGAGATTTTCATCGGTCACGTTGGGTTTCAATTTGTCATGACTTTTTGTCAAACATCGACTGTTCTTATAACTATGCTTCTCATATTCAAAGTACCTTGCCACGGCAACGTGATCCTGGTTTTTTTCATTTCTCTAATGCAAGGATCTATTGGACTCTGCTTTGGTAATGAAAGATTCAATCTTTATATTTAGTGTGATATTATTTAAAATTGCTTTTTTATGGAAATTTTAAAAAAGGTATGCTTATCGCTTCTATATGCGATAACATTAACGGAGCACTTTACCTAACGCAAGCTAATTTTCTACCGATATTGCTGATGGGAGGCATATGCTGGCCAATAGAAGGAATGCCTTCGACGTTACAAGTAATTGCCCGTTTTCTACCAGTGACGTATGGCATCGAATGTTTGAGAAGCATATGTTCCCGAGGATGGGGCATTGAAATGCCTGTTGTCTACATGGGATTTCTAGTAAGTTTTGCGTGGATTTTTGGGTTGATAGCATTGACGTTGAGTATTATCCGCTACCGCAAGTATTCCAGCTAAAACGGTCGTTTATAGCACTTTTTTAATCTTTGCGTAAATAAGTTACATTTTCTGGTTGTTTTCATTGATATTTGGAGTGTTTTGAGATTTCCAATTCGCATGTTATTCTTCGATATTACGTTATATTTTTGATCGGAATTAATAACCAATAGCCACAATGATTTGTTTCTATCGACAAATGTTAGTTACACCCGGCCGCAATAAATCATTTAAATTATCTATGTGATTAAAACGGTTCTCTAATTGCAAATGCAATGGGTCTCATAGACGGTCTAGAAACTTTAAATGATGTACTACTTCTTGGTCTATTTCAGTGAAATTACTTTTAATTTTTAAGTATGACAAAAGAGTTGAAAACTCAAAACGTTTATTTGCATTTTCATGCATCAGAAATCGATAATTAAGTAAAGTAATGCTATTTCATCTTCCTCTGCCACGCGCTGCACCCCGAGTAAATCCTCCGCGGCCACCTCCTGCTCCTTTGCTGCCTTTCGGTGGAGGAGATTTAGGGCGAAGCGCTTCAATCCTCTCCGTGCATCCGGTAGTTGTACTGTTACTATTGAAGTAACTAGCATATGTTTCTGCGTTGTAATTGCTGTTGGTTAACGCGGGTCCAACCGTCAACCAACCCGGTCGAATGGTACTGTCCCTCCCGAATAAGTGGAGCCTGAAAAAAGAATAATAAAATTAAAATATTTCAATAATAGTATCCATAACAATTATAGTATCCACCTCCTTTTGCCAAGACAAAAATGCTCAATAATGTTAAAAATCTCGGAAGGTTTTTCTAAAGATCCATATTCGGGTTCTTCTGTAATTATCAAATCTATATCGACATTAGCATGGATGAAATCTCCGTCCGTGGAGCGTCTGACTGTTCCTTTGATTCCCATCAAACAATGCTCCTACAAAAAAAAATCCGATTGTCAGTTAAATCCATTAAATTACGCCACATTTCCGTTGGTCTTACTTTGGTTCGCTGGAAAACGGCTTTCTGCTCGAGGTTTTTCGAATGGCCCGGAGCATCTGCATTGGTCTTGATCCAGCAAATATCTTCGCATCGTCGAAATCCCCATCGTCGCAAGCAAACACGCCCCAAGTCTAGCCCATCACTAGAGCCACACCACAAAAATATGAAACTCCTTGGGGCAGCCACTTCACCGATGTCGAGTTCCATAATCTAAAGACAAAAAAAGAGCCATTAATTTACATCAATCATTCACTTTGTTGTGTCCAATATATACTTGATCCCACGATAGAAAATCGACATTGGTCACACCCAGAGAACGTTGGTATTCTTCCAAAGGAGGTTCAATGAGTATCACGTCAAATTTACAACCAATGTCTTTGAGATTAAACGTTTTTAAATCTGATTTCAGATACATGGGTGGCGAAGCTGTCTGTGCGATCAATTCGTCTTTCAATCGAATGAGTTCTTTGAGCTTGGGATATTCTTCAAACCTTTTTAAAATTTTATGGTTCTTTTAGTAGGCAATTACTTCAGAAAAGAGTCACCCATAAAATTACCTATCAGCCAAGCCAACATCTCTTATAAAGTTTTGGGGTCTCTGCCCAGTATCAACAAAATGTTGACAGTAGTCATTGTGAGGATTAGAAGACTGTGTTCCTTTGAGAAAGGTTGATGAATCAGTGTATAGTAGTTTTGCTTCTTCATCTTGTTGACCTCCATCAACATTTGAATTCTTTTTTATGTATTTCTCTGTAGGTCTGAGTAATTCCATTCCTGATTCTGCTTTCGTGTTTTCTGTGCCACTTCCTAATGCCTCTTTCAATTTCTCTACCGACTGCATACCCAACTGTTAAATAATGCAAGTAAATTGAAAAGATGAATTACCAAAGTGAAGTAAAATTGAAACTCACGGTCTGTACGAGACATTGTTTCCGCTTTCTTGATAATTCTCTTCTCTGTTTTAGAAGATCCACTTTATCCATATTAAGAGAGTTTTCTTCTTCTGTGACAGTTGTCTCTGCTAAAGAGAGGAAGCAGTGAATCATAAGATTTCATCATTTCAGGCTTTCAGCCATTTAAATTGATCTCACCCTGAACACTAGCATTTTCCACATAGTTTGCCATTACATATAGTTAATGCTTATTTACCAACACAATTCTTAATGTTGACTACAAAGTACACCTACACTTCAAAACATTTAAAATCCCTAATCATCAATAGTCCGCCATTATTATTTGGCTTAGTTGCCACTTTTAAATGAATGCCTTGTCTCAATATACTTTAAAGTTTTCAAATCATATTAAAAGAAATATTATTTGCAAGCATGCTGTGCAGCATTTAAAGCGTTTATTTAAATAAAATAAATGAAACTATAAACAATATTTCTTAATCATTTGATTGCTCGTTGCTCGCTTACTGTTTAGTACCTGCCAAGGGCAAACTTTTGTGAGCGAGCTTGATTGAGGTGTTTGACTGTTGTCTAATGTCCATGAGTTCTCTGAGCGAAACGTGCCCTTTTCCCACAAAACTGAAGCGAAACAGCCAAAGACATTACATAAGTGTTCAGCCAAAGTAACGGTTTAAGAGTTTCCTACAAGAAGAAAGATTGAAAACGGCACCTTTTCGTTGTTTTATGTTCTATTTATGCACCGATTTAAACGGCTTTTTCATCAAAGTTAGTGTTCCTAAATCTTGAAAGCACAAGTGCACAGTAAAGGTGCACACAGTTTATTTGTTGGCTTAGTAAAGTCATCGTTTAAACTAAAAAAAGGTGTGTTTATTTAGTTATTCATTAATTTTTAATATCACACCAAAATGAGTAAAATCCAAGGCCAATGTGAAAAAGGGGTTTCCCAACCCCTTTAGAAGACTCGCAGGCAGTGAGGGCAAATGAAAAGCAAAAAATTCGATTTGGCGCTAACCATTGGCAACGTTGTAGATCGTTTCCGTTGAGAAAAACCAAGCTTTAAAACTTGGTTTTTTGGCACTCATCTCGTCTCATCATCATCGCTTAGTTCAACGTCAGCAGTAATTTTAGCACGTGTTTCACATGGTGTAGATTTTTTTTGCCGACAAGCCAACATTCAAAGCCTTTTATCATATTTTAGATTTAGATTTACACCTCAAATGGCTTCTGGTGGGCCATTAAAGGTAGAGCTGAATTCACATGCTTTCAAGCCATGCATTTTGAAATAGTTAGATTTTATGATAGTTCAAAATTTTCTTAAAAATCACACTTTGTAGTGTGATTTACCAAGTAAACAAATTCTAAAGTGTTTTGTTCTTTTTTAGTCTTTGTTTGAGAAGATGAACAAAGGAGCCACTCCTGCTGGGGCCGAAGTGAATGGAGATTCTAGCAAGACCAATGGGGCTAACAAGAGACTTTCCGTTGAGAGAATTTACCAAAAGAAAAGTCAACTTGAGCACATCTTGCTTAGGCCAGATACCTACATTGGATCAGTTGAACCCGTTAAAGATGTGATGTGGGTTTATGATGAAGAAAATGGAATGCACCAGAGAGAAATTACCTATGTGCCGGGTTTGTACAAGATATTTGATGAAATTCTTGTCAATGCTGCAGATAACAAAGTTCGAGACCCTGACATGGATACCATTAAAGTGGATATCGATCCGTAATTATAGTTTTATTAATTAGTTTTAACAGTTTATCAACATAATTTTTTCTTCTTACAGGAAAGAAAACATCATCACTGTCTTCAACAATGGAAAAGGCATTCCTGTTGTAGAACATAAAGAAGAAAAGATGTATGTCCCCTCACTGATCTTTGGTCACTTACTCACTTCATCCAACTACAATGATGAGGAAGAGAAAGTTACTGGTGGTCGCAATGGTTATGGTGCAAAGCTGTGCAACATTTTCAGCACTTCATTTGAGTTACAAACAGCTTCTAAAGATGAACGAAAAAAGTTCACACAGACCTGGACTGGCAACATGAGTAAAGCTGGGAATCCTAAGATTGTGACCTACACTGCAGCAGATTTTACTCAGATCACTTTTTCTCCTGATCTAACAAAATTTAAAGTAAGTATTTTCTTCTTAAAATATTTGTGCATATTTTTTTTAAAAAACTAAATTATTTTTTATTGCTAGATGGATTCTCTTGATAAAGACACGGTCGCTTTACTGTCTCGTCGTGCTTTTGATGTCGCTGCTTCTACTCGTGGCGTCAAAGTTTTCCTCAATGGAAAACGTCTTCCTATTAAGAATTTTAAAGACTACGTCGATCTGTGTCTAAAGGTATTTATTTTTTTCATAATTGTGACATAAAAAACCCGAAATTATCTTTTTATTTTTATTTAGGGAAAGGAAGATGATGATGGAAATCAACTCAAATGTGTGTATGAAGCTGTGAGTGAGCGTTGGGAGATTGCAGTAGCTCCTTCTGACAAAGGATTCCAACAAGTTTCATTCGCAAACTCTATCGCAACTACTAAAGGCGGGCGACATGTTGACTATGTTACGGAAATCGTGGCAAAACATTTACAGGAATTTCTTAAAAAGAAGAACAAGAGTGGCATAAATTTCCGACCTCATCAGATTAAGAATCACCTGTGGGTATTCGTCAACTGTTTGATCGTCAACCCAACCTTCGATTCTCAAACCAAAGAAAACATGACTCTACAGGCCAAAAGCTTTGGTTCTACGTGCAAACCTACCGAAAAGTTCTTCACTGCGGTAAAATATCAAGAATTGTTCAAATCATTGCTTTAATTTAATATTTACTTTTCTCTTGCAGCTCAACAAGTCTGGTGTTATTGAAGGTGTTATGACTTGGGCCAAGTTTAAGGCGCAAACCGAATTGAACAAAAACTGCAGTGGCAAAAAACAAACCAAACTTAAGGGTATCCCTAAATTAGAAGATGCCAACAATGCCGGCACAAAACATTCGATCGACTGTACGCTCATCCTAACTGAAGGAGACTCAGCCAAGTCCCTAGCTGTCTCAGGACTTGGTGTTGTCGGTCGTGACAATTACGGTGTCTTCCCTCTTAAAGGAAAAGTGCTTAATGTCAGGGAAGCCACACACAAACAAATTATGGAAAATGCTGAAATCAACAATTTGATCAAGATTCTTGGACTGCAGTATAAGAAACAATACCAATCAGTTGACGATCTCAAGACACTACGCTATGGTCGTCTAATGATCATGACTGATCAGGATCAGGATGGTTCTCATATCAAAGGCTTGCTCATCAACTTTTTGCATCATAATTGGCCATCACTTCTACGCTTACCCTTCCTTGAAGAATTCATCACACCCATTGTCAAAGCTACCAAAGGGTCTGGGGCATCGGCCAAATCTATCAGCTTCTACTCATTGCCCGAGTTTGAAGAATGGAAGACCAATACGGAAAACTGGCCAACCTTTCGTATCAAGTACTACAAGGGGTTGGGAACTTCAACGTCCCAAGAAGCAAAGGGATATTTTTCCGACATGCAACGCCATCGTATTCTATTCCATCACGATGGAGACCATGATGACTATGCTATTTTGATGGCATTTAGCAAAAAACACATTGAACAGCGCAAAGAATGGCTAACTTCTTGGATGGAGGAATGCAAGCGGACGCCGTGAACTTGGATTGCCCGAACTCTATCTTTACGAAAAAGACACGAAACGGGTTAGCTACCGTGACTTTGTCAACAAGGAGCTGGTATTGTTTCAGCAACATGGACAACGAACGTTCCATCCCTTCGCTTATGGACGGTTTCAAACCTGGTCAACGTAAAGTTCTCTTCACTTGCATCAAACGAAATGACAAGAAAGAGATTAAGGTTGCTCAGTTGGCTGGTTCAGTAGCTGAGCACTCAGCCTACCATCACTGGCGAAGCTTCATTGATGGGCACTATCATTGGTTTGGCTCAAGACTATGTCGGTTCTAACAACATTAATCTACTCCTTCCCAATGGTCAATTTGGTACTCGTCTTCAGGTATTAAATTCACATTTTAATGCATAAATACCTTGAATTTGCAACAAACTTATTTTTATTATCGGCAGGGAGGCAAAGATGCTGCCAGCCCTCGTTATATTTTCACTTTGATGAGCAAGCTGACACGTATCATTTTTCACCCGCACGACGATCCATTGTTGAAACACCAGATGGATGATAATCAGCGCATTGAACCTGAGTATTACGCTCCAATTATTCCTATGATCTTGGTTAACGGAACCGACGGAATTGGTACCGGTTGGATGACAAAGATTCTGAATTACAATCCACGAGATATCGTAGCTAATGTCAAGCGCATGTTGGACGGCGAGGAACCCGTCACTATGCATCCTTGGTTTAAAGGTAACTGGAAATAGGAAAATGATAAACAAAAAAAGGTGACATTGAAATTTTTGTTATTTCTTCAGGTTACAGAGGAACAATTGAAAGGATTGATCGACATCGATATGCTATCAGTGGTGAATTAGCGGTACTGAGCCCCACGGAATTGGAGATTACAGAACTGCCTCTTCGTGTTTGGACTCAGAACTACAAAGAAAGCGTAATGGAGACTTTGTTACATGGCTCAGAGAAAATCCCTGCTCTTATCTCTGACTACAAAGAATATCATACGGATACAACGGTGCGTTTTATCGTCAGTATGGATGGAGAAAAGATGCGACAAGCCGAAAGTGAGGGACTGCACAAAGTCTTCAAACTCCTGTCTACACACTCTCTAACGTCCATGACACTCTACGATTCTAATGGCTGTCTCAGGATGTACGACTCAGTTGAAGATATTCTGAAAGAGTTCTTCACGGTCCGTCTTGGTTTTTATGGAAAGAGAAAAGACTACTTATCCGGTGTTCTCCAGGCCGAGTCTAAAAGACTCTCGAATCAAGCTAGATTCATTTGCGAAAAATGCGATAATATCCTAATTGTCGAGAACAAAAAGGTTTGCAGCATTCTTTAGGTCAAAATTTAAAATAATTGTAAAAGTTAATTCAATATTTTCTCTATCTTTCAGGCCAAAGTTTTGGTTGAAGAATTACGTCGACGAAATTATGATCCGGATCCAGTTCGTGTGTGGAAAAAGAATCAGAAGAACAACGTAAATGCAGAAGAAGAAGAGGAGCAAGAAGCCAATGCCGAGGGTGAAGAGGGTGCTGTCAAAATTGGCGACTATGACTATTTGCTCGACATGCCGATGCGCTCTCTTACATACGAAAAGAAAGAAGAGCTGTTGAAGAAACGAGATATTAAGATGAAGGAATACGACATCCTTTTGAAGAAATCACCGGCTGATTTGTGGCGTGAAGATCTTGACAATTTCATGGCTGTGTTAAAGGAAATTGAAGATGCTGAGCAGGAGGAGATGAAGGAACAGAAGAAAACGTCCAAGCTTCCTCTTGCAAAAGGCAAGAAGAAGGCGTTAATCGCGGAAGTAGCTCCCTCTCCTAAAGGCCGGCGAATCATTCCTGTCATTGATGAGGAATTCCGCAAAAAGTTTGAAAAGATCAACATCGCTAAAGAAAAGAAGAAGGAAAAGGCGCTGAAGAAAGAAAGTCCTGAAGTTGAACGAGATTCATTTGATGCTGCTCTCGATGACTCAAACAAGTCGCTGTCTGAAAAGTTAGGATTAAGCCCAGGTAAAGGAACAAAAGGAAAGAAGGCAGCGAAAAATGACGGGCTTAAGCAGACCAAGTTAAATTTCGCATCCAAGAAAGCGGATAAAGAATCTGAAAAGGACGATGATAAGGATGAGTTTGACTTGGCAATGGAGGAGGGCATACCTTTAAGGTAAAGTTTTTGTAATTTTGTTTCCCTTTTTTCGATCAATTTTATTAATCTAGAGATTTTGATCAGGGAGAAAACCGCGCGCCGAGCCGCTACTGCCGCTGCCAAACTCGTTGTTGGTGACGATTCAGATGAAGGGAAAGACTCCGGAGATGATTCCGACCTTATAATCAGCGATTCAGATGAAGATTTCGACTTTGCAAAGCCCAAAACAGCCGCTAAGAAAAAAATCTCGCGGCCTACCAATTCAGATGATGAGGTTTCTGTGGCCAAAAAGCCAAAGAAAGCTACTGCACCGATAAATGTTAGCTCTGATGAATTATTTGATTCTTTGGTTCGCTCATCACCCGTGAAATCAGCTCCTGAACCTCAATCTTCGCCAGATGTCGTCATGTTAGGTATAACGTTTTTAACTAAAGAAAAAAAAATCCAAATTTACTGAATGAATACAATTATTTTAGCGAGCGACGATGATGTTAAACCTAAAGGAAGAGGACGTGGAAAGGCAGCGAAAACAGATGGCCCTGCCAAACCCAGAAAGGCTCCTGCTCCCCAAAGCTGCTGGCGCTAAAGTAGCTAAACCTGCTGCTACCAAAGCAGCTAAACCTGTTGCTACCAAAGCCAAGCCAAAGGCTTCCTCGCCCAAAAAGAAGTCTCGCAAGGAATCCGATTCAGATGATGACATGTTTGCTTCTAAATCACCTGCTAAAGAAAAGCAGCGCGTCCGAAGGTGATTTCAACGATAGTAGCTTTGAGGCCAGACCTCGTGCGACTACCGGGCGAGCCAAGAAAGCCTGTCAAGTACGTTAATTCCTCAAGTGACGACGATATGTCCTCATAAGTTTGTTTTCCTCGCCAAAAGCTAGCATTCACGTTTTTACTCGAAACTGGCTATTGTACGGCCCCCCTTTCATAAAGCCAACTTACTCTGTATGCGCTGTGTCCTGTATGTCATTTATTATTCAATTCCATTTGGGTCAACATACTGCAAAATAAAAACCCATTTGCCCCGACTTGGTTCGGCATTTAAGTTTAATTTTCGTTCCATTTTTTTGTTTTTGGTATTCATAATTCATGAATTATTGTTCTATGTATTATCGAATTTGATTTTTTAGGGGAGGGGGTTGGTAAGTGTGTGTTTTTAACTTTTTACTCAACAATAACAACTCAAGACCGTACTTACAGTACAGACTTGCAGATCACCTATTTAGTATTTATTTCACTGAAGGTAATTTAATTTTATTGTTTTCCATTTTTTCTGCAAATGCGAAAAGGCTAGTTGAGTAAGAGGTTATGACTTATGACTGAGGGTTGATGATCTATCAAAAACTAGGAATAAGAATAAAGTGACAAAACTAGCCTAAAATATTTCAAACATTAAAATTTGAAACGGATTGCCGAACTGGTTTGATACCCAAAAACAAGTGGCGCCACACTACTTTGTAGATATGTGATGCATAAACACACGTGTTGTGATTATTTGTTTGTTGTTCATCAGTTTTTCACTATTCGAATTCAACCATCCTGACGACGAGTCGACGACCCTGTTAATTTGTTTCGCAGGTTGTTTATTTCAAAATTCGATTCGTTAAAAAGTTTTAATACTTATGTTGGAACAACACAACAAAGAATACTGAAACTATTGGTAGGTTTTTTTGGTTTTTGGCTGGTAGAAAGTGAAATCCCTTCATTTTCATTGCATACAGGTAATACTAGTAATATGGATTTGGACTAAATTGCTAAAAACATCATTCACCTATTTACAGATTGGTACACAAAAAAGGCAAAGCAAAAAATATGTCCTAATAAAGGCAAAAAATGCTTGATGAATCTGATTCAGTAGAAAAAGAGATCAGCACAAAGTGTGGTGTAAAAATAATTTTTCCAGTACAGAACTTGAGACCAATAGGGGAATTTACAGTTAAGTTCATTGGACAAAGAATTCATAGAGTTGTTAGATTGTCTAAAGCAAGAAAGAATAAATGACATAGAACTCCTACTGAAATGTTCCAAAGACCTCAGAGAAACGGTAAACTCTCATTTATATTTTTAATTTTATTTTTAAAAAGTGCTCAAAACAGATTCTATATTTGCATGTGCTGGGTAGACTGAAAACATAATTGAAAGCTTGCAAAATCTCATAAGGCTCGTTACCAGGCATTGGATGAAAAGTTCCTTTCTGTTACTAGTGAATTTGATAAAGAGTTGGATTTTGCTAGAACCCTGGAACAAGAATGTAACTTCTGAAAATGCAATGGAAAATGTTTCTGGTTTTCTCCCATCTCCAGCCTTTTTGTTTCTTCCTGTTTGCTCCAATTTTAAGCTTTGCTGCTTTGAGTGCTTTCCTTGCTATCACATTTTTCTCAGAGTCTCTATAATTTGATTACTCTGTTGATTAATTCAATTTCTTGTGGGCCCTCCAAGATTAAAATAATTCAAACAAATTCATATGTTCTCTAAATCTGTGACCTTAAATTAATTAAAACACATGCTGCCATGCTGGAAATAAATGAGTAATAAAATTGGTTTATTTATATAATTGGATTTTCACCAGAAAAAAAGTATGTGACCAATCAATGCAAATATAAAATATGTAGTTATTAATTTATTATTCAATAAAAGAAAAAGTTGGCAGAGTTTTGATTTGAAATTTGAATTTTCAGCCAAAGAAGAGATATGCGAATTAACCATACGTCCCGCACTCCCGCCTTTATTGTTGGCGCCACTTGTTTCCGCTGAAGGCGCTGATTGATCATTGATGCACGAATACGAATAGAATAGTCGAACAGTCGTCAGAAGTGTGGTGCGCAAGTCGCCTAAGCATTCAAATCGTCAAATGCTTAACCTCTCATAGTCTAGCAGTTTGCTTAGAAATAGATTAGACAATTTTTGATTTACTTCTATAATTATCATTGCCTTACAGCAGATATCCAAAGATTGTTCATTTTTTTAGCTGCTGCTGCTGTTTCTAAGCTAAAAATTAAAGGTAGACCCCGATAAATGAAAAGAAGCAGTTTAAAATTTTGCAGACGTTCATATACTTTCGTTGGTCATTTGTAGGAAATATCAACATGGATACTGGCTCTCCACTTACATTTAGACAGCCTAATTCTGGGGGACCTAGAAAGAGGCCATTCAGTGTTACTAACACTGGCTTGTTGTCTGACTATTCAAATGAAAACTCTGATGATTTCAACATTCTTTCAGCTTTGGGAATGAAGGATAACAGAGATATTTTCAAGAGTCCTGAGAATACAAATCTGCTAATGAAACGGGAGAGTGAAACAATGGGCAATTTTAAAGTCCCAATTTCAAGCTCAGTTGCTGTTGGTCAATCACCATATTTCAATGTGGGAAACACTCCTAATAAAAAACCTGCCATGCAAGATGCCCAAGTGGTCAAACCAATCAATACTGATTCTCATGAAGACAAGGCCACCAACAATGCCATCAATCCAAAAGAGCAATCACCCAAACTGCAACCAGAAGCATCAATTGCTCTCACAAACAAAGAAAACAGTCCTAATGAAAGCAAACCAAGAAAGCTGAGATCAATTGGGGAATACACAGTTTCTTCATTGGAAAAAGAGTATCAAGATATCGTGGATTTTATCAAGCAAGATAGGGAACAAGACCAGCAACTGATTCTGCAATGCTCAAAAGCTCTTCGAGATAAGGTAACAATTCAATACATGTTAAAGTTCATTTAAATTGATGTGGTATTATGTGATACTTTAGACTGAAAGCATTATTGAAAACCTGGAAAACATCATCAAAGCTCGCTACCAATCACTGGATGAAAATTTACATTCTGCCATACAGGAATTTGAGAAGGAGTGGGATTCTGGAAGAAAGCTAGAAGAAGAGGTCAATGGATTGAGAAACCATATGTCTTCTATTATGAATAACATCTTGCAAGATCCCTGCTTGGAATAAGCTGCTTACCGTCATCTTAAAGTTTCCGAATTTTTTGGAGCGGCAGCACTGAGGAATTTGCGCATTTATTGGAGTACTATTTTTGTAGAAGGTTCGTCTCAAATCTTAAGTTCATTTGTTGTTTTTCTGTTGTACTTCCAAACCAACCACATTACAAATGCCTTTTTTTTTAAAGGGACTATTTTTAAAAAGTAAGAACAGTTAAACAAAGTTAAGGAAAGATCTCTTTTAAGGTGAAACAGAACTTCAAAAAGTGCCGGGTAGAAAATCCGCCGAAAGGAAGCGGCGTTGACAATTTTACGCTTTCGAGTTTAAAAAAACTTATCGATCCTTGAGAGTTGAGACTTTTGAAAGTTAAGAACTTGAGATTGAATGGTGACTCCCATGCCGTTGATCGGAACAGGGAATAGTCTGTTCTAGGTTGTAGTTTTGCCGAGTAAATAGCAAAACGCCAGGATTCCTAGGACTAGAAACACTAATTTGCATGATCAAAACGATCATGCCTTATTTGTCAAATTTTCTAATTTAACGCTTTTTAGCGTTTTTAATGTTTACGTTGTGTCGTCACGTTGAAGGCCAAAAATGCGGATCTCAAGGATTTTCTGGGTGGATATAGTATAGCAAAATATCTTGGTTGTCGAAACAATGAAACATTCAAATATTCCGACTATGGCTTGGCCGCTTGGTCGAGTCAAATGACGTCATTTATGGTCTTTTTCGTATCCCTCTTAAGATTAAGAACTACACATCTCTTTGTCTCATTCTTTATGTTTTATCGTATAAAGATAAGGAATGGTAGTGTCAGGTGACTACATAATAAAAGCTAGCCGCTCGAATTTCTTCTTTCGTCGTCACGAAATAGCAAGCGAAATTGAAGAAATATTTTCCACAAAAAAATGTAAAACACTTTACAAATTCTAGCGCATTTGAGTGAATTTAAAACTTGAATCTAGTTTGATATTATTTTTGTAAAATTTTGTTCGAACTATTATCTCACGTAGCAGGACAAGGACAATAGGACAATTTACTTGTTGTGTTCTTTTTACTTGATTTTTTAAAACCATCCTTTCCAACTAGTTAATTTCACTTTCTTTCCCAAGCATCTCATGTCAATCAGCACTCACCCGTTATCTGTCATCCGTTATAAATATAACTACGTTATGCGTGGGTAGTTGAACTGCTTCGCGTTGTAGAAAACCAGTTCGGTAGGTTATCTGGAGCATTTTACGTGCCATGTCCTGCGTTGTGTCACTAACTAATCGTAATTGATGTTTAAACTCTTTTTTTCTTTTAGAATTAAACTCGCATGCTAATAACATTTTTTCGTCGCTTACTTTTAAAATTCAAATAAGAACTTAGATAAATGTCATTAGGCACAAGTGCGCAACACGAAAATGCTTTGATTAAATAATTAAATTCAAATAGACTAAAGCTTGTCTACTTGTAATTGCGATGTCAGAATCAGCTAGCGGAAGGAAATTCAAAGCTTAGCCATGAAGTAATTTCTTGAACTGTAAACACGGTACACAGCGCACCTTGTCTACAAGGAATTCGACATAAATATGACCTTGATTGCCAGAGGCAATCCCTCGGCAGAGGAGCTAGTTGCCCTAGCGCCATTTGGGAAAAGTCACTCTTGAAGTATTGACGTCTGAGACCAGACACTGCTCAGAGCTGCAGGTTTTTACGAATTTATACACTCAGGACTTTAAAAAATTCTGTAATTTAAAAAAATCCCATTGTTCTCTGTCGCATATAGCGAACAACAACAATTGATGATGACATTTGGAGAAAGTGCAACATGATTTCTACAACGAGTGATTTCAACGAAAGAGGATAACGCTATCTCTTGTTTTCTACCATATTGTTTTCTAGACTAGAATCTTCCTTAAAATGTGATGAAAGTGTTACAACCTTAAAAAAGTGAAACAGCAAGATTGTGTGAAAACATTTGATCATTATAAACAATATAGTCAGCCATCCTTAAACTTTGTGAGGTTATTGACATCAGGAGTTTATGAAAATGTTGAACTGCCTTGTAGTATTGTTGCTATGTTTATTGGCAAACCCATTGTCTGGTCAAAGTTTGTTTGAATCTGAAATTGTTGGTGATGAAAACCGTAAACTTAATCTGGGAGTAAACTTGCCACCAAAGTTTCTTCCTGGTGGAGACATGGATGGATTTTCTCTACCAGAAGACACAGCTGTTGGAACCATTGTAAGTTGTTGAACTGGAACAGGTTTCTTATTCTAAACAAGTTTATTAATGTTGAGATACTTTTTTTAAAAATAGGTTTATCGATTAAGAGGTGAAGACCCTGAAGGATCAAGAGTTGCATACAGCATAAGTGGGGACCATTTAAGTGTTGTCAGAAATACTGGAGCTGTGACATTAGTAAAGGCTTTGGATCATGAAGCCACTGCAATGATAGAAGTTATTATAACTCTTACTGGTAATGTTATTCTGGCTTTTCTCAATTTTTTTATTCTTTGGAGTTTTTGGACCTTTTGAAAAAAAAAATTGTATGCATATTTATATTTCATGTTTGAATTTCTTAGATGAAAAGGGTCCAACTGCTGAGCCTAACATAGTTAGTATCCGCCGTGAGATTACCGTAGAAGGTAACTAGATTTTTTATTAATGATATTTTATATTTTATTTATATGTATCTTTTAATTTGACTAGACCGCAACGATAATCCCCCGAAATTTTCTGAATCATCATACACGTTCCTTGTCAATGAAACTGTGGGGGTCAACACCCAAGTGTTCAACAAAATCCTCGTTTCTGATGCGGATTCCGGCAGCAATGGAGAGGTCAAATTGACTTGCTTAAAACAGGTATACGCATTGCACTTAAACTGTTAAGAATATTGCTAAACTGATTTATTTTTAATAGAAATCACCAGAAGGATGCGAGAAATTTGGAGTAAGAAGTCAGCGCATTGCGCCGGGAATATTCGCCGGAATCTTGACTGCACGAAGTGGCCTTAACTACGAAGAAAATAGCCGTTTCACGCTAGTTCTTCAGGCTGAAGATTTAGCTAAAGATCCAGGAACTGCCTTAACCAGTACAGCTACTGTAATGGTTGAAGTTCTTGATGTTCAAGACCAACCACCAGTGTTTTTAAACGCACCCTATCGACCCGTCATCCAAGAGAACAGCCCAGTCGGCCATCCACTAATGAAGGTACTCGTGCGAGATGGAGACACGGGTCAACCTCGCGACCTGCAACTTGACATCATTGACGACCCTTTAGGATATTTTCGTGTAAGTTCATTCAAGATGAATGAAAACATTGGAACTGCCAGTATTGTGGCATCTGACAACCCAATTGATCGCGAGGATCAAGTTATACTGCGGAACGGTGGTACCTATTCATTTGGGCTTAAGGTAAAAAAAGATGATTTAACCCCGTAATTTGTTCAATTTTAAAATCTGTCTTTGCTTTGTTATAGGCAATTGAGTTGATAGACAATAAGCCTATTGGTGATTTTACTGTAGAAAATGTTACCGTAATGATTATCGATGTCAACGACCAGCCTCCTGTATTCAACCAGGCACAATATTCAATTGGCATTCCTGAAAATCTTGGTATATTACTCATTCCCATTTAATTTCAAATGATTAAAAAAAATAATCGAATTTTTAAATTAATCCAGATATTGGGGAGGCATTGCCTGGCCTTGATATGACCGTTTCAGATAGTGACACTGGCGTTCATAGTCAATTTGGCTTAGAATTGATCCCATTGCGAAATGCTGACAATATCTTTGAGGTTCATCCTATGTCTGCCACAGGCCGGACACCCGTTCTGATCAAAGTTACTGGGGCTGAAAAGCTCGACTACGAAAACCCTGAACGACGGGAAATGGTTGTACAAGTCATTGCTCGAGGTGGAGGCAGGCGTCTCTCTTCTACTGCCACCTTAACCATCCTGTTAGTCGACGTCAATGACAACAACCCGATTTTCGAGGAGTCTTCTTATAGTTTCAATGTGAGAGGATATTGTCTAGAAAAATATGGCTAAACTGAATTTAACTAACGATTTGTATGAACAGGTGGTTGAGAATTCTCCTCCCGGCTCGTTAATTTCAAGGCTAAGTGCTACCGATGCAGACAGCGGCATATACGGACAATTGAGATACGAATTACGTGGGTTTGGAGCCGAACGCTTTTCAGTTAACGCGTCTACTGGGGACCTGGCAGTTGGAGTTTGCGGACTTTCGACTTGTTTAGATTACGAGGATCAGGACATTTTTACTTTGACCTATACTGCCGTTGACGGAGGAGGTAAATTTCCATTAACCTTGCATTACTTAAATAGGTTTTCTAATAATTTTTATGACAGGGAAAGCAACATCAGTACCGCTTACCATAAAAATTGACGACATTAATGATAATCCACCTGTTTTCGAGCAAAATCAGTACAGAAGACTCATCCAAAATAGAGCTATAGACTTTGATCCGCAATTGGTGGTTAAGGTAATTTCCATTTGCAGAATGTGTTCGGTGTTTCTGAAATCTTGTATTGTTTTTTTCTTTTTTTTTACAGGCAACCGATAAAGATGGCACTAGGAATGGTCATTCACCGCCAATTCAGGATGGCAGGATTTCCTACTCCATTGTGGCAGGCAACACCGCAAACAATTTATTTAACATTGGGCGCGACAGTGGCATTCTTGATGTTACTCGACCTATCAATGCCACTGAATTGGGCGAGGTTCGATTTGTGCTCACAGTGCGAGCGACAGATTCCGGCACACCACCACAACACGCTGACACCGTAGTGACAATTACTGTGGGGGCTGTCGATGGAAACGATCCTCCCGTTTTCCAGCAAAACCACTACCATATCAATGTTGTCGAGCGAGCAACGCCAGATTCATTTGTTATTCAGTTAAATGCTACTGATCCTGATGGGCCTTCAGATAATTTGCGTTATCGTGTCGTTGGAGGAACAGCCGTCGATTGGTTCACCATTGACGAAGTGTCAGGAATCGTTCGAGTTGCAAGAGGTGGTGCACTCCAATGGGATCAGGAAGCTCCTCTTCTAACTTTGTCAATAGCTGCAGTTGACCAGGGCCAACCACTTGCTCAATCTGCTACCGCTACAATTACAATACAGGTAAATTCAAATTAGTGTTTTGATTAAAAAAGGATGTTGAAGTAAAGACTTTTTTTATTATTCAGGTTGAGGATATCAACGATAAACCACCAAATTTCGATAAACAGCTTTTTATCCACCACGTAGCCGAGGTTACTCCTGTTGGTACTCGGGTAATTTATTATTTATTTAAGTGAAATTAATTGTGATCTTGGACAAAAATAATTCAAGTTTTTAATCTATAGGTGCTGGCTTTAGGTGCCAGCGACCCCGACACAAGCTCACAATTAAGATTTCGATTGACGGAGCCGTTCCAGATACGAAATAAAGGAGGTTATTTACGCAACGAAGTCGAGAGCGAGTTTTTTTCGTACGTAACCTTAAATTAAAAACCAATGGAGTGTATCTTTTTATTAATCCCTTTTTGGTTTGTAGAATTTCCGAGTCCACCGGTATCTTGACTCTTACGAAGCCACTCGACCATGACAATGCTGCTGTTGTTATGTTCCGAGCGGAAGTTGTAGACGTGAATGCTAATGCAGAATTTCCCAATCAAACGGATTTTGGTGTGCAGTCATAAATAAAACATTTTTTTTTCTCAAAAAAATAACTTTGTTGTTTTCTGTAGCTGAGGTTGCAATTTATGTACAAGCGCATACTGATAACGGACCTATTTTCTCACCACCGTGGTCTCCAGCTCACCCTATTATCAGAGCGGAAGTGGTTGAAGAACAAGATCCGGGCATTATCTTTCTCACTCTTCAAGTAACAATTTTGTCTTATCGAAATATATTTGTATGTTATGCTTAAACTTAACATTCGTTTGATTCTAGGCTCACGATCCTGTTACTGGTCTTCTTATATCACATTTTGAGCTTGTGGCTGAACCAATGCCAATTAGCGAAAGCTCAACGAGAATTCCACCCGATTCAGGAACACCACTCGAATCTTTATTTGATCAAATTCGCTTCAACGAAACTGACTCGACGAATGATACAATGAATTCAATGCTAGATCCTGGTATTTCATCGCTGATCGAGCTCAATAAATTAACCGGCGAACTAACTTTTAAACGGCGCATCGATTATGAAGAATTAGTCAACAAGGTAAAACATTACAGTAAAATACTTGTCTAACTCAAATTGTATTCATTTCTTATCTTACAGACTCTACAGTTTCAAGTACAGGCCATTGCCGGTGAGGCGGAGAATAAACGAATGAGTTTAGCGACAGTGAAACTCGATATTTTAGATGCCAACGACAACAGTCCAAAGTTTACTGAAGAGGTTTGAAATATAATCATGACAGTTTTCGCCTTTGAAATTCAAAACTCTTTATTCTCTTTCATAAGGAGTATAAGGTTAAAATATCCGAATCAATTCACCACCCGGATGTTTTGGTCACAGTGTCAGCTACAGACAAAGATTCTGGAAAATTCGGACAGATTTTGTACTTTGTTTCAGGCGACGGAGCTGACTTATTTGTTATCGATGGTATTGTCTAATTCATTCAACTGAAAGTTGTTACTAAATTAAATTTACATTTGCTTATCAGATCCAACTACTGGAGTAGTGCGTGTAGCTCCAAACGTGTCGCTGGATAGAGAGAAGCAACCTAGTTACACCTTTACGGTCATCGCTGCTGATCAACCGCAAGGCAGTGAAGAACAAAAGCGTTCATCTGCCTTGGTAATCTTTTACACTATCCTCTGACTCGTTGTAAATTCTAATATGCCATTTTGGCGATTGTAGGTAATGGTTGAATTGATTGACGTGAACGACAATGCCCCTGCTTTTACCCAACCTTCATACACTGCCGTTGTTCCCGAGAACGCTCCGCTCGATTGGAGTGTCTCCCAAGTTGAAGCCGTAGATCCTGATGAGCAAGAAGGTGGAATTGTCGAGTATAGTTTAGTGAACGAAGGCAGACTAGAAGGTATTTCAAAAATATGAAAATTTTACTTGATGGAAGTAACGAATAAGTAATATCATGGCATTTCAAAAGGTTTGCTGACAGTTTTGCCTAATACGGGAAGTATCATTGTTAAAGGACCTTTGACAGGAAAAGGGCGTTCGGAACCTTATGTATTAACCGTTAGAGCTCAAGATAAGGTATAGATCTTAGTTGTCATTTCCGTTATAAAAATCTTCTACATTTTTTTACATTTTACATCAACAGGGTGATTCTCCACTGTTTTCTGATATCGATATTAACGTCTACGTAGGTGATATTACGCCTAATGATGGTGTGCCATCTTTTGTCAAGCCTTCTTTTGACGAAAAAGCATTTATAGTGGAGGTAAATTAAAAACTGACTAAAAATTGTTTACTATTCTTATGTATTTGTGTGTTCGTCGATATAGGAAGCACCTGTTGGAAGCATTGTATTTCAAGCATTGGCCATTGATCCGGATGACCCGGCTACACCCAACGGACGTCTCTCTTACAAATTCCTTGATGACGGAACACTTGGTACCGATCACGCCTTCTTCGAAATTCGTAAGGTTCTATAAGTTGTCTAAGCTTTTACGTTTTCGGCTCACATTGGAATTTTGTTTGTAGATCCTGCTACTGGCGTTGTGACCACCAAAGCTCGACTCGATCGTGAAACCAAAGCTAGTTACACGCTAATTTTAGTTGCTAGAGATCAGGGGACACCATCACAACAAGCTACTCGACGCTTGAATATTATTGTTAAAGACATTGACGACCACCCGCCACAGTTCATTCGCACTCCGGTTCGTTATTATTATTATTATTATTACATAACCCCAAAAACGATTCAAGATTAATAATTTTATTATTCTAAATTTTCGACAGTATGACGGCCCATTGCAATTCAGTGTTCTGGAGCAAGTAGAACCTGGGTGGTGCGTTGACCAGTTGAGAGCTTCCGATCCTGATCAAGGAGAAAATGCTGCTATTGAATATCTAATTATTTGTAAGTATTTTAGGAAGTCAGAAAGTGATTGTTGGCTAATTTTTTCACGTTTTTTCAACTTTCTACAGTTGGAGATGATGCCGGTGTATTCACTCTTGAACGGAATCCGGACAACTTGGTCCGTCTATTGGTTAAAGGAACCATCGACCGCGAAGTTGTAGATAGCTACTTGCTGACGATCAAATGCTTCAAACCAGCAGAAAAGCCCTCTGAATTGCGGAAAATGTACAACCCTCAGGTAATGACGCCTGTTTAAAAAACATTTCTGCTTTTTATTGCAATCTTTAATATTTTAGGATACTAGTGAAATTCAAGTTAGAATCACTGTCAAAGACATCGATGACAATGATCCTATATTCAGCCAGACAAACATTACTACCGGTAATTAATTATTTTCTAAACAAATGTGATCATAAATGATTAAATAATTTCGGATCTAGGTGTGCGTTTAAATGCGCCCCTGCACACAGAAGTAGTCCGACTGGAAGCCATCGATCCGGATGCTGAATCTGGTCCCGTGTTTTATAAACTTCTTAACGTTAGTTTCATTCGTGCTCATCACTATGCATCAAGTGGGGGAGACACGCAGATAGATTCATCGCCGGCTGTGGCCAAAACGTTTGATTTGGACGCTAATACCGGTTTACTGACCACTAGCCAAACCTACGGACTTTTTGTTGACGGATATTTCTTACTACATGTCTGTGCCTGGACTGGGGAAGAAAGTCGTACCAATCGTAAAGCATTTAATACGCTAAAAGTAATCACCACACAGTTTAAAAGACTTGCGAAGATTGACTTGAATACTAATTTCCCTTCGCTTTATTTTTAGGTGTACATTTTACGAGACTCTGAACTGATGAAATTTGTTTTTACCAAACCACCCCCTGATGTGAAACCTATTTTGGCTGATTTCCGACAGTCAGTTGAGCAAAGCCTTGAATTGCCGCTGACATTAAATTTATATGAATCTCAATTTTATTCCCGCGATGGAGCTTTGGACTTCTCCAGTACTAGGTATGCGTTATATTTTTATGTATTAGTGTGGACATTTCTTTATGTAATGTTATTTGTTCCTGGAAAGTTCCTGCTTTCAATTGGTCGGGAAAGACCACGTCTTTGACTTGAAAGATACCGAATTGCTACTTAATGCGGAGCGCAATCAACGTCTACGTAGCGTTTACGACAAATTCTCAGTTGCCAATTTAGAGGTATTGAATTGACATTGATTCCGTTAGTTCAAAAGGATTTAAACATCTCTTTTTTTTATTTTTTTATTTGAAGCGCTGTGTACCCCGCGGAACTTTGTACGAGATAAACAACCTCGAAATTTGGTTGCTTGTTATTGGTTGTCTGATTGGTGCTATGGCACTGATCGCAGCCTTAACCACATGTTGTCTATTTACCAGGTACTATTCAAAATCATCAAAATTATGATTTCACCACTTTTTCTAACCGCAGTCATTAACAAAAAAAAATTTTTAGATACGAATCGAGAATGAAGAAATTAAATCCTGGCATTCAGGTGGCCGGGCCTTCCGGAACGGGAACAAGGAGGTCATCGTCGATTGCTCAACCTCACCCTTCGTTATTAAATCTGAGCCCAGATAGCCAGATATATTACGATGGCCATTCGTCCCTTGCCAGATCAGTTCTGTAATATGAACAGAATGTCAAAGGGCGATATTTTACCAAGTGCAATCGCGCATGTCGTTATTTACTTAAAACACGATTTGTGTTTGTGATTTAACTTTACAATCTTAACTTTTGAACTCATAAACGTTATTTAGATGCCTCATTCTATTTGCTTTCTACGTTCGTGACAATCTGGTTTGACATTCATGGGAGTATCTTTATAATTGTAAAAAATGTTAATCCAACTGGATGGACGATCGCTTTGTTTCTTTTAGACCGACAAGTAAATAACCCGAGTAGCTTAGTTAACGGGCACAAGTTGATGAGCAACCAAAAATATGAGAATGCAAATCACGTTACTCTTCCGAGTTTTAATTTCTTAAGAGCCATTTGACTCAGACGAGCTGTCTACGAGTCTAGCCATATTGAACTGTCGTCATTAATTGGCACAGGCTAATCTTTCCAGCATCATGAATTTACGTGGCTTGGGCGAATGGAAATGACTATACCAACATCCGCAACAACAACTTTATTAGAAATGTGGAACCATTCAAACGCTTATTAGTTAATTAGCCGCCAAGCAAATTAGCGCCACGTAACTATTGGCTGATGCGTGTTGTAGGTTTCTTCTTCTTAACTTCGTAATAGGATTAGTAATATAAGTCAAAACTCAAAATGTAACCTGTATTCATGTCCACAAAATTTGAAAAGTGAAATTTTCAACTGTAGGAAAAAATTGTTTTAAATGCTTTAAAAAAATTAGCAAAAATTTAATCATTTATCGACATTCAACATTTTCCACAGAATTAATCGCAGTAACTATTTTAACGCCTTAACGGGCACGGCGGGGCACGCAAACAATATTTTTGTTGACGTGTGCACTAAGCGCGGCAACATTGTTGAGCTTAATGAGCTGTCATCTTCGAATTGGAAAACGTGTAAAAGAAAACTCTAGAACTAATCTAGAATATTGACTCTAGTTTTGTATATAAGTCATTTTGACTTATACCTGAAGCATTAGGCGTATTTCTGTTCATTAAGTATTAAAAGATATCCTTCCAATCAAGTGCTATCATCATGTCTCCATGTCTTTTTTATCTGCTTTTGACAATCAGCTGTCTGTCTTTGACAAGTGCATCATCTAATAATTGCCAAGGCTGTGTTCAGCTGGACTCTTACTCTTTTGAAAAGGTAATTTTTATATTTACAAGCTTACCTTTCTGTGCTGTTTACTGGCTGATGCATGTCTTGGGTGAATGAGGATATTTTAATTTTTACACATTTTCCTTATTATTTAAGCCAAAAATTAATATCTGTTTGGCAATCAATTATTTCAAATGAATCTGATTTTATTTTTAACTTAGGTTGTATCAAAATTCAAAGCTGCCATTGTGAAAATTGATGTTGCATATCCTTATGGTGAAAAACATGAACAATTTGGTAAATTGTCTGCTGCCTTATCTTCCAATCCAGACATCCTAGTTGCTGAAGTAGGAGTGAAAGATTATGGAGATAAAGAAAATGTAAACATAGCTGAGCGATACAATATAGTCAAAGAAGAGTATCCTATGATGCTGTTGTTCACAGAGGGAAAAACTGAGCCAATTCGATACCAGGTACTTAATAGATAAATTGTAAAGCAGTGCATTAACATTAATGACATGTATCTCATTTCTGTACAGGGAGAATTCAAACTCGATATGATGCAACGATTCGTTAGCTCCACGAGTGGTTTGTGGATCGGCTTACCGGGATGTTTGGAAGTATTTGACGGACTGGCAAACCGGTTTGTAGCTTCAAACCCTTCCGACCGGAAGGAAATCTTACGCCATTCGGAGGATGAATGGGACAAGGTTTCACTTGGCAGTGAACGGAAATCAGCTGAAGTCTACGTCAAGGTTATGCGAAAAATGCTGGAGAAAGGCGACGATTTCCTCCAATTGGAATTATCTCGAGTGGACACTCTTCGCAAAGGCAAATTGGCAAAAGAAAAGAAAGAAGAAATGGACAGACGACTAAATATTCTCCAGTCATTCCAACCTAAAAGTCCAGCTCCCAACACTGAGCTGTAAATAAAGAATTAAACTTCTTTTTCGGCCATTCGATACGTGCCGGTTCTCATCATTAATGCAGTGCAAAGCCCATTTCAAATATCTATCTCATTTCCCCTGAAATATAATTTTATTTTTAAGTATTTGATGGGCCAATACAGCCATGTAGTAGATCTTGAAGTATTTGTTTGTCTTTTATGATATTTTTTTATAGATAAAAGTTTTAAAGCTGCAATAAAACTTGAACAAATTAAATTTATTTGATCAAACCATGTTGCACGCAATTAACGGAAAGATAACGTAAGGATAAACGCAATGACTTCTTACATCCCAGGAGCTGATAATGACTTGTCCATGAACTTCTTTTTAGCAAAACAGAGCCAAAATTTGGAAGGTTTTCCATCTTCTGTGCAGAAAACTTTATCTACCAATCTGGAACCCATTTCTTGCCTGGCTTGTGTCAAATATTGTCTTAACAAATCTATTTTAAAAAACAAAACATTAATGAATAAGAAAACAAATTTTTTTAACTGCTACTATACCTGCTTCCTGCTGGCTGCTAGGTTTAGCATATACAGAGTTAAGAGGGAAACCTGGTTCCCCAGGAATGTCAAACTTTGAAATAGCCAAGGTGTACATCTCGTTCTGAGCTGTATTCTTGTTTGAACACTTTTGGAGTTTCTTCAGACACTCGGTGATGTAGAGTGTAAGGTAGATCAGGAGTCTGTCTGCTTCGCTTTTGACTTCATATGTGCGGAAAAAGACATTTGCCTTGAAGTAGTACAATGCCTCATCCAGGATATCTGACTCGCCCATTTCTTTAGGAGCTGGTCCTCTGAACTGGGTTTTCAACGGCAAAATGGCTATATTTCCAACGACTTGGGGTGGGTTCAAAAACTGGGAATGGTAAGCCTGTTGAAATAATCAGAAACAAGATATTTGTCAGCACAAACTTAATAACCTGCATCCTACGCCGTTAGAAGAACAATAAAACAGCAAAAGATAAACAAACTTACCGGCATTTCTGAAGGGGAAATGTGCGAATTGACAGCTCTAAATGAAAAAAAAACTGAGCCGGCTGATATTGCTCAATATTGAAAACAAGAACAAATTGTTGTTGGAAAAGGAAACCCAGCCCCTAAAAAATTACTTGTTTATCGCCACTATACAGACCGATACGATCATATATCGATATACGTAATCTAAATCGATTACATCCTCCATTCGGTCGTGAATTGTGCCAAACAAAAAGGTAATTTTTTTCTCTTCTCTCTTTTTATCTTGAATGCATTGATATTTGGCTTGCTAGTCACGTATCACACGCCCGTCTGTGGTTGTGGGTTAACAAGTCTTGCCACATTATTATTATCGGCCAACGACTCACTCTTTTTATTTGTTACAAAACTTGAGCTGTCTCAGTTCTATGTGGGAAGCAGCTAGGCGCCCATTTTTCCTGTGTTGTTGTTGCTGGTACACGAAAAACTAAAAATAGATTTTGTTCATCACTTATGCATTTGAATTTCACACGTCATCCGTGTTGTTGGTATTACTCTTGCCCATATATCGCCTCGAGAGAATATGACTCTCTTTGGGTAACGTATAAATTTGCATAGAATCAGCATGGATGGACCATAACATTCTCGACCTTGAGGGTATCTTCCTGCCTCGTGTCGGTGTGTGTGTACCAACATTTTTCCTTTCCTGCTGGACGTATTTCTTTGTGGGAGAGGGGGGAATAGTGACAGCATGCTGCATGCTTTTGTCGGCTGTTGCTGCGCAGTTACAATACGATCTAGTTATTATGATTCTCTTGTTTTTCATGGTATTTGTACGCAACACTGTGGGGGGTTGGAAAGAAATGCATGGCGAATTTCGATGCCCGTAAGAGGAGATAAAATAAGTTGCGTCGTGAACAAAATGTTTCGCTCTTGTCTTGATGATGTCAGCATCTCGATCCTTCTTCTGATGAAATGTACGAATTGACGGAACAAAAAAATGAAAGAGAAGCGGTTGTTGAATGGCGGCCACAGAGTGTCGGATGCCGTCGTTGGGATATCACGCAAAGGGCAATTTGATATTGGCAGCATTCCGCAGCTGATGTCGAAATTCAATCCCTCGTTCAATTTCAAATTCGGTGGATGTGGATCTACGTCGTAGTTTATTCATTCATGAATCGTCGCTCCAGCTGCAAGTCGATTAATCCTGTTTTTCTTTTTGTTGTTTTTCCCAGGTTTTGATTTGTCTAGTCGTGCAACGTTGGGTTTCTGGCAACTGTGAAAGGGCGGCCTCCTCGAGTCTGCGTCCCATCGATCCGGAAGAGAACGATGCCACGTCCCTTTGCTCTCTGCACGCGACCAAAGTGAATATAAGGTCCAGTAACGGACGGATAGAGTGTCGGTGCGGATCGCTCCAAAATTACTCTCTCATCTCTTTTGCTTAGAAGCAATTCGGCCAAAGTCAATTGGTCTGCTGTTGAGCTCGTTCTCCTTTTTGCAAATGCTCAGCCTAAAGCTCGTTTCGACTCACTGTTTGAAACAGCCGTAGATTGGGTCCAAAAAACATTCGACCAACCCAAAAAAAAACTCTTTTTGAATTAGTGTCGATCTTATCCAGTAAATTTTTTCTCGTCTTTGGAAAAAAAAAGAGCCAAAAAAATGTGTCGTGATCGTGATATGGCGTGTGCCGGGTGAAAGTTTCCACTCTGCAGACTCGACTGAAAATTGAAAACAAATTTCTACGCAAATTTCTTAGGAAAAACAAAATCTTCACACATCAAAAAAAGAACCACGCAATCCATTTTTTTAAGTGCCTCATCGTCAACCCTGGCCGACAACCTGGAGCGATTTGAGTAAGTAGCATCTCTCTCTATTATTATTTTATGTACTTTCAATCAAATTGTTACAAGGTTTTCCTTAATATTTATTTTCGCAGTTGGGAGGAGAGCAGTGGGCCCTATATGATGAGACGACGAACGTCCCTCGAACCATACGATATCGACAATGTCCCATCTCAGGTACGTACGAAAAGGGATCATGGGTGAGGGGGGGCTAGACAAAAGATCAATAAGCTTTTAAAAAATCTTGCCCTTGGTCGTTTGCGTCACACCAAGCTATAAAGGGGGTTTCTCCTCTTGAAATAAAGATGGTCAATGTTCTTTGTCTGTGTGTGTTTCAATTTTTAATGATGTTCTTTTGATATGTATGAAACAGACTTTGAATGAAAGTTACCAAGACGACGAGGAGACAACCAACAATGGCCCGACATTACAACCCGATTCTAAAAGGACTCCTTGTATTCCCATAAGTCATCAGTAAGTTACATTTTGTCATTTCGTTACATGGTCCTCGGTTATGTGGGTTGTCTAGTGATTTTTTTGGCTGTGGTTAGGAGCTCTCCCAGGGGGGGGGGGTCTTTTTCGCAAAAGGGAAGTTACCAAGTGTCATTTTACTCCTCCAGTCAGGTTTTGGGTTTGTTTGTTTCTGCGGATTTTCTGCCTGCGTCGTCGAAAAAGATGTTGACGTCTTTTATTTTGGCAGACGAGCCAGCGGAATGCTGGGCAAAAACCAGAAAGAACTAGAAATCCAGACCCTGTGGCACGTGCGTTCGCAGTTGTCTTAATAAAAAAATGTTGCCTTCTTTTTTTTTTTTTAAAGACTTCTTTGGCGAACTCCCGTAGTCTGAGATTTGCTAAATAATTGACATCCTGCCAGCGAAATTGATAGAAACAAGACAATTTTCTTTTATCCCCTTTTTTCCCGTTGGTAAACACACACACACACACACACGAATACGACGTTTTTTTTTTGTTTTCTAAAGATTCTTTCCGGCGTGTAGAATGTCTTGGAGAGGTAAACAACTTGGTGTTTTTGCCAATCACGGAGAAGAAGAAGACAACAAAAAATAATAATCTTTGTGTGCAATCTCTCCTGCTGCTCCGAGGAGTGTATTTTCGGCTTAGATTGAACGTTGCCAAAAAAGAAAGTCTGAGAGAGATAAAAAGATTAGATCCTTTTTTTCTTATTTTGTCTTTCTTGCATCACACACCGTTTGTGTGTATCAAACGAACATTTCCTACAAATGGCAAAAACTTTTTATTTCTTTTTAGTTTTTGGCTTCTTTCTATTTGATGACCTACTTTTTTTTCTTTTCTTTTTTGTGCACATATTCCCTGAAGAGGGGAGGTTGGTGTGGCACGTAGACACCGTGTCAATTCAAAGCAAAAGAGGTGGTAATATTAAGAAACTAAGCCAAGCGTGTGTTGTTATTGTTGTGGACTCAAACTGACAGGCCTCATAGTCGGCCACCAATTTTCAACCGCATCACATTGTTGTTCTTCATTATTGTGTGTGTTGGTTGTTGTCTACGTGAGAGTTTAGTGCTCCTCTTTTTTGTTGTTGTTGCTTTTTACGACAATATCAGTTACGCAATAGGTGTCGCTGTGTGCAATGTGTCAGAAAGTAACGTTAGATTGTCAAGATACTTTTATTGAGTTTGTTTCATGGATCGTTTCATGAGTTGGAATTTACCGAGTCATTAAGTGAAGGAGAGTATAGCAGGATCTCATTGACGGTCGTTCACGTTCGTGAATTGAACAAAGGAAACACAGCACAACTGTGTGTTGCTGCAAGGCCAAAACTTTTTTTTCTGGGCTATTGGAAGTATCACACGCGGGAGCGAAACATCAATGCAGCAAATCATAAAAGAATGGCCACGACTGTTATTACGAAGGTAAAAACCCAAATTCCATAAGAAAGAAAAAAAGAGTCAAGGACGATTTCAGTCAGCAAACGCAATCCAAAATGGTTTCCTTGTTGAATCGAAATTGAGCTCGCATGCTAAAATCAGACGATGAATCTTTCTTTTTTTTTGGTGGGGGGTTTAAATTTTTCTATCGGGATTCCTATTCTTTTGGCTGTCTGGTATTCGTCGAGTCACATGGATCGTGAACTAGACCGGCAGACTACGCCACACGCCCTCGTAACGAATTCAAATCTGGTTTCGCATCAGTTCATTTCAACGTTGTAACGGCAGTGCTTCTTTCTCACTTTATGTTGTCGTCGTTAATTCGACTGATAATCCAACTCGAGCGGATTCAAATATGCGTCTGTTTTGGATAAATCTTATCCCCCCCCCCGTCTCTCTTCACGGCCCTCTGGCGTCTGTTATCGATCGGTCTTCATCCCCGTGCGACGTCCTTTGTTCCCGCGTGAGCGTGGGGAGTTCACCAACGACAGGAGTACCTTTGAGAATAGCAAAAGTCTTTCCTCTCTTTTTTTGCACAGCAAAAGTTTTCAATTTTCTTTTTGAACGATTGCCAATCTTTTCCATCCTGGCAGCGCAGCGTTGGTTGGAAAATCTTTTCTTGCTTGTGAAAGAGAGAGACTAATGGATGAACTGCTCTGGATTCGTGAAAAAGAGTTTCCGTCCTGATTGATGAAAGGAAACGATCCCGACAGATCATTCATAGAACCTTCGCGCACAACGCAAAGGAAATTTCTTTCTTTTTTCTTAAACGAGGTCGATCGATAAAGTTGGTCGACTGTCTTTTTCACGCGGGACCCAAAAAAAGAAATAACTCTGGCCACGTTTTTCTACCATCACGAACGCTTGTTGCTATGCTCTCCTTATTCGTGCAGAAAACGGACAAGTACAAAGGGAAAACCCTGGATGATCCCCACAGCTCTACTGCCGCAACGTGGATTTTCTCGGTGAGCTCCAACAAAGAATGTCCCATTTCGTTATCGATCCGCTTTTCTTAGTCTCCTCCTATTTATATAAGCCATCGGATGACTGACGATGTGTGTGTGTGTGTGAGAGAGTTCCTTGATTGTCTGTTAATGGCTCCTCTCACATTCTCTATCAGGCACAAAAAAAGCATCTCACGTTCAACGCAATGTTGGGTCGGTTTGAATGTCAATGACCAAGGAAAGTTGGACGGGAGGATTATTTGATTGAAAGAGAAGGGCGGGGAACAATAATTGAATCCGCATAATATCGTCGCCGGCCTCTGTTTTTTTTTATTATTCCCTAGAAAATTGAGCGAAATAATTCGGCACTCAAGGGACGTTCCTATTTTCATTTCCTTATTTTATTGGTCCAAGTTTTTAAAAAGAACAAAACAATAAAATAATCAGGAATTCAATGTTGCGTAAACGTGTTTGTATAAATATTGAGAACGATTCCTGGATTTGAAAAATGACGTCAGAAATGGCCGTGAAGAAGTTGGGAACGCCATTCACGACAGTGTGGCGTGCGTGATGTTTTTCAACATCACGCTATAAAAAAAGGGATGAAAGGAAAAGTTGTGATTATTTATTTGATCAGTTGTTTTTCTATTCATTCGTTGATACCTTATCGAAATCTGGCAAGCGTCAGCAACCGTGAGGCTAATTAGAATTGCATGCTCACGATTTCACCTTGGCGGAGTCGGATCTACTTTATAATGCGATACTTGGTATCCCCGTTTCTTAGTCAGAAGAATATCGGTCCCGAGGGGGGAGGAGGATCATTGCAAGTCTCGTGAAGAGTTTCATCATCACTACTCGAGACGACCCATGTAATAAGTTACGCGAGTTCAGTGGACTGACGAACTCGCAGTAAATGATTTTCGCCAAATTTCTCTTTCACGCCTCCTCCAACCCCCTTTTTTTCCCCGTCGCCTCCTTCCCTATGGACTACGTGACACGCTGTCTAAAGAAAGGGGAGGAGTTGACTTTGGCCAAAAGTGGGCAGGCCTTGTTGTTGTTTGTGTATAAAGGCGTTCGACGGACATGAAAAAGGAACATAACGTCAAACAGAGGACCCACGGACGCGGATGATTTTCTCGTGTTGTTGTTGATTGTTGTTGACTTGTCTTGTGTTTTCATTCAATCAAAACTCATGGCTTACGTTTGTGGAATGAATTACAGTGCCCCAGTGCATTGTTCGTCAACTGGACACCCGTGGAGCGGTGGAGGATTGGACGACGATTCAACGGACGACAGGAATGATTACACGCCGTGGAATAACAGGAACGAAGACCTGGTGGTGGCCAGCACTGTCAGCGTTCAGGATGAAAGCGATTTCGATCCAATGGCTTCCATCACAGTCCAAATGTCAATTTGGAAGGAATTATCAGCCGGACAGCCGTCCGATGAAAATCAGGTAAGAAAACGGAAAAGTTGGTCATTTCCTGTTAAAATTTCTCTTTTTTTTAATTTTTTATCAAAACAATTTTTTTCGTTCATTTTTTACAGAGCTGGACTAATGACGCCACACTTTGTTGGCGACGTTATCCTTTCGCTTTAGAGGACGAAGTTTCGTCGCCCATTTCTTATGGCTCACCGGCCACTTATCCGATTGTTCCGGATGAAGAAGTTGAATTAGTTGCTGCCGATACGGAACGTTCAGAGCATGAAGAACGGCGGATTTTGGAGCGTTTTGCCAGCTTTCCCATTGGAAGCAAGAGTAGACCCGTCTCGATATTGCTGGGCGGTGGATGCGGCACGCCCAAGGGCGGCCGACGACGCAATAAGCGAAAAGGTTGCGATAGTCCGCGTTCATCGGCTGAAGATAAAAATACGACGACCACAGTCGTAGTTAAACCTGAAGCAACAACTCCTGATATTCTTCCGGCCGGAGAATCCATCGTCGATTCCTTTCCCGGAAGAATGCAGCAACGGTAACAATAACTAAATTACAGTTTTTCCTTTTCTTTGTCCTTGGTTGTCGGTCAGAGAAAAAGTATTTGTTGGCTTCTGCCAAAAGAAATAAATATTTTCGCGTTTCTTTCTATAAACAAAAACCCATTTTTTTGCTCTTGTGCGTTGCCCAGCAGGTCAAGGACAATTCCGGCAACAACTCTGTTTTGACTTGATGCAATTACAAGACAAAGAAGAGGAAGCAGAAGAACAAGTCAACTGCGAAGACGGTGACAGACAGGGCAACGAGCCAGTTACTAGCCACGGAATGAGACCAGCCAGAGGATGGGCTTCTTTGAACATTCTCCCGGTATGACCTTGTTTATTATTATGGACTCATCTGTAATGGTCTAGTCCCCAGTAGTAGTCTTTCGATCCTTGTATTCTTAACTTTATTTACTGATGTGTGTATTTTTTTGCTCTTTTGTGTTTCAGGACGAAGACGACGAGGACGTGACAGTTTCGCCGCGCGTCCTGTCACCCGAGATGGATGAACCAGCGGGATCCTTTCATGTTCGAGGCTTTCACGGCCGTTGCAAAGAACCTCAAGAGAAGCGGACCGCTTTCATCGCGTTAGGCAACCTCAACAATTTGCGAAATCCAAATCGCAATCTTGTCGGCACTGACGAGCATCCTGCAACTCTTCGGGCCAGACAACTTGTCGAGCAAATTCACAGGTATACACATCTTTGTTTTGTTTTTCTCTTTTAAATTATTTGAAAATAATTCCAAATTGTCTTTCACAGTTTAAAGCAAAAAGTGAAATTGTACGAGGACGCTTTTGAGCAGCGTTACGGATACAGGCCGTCTCACCATCAGAAAATGGACGACCGCAACACTAAACGAGTTTTGACCGAATTGGCTCGCACTCGCAAAGAATTGAAACAACTCAAGGAGCGCTACCATTTGGTGGAGCCGGTTGAGATATCGGAGACGAGAGATCCAGCAGGAACTACCACAACTGCCACGTTCTTTACCAGGGAGAGGCCATCGGCGCCCAGTACCATTTCGCCTTCAGTTGAAGAAACGGTGCTTGAAGTCCATGAGGTGAGTTGATCGTTCCTCTAAAATCATTCGTCCGTATTTGAATTGTTTGGTTGATTGCATTGTGTGTGGTGTCTTGTTACTACTTGGGGCAGACTCGAGATTCAAGTTACCCTATTGTTTTTTTTTCTTCTGCTCTGTTGGCATCAATGAAAACGTAGTGACTTGACATGACTTCCGGACGCCGTTAAAAAATTAACGATCTGTCATAATTAGCCGGCAGACACTCGAGACATAATCGTTTCTAAGACGACGAGTTGATTCATAAATGTGTGATTTGTTGTTGACAGCATTTGACCAGCAACAGACAACTGGCCGGACGATCGGAAGCTATTGATAAATTAACCGCCAAGGAAGTGCTCGATGAGAAATTGGCCGTTCAACGAGCTTTACTCTACGTCGAGTCACTACACGGCCGACCAGCTTCGTTCACTCACAAAGATTTGTTGAGACCGCTCTACGATCGCTACAGAATCCTTAAGGTAATTTGGGAATTAGCTGTCAATTATTTTCAAAGGAATGGCATTTGATGGGTTTTGATTACAACAGCGAATGGTTGTGAGGTCTGGTCTGTCGCGTTCCAAAGAAGAAGTCTGCGATTTAGCTCCGATTCTCGAATACGAGACACTGGAATTGTATGAAACTCGGCCTGGTGGTCACCGACACTCTGCTCCTGCCACTCCATCGCTGGAATCGATGGAAGAAATGGATCCTCGGGCTGCTGTTGCTTCTACCAGTCGTCAGCGTCATGTCATGACGCCCATCACAGGCATGGAATTACGCAAGGAAAATGGCCTGGCCTCCTGGAACACTGACGATCCTATGCTGTTGATGTGGAAACGCCAAAAGATCTCACTCAATATCGACGAAAACCTTCACGCTCTACCATTGTACGTACTACAACTTTTAGAAAGAATTCCAATCGAATTGAAATTCATTTTTTTGTATTTGTATTGACAGGAATCAACTGATGGATCAATTGCGTCACGTTCGCGAAGAGAAACGTCGTTTGAGACGAACCATTCGCGATTTAGAAGCTGACATGCTACGTCAAAGTCATCAAGGTCCAGCACCTAGATACTCGTCTGCTGGAAACGACGAGGATGTCGACGGACATTTGGAGCCCGTTTATGCTCAGTATCGCCATGCTCGGGCCAAGTTGCGCCTTCTGGAAGCGTTGGTTGCCAAACACGATGGCAGTGCCACTTTGTAATTTTTCCTCTCAATCACCTCTGAACTGTTGTCCCTCACTCATCTCTTACCAAAAACTGCCGGGAATTTGAAACTCCCACCTTATCTGAAAACTATCAAGACTTTAGTTTAACTCGAGACAAAGAAAGAAGAAAATTTTTTATTGTTGCCAATTGAATATAAGACGGCTTTGTTATTTTGTCAGTACCGCCAAGGAAATTTTTATCGGTCCCGGTATCAGTTTAAATACCCGTGGACGGAAGAGAGAGAACGTCATTTCGTAATTTAAAAATAGATGATCCTGATTTCGAATAAAGGCCGATATTTAGTTACTTGAAGCTTTGTGAACGGAGATAACCTTTCGCCAGATTCATGATTTAGATTTGTTGTTGCTGCTGCTGCTGATGTTTGTGTGTCATTGCAAAATACGGAATCGTGTCTCGTTATTTTGAAGTAACAAAAGAAATAATTGAGTTCTATTGGGGAATCTGCGTACAAACAATTATATAAAAGATCCTCCTTTTGCTCTCCCTTTTGTTTGCCCGTTTTAATTGTTCCACAAAGAGAAAACCTTAACACACACACATACACAGAGAGTTATTACATAAGATTTAAAAAACAAAATATACCGCTGCATACCTTATCTATTTTAAATTGTCTGTCGAATCTCACTTCAATATATATCATCCTATACTTTGGTGCGAGGTCCACACACAGCGCCCTGAAAAAAAAAATTGTTTTGATATATCATCTGGGTCTATATATAATATCTATCTCTGTATTAGGTCTCGTGTGTGTAATCTCCCTGAATATACAGTAACTATCTACCATATCTACATCGAGCATTGAACTGGTTTTCATTTTCTTCGATATCGTTAATAGCCATTTATTATTTCTTTTTTAAAAATGAGCGTCTAGCTGGATGAGTCAAAATTACAGCTTCATCGAGATACACTGATACACACATTTAAGGTTTTATGGTGCATTCCGATATGTCTGCTTCCTCATATTTTTACACTATAAATTGAGAAACCTGAATTTAGGCTGTATCAATGATCTGATCGAGACCTGCCTGTCCGTTAATTGCGTTGTTAATATCCGATAACCGTCGGGGCCATTGAACGTCTGAATGATGACTTCCTCCATTCGAATTAATTATAGTTCGTCGATCTTGCACGCGCATTTATATATATTTTTATGTAAATTGAGTACTCCAAATCTTTTTATGTATAAATTCGTCATTTTCTAATCGAGTGAAGTGAGTAGAATCGGAGGAGACGAGGCGTAATGTGAACAAGCAAGAAGACAGAAGAGGCTTCGCTAATTTGCAGTCAGTAGTTTTGATAAAAAGCTTGGGCTTTTCTCTTCCTCCTCTGACTGTTTTTGTTGCCCTCATTTCGATTGATTTGCTGGCACTTTCTCGTTCCCAGTAAGTCTTATTTCACGATATTCTTGAGACACTGAACGAACACATTTGCGAATTTTTCATGTCAAAGTGATCATCTTACACGACTAACTAAAGTTTTCTGTGGTTTCAGTGAAATGAGATCTGCCAGTCAGCAACAAGGAGGAGGCTCCATTATGTCAAGAAACAATAAGGAAGACGATGAAGATGAGCTGGAAGCTTTGCGTTTGGCTGCTCTCGAAAGTTTGAGAGCAAAGGGACTTCCTCCACCTGTTACACAAGGACAGCATGTGTCACCCAAACCCAATGTTTGCAGCAACGCAGTATGTCTGGCTTCTCAAGCCCTTTTCTATACATTTATTAGTACATTGATCTTATATACTCAATTCTATTCTGTTCAGGTTTTCCAACGTCATTTTGGCAATCAAAATCTGATAGCCATCATTCCAGTAGAGAACAATTCTGCAAGTTCCTTCACCTTACCAGAATTCATCTCCTCATCACCCACCAGTTACACGTTTCAAAATCTCCACCTGTGAAGAATAATTCTTCAAGACCCCCACTGTTGAAAAATCCTCCAATTCACCAGTTTGATTTCACAGAACAGTCCTGTGGAAGAAAAAAGATCCAATAAATTTAGTCGTTTTGAAGACTCTGACAGTGATGAGAGTGATGATGTTGAAATGTCTTATGCAAAGTCAGAAAGTGAAGAAGAAGAGTTTGTGATTGAAGAAGGTGATGCTGAAGACTTGATTATTGAAGTAGAGGATGAAATTATCGAAGAAATAGAAGAAGAATCTAATGGAGTAACTGAGTTTTCTCCAGCTGTTGCGAAAATACCAGAAGAAAGAGTGAATGTTGCCACCTCTGGCGCGAAGCCTAGCGAGAAATCTGCTAGCCCTTCCGGTCCAATAAACACCTCAACGCCTCCGGTAAAGATCACGATGGCAGATTCCGCTAAAGAAGTTCATGCACCGCGAGATATCAGGCATGTTGAAAGTAATCGGAAAATTGATACGGGAGACTTTGCCAGACGATCCCCACAATTAAGTAATTTGGCAGCTAGATCTCCTAATCCACATTCTCGTCGGAGGTCTCCTTCAAGACAACAAAGGAGTCCTCAGCGAATGCAGAAATCCTCGCCAAGACCTCATAGGTCTCCTCCAAGATCCCAAAGATCTCCTGTAAGGGCCCAGAGATCCCCGGTCAGAATCCAACGATCTCCATCAAGAGTTCAAAGATCTCCTCCTAGGGTCCAGAGGTCTCCTCCTCATAGAAGATCGCCGTTAAGATCCTCAGACAAAGTAAAAGATAGAGGAACCAGCAAGACTAGCAGTGGCTCCGATCGTTCTGTACCAGACGATAGCAAGAAAACCGATAAAAAGAGAATGAACACATCTGTGGAATCCTTAAGATCGTCAGAGCAGAGGCGAACAGGTGACAAGTCTCGTTCACCAACGTGCGAAAGGAAGCCATTGTTGAAAAGGTCACCTCCGCGTTCCATATCAAACGAGCGGGATTCTCGAAAACTCGTCACACCGTCGTTGACTGAAACGGAACGTGATCGGCTTGAGTCACGCAAGCGAAAATTTGAAACGGCTCCTGACCAAGAATCGTCTGTGAAAAAAGAAGGAAAGATACGGCTGCGGACAGAAATGAACCGTAAGACACCGCCAGTGCAGCTGAAACGCAGAGAAGAGAAGCTGGTGAAGAAATCTGAAGCGGTTGTCGAACAGATTCAAGTAAGAAGAGACGAGCCGATTTCTTCTGTACCAGACAAAACTGACGATGAAGATGTTGACAAGAAATCGAAGAAAAGTAAACGGCCCACCAAGAAATCGAAAGATAAAAGTCGCAATGGTAAAACTCAGTCTGGCAGCGATGGAGATAACGGTAATTGTTTTTCTTTGACTGTTTTCGATAAACTGAATTTAAACAATGAAAACAATTTCTTTTATCATTTGCAGGACCCGTTAAACTTGTAAGCACCAAAAATAGTGAGACTTCTGACGCACACCTCGATTTAAGAGCAGAACTCCAGCGAAGAAGGGGTCATCGCTTTGAAGTAAATTTCAATTTGTTCTAATTTTGAATGACAGAAATAAACTTTTATTTTATTTTTTATTGTTGTTGAAATATTAGGACGACGAGGAACCACGGAGTCGTACACCGGAAACGCGGCGGATATTGGTTTTGAATTCACCTCCGCCATCTACAGCCTCCGCCGCTCCTCCCAAACTGCCAACCGAACGTAATTGAATTATTCCTCCCTCGATCGGTTGTTGTTTTTGTGAATTCATCGCTTAGTGTGTGAAAATCTTGTGTGTTGAAACAGCAGCGACTGGCGTTCTGTCGAAACATCAACGGCTCGTTTCAGAAGGCCAATCGAAACCGGGCACGTCGTCATCCGACTCGTTGTCCGCATCGAAAAGAAACGACAGGGTGAAACTGAAACGTACCCTTCTCGCCACTCCGATCGAGATCGATCAAGGTATATGCTTGAAAACGTTTTAATCATTTTTATCACAACATCACATCACAGGTCTTTTATGTGTGCAACGAAACGCGAGATGCATTCACGTATACTTGCGGACCAAATTGTTTATTTTTTTTCCTTATATTTCGTTCTTTCCTCTCTTTTTTTCAAAAAAAAAACAAAACAAATGTGTCGATTTTTAAAATCGTTTTACGTCAATGGTGGCCAAAATATGTCTATAATTTTTCTTTTTACTAAGCTCAAGCATAGTTTCACTTGCGCCCCATTCTTGTTTTTAATCATTTTAACCGATGGATTGAATCACCCGTATTCGTTTTATTATTATCATTTTTTCTAAGTGCTATGAGTTTTGACTGTGATAGAACTATTTGATGATTTTATTTTTCATTCTGGAGAGGGAGAGTTTTATATTATAAATATTGTATATGGGATAAGATAGTAATCGGGTGCAAGGTTTCCTTCTTCTTTACCTTTTTATTTGCTGCTTTTAAAAACAACATCGAACTTCAATTTGATCATTGTGTACTAGCCAACCTTTTTTTGAGGGGGGATTGTCATGAATTTTTTTTTTCTTCTTTTCTTTCTCAAATCCATTTTCTCCAAATCCAACACACACACACACAACCGGGGTATCTTTTGTATGTAAACCGAATTATGTGTAGGACCCGAGACTGATCCCTTAGAAGATCGCATCCGACTGATCCGGGCACAGAACGAGCTGATTCGCAAGCGACAACGGGAGATTGAAGCTGACAAACTGCAGTATGCTTGATTGTAAAAAAAAACACACATACAATTCTCCTAAAAAAACAAAACAAATTGAAATTAAAATTACTAAAAAACAAAACAAAAAAAAACACAGTAGTTTGATCACGCTATACATAAAATTGAATGCTTAACATTTATCATTTTGAAGTCAAAATTTGTACTATATTTATTCATCGGAATTCATTTTTCTACCATTTTTGTTTCCTTTACCAACTCTTTTTGTCTTTCCGATATTTTTTTTTGTCTCTTGTTCTGCTCCTTCAGTTAAAATAGTTAAAAATTTGTAGTTGCCCTGATGCGTCTTCGTAGAATACAATTTTCAAGTGCCTCCTTCCTCCCAATTGAAATTTGCGTCTCGTTTCTTTATCCCTGCCCCCAATGGTTGTTTTTTTGACATCTTTATTTACGATGATCGATCGTCTCAAATACATTTATATTGAAATATTTCACAAAAATTGTTCATTTTATTTGCACTTGAAAACGAAATAAATTCCTAATAGGACAACAGACGAAATAAAGACAATACTAATGATGACCAGCGGCAAGTGGGCGGATGGGCAATTTAGTAAAGGATTGTTGACACTCTGCCAGATATCTCTCTGTTCATTTGGACTCAAGCCATGTGTGGTGATCATTTGTCGGTAAAGACATGGCTGGTCCAATGGAAGTTTTCGAAAACCAAACAAAGTGTTATCTTCCGGAATGATGTTAGCTTCTTTTGCAACGAGACCTGTCACGTAAACGTCTTCGAAATGGAAATAAGGGACGCGGAGAGCACTTTCAAATAGAAGTGGCACTAACGGACCGCTAATCACGTAACCTCCTCCGCTGACGTAATTCGGGTAATATTTTGAGTCGTACATATACTCTGGCACGTACCTATTTTGTTTAAGTATTTTTTCCTTTAAACATTTCAATGTTAGTGATGTTTTTTTATTTGTTTTCATACCATTTACTACCGCCATCTCTGACTGGTGTGTGGCGACGAAAGAGTGAACCTACGATTAAATCTTTGCGATTTTCAAAATCAGAGAGGTAGTCGGTGAGTTTCCCGATATTGACAAACATGTCGTCATCCGTCTTGAGGACAAAGGTCGCATGTGGGCAATAATTTTTCACCCATTTCAGCATCATTACAGATTTCAGTGTCCTGACGTCATCGAATCAATTCAGTTACCGATGGTAAGAGTTTTCAAAATTAATTAAAAAAAACTAACAAATTGAAATAAGAGTCAATGAATCCTTCTTGAATGATGTCTCCATACGTGTTGCTCTCAGTCAATATGTTACTTTGTGTGACGTCATTCATTATCCGACCGAGAAGAAAAACTGTGCGGATGTCAAACGGCCCTGCCTCATTCTCGGAACGATCATCCTTAAACATCCATGTCTGACGTATAGCTTGACGAGAGTTGGCATGGGCAACAGCAGAGCACACGACGATTAGAATAAGAGGTTTCCTTGTTACATTATGTTGATTGCAGATGTTGACGTTGTTAATTACGGCTGTTTCATTTTCCGGCGCCACATAATCTGACAAGTTACGATTCGAGTTGACGCTCCACGGGAAATTGGGATCTGTAAACAAAATTTTGAATTTTTTCTTTTTTAAAAAAATCCCTTTTTTATTAGATTATTAAACATCATTTACCTGGTACTCTGTTGACTGGCTCTAAGAAAAACGGTTCAATTAGCATTTAAACAACTGTTATTGAACTCAAATGATAGCCTCTACATTTTACCTTTTTCAGAATTGATGTACCTGTAAGTCAGGAAAATCAGAATGCAAATAGCGGATAACAATGCGAAAAACTTGAATCTCTTTAACCTTCCCATCGGCACGAGACAAACACATGTGAATTAGGATAGTTTGCTAGCAATCCAATTATACATCTACTTCAAAACCCTAAAAACTCGAGACTACGCCAAAAAGACCAACTCGTACACTATATATTTCAACGTTCTGAGGTGCAGCATAGAAAAGGAGATAAGAATAGAACAGAGATTAAACTACGCTTGGTTTATCACTAGCGTAGATGACATCATTAAAGCACAACGAAAGGAAACAATTTTCTTTTTCCATTTTATTTTTAAATTACATTTACTTTACATCCAACATGAAACAAGAAACATTATCAAATATTTGTTAATTTTCTGTTGAATTACTTGGACAATTTTACACTGGATATAATAGGACGGTATACAATCAATAAACATTTGATTCCGCATCCAGCATCTTTGAGGGGCGTGTGGATAGCTGGGAGGTATTAGGTGGTGTGGAATATTACAAATTTCACCTTTGGCAAAGAGGTAGGGGAGGGCGTGGTTCTTTCCAAAATTCTAACCACTTCTCTCGTTATTTTTTTCTTTTATTTTTTCTCTTTTTATCTTTCCCCTTTTTGTTACATCCATCAAATCAGTTGGCAATAGTTTGTCTCGTGGTCCGGTTCAGTTCTTTACGTCGTGTAAATTTTGTATTTGAATTAGTCGACAAACCAGTGTGTGTGTGTGTGTAAAAAAAGTGTGTAAGCTGCATGTGATAATCGGGATCGATTTCCTCTACGCAACAAGTCGTGATTTATTAAGTTTGTTTGCAAACCTTAAAATGGGATGCACTTTGTCGACGAAAGAGTGAAACTAGTACGAACGTCCTCTATGTACTTTTAGTGTTGCATAATTAAAAAACATCCTCTGCGGGAAAAGAAAGAGCTCGAACTTTTCTCTTGAATTTGTTATCGTTGAATGTCTGCTTCGCCTGTCCCATCACACAATCTGTGCATGAGCCTTGATGCTTTTCTTCGCTGAGTTTTGCGTAGGGGAAATTCAAACTCCAATAATCAGAGCTGACAGACGACTCTATGTGATCGTGTATCATTTCCTGGAGTTGACGAAAAGTTGGTCGCTCTTTTGGGTCTGTTTTCCAGCAGTCCATCATGACTTTTCCCATAGTGTTTGTGGCGTATTCGGGTTTCTCCATACGGTATCCGTTTTGAATTTCTTTCAAAAGTTCACTGCCAACTTCCATTCCTTAGAAAAAGTTTGAATCGCTATTATTTAGTTGGAAGTTTAAAATGATGTTAAACTTGTTTCATTTCTAACCTGGATACGGAACTTTGCCTAGAGAAAAGAGTTCCCAGAGGAGAATGCCATAAGACCAAACATCTGATTGGCTAGAAAAGATGCGATCCGTTAAAGATTCAATTGCCATCCATCTGATTGGCATCAGTCCCTGTAATTTGTAACAGATTGTTGAAAATGCTGTAATGGTTAAATGCTGGATTTGAAATTAAAATACCTGTCCTTTTTTCTCGTAATTGCCTTCCAGGTACATTTTACGAGCCATACCAAAATCGGCCACTTTGACCACTCCGTCGTCAGCTAACAGGACGTTGCGAGCAGCCAGATCGCCATGGAGAACCTGAAAATTATTAAGCAGGTTAGTTATTTTTTCATTGACGTCATGCATGATACTGTATAGTTACTTTTTTGCTGGCCAAGTAGTCCATTCCTCGGGCTATTTGGAATGACCATGAGATCAAATCGCGGGTGGAAACGGATCGAATTAAAGTAGCATCTGGATCTTGTTGATATTGCCAAAACGACTGCGGTTCTTGAGGATCGTAAATTGATTCCAAAGCTGATGAATCATTCACAAAAAAAATGATCAAAAAGTGAAATTATTTTCATGATTATTTTGAATGTGGTTGACTCACGACGTATTTTCTGAGAAATTTCAGTTGACATCGGGCCGGGATTTGTTATTGTTATATGGGGAGGTATTTTCGATTTCATTTGCAGTCGCTCGTAAACCCCATAATTGCTGAAATATATTAGATAACAAATTTGCTGATTAAAGCCAGGCAAATTTTTAATTAAAATTTAAGATTGCGGCACGTGATACCACTCAAGCGAAAGTAATATAAACTCTTCTGCGTATACGTGGTTACCATGACGCTCAAGATCAGTGTCCATCACATTAAATTTGGGTATTAACTAGGACACTAATTCTCTCTGGTGAAGGGAGCCAACCATGGAAACGTCATGTTCTTTCATGTTTGTTTACCTAACTATTTGGTCCGCTTCGTTATCCGATTTCATGTTGCCAAAGTCGTCCATTAAATTGATAAAGTTTTCCCGGTGATTAATCAGATAAGCTTGTAAGTTGCCAAACCGACAGTATTCGACAATAAGTAACAGTTCTCCTTAAAAACGAAGACATCATCTTTTTTTTCTTTTTTAACTCGAATTAATTTTTTGTTTGGAAATGATTACCTTTGTCGATATCTTTGGTACAAGCACCAAGAAGATTGACAACATTTAAATGCGATGCCAAGTGCATGAGGATTTTCATTTCACTCACGAGCGCTTCTAGGGCGACAACGTTAGTCTGTGAACGGACCATTTTAACAGCCACCGTTTTGGCGTGTTTACCGGAACCGTCCATCCCTACAGCTTCCGCTTTAACAACTCTTCCAAAACATCCAGCTCCTAGCTGTATCCCTAAATTTTCAAAGCCAATTATTGATTTCTTTTTTGGTTTTTTGGTTTTCTTATGCAATTTAAATGAAATTTTAAATAAAACCAACCGAGTGCTAAGCGGTGTCGGGGGAATTCCCATCGTTTATCGTAAGGTAGGGCATCAATCTGTTCCTCCATTGACAATGGTCGACTGTTAATATTCGAATGAAGTCGATTCCCTTCCAGTAATTTCTTGGCCCCTGGAAACACTTGCCGTTTCTTGTTTTAAACATTTCCAAGTGAGTGATTTGAACCATTTTGAAAAGGCCAACATAAATTATAGTTACCTTATCGAGATAGAGTTTGACTCCAATTCCAATTATAACGATCAAAGCTATCAGATTCGCCGAAAGCGGAATTGCAGTGGCGTGTGTCGATCCACTTGCGTTACCAATTAAGACTGTGAAATTTCTGTACCTCGGTTGTCCGAGACTGTTATTCCATCGACAAGAGTACACGCCAATTTCGTTCATCAGTCCGTTTAATGGCAAGATGGAGAAATGTCCTGATGAATGGACCAGTCCTGAATATTCTTTGTCATCCTAATCAAGTCATACATAGCGTTGTTTTAGAATTCCATGTGAGTGAATTTTGGTAAAAATTTCTCACCTTGAACCACACAATTTTATTTCGTTGATGTGAATAATTGCAGGTCAAGTTCTTGGCTCTTCCCTTATCCAAATGAATTAAATTCACCACTGGATCGTTATTCATTTCTGTGAATAAAGTGAGAGACTTAACACACATATGGATAACGATTTATTTAGACCCATCAGCTTATTATTTATACCTTTGACTTTAAACGAAATCTTTTTGAACATTAATTCTGGATTTTTATTGGCTTTGCATTGAAATGTTATGTTGGTGTTGAGAGCTACTCCAATCAGCTCTTGTCGACTTTCATAATATCGCCATGTTCTTTCCCGACCGTAAATGACCGCCTTTGACGAGCGATGTCCTTCGTTATAATATTGACTGTTGATCGGAATATCTATAAACCAGGGAAAACTGTCTTATTATTCGACAATTTTTCTCTAGTTTAGAATTACCTTCGTTTGTGTTTGTATCGTTAATAACTTTAAGCGTTTCTCCGGTGTCGTGTACTAATTGGTAGGCCCATTCAGGTGGTGATGCGAATTCACGTTCGACGTGAGTACGGCAAATTAAAGTGACGTTACTTCCTTCCAGCGGATCTTCCGCATCGCCAATTCTTTCCAGTTCGATTCCTTTTGGTTTTTCAAATTTGATTTAATTTAAATTCTTTTAAAAAAGTCAAATTGTGTAACACCTTTGACATAGATTTGGAAATACTCCCAGTCGGTGTTGTTATTCATTGTCCCGACGCATTGATATTGGCCAGTGTCGCCTATCGTCGTATTTTTCAGCGTCAATCCTCGTTCAGGATCCAATGACCATTTCGAATCCGGATCCGATAACAAATTCTGCGATGCAGTGAAATTCAGTATTGATTTGTTAATGCGGTTAAAATTCAACTAATACTTTGGAATGCTCCCACATGTAGCCTTTAGCAGTGATTTGCGAATTGCGGATGAGTTGGAAAGTGACATTAGGGCGAGTGGGTCTGCAAGGGATTTGAATAGAATCGCCTTGTTTCGAACTGTATTCTTGGTGAAGTTTGTCGTCTATTATGACGAGATCTGCTTCATCTAACATTGATATGTTATTAAGTAGTAAATAACTTGACAGAAACAACACATAAAAGAATCAACATACTGAAAACGAGGACGTATTGTCTGATCCTGTACCATCGATAATACAGAGACGAGTAAACATTGCAAGTGAAATAGCCAGTGTCTTTTGTTCTTAAGTTTCTCAGTGTCATCGTCGATGTCATGTGGGTGTTGTTTCTATCGAACGTTTTGCGAAGGCGGTGGTGGATGCCGCTCGTCAACTAAATCGCATAGCATCAAATAGGCATCAACAATAATGGGATGATAATGATACGCTAGAATAATAATACTATTACCAGATTTTTAGCCAGAAAGTCAGGTAAAGTCCACGAAATGTTATTAAATTCTTTATCAGATTCATCTTCGTAATGAAAGATGCAAGTCATCGTAAGGTTAGTGCCTTCTTTAACTATTTGGCTGCCAGTATTGGGAATCATCACCAAACCCTCTGCCCCTTCGATTTCTTGACAGAAATTTTGGCTGGTCGATAGCAACAGGTAGACGAGTAGTTTCACGTATCGCTCACAGAGTATCGAATACATTTTATGGGATCTAAGAAACTCTTGAATTGAACCCATCATTTTGTTTCACGGGAATGGAGGACTGACACGCTAGTAGCGTGTAATATCTCTCAAGTTACTGGCGTCTGTTGCTGCGCTCGGAACAGGTATGTCAAGCGTCGAAGAGCGGGCGGAGACTATACAGCTCTTTACTTTATACGCAGGACTATCTAGGATGAAAGTGGGCGGTAGAGTGTTTGATTCTGCCTGAAGATTAAGTTTATATTGTACAGCTAACATCAGAGACTTTTTCATATATAAACATATAAGACTTGAAATGGGAATGCCGGAATCAGGTCGCCTTTCATTAGTAGAATCCCTTCAGGACGTTTCTGAGCCGTTGCTGGGCTAAACTCGGCAACTTGCAATCGTCAATTTCATTGAACTACACGTATATCGTTTTTGTTTTTATTTTTAGAACTTCCACTTAAAGTGTGTGATTTTCTATTCGTTTCTTTTCTTTTTAACTTGAATGTGATCCTGGAATAGCAACTACGATTCATGTTAGTTCTTGTTACCTCCTATTGAGACCCGGAAATGCACTTACTACTTGAACGTTATAATACCGCGTTGAAGGCTGGCTGCTAAAGATAATTCTATCGTTGAAGTTTTCTTTATGCAAGCGCCTGACAGTTGCGGTGAGTGGGAGCTTATGTATATGCATGACGAAAGCAAGGAAAGAGAGAATTAGTATATTCACACATTGAAGGAAATCTTTTTTTACCCATTCTCTTTTTGCATATGTCGCATATTTGAATAGTTATAAGTGTTTATTCTGCTTTCCTTTGGCATTTTCGAAATCTCTCGTCAATTATGTGTTTACTTGCTTTTGAAAGTTCGTGACTTTTCCAACTGCCAGAGTGTTATACGACGATCACTTACATTCAAGTCTTCGATCGATCTGAACATTTCCTTTTGTTGGTTCGCTGTATACCAATATTTGCTATCATATTGGAGTATTTTTGGCCTGATTTTTTCTCTATAAATTTTGAATTTTAATTTTGTAGCAAAATTAGATTGTAAAAATGTTGTTTATCTAATTCTCTGTATATTAGTTCTATAGTACATGCTGATATGTACTGTAGGGTCTACACAATAATCAACGATCCGCGTCTTTTTAATTTGTCTGTTTTGTTTCCCGTTTCTTTTGCCGCTTCAAAATGTAAAGATGAAAATAATAAAAAAATGCGGCGTATAGTGAAAACTAGTTGCGCAGTTAACAAAGACAGCCTTTATTTGAATAACATTTTATTTACCAAAGAATATATGAAATTTCGATATTGGTTGCTGGGGGGGAAGGAGGGTACGATGTGTACCAGGAGAAGCAGTTTTTAAAAAGCGAGGGGTTCTTGAACTTTTCAAAAAAGAAAACCGGGGCAAAGAAGATATCCGGGAATCGACCATTTGCGTCCCGAGATTACAATCTCAATCAATCTCAAGTCTAGAGTAGATATTCTCGTTTTGATTAGCAATATTAGCAATTTGAACGTCGTAAATTTTATAGAAGCTGTATCAGTGACGAGGAATGTCAAAATTAGTTAGATTGATTTATATACTCTCTTTTTTAAACGTCTAATATAAAATAACAACAAATCGAACCGTTATTGCTATTAGCGATTTATCTGGAACAGGATTTCATATTTATAAGTTTCCAACGCGGTTTCTGTTTGTAATGCAAAACTAGCCGCGATAAATTTGAAACGTGATATTGTTCTAATCGCAATTGGGAAAAAAAAGTTCACAATTTCACAAAAAAAGATTCATTAGTATGTGTTGCGTTTTTTTTTATGTAATTTTATCATCAGCTCTCTTCAAACAAGAGCCATGTTTTGTTCTTCCACCGCGCAGTAGGTTTTATTTGTGGCCTTCAACTATAGCGTAAATATTTTAAAGCAACTTTGAGAGATTATTATTATCCATAATTTAATTTATACTCGACGCTAGTCAATACAAATGGTATTATCAAGTCGAAGCAAGGTTATCAATTGTATTTAGTGTAAATAATTTATTTCAATATTTGTTTCCACTTTCAAGCGGATATTAAGAAATTTGTTATCATTTTATTCATCCCCAAAAAGAATTGAGACATCATCCAGCTGGATGGTGTCTTCATCAAGGTTTGCGGACATGGCAAAATCGATAGTAACGTGTTGTAATTTTTTAATAAGAAAATATAACAAATTCCCACAAGGTCATCAATAGTGATTCGTTACAAAATAGTTGATGCGTTCGACGCATACACATCCACATCCCAATATCCTAATAGTTCCTGGTAACAACACGAAGTCCAATACGCAGACCTTGCGAAACCAGAAGGAAATCCAAATCGAATAGTTGGGTTCAACTGACAGCCAAGTCATCAATCATTTGATGGCCGAATGTTTTCCGATATTTTGAAATCGATTGATGTTATAGCTGCTGTATTGGCCACCCACCTAGACGCGAATAAGTTGCTGGATATCACGCCACTGCTAGAAACAGTTTCCCATGGTCAAAATAAGAAATGGATGAAACTATGCCAGGACACATTGGAAGGCTATAAGCTTTTAGATAGTGCTCATCTCACTTGTTCTTTCTCTCGACGCCCAAGTTTGCATCGCATTTTATGAAATGGCCGTATCAAATTGCAGTTTTATCTTGAGCTGACTTGTGTTCGTGTTATCGAAAACAACTGTGTTTAGGGACAAAGTTTTTTTTTTGCAGAAAACGTGATGTACCCAAAAGTTTATTGATCCGTCTTGGATGATTTGAATCTTTAAACAACGCAACATAAAAAAATTACATTCAGATAAGCGTGTTTTCTCGGGACATTTTGTCGTTTTAAAAAAGAACTAACAATTTTTCTACACCGTTCCTTTGTGTAACGAATAAGTGGCTGAAACATGAAACATTTTGCATGTACATCACACAACATGTAATTTTAGCTCTTCAGACCATGAATCTTTAATGATCGCCACGCGCGCTCAATCGAATTCGTTTTAAAATTATTTTTCACTTATTTGATTTTTCAGAGTTGTATTTTATGGTCACGTGCTGGTCACTATAAGGTCTGAGCTACTTTTCATCGGTCATTTGAATCCGCTAATTTATTCATAGACGGTTGAAAATGTTGTTCGCTTTTTAAAATGGACGATACGCTGTTTAGTGTAAACACAAAATGTTTAGTGTAAAAACAATATGACTTTTGGCTATCGGTCCAAGGGATCACTCCTTTTGAGTGGGATGTATTGACATTGGTTACAACAAGGCGCCAAAGAGCTTTTGACCCAGGACAAGTAATATGTGCGTCACAGCATGCTGACGCTCCTCTATGTGTGTATGGGTCATGACACACATTCCTCTCAAGTTCAAATGCTCTGCTGTGGATATTTGAATCTGCTGATGCCAATAGTCATAGCAACATGGACTTGGGAACACACACCGAGAAAGAGAGCCGTTTTTTAATGAACTTTTATCTGATTGATAAAACAACTCTCTTTTCACATATATATATAAAGAGGAATTTCTAATTTAATTAATTCAATCGTTTATTGGCTGCCCACTTGCTCATTCGTGAACATTAGCAGACGTATCCGTTAATATAGTCATGAGTCAATCCGTTTTTCTTCTCAGAAATCTACTTGGCTTCTTGCTCGGCTGGAGCTTGTTTTACAGCGTACAGAATGTGGTAATAATAATAAGTCTATTTGATAGCATGGGTTATTGCTGATTCCTTTTTTTTTTCATTTCTATAATATATTTCATTATTTGTATTTGTTGAACTTGAATCTTAAATCAGAGTGGCATTGGTGTTTCAATACGTAACGATTCCGGAAGTGAAGTAACGGGTTCCGCATCGCATCGCAAATCAATAATAGACAGCCCATTTGTGATGGTCGGAGCTGTAATAACCGCTCACGATTTCAACACCGAAATGTCTAAAGCTCTTCGTCCCTACGCTCCTGGTAGTGATCGATATCACGGTGTTAAAGAAAAGAAATTGTTTGAAGAATTCGGCTTGCATCACGCTCTGAACATCGACGATATCAATTTGATCACATCTAGTTGGGAATTTCTCAAGAAGCGTTTATTTAGCTTTGCACCGAAAATATTTGTTAGGTAATACGCGCATCAATAATTTTAGAATACGAACAATTAATTTCGTTTGAAATTTGTGTATCCATTCAAGATATTTGGAAATGAGACCGGATTCTCGGCAGATGTTTCCGTCTTTCGCCAATACAAACATTGTAGAAATTGGAAAAAATATTGAATTTCTCAGTCGAGCCTATAACTGTGTCGCCAGTCTCAATTACATAATTCCGCATTTGAACCGCAATCTTTCTGCGCAGTGCCCTGCATTAAAAAACATTAAGAAGAAATACAAAAGCATTGACATCAAGGTATTTCATCTGAAATAATTCAATGATGCGGTTATTCAGACGTTAATTTTTATTTGATTGAACAACAGAGTCTTGGGGTCATCTGGGTGAAGGCTATGCAAGAGGAGTTGGGCCCTCAAATATTCAACGACGATGTCCGAATTGTTTGGAAAAGAGTTTTTTGGGTTTTAAACCATTATGCTTTGGAGTAATTAATAATTGAAATATTTTTTTTTAAATTGTAAAGTGATTATTCATATTCTGCTATTAATGGGGCTCAATAACTTTTATTTTGAAATAAAACGTTTTATATTTGGTAATATTGTTATAATTATAAATATTTGAATGTGTGCGATACATGTCTATGGTTTTCCTAGCAAGTAATCTAATAAGTACCGACTTTCGTTTTCCCTGTTTCTTTTTTCTTTAATAGCCTAGTGATAGACTCTAGCAACCCAGACGATATGATGTTAGTGATAAATTGACAATTCTTGGAACACCACTGATATGCTTTCCAAATTTCATTGGTGGACGGAGTGGTTCTCGGTGGTTCTTTCATCGGTTCACTTGATCTGCTTAATATACACAGGAAGCAATTTACTAAATGTTCAACACATTGGGTAAAAAAGAAAAACCATTTTTTAGACTATTTGGTTTAAATTGATAATAAGCAACAGATGAAAGTAATTAGCCATATAGGAAATGAACCTTTGCTAATGCAGACCATAGGGGGACCACAAAAATTTAAAAGTTTAGTCGTCATCGCAACAGACAGCAATCCGTTTCGGATACATAATCTTCCTTAACGTTCCATTACGCAAGTCAGTGAGAAATTTGAACCGACTTTGAGCCATCTGGTCCGTGCCATCAACCGGTCAATCATTCCAATAAATTACAATGCGTTGAATATACTGTAGCGCCCAGTTTCACTAGAATTTCAGACATTTGAAAAACAAAACCTACTGCAAACGAACTCGGTGAACCCACTTATTAAAGTCTTCACATCTGCGAGAAATTGTAAATCGATGAACAATAATGAGCACAATAGGGCGATACTATAATACCATAATGTATTAGTCAATAATGGCGTCACATTATAACGGAAGTTGGGATCAGTATAAAAATATTTCCAAGTAAGCGGTAAATTCAATCATGATATATTTTAATTTAATTTTTAAAATTCCCGTACTTGGATCTTTATCATAAATTATCCCAAATTATTACAGACTAGAAATAATAAGCGAATCGAAGGTGTTTCATGACGATTGTTAGTTGGGAAACAAAGTTCATTTTTAAATTTGTAAAAAATCCCAGTGATTTTATCCAGAGATTGATTTTAAATTACTTTCAGTTTATTAATGTGCTCATAGCTAAGTAACCATTGAGCTGACGCAAAAAAGAATCCGATTTTCGTGATCCTCATGCAAAATGGGGTAAAGTTCATGTTTCCATAGAAAATACCCGAAAATCGTCGAAAATCGCAAAAAGCGCTGGACTGGAACTTTATTTTTGCGCCATGTCATGGATTTCTTTTAAAATACAGCAGTCCCACCTGAAATTTAATGGGGATCGTGAATCTGTAAGTTTTTTTTATCACAGCTCGATAGTTGAGGAGCTATAGGTCTACTTCAGGTGTACTTCCGGCCAAAATTGAGTTTTCTAATTGCCTAAAAGTAAAAAGTGAACTTTGTTCTCCACATAGTTTTTATCAATTTAAGCATAGTTTAAGTAAAGAAGAAGTAATCTATCTAAGATTTATTCGTGTCTAAAGAATTGCTGGATTGGCAATCCAGCCTTAAGCATGAGTGTCTAATGACTGACGCTAGATGTCCTTCGCTGTTGTTGTCCTTGTCTTTGGGAAATGTCTTTCTTCCTCTGTTGTGTTATTTTGTCGATTGATATGTTGTATTCTGGATAAATTCAGCTATAATTTCGTAAGGAAGTTAACTAAGAGCGTTACTACATAACTAGAGTTTATATATGTTCCCAAATTTTACTTGGATTCTAAAAAATGTGTGTATTATTTATTGTATTCCTATTGTCAATTGCAGGTCTTGCAGAATCAGCCTAAATTGCCTACTTAATCAACTAGTGGCTCAATGTTCAACATCCATGCAATGCACTGCACAACGTCGCCCTCATCAACCAAACCCTGGAAACATTGACGGAATATTGTTAAGGGTCTTGTCACGAAAACCAGAACTGCATCTCCACTCACGAATCGAATGGACTTGACATAATCAAGGCTCTCCTTTTAACAGACATCAATCCATTAGGTAATAGTTTTCCTTAATTCAATTTATTCCTTTGATTCTAATGTTTTAAATTTACCAGGACAACGAAGATCTTGTTTTAGAATTGAAAAACAATGCCTCAAAGTTATTGCTGGCCGTCATGGAGAGTTGTGATGACAGCGAGAATGCGGAAAGGATTTTGTACAACATGAATCCTCGCAAGCTAGTGGATGTTGCCTGCAAAGCCTATCATCAAAAGTTGGTTGGCGGTGAAGAGGCGGCTAGTCCGAAAGAAGTCGGACACAACATTTACATTCTGTGCCATCAATTGGCGCAACACAGTAAAGAATTGGCTGCGTTGATGAAACCGCCACCAGTAGACGGAGTTAGCGGCGATGCAGCTTTGCAGTACTACGCCAATCACACGGCGCAGATAGAAATTGTCCGTCACGATCGAACGATGGAGCAGGTTGTCTTCCCCATTCCGGAAATGTGTGAATATTTGACCAACGACACAAAAGTGCGCGCCTTTAACACGACGGAGCGCGACGACCAAGGATCAAAAGTGGCCGCATTTTTCGAAGGTGTCGACGACACGTTTGACGAGATGAAATGGCAAAAGAAACTACGAGGACAGTCATTCTTCTTTTGGGTCAGCTCGCACATGTCCATCTGGAGTCAAATCCTCTTCAACTCGGCCGTCATTATCAACTTGATTGTCGCGTTCTTCTACCCATTCGACACTGATAGACCCGCTCCTGATCCTGGAACTCATCTCTGAGGTTTGTGTCTAGTTCATGTCAACTAAAATTCCATCTTATATTAAAGGATCTTTCATTATTATCTGACTTAGGTCTTATTTGGGCCGTTATGCTTCTATCGGCCGCTGTGGCCATTACACTACCTAAACCGTCGGGTATCAGGACTCTTGTCATGACGGTCATCTTGCGACTGATTTGCTCAGCCGGCCCTCTACCGACGTTAATCCGTCATCCGCTTAGTCGCTTAGTGACCCGAAACGGCAGGTCCATCGTTCTCACGGCCTTTTTGGCTCTCATCTTATTAGTCTACATGTTCTCCATCATCGGGTATCTTATATTTTCTTTCATTTTTATTTTCAAACGATTGATACGTCCTTTTATAGACTCGTGAGTCAGGATTGTAATAAATAAATGGATCTCTGTTTGTTGTTTGATTTAAAAGCTGAAACTCGGCCACCAGGAGGCGCAGATTGGAACTTTGGAAGTGAAATCTCAAATCTGGCAACGATGAATCCACCAAGAGTTTGGTTTACATGACGCCATGGAAGCTTCATGTTGGAGATTCTTCGAGATTACTTAAATGCAGCAATTTATATTGCAAATGTTATTATGTTATTATGTTGCAAAAGTTCTTCGTTTCTTTCAATCGCTAGTGCCATCATTCTCAGCACGTGGGGAAGATCTTCAGTTCGTGTCGATTTTCAATCGCTAGTGCTATCATTCAGCCACTAAAGGTAACTCCCTCTTTCCATACGTTGTCTTGATTAAGCTTTCAAAAATGGGTTTCTAGACATTACTTTCTTGATTAAATGAGTTCAGTTTTCTAAGATTCATTATAAGTTCGAGTTTCAAGAAGGATTTTAACTAGCCTTGTTGTGCCATTCATACTTTTCATTGACAGTGCAAGCCTATTTAATCATTTTCTTTTTTATATCTTAAGTGCAATATCTTAACAAGCTGTTGATGTTGTTACTTTTACTTATGTTTACACCAATTAATCTTATTTTCTTTTTCAGGTCTTGAGTGCAAGATTATCAGAAGCTGTTCCTGTCATCAGTTGTGCTTGGCACAAAGGAATTGAACATTGGATATAATAATGCTATGTCTAGCTACTTTAATAGAAAAGGTAACTTATCAGGTGCTTATGGAAATTAAGAGTGCCACTATTGACTTAAATTTTTTTCTTTTCAGATTAGAGTTAGGAATGATGTAGTGGTTCCTGTACATCATTCTTCATTTGGCCTCTCTCCACTCGCTTGTCAACTTTAATCATCAGCTTCTGCGAGTGATGCATGCCACTCACATTCTTGTCTGAAGGGAACTTATTGAGTGCTTATGGAAATGATAGTGCCACTATTGACTTCAATTTTTTTTCTTTTCAGATTAGAGCTAGTAATGCTGTAGTGGTTCCTGTATATCTTTCTTCATTTGGACCTTCCCCACTCACATTTTTGTCAACGTCAATATCTGCATCAGCTGTTGTGAGTGATGTTACCTTTCTTCACTCTCATTTCATCAAAACTCTCAGTAATGTAACTTGTTTTCTTTTATCATTGTTCAAAAATCAGTTTACATTTATTATGTATTTTTAATATTGTATTATATATATCAAATACATTATTTTATAAACATTTATAAACATCTTGTTATTATATTATTATTGGCAACAAAACAAAAAAAAAATGTATTGTATTCTTTAGTTATTTCGTGGACCCCCCCACAGGGGGGCCCTGTTGCTTTCTCGACCGCGATAACAACATATAGGTTGCTATTTGTTTGGTGCAGAAAGCTGTTTGATCTAGCAGTTATCGATTGCATCACTCCTATGAGATCATGTAGGATCAGGTTGCGCAATCGTATACTGCATTGGAAGTCAACTAAGACAGGGAAGATAGACCCTGCCATAATTGACTTCCAGCAGACCAGGGAGATTACCTGGCCCAAGAAAAGGGAGCAAGAGTGATGAAGGGCAAAGTTTTTCCGAGAGAGATAGTCATACCTAAGATTCCTGCTTAGCCCCATGACCCTCCAAAAGATGTCCTTGAATCATGAGGCTTGCAAGTCCCCGTTCGACCAGTACTCTAACAACCACTAGCTGCTGATCACAGTGGAAGAATGACCAACCACGGGCACATGTATGCAAGGGGAAACGGGGCCACATAAAAAAGGGAGCCCAAATATGCACTCAATTTTAAAATATATGAAATTAAGTCGCCGCCAATCTTGATTCGTCATCTTCTTCCATTCAGTTCCATTAAAGGTGAAGTTGTTGTCACCGGGGTTGAATAAGTAGTTAAGAGAAACAGAAGAGAAGTCATACTCCAAAAGCCATGACCGTGAAGAACCTCTAAGTCCCAGTTAACCACCACGTCTCTCAATGTAGGATGCCACTTTCTGTAGATCAAATTAATTATTAGGAGTGAATATGTAGATTGCACGGATACAATTTTAATATAAATTACCTATTTATTGTTGAAAAGAACTGCAGCAACACTAGGTACTCATCATCCACAGCTGGTACCAGGAAACGTCCTGAAAAAGAGTGAACATTGAGTGATCTTTGGTTTGGCAGAGATAAAATGTCACAATAAATGTTGAAGATTGGCAACAATTTCTTTCATTACGAATATTCATCAGAAAGATAAATTCACCTTAAACTGCGTCGAAATGTTAATGCTGACTAGTTTCTCGCGCGTGATCGGCCATTGCAGTTTACAATTACTTGTCGGTGAAATCTGGAGAAGATCAGGAAACTTTATTGTCTTCGTCACCACTTATCTTTATGACAGTCTTTTCCCTAAAATAAGTCAAAATACAATCATAAGTAAATAATAATATAATATAACACGAGAAGTAAATTACTTTAACTTGAACCATGATTCATGAAGTACAGAAGCTCGAACAGCCATTTTCTGAAGGCAGACACGAACAGCGACTGACATCTAGCGTTCAGTAATCGAAATAGCCAGCGAAACCGTGAAGCATCGAAGCGCATTTGATAGGAAATTTTCATTTTGCGACGGTATTTCCCAGTTCAAACGCCAAGAATTCAATGATACCGAAGATGATAAATCCGGCAAAGAAAGCTGTCAAAACGTTACCAGTTGCGATAATTAAAGCATCCCTATATTGTAATAGAAAAATATTACAAACTGATTTAGCGCGAAATATCCAATAAAATCAAATATTACCTGCAACAGTTGTGGAATCGATTGTAACTGGCTAATGTGATCAATCCTCCCCATCAGTAGGACGATAGAGGAAAGAATATTTGCATGGCTGTATCACCCCAGACACTGGCTTCTGTCAGTTTACTCCATTGCGATGTCCGGTAAAACATGATATCGTCTAAGAATCATGGCAGTGTTGCTGATTGAATCAACAGAATGGTCAGGATCAAGTGGGAGAATAGAGCAGTAAGAATAAACTGCCTTGAGTGACACCAGACAAATATAATTTAAATTTCAAATCTAATAAAAACAAGTTATGAAGTGGAAATATATTTGTGGATACCTTTCCAAATGTCTTGATTCCTGGTAGAAGAACTAGAAAGAAGCAGAATCAGGCCAGGAGCAGGCATAATGCTAATTCCCAGTTGATAGGACCTAAATCATGTATACCAGTGCAGATGTGTAAAACTCTATGGCTGTAATTACAAAGAATCAAGAAGTTAAATTTAAATTAAATGGCTTGTTGGATTCTGAAATTTTACTTTGTGAAAAAAGGAAATATTTGTCTGCAGGAATAAGCCTGCTGGTGTTTTTCATTGATTCCAGTTCATTCCAAAAAGGTTTCCGACTTGATGTGACAACTTCTATGGTATAAACTGTCATAATGAACCTGTAAAATGGGTGACCATTACAAGATGGTTAAACCTGAAATCATATCAGTATGCCACTTTTAGAAACCAAAAAATATGCTTACCAATGGAGAACATCTGTTGAAATGCTACTACTGTTGGGTAAAAAAGTTGTATTTTTGCAGCAGAAAGGGGAAATCGGAGCAGGAACGAGGAACATTGAGCCACTAGTTGATTAAGTAGGCAATTTAGGCTGATTCTGCAAGACCTGCAATTGAAAATAGGAATACAATAAATACGCACATTTTTTAGAATTCAAGTAAAATTTGGGAACATATATAAACTATAGTTATGTAGTAACGCTCTTAGTTAACTTCCTTACGAAATTATAGCTGAAATTATGCAGAATACAACAAATCAATCGAAAAAATAACACAACAGAGGAAGAAAGACATTTTCCACAGACAAGAACAACAGCGAAGGACATCTAGCGTCAGTCATTAGACACTCATGCTTAAGGCTGGATTGCCAATCCAGCAATTCTTTAGACACGAATAAATCTTAAATAGATTACTTCTTCTTTACTTAACTATGCTTAAATTGATATAAACTATGTGGAGAACAAAGTTCACTTTTTAGTTTTAGGTAATTAGAAAACTCAAATTTACCGGAAGTACACCGGAAATAGACCGATAGCTCCTCAACTATTGAGCTGTGATCAAAACTACTTACATATTCGTAATCTCCATCAGATTTCGGATGGATTTGATGCATTTTTAACGAAATCCATGACATGGCCCCCAAAAAATTTCTCTGAACTAGTACGTCGATTTTTGCGATTTTCGACGATTTTTGGGTATTTTGGATGGAGACATGAACTTTATCCCATTTTGCACGAGGATCACGAAAATCAGGTCCTTTTTTGCGTTAGCTCAATGGTTACTTAGCTATAAGCACATTTAGAAACCGGAAGTACAGAACTGCGTTGGCTTTTTTAAATCTGAAAAATGAGCTTTGTTCCCTAACTAATAAGCATCAATAATAATAAAAAACCTACTTGCAAATTGCAGTCGGAAGTTATCCTGGAAGCAATATAAGGTATTTGGTTCACTTTCGTACTTATTCTACTCCAAAAACAAGTCTCACTCATGAATTGCAAACACGAATTTGTCGATTAGAAACTATCCCTAACTTGCTAATTAAAACACTGGCAAACTTAGAGAAAGAAGTAGAAGAAGGACGATTTTATCACTACACCAACACTGACACAAATGCTGTCATAAGCAGACGAATCCAATACATAATCGACAACACAACTGGAGTTGAGCGTATTTTTTAGTTTCCCTTTTCACAACCTAATAGATTAATATTTATTTGCAATGGAAGTGTGATTGTGTGAACTGTCCGATACTCCAGAGTAGTGGTTAATGTGGTTGTGTAATGTTGTCTGCAATGTTTTCATTGTGTAATTGGTTGTATTACCATCTACCGGTGAAAGAGAATACAACGAATTTTTTAGTTTGGGTTGTTACCATGGTGAAGTCACCGGAAGTAATTAAAATCAATCTCTGGATAAAATCCCAGGCATTTTTTACAAATTAAAAAATGAACTTTGTTTCCCAACTAATTATCGTCATTAACCACCATAAATTCGCTTATTATTTCTAGTCTGTAGTAGTTTGGGGGATAATTTATGATAAAGATGGATTTACTGTATTTTTGCTAACATTATGGTCACTTGTTAGACAGTAAACTTGTTTACCCACATACGATTAATGAAGAAATTATAATATAAAGAAGCGAAGAACTGAAATCATCACAGTGAAGTGAAAGTGATTGGTTAAAAAATGACTTACACTTTTGGATTATCCAAGTTGACTCATTAAACACAACCACTGAGAACTTTGAATTCAAGAGTTCGCCATGAACGAAAATGGATTGTAAGAACTAAGAATTACTGTTCACGTTTAGGTTACTATCGTTGAGTTATCACAGTTGAACGATACACTGAAAATTAATAAAGTACGAAAACGTTACCAAGAGTCCAAGACCTTGTTTACTTGTGAAAAGTAGACGAATTTCTAATAAATCGATATAGTAAATATCGATAGACTCGAGAGCGGGGCATATGATCATCAATCTGTCAATTTGTGTATTTTTCTTTGCAGCGGTGTGGGATAGACAATCCCAAAACGAAATTACTTATTCTCAGGTGCTGGCAATGAAAGCACGATATAATTGGAAAGGTACACTCTCGCGCTATCCCAGTCTCTTGGAAGGAACGGCGAGTGTTCAGTACAGGGTCCCAAGATTCCCCGCCAGGTTCGCTAGTATAGGAGGCCCATCGCCTCTCGGGGGTATAGTAAAAATTGGGGTTTTTCGTACATAAAATAGAAAATTACCAACTAATTCGTCCAGAAATTGATTTTATTTAAGCTTAATTTAATTCCCTATCCTTCAATACCTAATTCATCTAGTTTAGGCAATTTTTTCATTGTTAAATTTATGATTGAAAATCGCAATTTTTCGAAAATTGCGCCTTTTGCAACATTGCCTATTTTTCAATATTACGTTTCTAATCTCTACCAGTGATAAAAAACTTCTTGTAAAAAAACGGTGTATATTTAATCTCAGCCGGAATTATAAAACACTTCCTACCACGAAGTCACTGGTTTTCGAGAAGAAAACCGGGATATTGAGAAATTGGCAATGTTGAGAAAGGCGCAATTTTCGAAAAATTGCGATTTTCAATCATAAATTTAACAATGAAAAAATTGCTTAAACTAGATGAATTAGGTATTGAAGGATAGGGAATTAAATTAAGCTTAAATAAAATCAATTTCTGGACGAATTGGTTGGTAATTTTCTTTTTTATGAACGAAAAACCCCAATTTCACTAGCGAACCTGGCGGGGAATCTTGGGACCCTTTACTAAACACCCGCCGGTCTTGGGGATACCCGAGAGTGTACCTTTCCTATTATATCGTGATGAAAGCATGGCATCAAAGTGGAATACATAATCAGGCGAAACTAGAAAGAACAACGTTTGTTATAACACTATCAACAGACACAATCTTCCCAATTCGTTTTTAGCAAACGACTGGTATTTTTTTTAAACAGAAATTATCAATATTATGACGTCTATCTCATAGACTCTGAAATAAAAAAGAAAATTGAATTAACATTGCATGGATCTCTTCGCGATTTTTTGCCGAACTTTTAAAACTTTTAACGGCAATATTCAAGATTCCTATCCTGATAACGACAGGTAAGTGGTAACCAGTATAATACTTTGGTAGTGTAGTACATTAACCTGAATATCATGTTAGCATTGGTTCCAGATTGGTTCTCAATATAGACTACTATTAAGTTGTCGTAATACAGGTAAACTTATATACTCACGGAATGGTTATTGGATTTGATCAGAAAGACGTAATTTATCTTACAGAGCTTAACTAAACGTAAATAAGGAAAACGTAAATATAACATAAACAATAAGTAGTATATAGCATAAATTGCTCACACAACAACTTCTAGCTCCAGTTTTTAAACGCATACCCGGACCTCTAACTTGGTAACAACTCAGCTGACGTTAAAAACAACTGGATTTTCATAATCCTCGCGAAATTTTGATGTCAATTTGATGTCCAAAATATTCAAAAATTCAACGACACTTACCTGTTTTCAAAAGGTCCACAGGTTCGAATAATTCAGATCCAAGCCTCCCTATTTTCATAAAAAAAGTACCAAGGCTTAAACTAGTTAATTGTCAAAGTTACAAAATTGTATTCAGTCGCACAATAAAAGTCGGTCAAAAGTGCAATAGCTGCACTGAGATTCGTATAAACTTACACAATCTAACGTTTGAGACAATGTTTGTCACAAAGGACGAATGAAGTGGACGGCTTTTGTTTTAAAAGACGGAATGCACGCACGGCAGAATTTTAAACATTTAAACATTTCATACTTTATGTTCAAGCGAAAAAGTCGCTTGCGATGTCGTATCTCTCTGTTTCTTGGCTTGAACTTTAGCTTCAATAAAAAATAGAGTGGCAGAGAGGTAAAGGCCAAAGGTTCCAACAACTGCCAATCCAAAGGACCATGATAAAAAGTTGTGCTCAAAGTCTGGCATCCAATCTCGTGAATCACCCAAGGCTCCAAAGGTGATAACAGCAATTGTTCCACAAAAGGCTACACAAAATAAGACAGTTAGTGATAGAACATCAAGACAGGTGTGACTAGGTGCTTACCTGCAATGGTCAAGTCCCATGCAAGGGCACGTAAAATCTTCACTTGATGCTCATAAGTAAAACACAAAACATACATCAGTGTCCCTGCTATTCCTACCAGCATCAACATAAAACACAGCGTAAAAAACAGCTGCACAGCAATGAAGAATGCTAGAAATGGAAACAAAATTAGGTTAGTTCAGATTGCCAAGACTTGAAGAACAATGTATGTCAACTGAATTCAACAAGTAGCAATCTTACGAGGCATGAGAAAGTCCCTCATTTCAGCATATCCAGCAGTGAAAGGATTGAAAACCCATCGACAACCGGTAAAATATCTCAAATGAAGTGCATCGTGTGGATCGGGTAAGGAACGAAAGCAATGGACCCACAAACCCAATTTATCAAATTTATCTCCATAGTACTTTGACCAGTTCTCTAGCCAATGTGTCGTTGAAAAGGCCACACATATGCACACAACAGCGACAAAAAACAAAGGCAGGGCGATTTTGGCAGCGGTACTTCGTGTTTTTGTCATTTTTTGAGCGTAATTAATCGTTGAAAACAAAAGAATATATCCCACGCTTGGGACTCACAATCAATTGTGATGCACTTTCGCCATTAGACCAACGCCCAGGATACAACAATCACCGAGCCCTCTAGCGAGCATTTGGTGAAGGATGCCAACAATTTTTATATTTACTTTTCTTGACAAACATTGGAGTATCTTATCTATTCAACTTGAATATCTTATTATTATTACACATCCACAATAATAATACTAGGGGATTTTAAATGAAATCAATGAAAATAAAAGAGTTTTAACTTACGAGGCCTGAGAAGCCAGTCTATGATGTGGTATTCCTCATCCAAGACATGTCGACATCCATTGAAAACTCTATCATACAAATGTTTCACATCTTTGAATTCCTTCAAACAAAAATTCCAGAGACCTGTCATTACATAAGAAAGATCCAAAAGTTAAGACTACACAATTCACGTAAATTTTGAATCTAGGTAGGCATAGGCGTGGTCTGTCAAAGTCGACTTTACACTTTACTTACCTAACTGTATGAATTTTGGATTTTCCAATGTGCCGTCTGTTTCTAACCACGAATTTGTTGAGAACGCAATAATGATAACCAAGCAAGTGGCAAAGAAACTTAACACGGCAGCTTTAGCTATTTTTGACGCACCGTCGTCGTGATGAGACGCCATGGCGGTTGTTGAGGTTTCTCTTCAGACTAAACCTGAACTGCAGAGTCCCGTAGTCATGGCAACGAGTCAACATCTAGCCATTGGCGCTTAATTTGAAACAAGAACTAAAATTTTACTTTAGTGAACTTCTGTGAATTTTCTCAAAACCTTTAGTATCCCATATTATATGAATCAACCGTCAAAATAAGCTACTTTCAATGACATAAAGTGTATAAATTGTAATAAACCAATTTACACTCAAGAAATCAGCTGAGAAGACATGTAAGGTAAAATAATACCGATAACACAATGACTACCTTAGAATTTAGAACTAGAAACATCTATACAAAATTAACTTTCTTGATGTCGTTTTCTACAGAACAAATACAACACAGTTCAGAAAAGGAACGTTTATAAGGAACGTTTTTACAAGTCGCACCCCAATCTTTCAATTTCATCGATTATGAAATTCATATCTTCGTGAGTAGGAGGTGGAAGACAAGGAATAACTAAGCGGAAAAAGTTTACTAAATTCTTATGAGGCAACGGCTGGTAGCCAATCATGAGTGATCCTTTCTCCACCATTCGTTTTTTTTATAGTAGGTGCAATCTAAGGTTAAAATACAAATAACGTAAATTCAATTTGAGTCGTCCAAGAACTATGGATATCTTGTTACCTTGGAAATTTCTCCCCACCATTCGGAAGACTCTTGGCAATTTCTCAATCGACGAGGAATGTACCAAAAGCAAACATTCGTACAATTAGGTTTCGAAAGGACTAGTCGAAATTCTGAACGTTGAGAAATTTGATCTGAAAAATACCTTTTGAGAGTGAGACAAACAATAAAGAATAATTATCAAATTAACAATTACCATGAAATGAATGAATTGACTTACTCGGCGCATTCAAAAGCATTATCGACCATTTCTTCAAGACCTTGATCGCCACGAGCTTTCCACATCAACCACAGTTTGAACGCGTCTATCTTGCGACCACACTGAACGCTCTTATCACCAGTGTCGTAGCTTACATCGTAAAATTTGTCTGTCTGAAACAGATATGTGGCCGATGCACTGTTGCATCGATGCAGAATATCCTAAACATCGAGATGAAGTAATTGCCGAATTAACCCATAACTTGATAATTTAACATGCTGATTTTTTTATACTTCGTGTTTGGTTAAGAAAGCTGAACATTGTAAAGGAGCGCCAAGCATTTTATGAAGATTCCAAGCCACAGAATCAACCCTTTAAAATATAAACACTTAAATTAAGTATATTAAAAAAAAATTTTAATAAACCTATGAAAGGTTTCTTACAAGTCTATGCCGTGCATCAAGGAACGGTATTTTTTGGAAACTATTGCTGCTCCGCCCCAAGCAGCCTGAAATATAAAAATACGTAATTACTAATTAGCTCAGCTTTCGTATATAGTTGTGTAGAGGCTTAGTCTCACATCGACATGAAGCCAAACGCCGTACTTTTGACATACAAGTGCCAAAGGCTCTAAAGGGTCGTAAGCTCCAAGAACTGTGGTCCCGGCTGTAGCGTTGACAAAAAATGGCACTTTCTTTTGTTCCAGAGCTTTGACAATCTTATTTTCCAATTCAGCAGGGATCATTTCACCAGTACTATCAGAGGCAACAATGATAAGATTGTCAGTTCCCAAGCCAATCCAGTGAGCTGCCTTGGCAATAGAATAATGACCCTGAGGAAGTATTGAGTTTGATAAACTATTTCAGAACATATGGAACTAATGCAAATATCAAACCTCTTGTGAAGTAAAGGCCACCAATTCACCTATGCCACCAACTCCTTTTGTTTTGACTTCAGGGAATTTCTTGAAACGGGCAAGAACCATTCCATACATATTTGCCATGCTACCTCCTGAGTCATTTAAAATGAATTCATTGGTCAAATTCGCCACAATTTATGAAACAATATCATACCAGGAGCAAATATTCCATCACCATCTTTCCATCCAAAAAAGCTTCGTAGGTGAGCTAGGACTGTATATTCAACCATCATGAAAAATGGTGCTACTTCATATGTGTGTCTGAAATGTAAAATAAATAAATCTATTCGTAGAAAAACTTGAACTGTGTTTTACTTACAAGTTGGTATTAAGAGCTTCAGACAGCCAAGCTCCTGCAAGTCCAACCGGATCGCATGCATGATACAATTGATTCAGAAATTTTGGATGGTTGGTTTTGACACTGTATTCGACAGCTTGTTTACACAGTTCCAAAATTTGAACGTGATTCAAAGGGTTGCCACCTAGCGAGAGATCGACCAACTTCTGTAAAAATAAAATAAATAACAACAAAAGAAATGGAGATCCAATAAATTAAAAATGAACATTTTAAAATTTGAATATACCTTAAGGTCTTCGGGATGGACAAAATTCACTACTCGATCTTCTGCGTTAGTCTTGCCCGACAACAACCGTTGGTTGATAACCAGCTCTGTAATTTGCTTCAGTAATAATTCCTCATTCACCTGATGGTTTTCAACTCCCATTCTTGTATTTTCATCAGTTGCTGGAGACTCCATTTGTTATTGTAAATATCCTGATAACGTCACGATTCTAATTAATTATAAAAACATTCTTTTCAAAGTCACGCACGTCCTGTATAAGTTTATAACATATTCAGAACTTTTTATATAACTAAACTGTCTGGTGATGACACTGCCGGCCAATGGTATGAATAATATAGTTGCTCCGTCATTTTAAATTATTAATAAACCGCACCTCTTCCGATATTCTATTCGTCCACAAAGTCACAAACTATGCGTAACTCTGTCGCCATAATAAGCTCTTACGTCAACAGCGTGCATATAGACACAGATGATAATAATAAACCGACCGAAAACAAACCAGCAGTAGATAATAAACTAAATGTTCAACAATGCATGCACTCACCTCACACGGCTGGCTGACTGTCGACTTTGTCGGATTCGCTGCTGGATAACTGATGTTTAACCAAGAGAAATGGACAGCGTAAACTTTGGAGTGCCAAGATCGTGTACAGAATGACCAACGAAGAGAGTGGGCGGCAGCCGCACTCAAAGTTTTATACTTTTTTTTTTGTTTTCCCCCACATTTCTGACGCGCGGTTGAGTCATAAGGAAGTTTACGATCTTATCAGCACACAAGGTCTTTTTGTTTTGTTTTCTACAATCGGCGAAAGCGCTCAGTCCGGGGCCCATCCTTGTGGAAATGAATGGCAAATTTGGCACAGTGTCTACACAAGAAATGGATGTAAATGTACGTACTCTGGAGCCAGCAACATAATAACGACGAAATGTATTTCCATTCATCAAGTCATCGAATAATATACAGCAAAACAAGAAATATACTCCCGAGTATAATACCAAGGGCATTATCATTTGTTCCATCATGTCATTGGAGCAGCTGCGCAATCTTCTTATTCGCCTCATCAATATCCAAGAAGAAGATTCACTTTAGCTTTCCATCAGAGAGATGGGGCGTTCACCAATCGTTTATTGTTGGCACAGTGAATCACATGCGAGACGAGACGACGTCTTCTCAATCAAAAGGGAATTAATGAAAAGCGCTGATGCCGCTGCTATATTCATACAATTCCTTTCCTTATTTCCTTTCTTGTGTGTATACAATCTATACATGAAAGTGAATGAAAGAGAGCGTGCCATGTACAATCGACTCTAGGGGCTGCTGTATAGAGTTATTTCCTCCTCTCCAGATGTCTTTGACTTGTTCTTCTTTTATACTATATTTCTCCATAATAATATGTATTTGATTTGTTATATAACTGGTTTTACGCCTACGAGAAGAAGAAGGTTAACTCTACCGAAACGAAAACTTTTTGAAGAGAAAATGGGCAGTAGAGTGGAATCAATTTGTTCCATTTCATCTGTAGATATACAACGATTGTTAAAAATCTAAAAACGATCTCGTTTGAAGGTAAAAATAGAAAAAAAATAAACATAAATTCATGTCTCTTATACTTTTCCCTTCTTCTGCATGAAAACGTTTTTGGGAGCGGGGGGGGGGGGGAAATCGTGTAAGGAATGATCCCGTTTCTTCTAGTTGAGTGTGTTCTTCTCGCTGCTGAACGAAATTCAGCGGAGGGGAGGATAAAGGTAGAAAAGACACACGGGTCAATACGCATCGCAATCACGATTTGGAGATTTAGACAGTCACCATGGCGACTTGGACGAAGATTTTTCCCCTTCATACGACGGGGGAGGAGCAGATGATGGCGTGAAATATCCGGGCCTCCGAAACAAGTCACGGATCAATACTATAACGCCCTCGGAGAAAATGGCGGAAGGATATAAACAGAAAATAAATCAATGACAATAATAACAAAAGTGTGTGTGTGTGTGTTAAAGACCCTTCACACACGTGGGGGGATTTAAAAAAAAAAGGATGGAAAGCAATCATCGTCGACAACGATTTTCAGCCAATTACATCCTCTCAATTAAGTTGGAAGCGGATGAAAACAGCTGATTCTCTCTTCCGTCCTTTTTTTTCCCTGTCGGCTGCTGCTTTCTATCAATCGATAGATGGACCAATCAAGATTTGTTGTAGGTATAAAGTAAGTAGTGTAGTAGTAATAATTCTGTATTGATCATTCGCCTTTTGAAAAGATAAGAGTGGGAGCAAAAGATGTTTGGGGAAATAAAGAAAAACGACTGGAAATGACAAGTTCAATCGCCGTCCGGGATTAAAAGATGTCGGATAGAACACGACTCTTTAATTCCGTAAGAAAAGAGACACTCGACAAAAACCAAAACAAAAAAACGCAAAAAGAGAAATAAAGGCAATCGAATCAACAGGTGAGTGTGATATACAAAGAATCAAAATGAAATCCGAGTTTTTGATCCGTTTTCTGGATTGGGAAAAAGAACGAAAGTTTAAGGGGATAATGTCTTGTTTAAAAAAACAAAAATACAAACGAAGAATTGAATAATATAAACACTGATACTTATCAATTTTGCGTTGTGTGTGTGTGTGTGTCCCGGAGGGGCGAGTTTAATGGGAATGAAAACAAAATTCTGGGAAAACCAATTGTTTAAAAGGGGAACGCTAAAATTTCCAAACGGATTCAGTGAGGGATGCACAAAGAAAAGCTCATCGATAATGATACGGAGAAAAGAGATTTAAAAAATTGGAGGACACACAAATAAACGCCAAAACAATTTAAAAAAAAAAAAAATTAAAAAAAAAGTGATGATGATAATTATTTAATAATAAATTGAATTCTTTTTTTGTCTTTCTTTTTCTTTTGTAAGTACCACATCCAGCGATCACAGCAAACAAGAGCTAGTTATATCTTCCGCAATCAACGCGCGCATCGGGAGAAATATCTTGGAAATCAAACGGTCATCAGGATCGAAATAAAATACTGCGTATAATATTTTTGAAAAAAAATTTGGATAAGGAAAAGGGAAATTAATCATGAAAAGTAAAACTGATTTCCTTTTTTTTAAGAGAAAAAAAGGGAAAACGAGTACAATTGGCTGGACACACATTTCTCTTTTAACTTTTTGGTCGAATCTCTTTATTCTCTTTTACTTTTTTAAGTGGCTCTCATCCCCCCAGTTAATCTTCTTCTTCGGGAGTTGTAACACCTTCTGATCCATCTGTGGCGTTGTTTCCAGTATCCAGGGCCGTTCTATCAAAATAACTGACTTGATCGTCGAATCGTACTTGGCCGTGATCGTCGCTGTCGCTGGCCGCCGTCGCCGCTGTCCCTTGAGTGCCGAATCTCGCCCGACGGGCCGATCGCCTTAATGAGACCAAACCGGGCAGCGTCACTTCGTCACCGGAGAGAGAAATGATAGAAACCGGACTGGAGGATCGAGCGCCACTAGGCAATAAATCGTCGCCATCATTGAGACAAGCGTGAATTTCAATAGGGGCGTAACCGGATTTGACGCTGCCCGATGCTGAAGCAGACGTGTGACCGGCGTGAGGGATGCGGTAACTGTGCACCGAACTCGTGTCTCCCATCTAAAAAAAAAACAGAAACAAAAACAATCGATCCGTGAATGAATCGAGTTTATTGACTTTGTTGAAGGACGCGAAAAACACACAAAAAACAACCTAAATTATTTTGGCCCATTCAACTCGATTCACTTTCCCGCAATGGAACGTGGTTAATGACTCATTTGCGGCCGAAAAATGAAGAAAAAATGGCCTGGCCGTTATCGCCGTCGTTGTACTTTTGTGTAATGTGTAACTAAGTGGAACCCAACAAAAAAAATTGAACCTTGTAATAAATACCTTGTAACTGAGTAGCGATCCGGCCAGGGCTCGTGTCGAAGCGACTGAAGCGGCGCCATCGTCGGCCATCGACAGGGTGTTGGATCTCTCCGACAAGCTGATGGTTGCCGAAGCCGTTTCAGACGAGGCGAAACTGGAACGCTTATTGGGTGAACAAGCGGCCATGGCCACCAATTCGGCTTGAACTTCAAGTCGACGGGCAGCCGAGGCATTGGAAACAATGCTGCCGGCCAATCCCAATTGGCTGGCCGACTCGCAATCTTCACGGTCGCTTTCACGGTCCCTGTCACGAACAAACAGCTGACTGGCGCTACCCAATGAAGCAGACCCGGAAGCCGAGAGAGCAACACTCGCCTCTCCTGGTAAAAAAAAAATACAAATTGACCAAAAGTTTGTGTTAAAGTAATTATTTGAATTTTTGTTTAAAAAAAGTTCCATCTAATAAATTAAAAGAACAATTAAAAAACGATCCATCTTCTTCCCCGTCATGTAAATTCAATTATTTTTCAGAGCTCGCAATTTGAGATAATTGAATTGTCACCGTCGTTGATAATTCATTGAACCGAACCCGAGTTGTTGGAATGGAGGGAAAGTTTCAATTTCAAAACTTTCCGTCTCAACTCAACTTGACATCGTAGGGGGGGGGGGGGGGGGAGGGGAAATGACGGATGACAAAAATTACCGATGGAAGGATTGCCGACGAGGCCAAGGTTAGTGGCATGATCGAGCGAAACAGCGTCCGTGTTGTGTTTATTCTGACCGACGCCTACGCCGCCAGCGCCGCTGCGGGAGTAGTAGGCGTTCGACCCGCTGTGCTCGTTAGTGTTGCCGTCCAACGCGCTAAGGTCATCGCTTCCTGCGCATCCAGCGCTGCTGCTTCCACCAATGCCGCCGGTACCGCCGCCACCGCTTCCGCTTCCGACGCCAGTCCCGATGGCGTTTCCCACACCACCGGCACCAGTCGATCCAGAGACAATGCCGACAATGACATCATCATCGTCGTCGAAATCGATCCGTACGCCGAGCGGAGAAGCCGAAACTCCGCACACGCCGTTCTGGCACAAAGAAACGGGAACCACTCCATAAATGTAAGCCAACAGGATCGGCACTCCCATGCCGACGGCCACACCAGCAATCGCCGGCGCTACCAACACCTAGACAAATAAAACAACAAGAAAAATTGATTTTAAAATTTGTTATTTAAAAAATTATAATTGGAAAATAATAAGACGAGAGAGAAAAAGAAAAAAACATTGATGAAACTGGCAATGCTGGATCTGGTAACTTATTGATTGGAACCTCCGAAATAAAAAGAAAAAAAGAAGAGAGAATTGTACGAGCTCAGCCAAGGGTATAGTGCAGTTAGTATAGTATATTGCGGTCGCGTATAATATATACAAATAAAAATCCAGCCAAAAAAAAAAAAAGAAGAAGAAAAACATGATTTTTGTTTTTTTCCTAAACAACTTCTTAGAAAAGAAAAACGCATAGTCCAGATGGGCTGGATATATATGTAGAGACGGACGATATCGATCCTTGGGAAAATAAAACCCCGTAAACTTGATACTTTCTTCTTCCTATTTTTTTGCGGCCATCAAGTCCAGGTCCCCCACCCAATAAGGCGAGTTGCCTTATCGAAGGTGAATTCCAATGTTGCATGGAGAAGAGAGAGAGAAAAAAAAGAGCCAAGCTCTCGTTCAACCTGAACGAACCAACCAACTATCGACATTCCTTAAAATCCTCACGCTGTCTGGGCCAGTTGCGTTCTAGATCGAATATTGCCCTGGCACAGACACAGTTTGATCAAAGCAATAGATGGCGGCGTCGCACGGACTTTAGCGTGATTTGTAGACACGTGAACCGACAGTTACTTTGTTCCCATTTTCTTATAATACTATACCCAAAAGAAAATCAATAGCCACCACCACTAGCCGATGAAGGAGCAAATGGAGATGGATGCAAAAAAAAAAAAAAACGGATGGAGCTTATGTCAGGAAAGTGTAGCATGTCTCTTATATCCTCCACTACCCGCCAACGACAACAATAACAAGACCAATCCCGAGCTCCTTGGGCTCCTTGTCCTTGGGACAGAGAGGATTTTATGATTCTTTTCTTCCATCGACCCATCCATATCCATCGGTTGTTCAGATGAATAAAGTATCATCACAAAACAACATAAAAGATGAGGATATTATTCTTTCTTTTTTTCGGCCTTATAATATTTTGGAAAACGAAGATGAGAGAGCCGTAAGGAGAGTTTCCTATTGTGTCACACCGTCTGTCATCTATCGATCGAAAAACAGAGCCAGCGGGTGAGTTACTTGGGCGGGGGGAATAGGGTGGGGATAGAGAGATGCACTGCAGCAGTTGGTTCCTATACTTTCCTGCAGAGGAAATACTGAAATAGCGGCCGCAAAACGGCGTTCCCGCAGCCAAACAAATATTTTCTCTCTCTCTCTCTCTTTTGTGTCGACTGTTTTGTGAATAAATTATTATTCTTTAACTGGACATTCTCTTTGCCCTCCCCCGAAAAAAACATAAAAGTTCTTTCTTCTTCCTTCCTCGGTCGGTGGTGGTGGGTTCACCGTCGCTTTATTCCGCACGGCCGTGCACATCCCAAGCGTTCACTTCTTCCGCCTCCCCCTCCCACCCTATTTCTTCTTCTCCTCCACCCCACACATCCGCCCCTTATTTTTCAAGCAGCGCGTGCACAGTCGATACGCTGCCGTCGTTCGAGTAAGACGCGTCGTTCCAGTCCCTGCCACACCACCGAAAAAACAAAAAAGTGTCGACGGCAACAACATCCGCTCACGACCAAAACAACAACAAACCACCGACACTTCATCATCCAAACCAACTACCCCCTCAAATGGAAACAACTGTCTGATTCATCTTAGCTGGTTAGTTTTATTTTTGGACCGATCAATTCAACTTGGAATTCGCGTTTCATTTCTTAGTTGGTTTGAAAATTATTTCATCGAGGAAAGGAAGGAGACGACGCGCCACCCACACACACAAAAAACGCCTAAAGCAGGAACACACCACTTGATTTGACAAAGGTATAATTTATCATCGTCATCATCTCCTCGAGAACCTCTTTTACTCTCTCACTCACCACTCAATCACGGGCCCTACATCTCCCCCGAGGCGTCTATAGAAACAAAAGGGGAGATTGAAAGAAAGAAAGTGATTTTTGTTCAAAAACAAAGAATACTTTTTTTTCAAGAAAAAAAGAGAGAAAGTTTTCTTTCTTTTTTGGGTTTAAAAAAAAAAGTGGGAAATGAGTCATTGAAAACCACGCCACCCTTCCGGCCACCCCATACAGAAAGAGAAAGTTTTGATTTTCATTTCATTTCAAAACGTGAAACCAGAATCTTTGTGCGTGTGCAGCATTCTCACATTTCATTTCTTTTCAAGAGAATTTTTTTTTTTTTTTTTTGCTGACCGGATACATTTCGTCCAGTTCACTGGAGCGGAATTTTCTCCCTCTCCCGTCCAATATCGAAATAATAAAATCAATGTCTCGTTTTCTCATACGTGTGTGTAACATTTGTTTTCACATTTCCAGGTCACGGCACTTTACCGGGGAAAAAAAAAAGAAATAAATAAATCAAACATGTCGGTCGACGTTTCGGATGAATCGTCCATCACGGCCGAATGGCTGGAAAGCATTTTACATTTGTATTACAGCACCAACGGACGCGATTTGCTCGACGGACCCAAGGACGATGACGTCGACAATGACGACGTCTCTATACGCAAGGACGAACCGGTTCAAACCATCAGCGTCAAACAATTCCAGGTGCGGCCCGGATGTGAAGAGGGCGAGAATTTGTTGAGCGATTTATTGGCCATCGACGTCAAACTCTGTCGAGACGATTCCACACCCGAAGAGGAACTTCATTTGATGGCCAAACTCTTGTCTCAAGATCCATTTTGTCGTCACTTTATCCTGGAGGCTGGATTCGACGTTAGAGAGATCCATTTCTACACGACTCTTCATGCCGGCCCTGACTCAATTCTGTGGTGGACACGGAGGACAAGAGTCGTGGCCCGTTCCGTCCTGTTTCTACGCTAAATACAGACAGGGAAGCGATTCGGTTCTCGTCCTGGATAACATGAAAGCGTCCGGTTTTCATGTCACTGAATTCCATCTAGGCCTGTCGCTGGATGAGGCCACATCGGCGGCTCAATCCATCGCTCGAATTCACGCTTCTGTTTTGGCCTATCGACTTCGATTGGGTGTCGATCTGGGCCAAGCATTTCCATTTCTATTCCGGCCGGAAGCGGCTGCCGAATCTTATCAGCAACTACTTGAACGAGGTCTACCTCAATTGGCCACATTTCTGCACACAGCCGATCGTCCGGAGCTTCACGCCGTGCTGGCTAAATTGCACAAAATGAGACCCAGAGCTCGAGAAACAATTGCCAATCTACTGAGACCGGCCAGTCCGATCGCTACATTGACGCATACCGATTTCTGGTGCAACAATCTTCTCTTCCGTCGCAAGACGTCAGAAGGCGCCACAGCAGACGGAACAGACTACAGACAGCGTCGAGTGTTCCATTCTCGACTGGCAGATGGCCACCTACAGCCGTCCAACAAACGACCTAGCTCTACTTCTCGTCACATCTGTGGCTGGCGAGATACGCCGGACAAAAACCGGCCATATCCTCGACGCTTATTGGAATCAATTCTGTCAAACGGCTGCCTCGCTCGGACTCGACGTCGAGGCTCAACTCAATTACGGACGACGAGAACTGGAAACGGAATACGAACAATCTCTTCTGTTGGCCGTCCTACTCGGGATCGGATCCGTCGATTTGGCCATTGGACATCAAGCGACCGAGGAACGACTCTGCGAGGTTCTCATTGACCTCAGTAACGAGAAAGTCTTTTAAAAAACAGCAAATCCACTCACACATTTTTTAACAAAAATGTTTTTTTCAAAGAGAAACAAAAAAAATTCTGTCGATCATTTTTCACACCATTCGCTTCCAAATTGTTTCCCCTCTGCCCAATTTCCGTTTTTGTTCTTGTGGCTTTTCCCTCACCTCTATCTCTTGTGATGAAGATTTTATGGAGTTCAGAATAAATAAAAATAAAAAGTCAAAATAAACTTTCGTTATCTGATAACGACAATTTGCAACTCCCTCCCCTGCAGCTTAAAAAATATTTTATAAAAAAGAAATTCCAAATCCAAATTGTCTTACCGATGCCGCAACGCCGCTAGTGATGATGATGTTACGCTTGTGCTTGGAGACGGTTTTGAAACGAGCGTAGAGTTTCCTACCTACCCAAATGGGTATGCCGATGATCATGGCCGGAACGGCGATTCCCGCAAGCAAGGCAATACCGACCGGTGCTCCGACTAACGTGCCCAATTGCCAGAGGATCTTCTTCTTACGAGACCACGGCTTCTTGCCCCAGAAGGTGCAGCCGGACGGACTGAGATAATGTAGGTCACTAATCTCCTTCATGCAGAAGCCAACAGAATTCAGAGCCCGCACAGAGCGCACGTCATGTGGTTACACGATCCGTCGTCCATCTTAGCAATGAGCACCTGACATCTCGGGCAAGGTTTGATGTCGTCACCTAAAAGAATTCCAAAGAGGCGGGAGGTTATAAATCATTTCTATAATGTCATTCAATATTTGAAAATGTTACGTTGAGTATTTTTAAAGTTGGATGACGATCCGTATATGGAGGATCTCTGAGCACGAGCAGCGTCACACGTTTGGTTCGGATGCCAAAGTGCCTTGAATAAAGAAAAAAGAAAAATTTACATTTTATTCCAAATAGAAAATGAACAAAACAAAACAAATCAAACGAATGTTTGATTACCTTGCAATGGTAACAAAACGAGGAACCACATCCAGGGCGTTGACACAAAAGACGAGGGCAACTAGCGCAACCGGTAGCGAGAACGACGAAATTACAGTCCGGTGCTGGACACCAACGAGAATCCGGATCGGCAGCCAAGACTCTGCGTAGCATAAAGTCTTCGTACTTTTCCAGTAGATTTTCATTGTTCAGTATCAATCGAATGTCTTTATATGAGTGTGAGAGAGAAATAGAAATTTAAAAAATGAAATTTAGACAAGAAAAAAAAAACCCAAAACAAATCCACTTTCACTCTTTGAAAACTTGTTAATGAATTTAAGACATTCACCATTTGGATGCATGGGCTCTGAGCATTCTGGACAATTGATGTTGACACGTGACTCTGAAATCTCGATTCTCAGGTATTGCTGCAAACAATCTAGGCACGAACGGTGCGTGCAGCACAAGAGTTCGGGGAAAAATTCGCTGGAACATTCGGCCAGGCACAGAGGGACATTCCCAGTTCTCAGATATGGGGCACCTGAGAGATCTGTTGGGGACACGTAGCTCTGATTGGGAAGTGCTGGATGTATCTGAAGGACTTTCAGATTCATAACGAGCTGTGGGGGGAGGAGACCAAACAAGATGAATTTAATTGTGAGATATGAAAAAGAATGAAACGAGGACTCACATGTGGATGGGGATTGTCTTTTCCTCAGACCTCCAGTGCTGCTGCTGCTGGGTGCAGGATTGCTTACGTTGTTTCCACCAGACAGGCTCCTGGACCTTCTTTGAGACACCAATGGGCTGTTGTAGAGCATTCGCCGAAGAGAGAAACGAAATCCTTGCTTGTTGGCTGGCTTGGAGAATGAAGAAGTAATAGGTATGGCCAGTGAGCATGGCTGTTGCTGTTGAACCACTGAGTTTCCATCTGGTAGTAGTGAAGGGGATGGTGGAGAGTGATCTTTTCTTTTTCTTGATTTGCCTTTCCCTGCTCCAGGCTGCTGCTGCTGACTGGTAGTGGTGGTGGCTTGCAATGTCATGCTGGCTTGACTACTGAGAGAGTTGGAACTGTTTCTGGGTGGGTTTTGTTTCATCAAACTCATACTCTGAAAAGGCGTTGGACAATTCCCTGGTCTACAGCTACACCACCAGAAGAGGGAAATCAAAACGAGGGATTATACTTGTTTTGAAACTAATACAGAGCAAGCACAACAATAATAGGCACAGTAAACCACCACTGACTGGAACAATCGACATAAACGGGTCGAGCCATCACAACAAAACACAAATATGATATTCTTCAGTTCTCGTCTTATCTTTGGCTTAAAATATCCAACCGTCGTGACACACACACAGAGCAAACAATTGCCACAGAGAGAGAGAGATATATCGATCGTTGTGTCACTTTTTGAAGATGACGATTCTTCGTTTTCACAAGAAGTTGGGAGCCATGTTCGCCAACTTGGGCGAGCCAGGCTCTAAGACGTTCTATTACGATCGTCGGGATATAATAAATGAGTTGGACAAAACGGGAGTTTTCTCTTGTGTGTGTGTGTGTGTGTGAAAGCTGGAAAGCCTCTCTTGTTATTTTCAACTGGGCAAAAACACTGGCGTCGATTCTCAAAGAGTCGAGAAGAATCGACGCTAGACGTTCACAGATGGCGGCCATTTTGGCCAACTCTCATTTGATGCCGGGAGATTCGAATCGACTGGGTGTCTAGTTCGTGACACATTCGGTTATATTAAAAAAGAAACCGAAACTTGATGATGTCCTACTTTTTTTGTTTGGCGTCAAAAACAGAAGGGGGTTTCATTTTCTTTCATTTTCTTTTGAAATAAAAAGGGAAAATTAAACCATCCAATTGTTAGTTGATGGTGAAAACTTTTTTCGGTGGAAAATTTCTCCGTCTAAACCCGCAACAAATGAAAAACCCCCCCATCAAATAAAAACTTTCGTTCACTTTTTTTTCCTTTTTTTTGAGGAATGACGACGTTCGGGGTCACAAAATGTCCGCCTACTTTCTTTCGGCAAAACTTTACACAGGATTCCGGAAGTCAAGGTAGTTTACAACAAAAGGTGCATTGTATAATTACCTACGTCGTAGACTGTAATTTCGCCATTCGGAATCGATCAGGTGAGATGGATAATGGTGGAGAGAGACCACGATGACTTTTGAATAATGGATGAGCAGACTTGCTTGCACAGCCATTGTTAATAACTACGTCAAAGTTAAATGATTGTGCGAATATTGTACTTCATTCCTACACACACACACAAGAAAATGGCGAACAAAAAAAAAACAAGTCATATCATATGATGATGTGTAATAATATCGATCGATCGATATGAAAATGGCTGCTGCTGTGGTGATGCGCGCGGCATAGTTTCCGATCGATCAACAATAGAAAAAGAAAAGTCTTTTTTTTTATTATTTATTTTCTGCTCATCTCAAGTTGCCGAAATTCAATCACGAAAATTCACGAGTCGCACGACGACAAAAGCCCATCAAAATTTGAAATAATTTTGGGTAAGGACGACCTTGACATTCATTAACTAATCAATCGACTAAATATTTGATGTTGGACAGTCGACGTAACTTGATATCGATTCCGGTTTGTTTTTGACTTTTTGCGCATCAAATGAACATTTTCTTTTATATTTTATGAAAAAAAAAAACCTAGAAATAAATGGCATAGAATTCTTTGAATGTGAAGATCAAAAAGGAAATGAGTTGGGTGAGTCACGTCTTATGTAAATTTCCGCGGAAGGATTTTCATTTATTTCCAAGGGAAATCAGGGGAGATTCCTATGGGGAATAAGAGAAACGACACCGATTTGACGCTGGTATTTATATATAAAGACTGTCTCTCATCATCTTCTCATCTTATAAAAAAGAGATTCACCTCAAGCGTGCGCTCCATGTATCGTAGAGTTCGCATGCACTCCAACACGCAAGACCATCACGCCGGGCACAGATCCCCCCATTAAAAAAAAAAAATAAATAGACTCCTCCCATCTAGCCATCCCTCCCAGCTGGCTGCCCTTTTTCAATCAATAACACACAGCAAGAACAGCTCAGTAGAGAGACACAAGTATTAGGGAGTAGTAGCTACTATACACAGTGGGTCTCTGGTGTGTAGAGAGATATCTTTCTTGGATGACTCTGTATAAGGTGTACATGTGAAGAGGATAGTGGCTACAGTCGAACGCGCCATCTCGCCTCGCTAGCAACTCATCCGGCCGCTGCCGGTATCTTTTATCGTTTGTGTTTATATATATTTGTCGACGATAGAAACTTTAGTCAAATGTGCAGTTGACATCATCATTATGGAACTGAATTTTGTTTCAATCATCAAGTGATCAGTGAATCATTATATAACATTTTTCAAGCATCATCAGGTATAATTGCATTTACAATATCCAATTAAGCACAAATCTTGTATGAAATAACACGAAGTAATATACGTGAAAAAGTAGAACACAATTTTTTAAAAATGTCAAATGTTTTCATAAGAATCCCAGATTTATATTTTGTTATTTAAATTCTCTTGTATTAAGAAGGGCACGTGTGCATAATACATCAATGACAGGACGGAAAGGGTGGCAGCACACGGTCTACCCAATAAAAAAATATATGTAACCAGCAACGGACCAACGGTTCTCTTTTCGTTTTTTTTGAATTTTCCCGCTCGATTAAGCATAGTCTACCATCCGTTGTTGTGTACAAGTTTCCGACTTGCCGTCCATGATGAATGACTCTCGACATACATTCCTCGCCCTTTGCTGTATTTACTTAACCTAAAAAAAATATATATTTTGCCGGTATTTTTTAAAAAAGAACATCACATAGTCGACATTTCAACAACAGATGTAACCAGCAACATCTTTTTAAAAAACACTAGAGAAAAAGATGATAGGTCGAGCACACAAAAAAAGGTGTCCTAGTGGACCTGTTTTATGAATAAAAGATTCACTTTGTGAGAGGTTCAAGTCTTTTCTAAATTCTTTCCTTGCAGCCCTGAGACTCCTATATATATTAGATATGCACTCAGGACTCCATCCTTTGTGTGTGCAGGCAGTCGAAATCGATTCGTCTTCCCATTTGATTTCACAAGAAAAAGGGAGAGAGAGAGAGGAACTATTATAGAAGAGGACATTCGGTTATCAACGACCGGCGGCCGAAAGGGAATTGAACGAGAGCCAATATCTATATATGTCAATGAATCGATAGAGAACAGACGAGAGTCACCAGCCGTCGATCCAATCTACAATTGCATTATTCAAAAGACAATAGAGAGAACTACTATATATATTTTATAAATTAATAATAGAGAGAAAGAACTTTTCAGCTCTTTTCATTCTAACATTTTCGACGAATGGTCCTCCTCTCCTATATTATGTCCATTCAAAATAAATATACGAATTTTTAAACAATGAAAAACTCAAATAAAGAGTTTTCGATTTTTTGTAGCCAGTCAACTGGTTCTTTGTTGAATATCATTGGTGACCGGGAGCGAGTCAGCCAACTAAATATAATCGAATCACAAGATAATTTGAACTATTGTTTGATATTATGTTTTAAAAAAGCAAAACAATTTTCTTATTTTTAAAAAGTGGAGGGGACAGCTGCTGAAGGAACTAATCACAAGTCCCGCCGGAGAGCTACACTACATAATATAATCCCTAGATAGAAAGTTGGACTTTGGAAAGTAGACTAAGATGGATGAAGAGGCTGAACAACAGCTGACCGCTCAGTTATCCAGCAGTGGAGGACAACAACAACAGCAACAGCAGCAGCTGGATGCGACGACATCATCATCATCACCCGTCAGCAATCAACAACAAAAAAGATCTTTAGCTTCACTCTTGTCTATAAAACGTGAGCCCAGGAGAGCCAAAACGCCGTCAGTCGTCGTTACAGACGAAACGACACACCTGGTTAGTAAAAATTCTTTGAAAATCAATGACATTATCTTCTCTAAATGATTCACTTTGGCGGGGTGGGGGAATATAGTCGGAATTGACGTCCATTCCCGTGACGGGCAGAATCAGTTTGAGTTTCAAAAACAAATCGAATAAAAGTGGAGGAGCAGCAGCAGCTTCGTCTACTAGTGGCGACGCTAATAACGTGCCGATTGGCATCGGCAGCCGAACGACAACGATGGCCGTCAATGGTGGCACTCTCGAAAGTATCGTCGCTCTCGAATCGGCAGATCAGTCAACTACCACCGCCACGGCCAGTGACGTCACAACGTCATTAACAGTTCCAGTTGATGCTGGTGAGTACAAGTTTTATTTTTTCTTACACTTAGACTTGGATGAATGGCCCAACTCTTAATATTAGAGAGAGAGACCCTAAACAAGTCTCAGAGTCTCTTTATAGACGGACGGCCAGAGATTATCGATCTGCGTCAAAGTTTCGTCGTCGTTGCCATTCTATTGGAAAGTCAGTCGACTCTTTTTTTTTTTAAAACAGTGTAGCCCATACATTTTCTTGTTTCTAAATGGCCATTGTCGTTTATTTATTGACGATGCACTTTGTTTACTGGCATCAGCCAGAAGTTGATTTAAAGTAAACTAGATATCAATTTCTATAAAGATGAAAACTTTTGTGAGGAGGAAATGATTTTCGCAGTTAGAAAAAGTCCTACGAATACAAATTCAATTAGACAAGACTTTCAGCTAGGAAACCTTTCAAAAAACTGAATAGACACACAGGCTGTTGCTGCGCGTGCTTCGACTTCTTTATATGCGTATAGAGAGACATGACGATATGTGTAATAATATGCGGGGTTGTTATAGATGTTCAATCAAAATCCCAGGTCTCACCACATAATAACAAAATGTTTTTTTCTCACATCGATTGAATCAGCCGTTGTATAAAGGATAATCACTTTCAAATGGATGCAATTAGATTAGATAGAAAAGCCCAACAACTTGATGTATAAACAAGTCAATCATCATCTTTAGATGAGGGGGGAAGTTTATTTTAATAGAATGCGTCGTTCAAAATGGAATTACCCCGGCCAGAGAGAGAAATGGTTACACTTACTAGACACAACAGCTAATAATAATATCAAACTTGTGAGCTCGTCTCGTATTATATAATACAAGAACTTCTCTTTCTAAATTGAAGCCGACTTTATCATGTATAGTATAAGACCATTTTTATTAGCCGGAATAATGGAGTCTGCTCTCTATATATCGTCGCCATTTCTTTTATTTTATAAAATAAAAGAATAAAAATAAAGACATAGAAGATGAAAACCGAGCAAATCGATAGACATGACGAGGACGAAACCCAAAAATGAACATTACAAGCAAGTCAGACATTCCCTTATAGTAATATAGAAAGATGATGATGATGAAGACTGCTGTGTCTGTAATTTCACGCACCAACGTTTTAATTAATCTCGTCATACCAGCGGCAGGAGCAGTCGACAGCTTTTTTCTTTTTATCATTTGGGAACAGCGTCCAATTATAACCGTCTAACTCATCTCCTATCCCCCCCCCCCCCCCCTAAAATGGAAGAGATATTATTCATAGGCTTCATGTTAATTAGCCCAGAGAGAGAGAGAGCGGCCGACTCAATCAATAAAATCGGATCGCTTCAACGCATTATTACATCGATGATGATGAACTATATCGCGCAAAAACAAAATCAGCATCTGCTGCTGTTTCTTAGCGTTTTCACTTACAATATTTAACGTCAAATATACGTATGAAAATGAATATAGACAACGATAGGTTACCAAGGCGACCAGCTCAGTCTCTCATCAATCGACGCTAATGAGAAGGAGATGCCCTTGTTTGCTTTTAGAATATTTTATAATAGTTACTACAAGAGAAAAAGTCAATGCTTTTCACTGAGACTTTTGATATTCATCCAGCCGCACTCTGTAATGATCAACAAAAGATATACAATACTCTTTTGGATCATAGGGATTCCTTATTATTAGTCCGCATTATAAGAGGAAAATGAAATTCGATCGAAAAAGAAATCAATATACATTTTAAGTTAAATGACATTTGACGACGCTCTTTGTGATGGCGTCACAGACCCTCACAGTTCTGGTATACGTACGTCAAAAGACTTTGTGAAGGTCGATCCTTGGGGACTAGACGACGACGTAGGATGATCTCGAGCGTGTCATCTCCATAATACAGGAGACACGGGAGGAGCAGCTCCTGAATATTTGCAGATGTGTCAACTCAGCGTTACAAAACAATGAATCCTATTTTTTGTTTTCTCCTTTTTTTCCTACTATATAGCCACAAAAAGAAAAGAATTCACGATCGATATATATCTGAGGCGGAACACAATCGATCCGATATAATTTTAAAAAATTTGAGCGGCAAATTTCTGATGATTTAACTACTTTTAATTCAAAAAATTGAACAGCAATAGGGACGGCGATGACGGGATCGACCGGCTCTTCACCTCCAACCCCAGCCACTACACCACAATTGTCATTTCTGCGTCGCTGTTGTCACGAACGCGTCCGCAAAGTAAAAAAATCAAAAAAATTGCGCTGAAAAATTCAAAAATTCATTTTTTAATAAAATCTAATTTGATTTTACTTTTGTGTGGGTCATGACAGTCGATATGGGGTGTCATGATCATGTGTAGCGTGTCAGCAGCTTGGGTGGGTGCTACCCATCTATTGAAATCAACATTCAGGACCGTCCATCATGTGGCCGCTGTTGTGGTCGTCCAACAAACCGCCGACAGCAGCGCCAGCGGTACAACCGCCAACTACTCGACAACAACTTTGTTGCTGACCTCTTCCACCACCACTACCACCACTACTATGTATCCCGATATTTATCCTCACCATTACGACGATGTAAGCGCATCTGCATGAAATCCATTTTTGGGGCGGGAAATTTGAAAAAAAAAACATAACAATCCCAATAGATGTCGTACATCAGGAAAATCACGTCCCCCGGTAGACAATCGTGTCCATCGATCGTGTGGGGGCACGGTACATATATTCGCGTGAGTTGTGTGTGTCGCCATCGTTCACGACGACATGACATGGAATAAAGTCCCGACGGGGTTTTCTCTCAGTAAAAGTCTCATCACCTTCTCTACAATTCATTTTGATCTCATCGAAATGAATGTCCAGTTGTCCACTCCAATATAATAACTAGACAAACAAAAATCAATGAATCATCGTATCATATAGACGATGAGTTTGCGTGACGAAATATTTAACATATAAAATGTAATTTAATTTAATTTTTTTTTAAAACAAAAAGTCTGGCGAACATCAACAAGAGCCAGTGAAACCTTTAGGTGAAGAATACACGTACGACGCTTCGTTTTTCAGTACGTGGACGATGACGGCCTGGACGTCGCTCTTCCTGCCACTTTACGCTCTTTGCTGCGTCCTGAGTTGCCGTTTTAGTCCGCGCCAATTGGCCGCTGAGCTCAGAGATTCCGTCCTGGCCTTCCGCGACAAAGGATTCACATTAGGTACCAAAAATTAACTATTTGTCAATTTGTTTCTATTGAAATTTTAAATGATTTTATACATCAGGGACATTTATCGGACGTTGTTGTCTCTTTTGTCTACTTTGGGTCGGTACCAATTGGATGTACATGTACGCCCTGAGCGTTTTAGACGCTACCGACGTCATGGCCCTTTTCGCCACCAATGTTTCATTCGTCTACCTCCTGTCCTGGGTCGTCCTACACGACCAATTCGTCGGTTTACGAGTAAATAATTTAAAAAAAAAAACAAAAAAAAATTTCAATTTATACTTTCCTTAAATTTTAAAATCATTTTACAATTCAAAGATTGTGGCTGTTATTTTGTGTAATACGGGTATTGCCCTATTGGCTTACATGGACGGTATAACACGATCGCCGACGCTTGGCGGAGTTGTTTTAGCGGCTGCCGCATCCGCCGGATCGGCTGTTTATAAAGTGTCGTTTAAACGAATTTTCGGTGAAGCCACTTACGGTCAGGTGTCATTCTTCTTCTCGTTGATTGGTCTACTCAATGTCATCCTTTTATGGCCGGTTGTATTGACGTTGCACTTTACCGGACTCGAAGTCATCACTTGGAATCGAGTGCCTTGGATTCCGCTGTCCATCGCCGCAACACTTTCTCTCGGTATTCACAAATTTATAAACAACAAACAGATTTCCAATAATTTTCAATCAAACTACAAAAATTTGTAATTCAAATTTGGCCCGGTAAAAAAAGCGGCAAATTTACTAGGCAATTTCGGACCGGCTTTAACTTATGAAGTTTTCATCCATCTGGGACTTGTGCTGGCCATTCCAGTCTCTGCAGGTGAGTGAAAGTGAACCAAATTTTATTTTTGAGAAAGTGAATCACGCCACATTGTCAAAACAACCAATCAAAATGTCCCGTTTTGTCTCTCCTTTTTTTTAAAAAACACAACAAAGTGTTGGACGTCAACCTCAACGGTGTCGTTTTCGAAGGTATGAAATTGGCCGGCACCATTATGATCGTCAACGGCTTTCTCTTGGTTCTATTGCCAGAGAATTGGCCCGATTACTTGACTCGTTTGCTCAGGTACCCAAAAAAACCCCGCCAATTTTAATTAAAAAAAAAAAAAAAATTATGAACCGGTTATTCTATGCAGATGGGGAAGACATTTAAATCATCATCCGGGACTGCCGACAACGGCACCTGTCGACCTGAGAACAGGTTACATAAGCCGATCGCATTTGAGATCACCTTCGGGACGTGTCAGGTGACTGTCAAAGAATCAAAATGTCTCAGACGACGACCGAGGTCGAAGAGTTTCCACTTTTTCTCTTTCACCAACTCCAAAATGTTTGACGCCAAATGAGAGACGTCGAGCGTCCACCATTCCAAATCATTGAATTAAATTATCTTTTTTAAATATAATAATAATAACATTGTGTCCCTCTCAATCAGAAAGCAGCAGCAACGAAAAAAAAACAAAAACAAACGTCAATATTTTTTCGTGTTTTTTGTTTTTTAAATGTGTGTAACAACAACAAATCGTCCATTTTTTATTTGATAAAAAAAATCGATCTCTTTTCATGTAACTTTGTTGACCGTTAGATGGCTGTCGTGTCTACATTTTCCTGAAAATTGTAATAACAAAAAGAAACTTGTCGTTTTGACCGTTAGATGGCAGCCAAATTGCGATTGTCTAGCAATAACGAAAAACACAAAAAAAGCCAAAACAAAAAATACTTAAATAAGAAGCAATTTTTGCTTTCTCTTCTTTTTAAAAAATAACAAAAACATGGGAAAAAATATAAAATTCTATTAAATGTGTAAATATAAAATATATATGAAATCGTCTCGACGTATATAAATTAAAAAAATATCCGTTCGAATGTTCGATGTTTTGTTGGTTGCTGTTTAATTTCAAAGATAACAAATAATAATAAAAAAAATCTTGTAGTTGTTAAAATTTATTTTTCTATTCATTTAAACAAATTTTAAAAAAACGGACTACGACATCCATGAATCGTAAAAATTTTTTTAAAAAAATATTATTATTCAAACAATTGAAATTGAAAATTGAGTTTCTGGAGGCTACTATTGAACTTTTTTGGCCATTTGATGATTTGAATAATATTTGCAAATAGATTTGCGATATGCGCAGAGTTGCTGCTGCTGTCATGTCGGGAGGATGAACGTACCGGGAGCGAGTGGGAGGAGTCGTCGTGAAAATTCTTTCTCCAAGTCACGAGGTGTTTGAAAAAAAAGGGGAAAAAAAAAGAACTTACAAGACAAAAAAAAAATATATGTACACATATTATAAAATGGGTAGGAGGACCGCGGGAGGAAATGGCGGGGTCGTTGACGAGGGTCAAACACACACACAAGAAGAAGAAAACTACTCGGTCGTCTTGACTAGTTTCTAATTGTTTTCTTTTTTCTTTGGTGGTGTCCCCTTATATAATATTTGTCGATCCTATAAGCTTGAAAAAATCGCTGCTTGTTATATTGTTGTTGTTGTTTTTAGTCCAACAACCGAAAACAACCCCAAAGTAGAAAAGTTAAAGAATTTTTTTGCCGTTGTTTGAACTACTACTACCATCACGAAAAAAAAAAGATGCAGCTAGAACGATATAATAACCAGCAGCTAGTCGTTTTTTGAAAGAATTTATTTTATTTTTTTTCCAAACGAAAATTGTCGATTCAAAACGGTACACACCTGCTGCCTTTGCTACCTGTCTTGAGCATCTCTGTCTCACAAGTGTCTTAGGGAACGAATACCTCTATATGGACATGACGTTATTATTATGATGATTATTATGATTATTCATCGTGATTCACGTTGCGAAACTGCTGGAGTGCTGGCTGGCTTGGCTGACGGACTGACATACACATCTGACTTGGTCTAATCTTACCTGCCAGGTATCTAACGTGTGTACGTACATATATACAATTCAAAAATATATGTAGTGTATCATACATATAGAATAGTTGCTGACCTCTTTTTATTATGTTTAGACTGTACTATAGCGATCGTGCCTCGTCGATTGACACGGCACCAATAGGGGAAGCTCGAGGCTCTTTATACAAGGAATTCACGCAAAGTCACGCTTCTAGTATATCTAGTATATATATATCAGTTCACATTTTGAAAAAATTGAAATTTTATTTTATTTTATTGATGGAAAAAAGTGTGACAGACATCAGATGATGATGTCATGTCTGAGAGGTTGAGAGGAAGGTTTGACCCTCGATCGGTTCGCTCTTTCAACCTCGGAGCCAAAAATGAAAAAGGTTAAACGAAGCGGCAAAAAGTCCCGAAAAACAAAAAAACAACAACAACAAAAATTTTTTTTTTAAAAGGAGTGAAAAGACATTAAAAAATCATTTCCCAAAACCCAAACTTTCACGCGCTTCACCCCGTCTTGGCATTCACCACCAACCGCCGTCCTAGAAGAACCGGCGGGAGATTTGAAAGTTGAAAAAGAAAAAAAAAAGATACAACAAGAAAACTACTCGATTGGCGATGTGAATCTCGCGTGAATAGTCTACGCAGCTCATACAATCTTATAGAGTATCATATACATATTTATATAATATTCTAGTCGTAGTTGGTCGCTTTTTTATATTTAAAGTCTGAGAAATTGGCGACTTTAATTCGAGTAAAAAATGGCGAGAGATAAAAATCGACCGTGTGTTTTTTTGTGTTGAATGTCGTGAGTTCGTGCATTTTCCAAATGTACATTTAAAAAAAAAATCATTTTATTTCGCCTTCCAGCAATTGATTTTTTTATTTTATTTTTAAAAGTTGTTTGGTTTGCGGGATATAAATAAAAATGTTTGTGGTTGGTTTTTTAGTTGTTCGATCGTCGTATAGAAAATACGGAGACCTAAATATACTTGACCCGTTTGGTGTTACCAACTCTCTCTCTCAAGTCAAGTCGAATTAAAATTTCAGATTTAAGTTTTTAAATTTGGCGCTATTATTAAAAAAAAAATGAATTTCCAAAATATTGATGACGAATCATGAGAAATGTTTTAGAATATAATTTAAATATAATAGAAAAATAAAAACGTTGTCATGGTGATATTGAGGCTACCGTCCTCTCACACATAATAGACACTCCAAAGATTGTGTATATATATACAACATCCTTGGAAGTCATACTATACTACATACAGTATATCCTACACAAACGTCTAAATCTCCACCATTTTGATTCAGTACACAACTTGGCGTCTCTATTCTTTTCTTTAATATAAAAATATATTAAAAAAAAAAAAAATAATAATAATAATAAGAAAAAAAAAACATCGCGCACCAGTGTCTGGGGGGCTTTACCCCTCAGCACTTGGTATATAGAGTTTTTTCTGCCCCCATCGGAGTCTAAAGAAGAAAATAAAAGAAAATTTTCTATTCTATTCTTCTTCTTCTTCTTTTATGTGTATACTCTTAACGTTTGGTGGATCGGCTGGCGCCAGGGTGACGTGCGCGGTGGCCGCCTACCTTATACCTTTCCCTCCTACTCCTCCTACTCCCTACCCTTCGGCCTCTGTGTCAGTCGCCTGTGTGTGTTGTATCAAAAAAGAAAAAAAACGGAACAATAGATTTTTTTTTCTCTTTATTTAAAAAATGAATAAATAAATTGAATAAATAATAAAAAAAAAAAATTTATTATTATAATATCACAACTTTTTAAAAAAAAAAAAAAAAAGAAAGAATAGCGGGCAGCTACCGGGAGTTCAATCCTCCTCTTTTTTTCTTCTTATTTCAACTTGTCATCTTATTTGATACTACTGGCTGGAACCATCCAGTAGCTTTTATTTCCTATCAGATTTTCTCTCCTTTTTTAAAAATACAAAAAAATCAATTTGTTTTTTTTAATTTTGAAAAAAAAAAAAAAAAAATTCGTTTAAAAGAGCGGCTTTTTCATGGGCGTGTGGATGTGTGTGAACTGGGAGGAGGAGAGATCGGAGCTGCAAAAGAAAGTCTTCCGCCAACTCTTTTTTTTTCAGATCAGCCGCGCGGCGCCGGAGACACTTATCTCCTATAGTCCTCCCGCCCACGCGCCTCCAAAAATCTCCCCATTGGCCCCCCCACTACCATAGTTTTTATTTTAAATATATAGAGCTGTTGAGACGACTACTAAATATACATACAAATATTTCAAAAAGATAATCATCATCTATTTCTTTCCTTCTTTTTTGTTATTTGAATTTGCCGCGCGTTAAAAAAATAAAAAAAAAACAACTTGAATTTTATATTTTTTTATTTTTACAAATTTGTTTCAAAGACTTTCTAAAAAAAAAAGGTGTGGTTATATATACAAAGAGAAGCTGAGCCCATCACTTCCGATCCGCACAAAGTGAATGTCCATCTTTATTAATTATTCAATAAATGGGGAAATGGCTGTCACCTTTCACTTTGATTTCTCAAGGCCTATAAGATCAAAAGTTGTTATGATGATCAAAATATATATCGGCCGATAAAAGTTCAAGGTGACCGACTTGATTGATCTGATTCTATTTTTACGTGGAATTGTTATTGGAGAAGGGGAAACAGGTAGTAGTCCATCCTTAGAGACATCACAGGGAATATAGTAGATAGATACGATTCCCTAGTTGACACACGTCCTTTCACTTGATGAGATTCCATCTCTATTTATACTTTTTCCTGCTTCTTGTGATTATTATTATTATGATGATATCTAAGGTATAATACAGGGAAATGTGGCAAGGCCGTTTATTATTATATTATGACGTCCGATATAATAATAAACGATCGACATTTGATGGCTCCCCCCCCCCTTCTAATAATATAAACACCAGACAATGTGTCACCCTATCGTCAAGTTCAAGGTCGTCATCATCATCGCCCATCACAATCATCATCATCATCAACAACACGGACCTTTATATGTAGAACAATTCAAACTCCTCCCGTGTATCAGCTCAAAAAAGAATATGAAGAGAAAGAAAGAAAAAAAACGTAATCAATTTCATCGTGTAAAAAGGTGGAGCTTGTAGACTCCGCCCTGAATCGAATGGAAGCCGAGAAAGGTTGGCTGGTATTGGCCAACCAATGAGATGTCAGTTCAAGGGAGGAGTCAACTCCATCACTGGGCCAACAACATTTTTTGAAAATAACAAAATAATATACGATCCCACCTCCATTTCTTACCTTTTTTTCTATTCCTCTCTCTCTCTCTATACCTTGTGGGTTCTCTCTCTCTCTGTGTGTGTAAAGTGAATGGGTAGACAGTAAGAAGATCAGTTGGTTCGCTAACTACCGCCCAGGACGGTCGTGTTTGTTACCTCGTTCCTCGAATTATTTTTGAAAATAAAATAAAAAACTGACCAACACATTTTTTCGTTTGACACGAACCTCCCCCGTGTGATCTCTCTCTCTCGACTTGTTACGGAATACAGTGTCATCATTCATCTGTTGGTGTCTTGATCATCTTTACACAAAAATCAATTATCAACTGCTGGACATAAATTTATCGTTTGTGTGTTGTACGTGTGTTGTGTGATTGAGTGTGTGTGTTTGAAAAAGTAAAAAGAGTTTTTAAATCATCCGCAACCCTGGAGTCACCGTCGCCACAGTCAAATCCGGCGGAATTCGCCGGTTCCACATCCGCCGCCGTCCAGTTCAGCCAATAGTTTCATCAACAGTCATTTCAGCGCCGATTACAACAACACAATGTCATCGACGACACCCAATTCCGTAGCGGCCGGTGATTGCGATCAACAACAACAAGATCCTCAACAACAAAATAATAATTCACAACAACAACAACAACAAGCGGCAGCAGCGGCGGCTGCCGTCGCATCTAAAAACGCCTTTCTAGAATTACAACAGGCGCATCAACACCTGGCCAGTCAAGCCGGAATCGGTCCACCACCGTCGCACATGACGGGCGGAGGTGGCGGCGGAGGATCTTACGGAATGAATCGCAATCCGTACGGACAAATGCAACAACAACATCCGTCGGCCAATAGTTTGAGCGTCAATCATCAACTAGGCGGTTATCCATTTTCTCATATGACGTCACAAAATACGTACGCCGCTGCAGCGGCAGCAGCCGCCGCCGGATATCATCATCTCAGTCCTTATCCGTCGCAATGTCCATCACCTCCCAGAGACGGTAATTTTTTTTTCATCCGCGTTCAAATCTCTTTTGTATATTTCTCCAAGGGTTGGGGGGGTGTGTTTATGTTTATAGAAAGGGGGATAGAAATATATATTAGAATAGAAACGTGTGTAACATAACAAAAGAAAACGAGCCCAACACAGCCGGTTCTTCTTAAGAGAAACAAGAGAAGATCACCAGAGACGTAACGTTATGTTCTTTGATGATGTAGTACTGGAGGAAGGAGGGGGGGGGCGGATGATGATGGATGGGAGGGGGGTAGTAGTAGAAGAAGAGCCTGAAGAAGTTCAGGTTTTGTTGTGTGGTAGAAGATGTTGCCGATGAGATAAGAATCGATCAATTAATCGTCGGATCCCCAAACGTCCGTCTGTTTTGCTGGTGGTGGTGGACGGCACGGGGCAGGCGCAAAAAAATGCATCGGGACCGGCCCTTTTTATATTTTTTTTGGAAATTTTTACAACAACAACAACAACATTCTCTCTCTCTTTTCATTGAGATGATGAATGAGCCAGCATCATCTACTGTGATAATGAAATTTTATCTAAAAATTTAACTGAAATTTTGTTAAGTAAAAAATTCCTTTGGAAAATCCGTCGGTGATACTATTTCCGTTAATGAACTCTGATCTAATAATGAGGATTATGATTTAGTTTATTAAACGGTCGAGACACGGAAGATAAACACACAAATATAAATATATACAATCATCATTATGCAGATGAGCATTTTAGGGTTCTACGAAAAAAAACAAGGTCGTCCATCCATCACGAGTCTCTCCCCATCCATTCCATTATGAAATGTTACACATTTTAACCTTTTTCTATTGTCATTTCATTATTTAGATAAAGATTCATTGGAATCGGGAATCCGGGTCAACGGCAAAGGTAAAAAAATGCGCAAACCGCGTACGATTTACTCGTCGCTTCAACTTCAACAGCTCAATCGACGATTTCAACGCACTCAATACCTGGCACTGCCCGAACGGGCCGAATTGGCCGCATCTTTAGGACTCACTCAAACTCAGGTACACACAAATAATTATTTAATTTTTTTTTTTTAAATAAATAAATAAATAAAAGTAAAATTTTTTCGAGCGGAATGAAAAGAAAAAAAAGGTTCACGATATGTCACGAGTGGGCGTGTGTGGTTGTGTGTGGCTTGTGTGTGCTGGCCTGCTGCTGCCGTGTAGTGATGGATGGGGGTTATACGGGGCAGACGGGCCAGCACAGAGTTTCCTCTCATATGTAGAGAAGAGAAGAAGGCAGGGCGCAATAGATGGGGAGGCGTGTCTCTCACATGAAGAGAGGAAACGGCCCTTGTTGTTGTTGTTGTAATAAAAATTTTCCCTTTCCTATCGGGATATAAACAACAACAAAATTTATGTTAAATTTTGACTGAGGGGTTTTTTTTTTATCCACATGGAAATTTTATCGATTTTTTTGAGAGAAAAAAACAAAAAAGTGTCCAGTCGATTCGAGTTAGGGATTACGAAAAGGATGGCCAATGGCCATCCATCAAATTTCATTACGTCACAAACATAAAGAAGATGCGCCAAAGAGACACAACAACAACAACAGGGAAATGTTTTTTTCCCCCCAAAAAAATGGATGTGGAATTTATTTTGATCAAAGAATAAAAAGTCAAGTGAGATGGATGGATTCCATCATTTTTGTGTTTGTTTGTTAAAATTTAAAAAATTTAAAATTAAAATTTTTTGTTATTTCAGGTGAAAATTTGGTTTCAAAATCGGCGGAGTAAATACAAGAAAATGATGAAAGCAGCTCAACAAGTTGGCGGCGGCGGTGGTAGCGGATTAAATGGAAACAATTCCGCATCGACACCTCAAATGTCTCCATCCGAATCGGAAGGAGGATCTCCTAGCCCGGAATGCGGAGACGATGGAAGTCTCAGCGGCGGTGGCGTCAGGTTATTTACCGCTGGGTATGGGCCAACAACAACATCCACATCAACAACAACAACAACATCCAGGACCTAATGGAATGATGAACTATCACCAACAACAACAACAACAACACCAACAATCGGCCGGAACGCCAGTCAGCGATTTGTCGCCACCTCCGCCGACGTTACTGGGCATATCCGGCGGTGGCGGATCGGGCAGTCCGCCGTTATCGACGGGCGGAGGCTCCAATTGGATGCACGACACGAAACCGAGTCTCATTCAAATGGGCGATCCATCTGCAGCGTCTGCAGCTGTTGGATTGGCCGCACATCATCACCATCACGTTCATCATCAAATTCACCACCAAAACAGTTTGCAACAGCAAATGGGAGCGGCGGCTGCGGCCGCAGCGGCCGCCGCTAATTACGGAATGCCCTACCCTTGGCAATACGCCGCAACTATGAACCAAGGTCTACTCACATGAATTTGATTTTTTCTTTTGTTTTTTATTCATTCAATTTTGAGGTGGAAAAAAAAAGAAAAGCCAATGGAAAAATTGAAAACAAAAATTAAATTATTTAGAAATTTTTAAATCAAATTTTTCTTTTTGTATCGATCCCTCCCTGAAGAAAAAAAAAAGAAAATTTTGATCAAAATTCAAATACAATTAAAACAAAAATGTAATTTCTTCTTTTTCTTTCAATTTTGTTTTCCCCGATCCTATTATACATATAAATATATTTACAATTGTTTAATTCTCAAAAATAGAAGAAAATGAAACAAAAAAGCGAAAAAATTCTCTCTGCTGTGTGTGTCTGTTCTCCCCCGTGTGTCATCAACTCATTTTTTTGTCATGTCTCCCCAAAAATCATGTTCATATTATTAAAAAAACAAAAAATTACAATTTTCTTTCTTTTTTTTTGTCTTCTCTCTCGGGTGCAATATAGACACACACACAAAAACAAATCAAGTCCCCCCTGATAATAACGATGAACAAATTCACATGTGTACTGATGATATACGTATTATATAGTATTACATAGGACGCGAATTGATTTACAATTATTTCTTTTTTTACAAAAAATAACGAACCCGAGAAAAAAACCCAATTTCTTTCTGAAATAGTACAACATTAAAAAATTTAATTTTTTTTTTATTTTTCAAGACACTGGGAGAACAAACTAAAAAAAATAGTTACGAATTTTCATTTCCCCCCAAAAAAAGTATGTGTGTGTATGTAAACTATATAATAATACGTGTATTTTTTTCATTTCTTCCCCCCCACCCTCTATATCTTTTTGTTGTTGTTAAGGAAATTCAACTTTGATTCAAAAATTTACAAAAAAAAATAATGTTATTTTGGCGAGAAAGAATTTGACGAGTGATGATTTGTGTGTGTAACTGTGTATCATAGCCGATCTTCTTCTTCTTCTTCTTTGATTGTTTTCATTTTTTTAATTTCATCGATTCCCTTAACACAAAAAAAATGTGTGTGTGCGTACGTGTGTGTGTGAATTATTTGTGTTTCCGAGTTACGTAAAAAAACAAACAAAATTTGATCAAACAACAACAACAAAGTGTGATGTTTTCTCATCCAAAATAATACACAAACCAAACATTTGTGTGTTCGATACAAAAGATTCAAAATTCTTTTTTTTTAAATTTAATTTAAATTTTCCCGCCTAGAAAAAATATTCCATCCATCACACAGGGAAAAAACGTTTATCCAGTCTCTACATATCTCATAACGATTCATTTAATTTCATTAAACAATTTTACAATCAAGAAAAAAGAAAAAGAAACGGACTTTCTTTCTCTTCTTCTTTAAAAAAAATTCTGACCGTCGTCGTTGTTGTTGTATTATTGCTGGTGCAACTGTCGGGAGAGCGATGATGATGATGATGATGATGAGAGAGCCGCTCGGGGCCTTTCTCCACTTGTACAACAGGATCGTCTATTTCGTGTACTTTTTCTATAGAGAAAAAGAAAGAAAAGTCTTGAGCTGCTGCTGCTGCTGCCTTGTGTTATGCAAATAGCGTGATACACGCCATCTGCGGATCGGCTAAGGGACCCACCAGCAGGGGCTAAAACAAGACGCGGGCAAGGCCAGCGACCGACTTGACTGACAACATCCAACCTGAAAAAAAATAAAAAATATAATACTATGAAATATATATCAAAATGTAGACGATTTGATTGATTTGTCATCAGTTTTAATCGAATTATATCTAAACATGTCATCCAGAAAAAATCGATCCTACTACTACAAAACGGGTTTTCTATATTTATATATATATAAATACGACGTATAGTAGATATTGTTGGATGTACTACACACAACAGAGTTCCGGTGACTTGACGGTTCTAATTGCAATGTACTATAAAGAATAGAAAAAAAATTGGGCGGCGCACGCGCTATTTGCGGGGGGGAATAAAACGTCTAGTATAACAATAACACACTACTACTACTACTGGGTATATGTTTTTTTTTTTATATCATCATCTTCATTCTAAAAGTCCATCCGAATCGTATATGTAGAGGGGGAGGAAGTAAATGTCTTCATTCAAAAATAGAAAGATGGAAATATATATATAAAAAACTGGGTCGTTTCGTATTACACGAAAAACGGGTGGGCGCACTTATCGTGACGTTACGAGATTCAATTCAGATTCTTTTATTTGTACGACGATAGAGTGTCGAGATAGACATTCAAAGCCAATATGTTTTTTTTTTGTATTTAGCAGATGGTCTGACCTGATGGTACTCCCACAACAATACGTACATGAAATGTTGGGTTTTTTGTTGTTGTTGATGTTGTTAACGGGTTCTCTGGTCATAGATCAAACACCTGGATGCCAAGACCAATTCGATGATACAGTCATCGCCAATGCCCAGGTATAAGCCACGCCTATTTTGATCGAATTCTACGTCTACAGTAAAATAAATAAAAAAAACATTTTTTTAAAAAAAGATTCTTTTATTTTTTGTTTCTGTGTATAGCGCAGGTGGCGCCACAGAGATCGCTTCAGGGGCCTTCATGTTTCTTTTTTCATCTAAAATAAAAAATAAAAGAGAAGAGACGCCCATTTTCTTTTTCTCCATCCCCCCTTTTCCATGTAACATGCACAACACGCACACAACGTTACCTTCTTCTTCTTCTTCTTCTTCAAGTACATTTCTTTTTCTTTCTCTCTCTCTCCCGTTTTATTACGATGATGACGGAGCAGGAGGGGAAAATATAACCAGGAAGGGGGAAGGAGGAGGTTCGTTTCCGCCGCGACGTCGCATCAATAATTTTTTGTAAAAAAAAAAAAAACATTTTTTTTTTTAAAATTTCCCGCCAAATTTGTTTTAAAGTCTCATCATCTTAAAGAAAGATGGGAAGAAGCTGATAATAAGGATAAAGTAGAGATTTAGTAAGGAGTTTAGCAGAGAGAGAGGGGGGCAAACTACTGGTCGTACCTCAGCCATGGGCTCTAAGAAAAAGATGAAAGAATATTAAAAGAAGAAGAAGACCCTCTCTATTTCTATTGATAATTCCCCCCCTCAATACATTTGAAAAACAATATCTTGTGTATTATTATTCAGGAGCTCTTTTTAACAACAAACAAACAAACACACATATGATGGTAATTCAATCTATTATAGTCGCTTTCACCTTAAATCTTCTTCTATTTCAAAGATAATTTCGTTTTTCAACACAGCACATTTTCGTCATATCATAATATACGGGGGGGGGGGGAAAGAAGAAAATGGCGGATGAAATCTATAACGAGTAAGTCGTGCGTCAGTGTAACAATGGCAACGCTAATGCGTGAGTGGACTGCTGTATACGATGGGGGGGTCAGACACCCTACTGTACGTCGATTGATCTTGATTCTTCTTCTTCTTCTTCTTCAACACTTTATACTACTACCCTTTTCCCGCACATCCAGCAGAGGGAGGAGGGTGACGTATTCATTAGCGATCCATTCTTTAGTTGAACAAGTTTCTCTCTACTCCCCTCTCTAAAAATGGTGAGAAATCAAATCGAACTGGTGAATAATAGAAATTCAATTTCTAATACCAAAATATTATACGGGGCAATAGACTGAAAAGTTGCGGGTCGATTTCGAAAAGACCCGCAGAAACTGCAATCAATATAAAATTAAATTCTAAAAAAACACCTGAAATCAGTTCACCCGTGTATGTGAGAGCAGCCGCACCGAATGAAATTAGTAAAGGTTAAAAATAAAAAAAATATATAAGGGGGAAAAGAGCTACTAATTAAACAGGAAACTCTTATACGAGGTCGACACTTGTTATATGAAGAAGAAGAGGAAGCTCAGGAAAGCGCATAAATCTCCACCACCATTGCTCGCCCCCCTCAACCATCACCAGTAGGTTCTCTGCTAGGACCTCCTGCTGTTAGGAGAGCCTCGATGAGAAGCGTAACCAATCTCTAATAAGCTTCTACATTCGACGCCCCAGCAACTAACTGGAACAAAAACATTTCATTTGTGTCGTCCGCACCCTCCGAAAGATTTTTTTCCAAGACGATTCCGTTGTGCTGCTACAACCGTGCGGTGTAGTAGTAGAGTAGGATGGCCAGATTAGACGCAGACAGTTTTTTTTTTATATATCTAACGGTGGCCGACCTCCCGTTGATCTTTTCTTGTATACATACAGAAGAATAGAAGCGCATCTTCTTTTACTTTACCAGGGATTTAAAAAAAGGGAATTAAAGGATCAAACATAGAAGAAAAAACAGATATATTCTTTCATTTTTTTGTGTGTGAGGGTAAAGTTGTTTTTATGTTAAGGGAAAAAAAGTGTCAAAGCACCAACTTTGGATTGGAGGATTTTCACAATCTCACGACGGGGTGTTTGGTTTGGCAAAGAATATAAAGAGAGAAAAAACTATTGACCAGTATTACCTTTCTTTTATAAATACAAAACAAATAAGAGAGAAAGATATATTAGGCCTTGGCCGTTTTTTTTTTTCTTAAAGATATAAAAAAATGTGCGGATTTGATTTCTTTTGAATATTCAAAAACCGTTTGATTGATTGAATATGCAGACGAAAGAGCAATTTGATATCTAGAGATCTAGTAACGTAACGTAGCTCTTGTTTGATATTCATATCAATACATAAACAAGGGAGGGAAATATATTTCAATAAAATTTATTTTTTCGTTCAATCATTTTTCAATAAATAATAATAAAAAGAGAGGGGGTAACACAATCCTCTACAGTGGCGTAATACGAAGCGTCGCGGGAACTCTGAAGAAAAAAACGACGACGTCTTTTATTGACGCCAGACAAAAGATTTCAAAAAAAAATATTTTTTCATTTTCACTCCTCCTTTTAAAAAAAAAAAGAAATTCTCCGCCCATCAAACAGAAATAAAAAAAAAATTATTATTTATTTTATTTATTTATATATATATGAATGTTGTTGTTGTTTAGTATATAGTGCGGTGCCTGCTGTGTGGTGTAGTCGTGTGAAACGCATCACATCATCAGACAAACACAAAAGGTGTTTTGTGTTTATTTATTTATTTAGTGGCTCTTATTAGAAAAATTCCACCACCAGAGTCCAGTTTATTTGTTTTTGATTTGTGTGTGTCCCGAGATTATTATTGGATGAAAATGACGTCGGGATTTTGTTTTTTTTTTTTGTTTTTTTTTATATTATCTTTCTAAAGCAATTTATTATTATATTATCTATTTATTTATATATATATAGTGGGGGATGGGGGGATATCGTTAGATAATAAGGCGCGGCCAACACACAAGAGCCGCACGGTTGGTTAGCGGCTTAATTGGCCGCATCCAAACAAACACAACAAAATTTTTTCTTATTATATAATAATAAGAAGAAAAAGAAGAAGAAACAAAAATTTCAATTTTTTAAAAATACATAGAAAAATCGCGCGCAAAATTAAGAAAAAAAAAAAATGAAATGAAATGAAGGGGGAAATGAGCGAGACCACCTCCACCTGTCAGCAATCGTTTCATAGTTCAACACTTTCCAGATGGCGAGTTCTATATTTTTTGTGTTTCTAACCTCTGCCGTCCTTGGGGTCAGTTCACCCCCCTCACCTTATAGAAACCGGAATAAAAAAAAATATATACAGACAGACCGACAACAGCCCAGTTTCTAACAATAATTTCTTTTTTTTTTAAATATTTATTAATGCGCAGGTCAACTTTATTTATTATATAGAAGAACAAGAAGAGGGAGATATAGGGTGAGAAGGTAAGGGGATTTTTTTGTTTTTTTGTTTTTAACTATGGATATGTGTGTGTAGTCGAACGGTGCGATGAAATAATAATCGTAAAAAAATATTTTTTTTTTCTTTCCTTAAAAAAATTTTTAAAAGAAACGGAGGTCGTAAAATTTCTTTGTTAAACGATCATTTTTTTAATGTTTCAAAATAAAATAAAAACAAATTTAAAAATCTCCCCACAAAAAATAATGAATGAAAAAACGTAATATTCCCAAAAACGGGAGACACAAATTTCACGCCATTTTTTTTTTCAAAAAATATTTTATCAATTCTATCTAAATGAATTGAGGTTAGAAATCAAATTTGATTATTGTATAAATTGATGACGTTCGTTTTTCAAATTGGTCAATGCGCATTGAATAGAGAAACACACAGTCCCCCCCCCCCAGCCAATAAGACACACACACACACGTGACCCGACAGAGCGCGTCTCCTTTTTTTAAAAAAAAAAAAAAGAAAAAAAGAAACTTAGATACATTTTCTTTTATTATATTTAGAAGAAGTTTCCCCCCTTTTCTTTTTTACTTGAAAAAAAAAAAAAACTCAACGGTGTGTGTACAACGCCGCCGTCTAACAATTGCGTTCAACCGGAATGAACATCGAACATTGCACAAATGCCTATAATTACATACAGACCACGGCGGGAGGGAAAACCTGCTCCCGGCATCTTTCTTCCTTTTTCTAAATGTACAAAAAAAATATATTTATTTATTTATTTTCCTCCCCTCACCTTATATATATTTTCTCTTTTGTGTCCTTTAAAGTTGACTGTCTTTTTAAAATCAATTCAATCGAAATAAATTCAAGTTTGTTCCATTTGTCGATCGATCGATTCATAAAAAGATGAAGAAGAAAAGAGAGTCAAACGAGTCATAGATTTGGCGTCTTATTCTCAACGTCGAAAGTCAATCAACGACGCCATTCAACGTCTCCCTCCATCTCGTTTCAAAAAGAAGAAGAAAAGAATTTGGGATCGATATGACAAGTGAACACAAAAAATCAAATGAAATTGCGGCATCGACCGCAACATACGGGCCCATCCACTCCATCATTTATTAATGTGATGTAATTCAACATTTTTTAGCAAAATTAAATTTTCTTTCAATTAAAAATTTCAAAAATAATTTTTGTTCTAAGTTTTGTCGTTGCGTGTTGGAATAACATTGAGAAATATATAAAAAGAAAGAAGAAGAAAAAAGGGGGATGGATCTTTTTCTGTTTGGTTTGGTCATAAATCCGACCACTGGGCCTTTTTTTCTTCTTCGTGCATGACCACCGTGTGGTGGTGGTTCCTTGGGAGGAAAAAATATAAAATATAAGAAGAAGAAGAGGAGGGAATCCAACAACCAGAAGAAGGCGGTAGCCAGAAGGTATATGTTGTTGTTGTTGTTCTCTCTCTCTCCGCCGTATATACACACAACACATGAAATATACACAGCTTTTGTGTATTGTTGTGTGTATATGTTGTGCCTGGCAGCGTTTGTTGTTGTTGCTGCTGTTTTTTTCACTGTCCTATTTCTTTTTATTTAAAAAAAAAAATATTTGATGTCAGAACTTTGCAACCCTCTTTCCTGTTTCTTATCCTTGATTTCTTTTTTTTCTTTCTTAAAAATTTTATTTCTTTTTATTTTTGGGAGGGACTTGCCCTCCATCATATCGGACAAGTCGCTTCCTCTCACCCAACTCCATTTGTAATATATCGAATCACGCAAGAGATACAATATTTTTAAATATAAATAAAATGTAATCAAATTCTATGCATCGATTGGGGAATAAACTAGTTTTAAAAAGTGTTGAAAATAAGGTCAAGTCTTGCACCTCCCCCCTGACGAAAAAGGGGAACACAATGGACCGGATTTTCCGCCACTTTGCGACACTTTTCTTATAGATAGTCTAGTCCAGCACTCTGATAATATAGAAAATGGGTATACCACCAGCATGTTGGCTGGACAATGCTGGTCTACAAATGGATGGAAAGAAGAAGAAGAAGGGGGAAATATTTTGTCAACTTAATGGCCTTTCTCTCTTTTCAATTTATTCTTTCGTCTTGCAAAAGTCAACAACACACACGTGTGACGGAAAGTCCGAAACACGTTCCCCCCATTCATCCAGCAGTTCAGCACTTAAAAGACGGGCCATATTGGCAAAAAAAAATAAGACTTTTCTTATTATATTCGATTTAAATGGTAACATTTGATTGACAGTTTAGGCCTGGCTGGCCGCTGGCCTGGTGGTGGTAAAACAACATTTGATTTCGGTTGCTGCGGTTTAACCGGTTGGTATTTTTCTCTTTCTCATTCACGGGGCATAGATTTTTGTAGATGCCGTTACGACGATCGTTACGATGTGATTACAGATTACACGCCTCACCTGCACAATATTCTCTCTCTCACTCGGTGGATGATTCAAAATTTTAAAAAAGTCGGAATAGAATCAATCGACCGAACGCGGCAAAAAAAATTTTAAAAAAATTATAAAAAACGGGAAAAAAGATTAGACGGATCAACGTTGTGTAACACACCGCAAAAGATTCGCCCGATAAAACAACACACAAAAAAGATCAAAAATTGTCCGTTCAACAACTATGGTCCGATCTTTTATGTCCATTAAACTAAAATTTCTACTATTTTGATACATGATTTTATTTATTTTTTAGTTTTTTTTTGCCTGGCGATGTCATCATCATATAAAAACGACGTCATAAAATGGTCCGAGACGAGGGACACTGGCCGCCGCTTCTTGTTTCATCGTCGGTCATCGTGAGACTATACAACAGAGGACGGGGGGGGGGGGGGGTCATTTTCTATATTTGATTGTTTCTCTTCTTTGACATTTCCCTCCCTCCTTTGTCCCAAAGAAGACGGAGGAGGAGCTTCCGGTCGTAGACAAATATAAAAATGTGACTTTTTCTTTCTTTTATTTTATTTTACGATGTTTGAAGGTGGTTAGTGCGCATGTCATTCCTTGGAAACTCCAACCACCGCCTGCCCCTTCGTTTCTACTCTCCGCCACTCATCGAATCCGTCGGTTTGACCGTCAATAAAACAGCAGCAGCAGCAGCTACCTGCTCTGGTACTACACAATTAAATATATTTTTTTTTTAAGTCAGGATGACCCCGACAGCAAATGATCGGTCGTCATTCATTTGTTTGTTTTCTTTTTCTTTTATTTTTTTGCCGACATCAATCGATGATGATTTTTGGGCGCTCAATTTCAAATTGTTTGGCCAACAGTTTTGTAATATTATCCCAAAAGTAAATAAATAAAGAAAAATAAAATTTTTTTTTTGGAAGTCGATTTTTTGGAGTTTTTTTTTTGTGTGTGACGGTTGACCATCTTCACCACTTCCGGGGGACACATTCGTATTTATTTTTTTCATATTTTTTTTTAAAAAGAGAAATGGGGGGGTCGAGTCGACTTTTCGGAGCTTCGAAAAGAAATTATCATAATTACACGGCGGCAATTGTTTTTCTTTCTTTTTTTTCTTTCTTTTTGCGGGGGCAACCCGACGTGTACACCCAAAAAACTTTTTTTTTTTACAAAAAAATTCAAAAACAAATAAACTTAAAAAAAAAATTGGCGGGAAATTTGAAAATAAATAAATCAAGAAGAAAAAAAATATTTTTTTTTAAATAAAGAATAACACGGTCATCGGCCGTGTGTTTATCATTGTAATGACGTCTCATTACCCCACCTAAAAAGGTGTATTATAATATTATGTATAAATACGCTAGGAGAGAGAGAACGATGGTCATCATCAGTGGCTCTTGTATGTAAAAGGGACAATCTTTTCTTTATTTTATTTAAATAAACAGAAGACGTGCAGTGGCTCTCTGGTAGTCGGGCGCAAATATTAAAAAAAAAAAACAAGTGAATTATTCATCAGATTTCATTTGCATAGACAAGAAGCCGACTGCTCCTCCTGCCGACCAACCAAAAATTAAAAGAATCGAAAAATATAAAATAAAATAAAATAAAACTTTTTTCCAGTCATAAAATAAAATAAATAGTAAAAAAAAAAGATTCATCGATCGAACTTAAAAAAAACGGATCTCCCGCAGTGAGAGAGAGAAAATGATTTGTTCTGTATAGAAAGGTGATGATTTCTTTTGAAAAAAAAGACGACCCGCTGATTTGTTATTTTTTAACAGTCGAGCCCCGTTTTCTTAGACACACACGGGAGCAGGGACGGCGTGCCAAAACAAACTCATCATCATCATCTTCTATACAATCAATCAACCGACAAATTGATTTACCGCTGTCGTAATCAATTCATTAACTAAATGACTCGCGCAACACAATCAAAATTAATTGTTTGTTTTTGTTTTTCGCGGGGTTTTCTATTATTTTATTTTTTAAAGAATTGGGGAAGAAAAAATTAGTTGTGCGACTCGTTAATTTTGATTTAATTTCTCTATTCGAGTACGTCCCCCCTCATTGTTTCTTTTCGGCATTTTTAAAAGTTCAAATGAAAAGGTAAAAATTTCGTCTTGGTAGGTCGAACATTTTTTTCTTTTTTTCTCTGATTGGTCCATTTCCTTAATAACAGACACACTAAATAAGTCAATCAACACGTTTTAAATTGAAAATCCAAACTTTTGATCGAGTTTCTATCATTTAAAAAAACGGCGGGAAATTCAAAAACAAAATTTGTTTTTTTTTTTATTTATTTATTATTATTAAGATCATCTTCTTTGAGTCAATAAGAGTTTTTCGAAAAAAGATCCGCCTCCGCCATGGCTGGGCTTGTCCATCATCCAAAAAAAAAACAAAAAAAACAAGTGCGGCTCAGAGGTTTCATGTCACAATTGTTTGACCGAGAGAGAGTCGGCCACATCATCAGGAATGATATGTACTTCACTTTGTAGTACCTTTTTTTGTTCCTTTTTTTTACCTGCTGCTGGGTTGTCCTCACCTCGAGGCGTGTCGTTTCCCACGTCTCCGATGCTGTTCTCTCTCCCCTTCCAATAAGAGCCAAACTGGCCCGCCGCTGGCCAGCTAAAAAACATTTAAAAAAAAAAGATATTTTTAGAGAGATGTGTGTACATATAAGACAATCGTCTACAGAAAGAAGAAGAACATTTCCCCCCCCCCCTCTCTTTTTTGGGTTGAGGGCAAAAGTAGAGCTCATCATCATCTACTGTGAGCGCGGCACCACCACTACCAACATCATGTGTGTGTGTGTGTGTGGATATAAAAGGACATGAAAAAGGATTTTCCATCTCTTTTTGTGTGGTGTTTGCTGTATGGATCCACCTCTTTTTTCATTCTTCTTCTTCTCTGGCGGCATAGACTCTCTGCGTACTACTGCGCTCCCTGATGTATATATGCAAATGATGCCTGTACCTTTTTCTTCTTCTTTTTTTAAAAAAAATAAAATAAAATTCGACCGACCCCCATCGCAGACACAGTCTGTGCGGCGCCGCCGAAAATTTTAAAATGAAATTTATAAAATTCAAATTTTTTTAAATTTTACTTTCACTCCATTTCAACTTGGGTCTTACCGACAATCAAAAAATCTGTCTGAGTATTAGAATAACGTCAATTGAATAGGCCACGTGATCTTTTTCTTCTTCAATCAACCACCCCTTTGACAAATATAAATTTTTATTTAAAAATTTGTGATTTGCTCCGGTTGGATTCTCTCAAAATTTGTCTCGTTAGTTGGTCGATTGTGTTCAAAGGCACGTGCCTCCCCTCACTCCTAAATCTCTTTTTTTATTATTATGTAGGATTGAATAGTTGATTTTATATTATATCTATCAAGCTAATGTAAATCATTTACTAACTGGCAAATTTGAATTCTTTTGATAGCTCATCATCAAATCATTCCCAATTTGATTTATCATTACAGTTCAATCAAATAGGCGTGGCATAGATGATTTTTTGGCGCTTCATTTGAATAAAATTAAATTTAAAAAAAAAAAGAGAAACTTTTGCCGAGCGTGTTGTTGTTGTTGTCGTCCAATTGTAAATGACGAATGGCATCGCGTCCGTTTCTTATTTTTCGTCCGGTTGTTGTTGGCAGACGGGCAACACCACGGCACGGCTCTTTCTTTTTGATGTATATTCTACACTTTTATGTTTGATATATTTTTTCCCACATGTGATGATGAATGCGCAGCGGCGGAACCAATCCATCCTCAACCAAGAAAAACCCACCACCACCCAAACACAACAAGGGGGAAATGTAATAAAAGAAAATACACCCTTTTTTATTTTTAAAAAATGAGCTCTACAATTAAAGTTGATGGAGATCATATTGTGACATCATCAATTGAAATTTGTAACCCGTTTAATATCTGTTTTGAGGGGATTCGTAGACGTCCATTATTTTTCTACAACAAATCTCCATAATAAAACTCTTTGATAACATGTGTATCTATAAATAATGTACAATTTTCAACGGGTAAATATGGCAAACATCATCATCATCATCATCGTCATTTATTCACATGTGTAATATAATAAAAGACGCACACAATTTTCTATGCTGAATAACCCGTTCAAGCTTATTATGTATATAGCCCTGCTATTATGTTGTCTGGTTGTCATGGCGACGACCCCCTCTTTATGCGCATTCAATTGAACGTACCATACATCAGCTCTTAATAATCAAGCCACTATTGATAAATAATAAAAAGATCTTTCTATTTATTAGCTGAACGAAAATACAAGTGGAACACATTAGATTTTATATGCCGCACCGTGAATGATTTGAGATGAAACTAGAAAAAAAGGGGGTCAGTTTGACGAAGCGATTCTTCTTCTTCTTCACGGTCTGTCTCTGTTGGTAGAGTAACGCACGATAACAAACGGAACCACACAACAGAAAATAAAAAAAAGTCAATAAAAAATCCGATATACTTCCTATCTATCCTGTCTATATCGATATGAAAATATATATTTAAAAACAAGAATTCAGGGAGAGAATAAGACGGAAGAATATTCTCTTGTTGGTGGTTCCGTAACGATGACGTTCACACAGAGAGGAGAAATATCGAAAATTTCCTCTTGACTTGTCATGCGATTCATTTGACAGCCGCCAACAACTCAAGACGTGTAGTACGTATAAGTCAATCATCTTTTTTTTTAAGTTTAAAAATTTCGACATTCTCTTTTGTTTATTTCCTTAAGGAGAGAACTGGATGGATATCCTGGATCCTATCCAAGATTCGACAAAAGATATACACCACCAGGTTAGGAGTATATAACAACAACAACAACAACAACATTGTTGTGTGTGTGTTGGTATAGGCCGGAAGACGAGACGAGAGACTCGTGACTTGTGTGTGTCTCTATTGTCGATTGAAATTTTTTATTTGTTTAATTTTGGCCCTTACAATAAGTTGAATGTTGTTGTCGCCCTATTGTGTTGTCCCCCCCTTGAAATGTTTTCCTTCTTCTTGTAAAAATCTCTGAAAAGAGGAGACAATTCTTGACTTCTTCCTGTCGTGTTTTATTATTATTAGAATCACAAACCCAACAATTTTTTTAATAAAATAAAATATTTGTTCACTTTCACCGCAGAAAAGATAAACTTGTACATACGTTAAAACACACAGCACGATCAAATTATGATATGGTGAATCGCAGCTGGTGACATTCCAACAAACAGAAATGTTGTTGTTATTATATATATAGAAAATTCTAATATTTACATGGCTGCGGTTAAACAATGGCTCGATTCAAAATCGCGTCATCGCGCACCGCAAAAAAAAAAAAATATTTATATAAAATCATCATCATCAACACCTTGGTGGTTTTTTCTCTTATAAGACGACGACGACCACCACTATATAGGAATTCATTGTTCCGCTATTCAATAAAAAAAAAAGACAAATAACAAGTGTGGGAAATAATGACACGATTTTTAATAAAAAAGCCAAAACGTTTTTCTCGATATTTGTGTCAACTATAAATTAAGTTGACGGAGGCCTAACAAATTTGATTGTGTGGCGTTGTTATTTTCATAATATTATACCCAACAATTAAGTCATTCGGTTTAAGTGCGAAAATAAGAGTTGGGGGAAATAAACACGGGACGATTATTATTATCATCCTACCGGCGGCTATTTTTTAAAATAAAAGTATTTTTTAAAAAATAGAATCGATAGAAGATGACTAATAAAATGTCAAACATCATCGACTGGGGGATATGTGGGATATGTGGGATCACGTCGGCGTTCGCAATCATCAAAATAAGAGAATCGCAATAAGGAAAAAGAAAACAACAACAGCGTCCAGGAAATAAAAGAAACTGTTTTTTTTTTTCTTTCTTTCTTTTATGTGTCTGTCCCTGTCAACTTTGTTATATGACCAGGAAAAAATTGTGTAAAGAACAAAAAAAAAAACATTTGTCTTCCTTCTTTCTGTTTTTTCTTCTTCTTCTTTTTTCCTGTGGAAACCACAAAATTTCGTCAATTTTTATAACTCGAAATTTGGCTGGGTTGATGTATTCCAACATTTTGGCATCGCTGTGGGGGGAAAGAAAATTTACCGTTTTTCGAAAGTGACACAACGATTTGGAACGATTAACCCCTTACCATCATCAAACATTCAAATAAAATAAAAAAAAGGGGGAAAAAAGAATTAAAAAAAAAAGACAAACCGGAAATGATAGGTGTAACCCTTATATATAGGCCTCTAAAATGTACATCACGTGAAAGTTCCCCTTTCTATTCGATGGGTCATGATCTAAAATAAGTTTCTCTAGCCGTTTTGTTTCGATGCTAATTCCAGTCACGTGACTTTGGGTGGGGGGAGACAAAACGAATTCGTGCGTGATCTACTCGATTTGAACTTTAGTTTTGCGCTTTTTCTCCCCCTTTTTTTGTTGTGTGTTTTATCTTATCTCTGGGTCCCAGTAGAAATCGATACGTACCAAACAAACAAAATATATATAAAGAAATTTTAAATAAAATAAAAAATAAGAAAAACCAGTAGCCAAATATACAAAATAAAAAGAGTTTGATATCAAAATCCCAGGTGAAATTTATGAATAATTCATAAATCAAATCTTGTCCATATATAAGATATCAATTCCATAAAATAGAAATTTCTATTTTATTTTATTTTTCAAAACAAAAATTTAAAATTTAAAATATAAAAATAAAAACGACTCCGTCATCTTGTCCATCGTTCGATAATGATACGGTACGCTCGACTATACATCCCCCCTCCTTGAAGAAAAAATATAAAAAGATGGACCCGCTAAAGCTTATATTTCATCCCGCTGGGAGAGAGAGAGAGAGAGAGAAAAGGAGTTTTTTTTTTTTTCTTTGATGCCCTGCCACACAACACGAAGAAGAAGAAAAACAGCTACCGGTCTTTTCTTTTCTACTTCATCTGTCCCGTGTTTTCTTCTTTTTCTATCCATCGAAAAAAAGTAAAAAATATATATAAGGAAAGGAGCAAAATGCCGTCTGATTATACACCAGAAACGTCTTCTTCTTTCGTTCGTTCGTAGAAGAAGAGAACGGGGCAATTATTTCACAATTATTCAAGTCTCTTTCTTTCTTTCTAGTTTCCTTATCGTCTTCTTCTTCTTATTCTTCTCACACAGCTGATGAAAAAGTCCCTTGTCTTAACATTTCAACATGTTGATGATTCGAAAAAATATATATATCAACACGGAAATTTAGCGGACGATATGATGAAAAAAATTTTCAAATGAAAAAAATAGAAATTCCACACAGTGAGGAAGAGAGAAAGAAAAAAAGAGTTTAAATAGCGCACGTTAGGGGCGAATCGTGCACAACATATAAAAAAGAAAACAACTCACGAAACACATCATCAAAAAAAAAACTTTTTTCAAGCCCTTTTTTTCTTCGTTCGTTCGGGAGCGGGAGCAAAGCCAAAAAAAAAATATGTGTAGTAACTTGTGTGTGTGTTTCTACGTCCTCCTCCTCCTTCTTCGTGTAAATAAGAAAATGGCTCTAGGCGTCGGGAGCCCGAAAAAAACAAAACAAAAAAAAAACTTGTCTTAATAGCAAAAGACCATAGCCATTTTTTTTTCCTTCTAGAAAAATATAAAAAAGGAGGAGCCTTGCGCAGCAGCGTACAAAAGGCAACAAGGAGGAGGATTTGGATGCGTGTGTGTGGCTTTAAAGGTGGCCCTTTCCCACGGCCCGGCTTCTTCTTCTTCACATTTTTTAGGAGCTGCTCCGGACTCCTCCGTTTTTTCATAACCAAAAAGCCAAAAAAAAAGATAATTTCATATTTTTCAAACTTGGCGCCAAAATTTTTGTTCAAAACTTAAACCCGGACCTTCCATCATTTTTTTCAATTTTTTAAATAGTTTTTGATCCCCTTCAAATATTTTTAAAAAAAAGTCCGGCGGGCAATAATGCACTTGACGGTTTACATTGTAGTACAACCTCCCACTCCATCTTTGCCCAGTTTTTTTTTTTGGGGGGGGGGGGGGGGGGAGAAATATAATCATCATCACGGGCTGAAATATTTTTTTTTTTTTAAACACGCAGAGAAGAAGAAAAAAGAGTTTTCATGTCAGAAGGTACTTGTCTTGATTTTAGATTCCTCCTACACTGTACGTACGTAGACCCATCCTCTTCTTGTGTCCCAGAAAATATTTCGATTAGCTCCGGATTGAAATGGAACACAAGATGAAAAAAAAGGTTACAGCAGCTATAACCAAATTTTCTTTTCTTTTATAAATTATAAACACACGCCCATAAATGAAATCGAAAAAAAAAAGAAGACATATCAGAAGTCGTGTTAATAGCCGGATGTTCATTAATGTGTACAACTCCCAAGTCAATTTACAAATCGATCGCTTCCAACAACAACAAAAAAATTCGGTCACAAAAAAGGTCAACACGCAATGAGGAAAAAAAAGAGAATCTTTTCAATCATTCATTAACAGAAAGAAAAAAAAGATGATTGGCGCGTTTGTTATACATTCTTAAAACTGTGTGTGTGTGGGGGCGCTGCTGCTGAGGGGGGTCATCACGACTCATCAATCTATTCACGTGGAAAACGAGAAACATGGTCGACATATCATCCCAACGTACGTACACACACAGAAAAAATGATGATACCAATCTCTTTATAGTTTTTTTTTTCTTTCCTTTCGATGTGTAACAGCTCACCAACCTCATCAATTATTATCAACAAAACAGAAGAGAAATTTCGTCTAGTTTTTCGGACGAGTGTATTAACCTCTAGATGATGATGATGAGTGTCTTGAATTATTTAACAATCACACAGCAGAGATCCCGTCGCTTTTTGATTCAAAAAAATATGGAAAAATCGGATCGATATTTTCATTTATTGATAGACGAGGAATCAACGTCCAATCAAGTGTCATTACATTAAAAATTGACACTAACCTTAACTACCCGAAAAAATTCTAAATTCCATCAAATTTAAGTTAAATTTTATTTTTATTTTTTTTTTAAAAAAAAAGGAAATGTAACATTCTAGAGCGCAACAATGAAAAACAACAACAACCAAAAATGCCGGTGCGGATAGAAGAAAAAGAGGCGTACAACAACATACGCAGCACAGAAAACAACGTTGCGTGTCGAGAAGCTGTTGAGGTTGTTTTTTATTCTTAAAAAAAAAGAAAGAAGAAGAAAAACCCTTCCGTGAGTGTTTTCGGAAGAAGATGCCGAAGCGCTCACGAACGCTATATAGTAGTGGTAGTAGTGTGTCTAAAGGTTACACACAATAAGGAGGAGGAGGAGGAAGTTTTTTTTGAGAAAAAAAAATAAAGCAGCCGGCCAGCAGGAAAATAAAAAAAAAAAACAGCAGCTAGGCGCCCCCCACAAAAGACAATAAATTGTGAAAAAAATGAAGGTCGAAAAATAAAATTTTTTTTTTTTCAATTAAAAATTAAATCGAAATTTTGTCGATTGAATCATTTTGAAGAAAAAAAAAACGATGACGACAATTTCTATAGATAAACAAGGAAAACACAAAACTACAAATGAAAAATTGAACAACAACAACGTTGAAAAAATATTAAAAGATTGTTGTTGTTGGACAATAATATCATCGTTATACATGTAAGATCATGAATCACAACGACGGGTCTCTACTACTACTACCATTTTCCCCCAAAAAAATAAAATTTTAAACCAGAAAAAGGGGGTGTCCGTGTTGCGCTTTTTACGAGACAACCAAACTCGAGAGAGGGGAAGACAACAACAAAAAAAAAATGAATGTGCCACCTATAAAATAAATTTTTAAATATTTATTTATATATATTTTTTTTTCACCGGTGTAAAATAGAAAATGAAACTTGAAAAAAAAATGAGTTTTTCAGGGTTCTTTTTTAAGAAAATAGAAAGAAGAAGGTCCATCGCAGGTGGTTGACTAGTTAACCTTTTTTTTCTTCTTTAGTTCCCCCTCATTCATTTAGTATATAGAAGAAGACAAAGTTGATATCATAACGAGAGCGCCTCTCTACTAGAAGAAGAAGAATATAACAAAAGGAACCCAGAAAAAGAAAGAAAGAAGAAGAAGAAGAAGATCAAAAGGACAGTTTTATGTGTGGCTGCACAAATGACGTTCATCATAACCCCCTCGGCTTCTTCTTCTTTTCTCTTCATGTGTTTGTGTGTGTGTGGATATATACACAAAATCCTTATTCTTTTCTTTTTGGGGGGGCTTGAAAAACACAGCGGGAATTAATTAAAAATAATAAAATGGAATTGAATAAAAAAAAAAAATTTGGGGGAAAAAAAAATTTATTTATTTTTTTAATTTTTTATCATCTGCTGATTTTCTTTTGTCAATTTTTTTAAAAAAAATATTTTGTTTTGATTCAATTGATTTCGCAATAATACAAAAATTAATACAATTATCTTTTTCACACAATGTTTTATTTTTTACGATGATTATTTCCCTCCTGTACCCAAAAACCAGTGTGTCTTTGTCGTAAAAAACAAGTTTGGTTAGGTGATTACACGATTTTTTAGAAAAAAAAACAAAATTCGGGGGTAATTTTTATATATTTATAAATTTAAAAGATATGGAGAAAAATAATAAAGCAGAGCAAAAAAAAAAAGGGGGAAGAATGGGGTCTTCTCTGCCCCATACGCGTACCCCTCGCTGTTCATTCTCTTAATGCGGTCGTCAAAAACAGCGGGAGGCGACACACCACCATCGGTGGTGGTCTTGCCACCTTCTTTTATTTTTTTTTTTGAATGAAAAAAATTTTAATTCAAAAATAATAAGAGAGTTGGCGCCAAAGTGATCCACTTTTTATTTTCTGGACTCTATTCGATTGTTATCACCCGGGTTTTTTTTAAAAAATATAATTAGGATTGTTCAATGTTTTTAAAAATAACCTCCCAATTATTTATAGGATTCGAATGTCACACACACACACAAAATGATAGTCAAACTGTCAACACAAAAAAAGGGAGGGTGACACATCATCGTTGATTATGATGATGATGATAAGATGCGGCTCGATAATTGTCAAGTGAAAGGGGAGACGAACAAGACAAAAGAGAAACATGTGTAATCCAAGCGACCGCAAGTTCTACTACACATTATTTAGATGATGATGATGATGATGTAATTGGGTCCTTATTAGATGTAATACGATTCCGGTTCACATCGTATCTGCCTTCCTAAACCCGTGCCTAACTCTTCCGAACAATTTCTTCTTTTTTATTTTGATCGTTTAACTCGTCACTTCCTTCCAATTTTTTGTCGACTATATTGAAATACTTTTTTAAAATTTCGAGCGCCAAAAGGCCGCACCATCACGAATTCGTTCCCAATTTTTGAAACAAAACAAAAAATTGAATGTCATTTAAACAACAAAATATGTTGTTCGTGTTTTTGTATTAGGAGAGAGAGAGAAAATGAAGACACACGGCAAATGGGCCAACTGTATAGGCTTCGATAAATCTAATAAAGTAGCGACAGCAGCAGCAGAGCAACAGCTGTTGGCCCTCTCTGTATGTAGACGTGGTGATGAAGAGCCCCGAAAAAAAAAGGACCCACCAAGAAGAAAGAAAAAAGAAACAACAGAACAAGACGACAGGTTTTTTCTTCTCTGTAGGGAAAAAATTCATAAACAAAAACTGGAAAAAAATCTTAACGTTCTAATTGTCAAGTCATAAATCGGTTGATGAACTTCAGGGTCGAAATCCAAAATTGGAGAATTTTTTTTTTTTTCAATTTCAAAGTGAAATTTTCTTTTTTTTTTCTTTTTGGCAAACAACAACAACAACGACCAATTTTTTTATGGGTACGATCTACTATACAATACCGCACAATTAATGCGGTGACCACCCACACCCTCTATTCAATTGAATGTCGTGAAATGTGAAAAAAAAAATCAAAGGCGAAATTTGGTTTCCCCCTGGTGGACAAAATGATTGACCCACTACAAGTTGTACGGACGATATGGGACACAACAACAAAAATCCCAAACTGGAACGAGTATCAAAAAAACCACATCGATATATATTTTATCCTGCTGTGGGGCTCCCCCCAAAGTTTCTGCGGTCGCTGGCCCATCACGAGCGCAATCAACAAGAGACACACACAAAAATAAAAAATAAAACTTTTAGTTTTCAAAAAAGATGAGAAAGATATTCGATCAGACTCGACGATTACACGGATCGGTTATTTATTTTTTTTAAAAGATTTTTTCCCAATAAAATGGAAAGAAATTCGAATGAATGAATGAAAAAAATATGATAAAAGGGTGGCTATAAAACGTTGTTGGATTTCGACCTCAAAAAAAAAAATAACGTTGTTGTTGTATATAATAAAAAACAAGAAGAAGAAGAAGAAGCAGTTCTGTATAGTGTGTTATAATGACATTTCATAGCCACAAGGTGAATGAAATAAATAAAAGGTGTCGGCGGCGGTCATCCTCTTCTACTGGCCAAGGTAAAAAACAAAAACAAAAAGGATGTTGTGTCCAGACTCTCTCTCTCTCTCTCTCTCTGTCTCTATGTAGAGTAGCGCGGTCGCAGGAAATGGCCGTTGCGCTACAACATTCACCGCCTCCTCCTCCTCCTACACACACCGTCGTTGTTCCCTTTTTTTTTTTTACTTTTTTGTTGATTTATACCCATGTGAACTCGATGGGCAAAAAAAAATATCCCATAAAACAAGTTGTGATGCGAAATATACAACAAAGAAATTTTGTTTTGAAAAAAAATGTTGGGAAGAATCAATGAACCGAATCCTCTTGTTTTACCCCATCATCAACGACTATGTAGAGAGATAGTCTCAAATAGATGATGGGGGGGGGGATATATCTAATATCTTATTATCACCGATGAAGAAGAAGAAATCTAGCGCATAGACATAGTACGTCGTTGCATTTGTAGGCGCGGTCAGCTGGGCAAGTGCATCTTATCATATATATGGGGAAGGTATAATACACGTACCACTATGTGTGTGTGTGTGTGTAAACCTGCTAATTTGAAGGCTCGGCTGTAGAGAGAGAGACATGGCGCCTAGGCACCGGTAATGTCTTGTATTTATTTATTTCTGGTCAACTTATTCTCGTCTATGATTAAAACTTTTCTCTTCCTATTTCTATCTGGGCCATACATTTTTAAACTAGAAAAAATAAAATGAAATTACATCAACTTTAAATTTTAAAATTAAAAAAAAATAGATTTCAACACTATACGCCAAAGGCCATGTGTAGCCAAGCCAAGCTGCCAAACACACACACAGACTGTTGAATATACGGCTACGGTACGTGGTGGTGGTGATGGTACAGGTGTATGTAGAAATAAGAACAGAGAAAAGAAGGGCCTTGTGTGTGTGTTTTTCTTTTGTCTTCTTTTTTTAAAAAATTCTTCGGTGCTGAGCGCCGGATGTGGGGCGGTCACGACGACACGACGCTGTTCTACGTGCATGTCTGCATGGGGCTGCCCCCTTTTTTTTTTTTTTTTACCTTGGGATGGTTTTTTTTTGGTGCTGCCGGCCCCCAAACGCCGCCAGCCATTGAACATGAACACAAACACAAGTTCAAAAAAAAAGAAAGAAATATAAGAGAGAGAGAGAGAAAAAGGGAGCTATATTATATAGCTGTTGGCTTCTTCTTCTTCTTTTTTATTATTTTGTTTCGTTATATATATATTTTTTTTATTTTATTTTATTAGATACGAAAGAGGCGCCTACATTCTTACCTTCACCCCTGACCAAAAAAAATATAAACATTTTTTTTTTTTTTTTTAATAATAATAAAATAAAATAACACCGACAATCACGAACTGGTGTCAGAAAAAAATTCTCCCCCCCCCCCCATCTAAAAATCGATCATTTTTAAATAAAATAAAATAAGAAATTCATTTCAAAGTGGGTTTGGTTGGTTGTCACCGCGCAAAAACCTTCCTCCCTGTTAAAAAAAAAATTCTGTTCGCCGTTTTCGATTTCGCCATGTGTGAAATGATTAGCCAAGCGAAACGACCTAGGTCCCAATCGTCGTCCCTCGGTATATTTCAACACACACAGAAATCAGGTGTAATATATCCATGGCGTCATCGCCGGAAGAGAATAAAAAAAAATGAAACAGCGAAGAAGAAAAGCCACAAATTTCGATAGAAATTCCTCCTCCACTTGCATCGAAAAAATTCCCGAAAAAAAAAATGGCAAATATATAAGAAACAAAAACAAAAAAACTTTTGCCGCACACACCGAGAGAGACAACCTTCGCGGTTTACCATTTTTTTTTTTCAAACTAAAAAAAAAAGAAGTTTGCGGCCTTGGATTGATAGTGTCTATATACAATCACTCGAAAGAAATGTTTTTTAAAAAAAAATGATGTTGTCATTATTTCTAAACTAAAATAAATTTCTTACTAGCAGAGTTTAGTTGGTGGTAAATGGACTACTGAACTGTGTTTTGTTTGTTGTTGTACGTACATAGTGTCGGCCGCTTTTGTTTACCTTGTAGAAGATTCTTCTTTTTTAGCGAAGACATAAATTTCACCTGTCTTCCAAAGAAAAGAAGAACAAAAAAAAGGACTATATAACCCCGTGAAAAAAGAATATCTACGCAGTCTATAATAAATCAACACACAACAACAACAACAAAACAACAATTCTGTATACGTATATAGTATTTAACTCTCCATTTTCTGCAACAAACATTGTTGAATAATCCAATCGTACCAGGATCACAAATTTAACTCCTCCTGTACATTTGGATTATTTCTTTTTAGATCACAATTTTTTATAAATTCGATTTCTTACAAAATAAAGAAGAAGAGCTACTAGCCATTGAACATAAGAAGAAAAAAGGTATTTCTCTCTTTTTTTCCTCGCGTTGATATGGTGGCCGCCGCTTGCAAACAGGGACGCGGGGGTTTGGTCTGCTGGCGAACGGAACGGTTGGATGGCCGAGTAATGAGAGGGCGGACCGGTCGAGGCTACGCCTCTTGTGGCGCCGTCACGACGACGCTACTACAACACACAAACAACAAGAAAAAGAGAGAACCTGCTTCTTTCTTTCTTTCTTCGCTTGAGATGAGAGAAACACACACAACAAAATAACCATCTCTGCCCTGGCTGCTGGCCGTGTCTCTCTCTGGTAGCAGGTTCCCTTTTTTGTTATCCCAGAACACGGAGAGAGAGAGACTTATGTTATACTACCGCCGCCGCTTCTTTTTTTTTTTCCATATTTTTTTTTACTCTATACTTAAAAAAAAGATGCGCGCTGCGTATAGTAGAGGGAAATAAAGAGAAACGGCGGCGGCGGCGGGCCAGACACACAAACGGGCAAGGTAGCGCGACCACCTCCGTGTTTTTGCCACTGACGTCGACCTCGAGAGTTCAAACTGAAACTTTTAAATCTACTTTGGATTTTTATAAGAAACGATTCGGACCTGACGACCTCGTTAGATGCAAAAAAAATAGTGGCGACCTTTTTTTTTTTTGCAGCGGAAATCATACGACGCCCTTTTATTTTTTTTTGCACGAAATCACGCCGACAGGTAGACCAATCATCATCAACTTTCCATCAAGTGACAAAACAAAAAAATATAAAAAGAGTCCCGGACTCTCGTCACAATCTCATTTTCTTTCTCTGTTTGTTTATTTATTTTGTGTGTGGTCAACATTTCCAAGGATTAGCTGCCATCTACCGTCAAATTCAAACATTTTTCAAAACAAAAAAAAACGAAAAAACAAAACAGAAAAATTCTTTTGACTGAATTCAGCGTAATAACAGTTAACGTCATAAATATATTTAGAAAGTCCCCCCCCCCAAAAAAAAATAAAATAAAGAAGAAAAAAAAGGCCCTTGAAACGTCACGCCATTGTAAGTCGGGCGCAAGTAGTGTTGCGATGGATGGACACGCGTACACAAGTTTTCAAACGTCAAGAAAAATACGGGAAAGGCAGACGGAAGTGGCCGCCAACAAAGCGACCCTGATGAAACAAGTAGAGAAAAGAAAAAAAAACAAGTTTAAAAAAAAATATATAAGAAACATGAAACCTTCATTAAATAATATGAAGACTTTAGTGAAGAAAAAAAAAAAGCGCTAGGGCGCAAGACGGAAGTGGCACTATGATAGTGTACAACGTCATCAAGACCAATTTCTCAATTAATAGATCAACATTGCCCCGCGAAAATTTGAATTTTTTTAAAATACCCCCAAAAATGGATCCAGATTTTTTTTTTTAAATAACTAGCCTAATCATAAAATAAAAGAAATAAAATGAAATGCGTTGAGCGAAACGAATGAATAAACATTTGGTGATAATCGACTGTATAAAACGTGTCTCACACGAGAAAAACAAGTGCAAACGAGAGCTAGAAAGAGAGAGAACCTATTTTCTTCTTTTTATGGTCGTAAGGATATCCGATAGGAAAAAACTACCACACGGTGTATAGTTGTTAATAATATTAATAACAGACCCCCGTCTGCGAGTTGAAAACGTTACAACAACAACAACAAACATCCGGTTTTTACGACCATTGTGTTGTATATGTCTATAATACACACAATTAAATACATTGAAAAATAGTTTTAAAAAATAAAAGAAAAAAAGGAGGATCTTTTCGAGTTTGTTTGTTCTAAATCACTTGTCAAGTGTTTGGGGTAAACTCTAATAATCATCCGAGGAGGCCATAAATACGTCGAGAAGAAGGAACCAGAGTCAGTGGAGCGGTCACAGCGGCACCCACAGATGCCAAGTCAATAATTAGGCGACACATTAAATCATCCCGAAATAAATAAATTCACACACAAAAACCGAGGCCTATATAATATCGCGGAGATGGTAAATAACAAAATGATTCGAATAATAAAGAGGAGGATCGGCGCTAGATGGTGATTTATTGATAACTTGCTGCTGCTGTTAATGATGGGAAAAGTAAGGAAAAAATGTTTTTGCGGTGCTCACATAAGAACAGACAAGAAAAGGAAAACGACAGGTATTTTTTTTTTTTTGCGCGCGTCGATTGATAAATACAGTAGCTGACTGGCTCGTTGCTTCCATTCAACTGAAGACTTTTAAAAAGAAGAAAAAAAACGACGTTGCTGTGTGTGTGTGTGTGTGATGATGATGGATGGACGAATTTGAGTCAAACGACGTCCCGCTAATATTGGGCTACACAACGTATACATACTACTATAAACTGTATAGTATATATGTGAGCGTTTATTAACTGTGAAACGGCGTCGGCAATTTTCGATTGCGTCAGACAACAACCGCATACGTCTATTATCTCTTCTTCTTCTTCTTCTTCTAGAGACCAAGTGGAAAAAAGGAATAGCTGATTATTGCGGTGTACAGAAGTCGAGACAGTTTGTGTTTCCAACCATCAGACACTACGGCTAGGACAAACGAGACATCAGACTAGGCCTCAATTTTCAATTGAAACTAATTCGAGTCTTTCAACTTTTAAAAACAAAAATAAAATCATTAGCTATCCCAATTTTTCCATTTCGAAATGTTGATGATGATATTTAGTGTATATTCAACATCGATTTCCATCGATAGGGACACAAACAACCCCCTTAAAAACACGCCAAAATGATATTATTTAGTCTCTCTCTCTCTTTCTCTTGTGTTTTTTTTAAATATCCCCAGAAATGAACTTGAAAAATTTTTTTTTCAAAAATAAGATCATCATCATCATCATCATTGTTGCTGCTGCTGCGGGGCAAATAAGCGGCACAAGAAGACGACAAGCGACGACGCGACGCGTCAGTCTGGCGCCAAATGGGGCGTCTCTTTTTCATATATTCCCCCCATTCTGTTACTCTTCTTCTTATAAGGGGACCCCCCCCCCCATCTCCATACACACATATCGACGGTGTATTAAGCTCCTCCCCCCTCGTATTCCCCGACTCTATATCCCGATGTGTTCCATCTCTGCCTAGCCTACAAGAGTCCGGCGCATCGCAGGATCATTAAGCGGAGCCGCCACCTATACTCAGTAGCTCCGGCAAGTAATTACAGAGTACCGCACCTGAATTTTTCTCCTTTCCTCTCTATACACCGACTGTGTTATGCCCTTTCCAGTCGGCGGGGAAAATGATGGCGACAACATAGGAAATATCAGACAAATTTTATCAAAAAAAAAAATTTAAATATTAGTTCAATTTTTTGAGGGGTGAAATTGTGTAAATCAATTTTTTGAAAAAAGAAATTCAAAATTTATTTGTTTGTTTTCATGATGAACGTGTGGAGAAAGAAAGTCTCGGTCAGTCGTTGCGCAAGTCACCGCCCATCTCTCCCACTTTTTTCTACATTTACATTATTCCCCCCCCGAAAAAACTTTTGCGGGAACATTTTTTTCACGCACAGTCAAAAAAAGAGAGATCTCTCTCTCTTTTGAATTTTCATTGGACAAGCCAAGAGAGGAACTCTCTCTCCTATCCATGTCCTTTCACCTTTGACTGCCAGAAGGTGCATATAATCATCATCATCATATTCAAATCATCTGACTGACTGACGACAGAAGAAACAAAAATCGACTCTAGACACGCACAAACACCACGAAAATTTATATTAAGAAATCGATATCTTGTCTACCTCAAGTTACCTAGGCGACCAATCACCAACACTTTTTGGGTGATGATGAAGACACCACACCTGGCCCGATGTCAAAATCAACGAAAATTCCACACATTTCATCATCTGTCACCAATCACAAAAAAATAAAGTTGATCTCCATCCAAAATGAGATAATTCACAGCCCAGCCCAGTCCAGGATCCGTGTTAATTGTATGCGATGCCAGTTATGTAAAACTAGACATTCCCCCCCCCCAACTCTTATGAGTGAAATTATCATTTTCATTTTTAATACGTAAATATGTCAAAAAAAAAACTCCCCGTCACGCACCACCACCCACTTCAAGATAAGTCCTCTCCGGTCCACACATATTACACAATTTACTGTATACATCTGATAATCAGTTTCTTTGAGAAAAGAAAACAGATAGGCAAGTTGGAGGCGGGAAATAGTTTATCATTTCGAAGAGTGTCTTTCACATCTATTGGACGATGATTGGCTCCCTGAACCGAACCGTCAAACTTTTAAACTTTTTAAAAAGAGAGATAAAAACCGGAAGGAGGGAAATCGTTATTATAACGCGTGCCAGAAGATGATGCCACCACATGTGATGTTATTTCTATACCCAAAGTTCTTTCAGTAGCCAAACTCGAAATGTGTCGTCCAGTTGATATAAGAAAAAAAGGCCGCGCGACAAGACAGTCGAATAATCATTGGGAAATGATAAGAAAAAGAGACGGAGCAGTCGACTAATTGGCTTCAACGAGCATTTTAGGAACATTTGACAATTTTCTTACGACTGACTTCCCCAGCGCCTCCCTGGTTGATATTTATAGGTGCAGTTAAAATGTGTACTTTGAAAATATATATATATCTAGAAGAAGAAGAATTTTTTTAAGAACTCTGTCGGATCATTTCTCAACTCATTGACAGGTCCCCAGAGGATTCGCTGGGTGACAACAATGATCGAGCTGTGCCAGCAGAGATCCCGATCCTTGCAAGAAGAAAATGGAACACGAGCCCCTCAGCATCATCATCGTCCGTATAAGAGGCCAATTATAACATTTTTAAAATTTTTTCTCAACGAGTTTGGCTGGGTGATATATTTTGGCGACTGTTTCCAATCAACCAGCACATGCAAACAAAAAATAGAAATTTAACTAAATCTCTTTTGTTTGTTTTTTTTTTCAAAAGCTATTACTATATCCAGTGAGTGTCTATTGGGTGTAATCATAGAGTTAAGAGAGAGAGAGACAGTGGCAAAGCATCACGATGCAATAGGACCCCGTTATTCTACCCCCCACCAGCAGCAGATACCCCTTGGAAAAAACGACAAACGCTAACGAGTTTTGTCTGCCTCTTTTTTTTTGAAGAAGTCACGGACTTTAACGATGACGAGACCCAAGTTTCATCTTTCTTTCTTTCTTTAAAAAGAAGAATCTTATTTTTCAGTGAGGGGTTATTAAGTTGACTTGTAGCCAACCAAATCAAAACAGCTGTTTTCACGCACCATTGACCGCAGATGAGAGAAACAACTCGTGTTGTCATAGCAACGCAAAAAAAAAACACCAAATATGGAGAAATATTTATATCGGAAAATGATGAGACATTGAATCTCATGTGGCCATAATAATAGAAAGGGGGGGAATTTGGGACACACATTCACTAAAACAAGGGAATTCCCCATTCGTTCAACTATTTTAGAATGAAAAAATTGTCTTATTTCAAAGATAATGGGACTTGCCAATTCGCGACAAAAACCACGTGATGGTAATCATTGCCCAAAAATTGACCTACAAACTACTGGCAATGAAATAATTCGATTACAACAACACATTTATGTCCGTCTCGAAACGTAATACATACAACTCTCTAAACAACTCAAACTAACCGAAACTCGGGTTTGTTGATGATCATTTTTAAAGATAGATTAAAATTTGGTTGCAAAATCGCCGGACTAAATGGAAACGTAATTTTACCAACGATCTGGAAATAATAATTATTATAAAATCAAATAAAATTCAATTTCGGGGGTTTTTGAATGCCAGTCTGGTAACTACATGGCAACTGCCGGGCCACCGCTTCCGAACAACAGAGAAAATGACATTCCGTTCAAACACCAGTAGCTATTTGGCTTGAATTATTTTTTATTTTAAATTTAAAAAAATCGTCAAAAAGGCGCCTGAAAAAAGATGACTGCTAGTGTCTTCTAGGTCATTCATCATAAGAGAAAGCAAAAATATATGAACCAACAACAAAATTTTAAAAAAGAAAGAAAAAATATTTCCTAGTCATGTGTGTGCTGGCGCTGCTCTGTCGCACTTTGAGCTATTCACCTTCGGGAAACGTCACCTCGGCAGTAGCAGCAGAGCGCCGTGTGTGTGTGTGTGTCCCGTGCAACAATTATCTTATAATTAGTGCGCTCGTTCGTCTCTGTCTCAACTTTCTTTTTTTTTTTTTTTTTGTCCCGTTTGTTTCTTCTTCTTACATTCTTACCCTGCCGTCATTTGAAAACAAACAAAAAATGTATGAATAGATCTGGCAATGGAGCACATCGAGCAAGTAAATAGTAAAATTCGTATATCTTTTCATTTGAATTCAACATGCCATTTTTTCCAAGAAATTCTGGACGACACGAGAATTTCGAACAAAAAACAAACACAAAATGTTTTTCGCCTTGTGTTGGTTGTCGACGCAGAGCAGATTCAGGTTGTTTATTCTTGGCCGTGGATATCTGTCAACGTGATCGTTTTCTAAACTCCTAAAGTTTCATCGTTTTTCTTTCAAATATGTTGAGGCAAAAAGCTGGTCCTTCAAGTGCGATAGCTTCAACCCACTGGGACTCTTCTTCCACAAGTTGAAAACTGCTGCAACATCATGCTAATGAGCCCTACAACAACTTAATGACCTCTCACGAAACCGCGCCCGTTTTCACAATGACACTCCAACCCATTTTACCCATTTTCAGTCCTTGTCGATAAACCAAAACATTAAGACCCCCCCCCCCCCTCCCAAAAAAAAAAAGAGAGAGTCTTGGTTACACATAAAACCCTAATGATTCTTTACGTCCTTTTTCTTAACTCAAAAAAGACACACACAAGGGGAAACACACTACTTCCGGAGAAGACTCTAAATGACGCAATGGCGCCTGCTATGACATCCGACCAAGTGAAAACCAACACTCTATCCTGTTTTAATTTAAGAGAAATTTATATTAAGAAAAAAACTGATAAACGCACAATCATTAAGACAATCCAATTGAAAAACACAAAAAGACAAGAAATGTTTTGGCAAAGTCGAAAGAAAAATGCTGCCCTTCAACACAAGAGAGAAAGATGTTGAGCTATAATTAGGATAAATGAGTTTTTAACTCGTCAAGGGAGGTCGGTTTTAGAGAGTCAGGTGACTTTCTCCCCAGCTCTAACCCCTTTTTAAAGAAAAGAAAGATCTTCTTCCGGGCAAGAGGTCAAAAGGTTACGTATGTTTTTCACTATCGTCCTTCTAGTATCCCCTTTTTGATATTTTCAGCGCGAAAAACAAAAAGAATTTTGGCTCGAGCGCAAAACATTTCAAACAATCGAATTATCATCAATGGGATACAGATGACTGGCGATTCTATTCTAATATATATAACTCCTATAAGAGCGCACACGTATAGACGTTAGAGGACGTGTTATAATTGGGCTGACGATGGAGAGCAGTAGATAACTTTGGCGCTCGGGTAGAAAACCAAACGACACTCCCACTGATATGAATGTATAACACCCGAACGGCCCTTGAAAGAAGAAATGTGTTTTGTGTAGCGACGTCGTCGACGCAATCCTAAAAATAAAACAAACTTTACACACAGCAGAGAGAGAAAGAAAAGTTATGCTGTGAGGGGGGAGAGAGAAAAAGGGCTGGACTTGTCGTGAACGTTACGACTATAGGAGAAAAGCGTCCCGTTGCCAATCAGCGACCAGTGACCGAGGGTTGGAGAGAGGGTGGTGGACACATTCCGGAGCATAGGGTGTACACACATAAGCGGATAATGTCAACGACAAGTGTCACTTTTCTCCAGTCGTGTGTGTTATATACTACGTCGGTATAACCCCACAGTCAACGGAAGGAAAGTGGATCAGAGTGAAACTGAAAGTTCAACTGGAAGGACCTAACGTCCAAAGGACAAAAAAAATTAGTGCCGGAAGGAAAAAAAATGGACGGAAGATTTCAACAACATCAATCAGATTCTTTTTCTATCGCTAATTTATTATCGATGCAGCCTAAACATAATCATCATCATCCGCACAGAGTTATTCATCCGGATCCGCTTTCCCATCTACGTAAATTGACCATCCTTCCGGATGCGGCAGAAACCAATGCTCTATTGGCTATTCACCATCAACAACAACAACATTATCATCATCATCATCCACCTGCCCCGCCGTACTTTTGCAACAATCCAGCCATCCCATCCACTTCCGGTCATCCATCGATGATGACTCCTCCTGGAGCAACAGCCTCACAACCGGAAGCATTCAAAGTAGAAGAATCGATGATGATAGTCATCTGAAGTTCATCATCAAACGATAGAAACCGCAAATCCATCAAATGAATCTTTACAAAACGATCCAGCATCCATAGATTCGGCAGATTCCGGTAAGAGAAAATTCATCATCATTACATAGATTTAGTAAATAACGTAACACATTTTTTTTTTGGGGGGGGGGGAGGGATTGCGGTGTGAGAATAAGAGAAACCACTAATAACTGCATTAGTTTCACTTCATCATCCGCATAAAATTTCTCTCAAAAAAACAAACACACACACTGAGGGGGGGGGGGAGTGTGGTTATAGCGGTGGGAAATGTTGTTGTTGTTGTACAACAACGACACTTTAGATATCGCGTTGCAGCAGGGGAGCTCTCTCAAATGAGAGCGCTGATAAATGTGACAAGAATAAGCGGTTTGGCTCAGCATATAAGCAAGCAGTTATATATATTTCTCTCTGTTAACGTAATCATCGACGCGTTACACACACACACACACACACTAGGCGCTGTGTTTAATGATAGCAGCCGTGTCGGGAGTCGTTCAAATCAATCATCGAAACTAACCATCTTTTGTTTTCTTTCAATAACATTTAACCATTTAAAATAAGAGAGAAGGAAAATAGTAAACGTTTCTTTCTCACGTAAATCACAAAGACACGGTGACTTTTGTAAAAAAAAAAAACGTTTACACCGACGAGACTTTCGGTCTATTTTGCAGTGTAATAATATAAACTAATGGGGTCATTTATTTTAACAACCAAACCGGGGGACGCTCGCGGTCATCGGTCGTGTCACGGAACGATAAAAAAAGAGACGAGACACAACCAAACATCAAAGTAGTTATTCGCGTTACAACCAAAAAAACTACTACTACCACACACCCTGGTGGCAGTGGCAGCACACGTCGTTTACCTTTGACACCTTCCGGTTTTAACCCCACCCCTCTCCTAGTAGGGTGGAAAGATGATCTATAACTTTTCTAGTGGGGGTGCTTCGATTTTTATTGTGTTTATACACTTATAAATAAAAAAGAGTTTGGATGTGACCAGGGGACGGATTGGCGCGTGATTGTGGGAGCGTGCCGTCGATTTGTGGAGTCTCCCCCCCTTTTAACCAAGTGCCACTTGATAGTTGTTTTGAAGGGCTGCACACGAGGCCTATTTTCAGATCACAATACCTTTTAAAAACTTTATTATAGTCTCCAGTACATACGTTTATGTTGTTTGTTTTTTTTTTCAAATATTTAGACTCGACCTTTATGGCGACATGGATAACACACCCATTTCAGCAAGGGGGTGATATTTGAGGGGGAAAAAAAGTGAAATTTTTACTAATAAATGGAGTTTCGTGAGCAATAACGCTATACATAAAAAGTCACGTTACGACCGAAAAAAGATATTTGTAATAAAAGGAAACATTAAAAAAGAAACAGAGCTACCAGAGGGAGGGATTGGCTCTGTAATCTATCGATGTTTTACACGTGTAAAGAAAAAAAAATAAGAATTTCGTGCTTAAACTGATTATTTCTAATAAAAAATTTACATTTTGAGATTTTTTTTTATTACAAACAATAAATCTCGATGAAACGACGTGGATAAAATGACAAGATAATGGGACTTACCAGTTGGCGCCCAAAAACCGCGTGATGGCGATGTAATTCCATCCAATCCATCGACGAAAAAATGTTCACAGCTACTACAATTCAATCATCATTGCCATTAAAAAATTCACCTACGAAACACTGGCAATGAATTGGTTGCATTGGGAAAACCAACAATTTGAAGTCGAGAAATTGGGATTTCTTGGAATCACTCATGACCGCCATTTTTCCAGCCAGCAGCACGCGATGTCGTTTATGAATCACGAATACAATTTTGTCACTTTTCGTTGATTAAATGAGTCACTTTTTCACTTCTCGTGTTAGTCAAGTGAAAAATCTATTATCGAAAGAATTAAAAACTTTCGAGAACACAGGGACCACTAGAACGACCGATACGGTTCGATGTCACACGTTTAATGAATTCCTACATTTTTAGGCGCGAAATTGTTCATTTGTTTTTGTTTTTTAATTATTACTCTTTTCCGGTTAAAATCGATTTATAGTTAGAATTATTATATTAATCGGTATGGAACTTTTGGAATGACTCAATTATTTAAAAATGTGTCCCTAAAATGAATGAATTAACTTAATTATTTTATTTAATATCAGATGATGGTCAGACTGGCAGTAGCGGAGAAGAAAGAAAGAAAAGACCTCGCACGGCATTTTCAGCTGTACAAATCAAGGTAATATTTCTGTTTAAATAATATTGGTAATTTTTATTAAATTTATTTGATTATTATTTAATAGGCTTTAGAATCGGAATTTGAACGAAACAAATATCTGTCCGTCTCGAAACGAATGCAACTCTCTAAACAACTTAAACTAACCGAAACTCAGGTTAGTTATTGTTGCTCTCTCTTGTTGCATTTTTCATCATTTTAAATATGTTATTTTAAAATAAATAGATTAAAATTTGGTTCCAAAATCGCCGGACCAAATGGAAACGCAAATACACCAACGATCTGGAAATGTTGGCACAACAATATTACTCATCTCTGGGTATTTTAGCCCCTAGGCCTTTATTTATTGGCGATCGTCTCTGGTTAGTTAATTAATTATAATCATCGTAATTATGTTATTGATGATAATAATGAATTCAAATAAATTGAATTCAGGTTTTTGAATCCGTCTGGTAACTACGTGGCAACTGGCGGGCCACCACCACCGCCTCCGAATCTCTACCATCCTCGTCCATCATCAATGATTGATCCGATGATTCACCTCGCCAATATGTCAGGATTGAACCATCCATCGCCGGCCTTTGAGCCACAGTCATTAGGTTCGAATAACGGGTCTGTATCAGGTCCCCAGTACTCGCCCACTTGGACTCCACCCATGCTGCGCGTCGCGCCCCAACAACAACTAGGAAACGACAGCGCTGCTGGTAGCCCAGTGGATCCAATTAGTCTCAGTTTCACTCCCAGTCCCGAAGATCTTCAACCCAAAGATGTTTAGTCTATTTCTATTCAGCACAATTTTTTAGTAATAAAACAATAATACTACGGCCCACAGTTTATCTTTCACTTTATTTGGCTTTGTAAATAAAATGAACAAAAACAGATGTACAGTGTTGAATCTTGTGCAATTATTATTGTTCACAGCTTCTCTACTTTTTGCACAAATTCGAGAACTTCGTCAGGTAAGAAGTTGCGGTTCTTCGTAAGCAGCAAAATGTCCTCCACGATCCATAATCTTGTAGCTGATTAGATTGGTGTACTTGAATTTAGCGAGAGCACCTGGTTGAACGAAAAGTTCTTCGGGAAATACAGATGCTCCTGTCGGTACCACGCAAGCAATGCTAGTAAAATAAAATTGCGATATTAATCAAACTATCGCCTCATGATTATTGGCTATAAGTAATTACTTGTCGAAATTGTATCCGAATTGTCTAGCGCTTAATGTCTCGCTGTACATGCGCATAGATGTTGTGATGGAATTAGTCGTCCAGTAAATCATGACGTTGTTAAGCAGCTCATCCATGGTGAACTTTTCCAGCAAACCGCCATCCTGGAGCTGCTTCCCGCTACTTTTAGTCCAAGTTGAGAATTTTTCCAAAATGTAGGCAGCCAGTCCGATTGGAGAATCACTCAGCGCCATACCTGAAGATTTGAGAATTATATTTAATAAAAACTTAAAAAAAAAAGAAAAGGAATTTATTCAAAATTACCAATTGTATCGGGTTTAGTGGCCTGCAGGTGGAGATAGCCTGTCTCTTGGATGATGGACATGAACCTTGAACTAAGGGGATATGTTAAGTGGACTTTATCAGCTGGCATCATTAGCGAGGGCCAAAGTGAACTGAGCATGAGGCCAATATTGCTTCCAATTGTTGATACTGCTACCATGTTCAGGTGAAGACCCTTAACCCTATAGGATTTTCATGAATAAACAATACTGATAACAGTTGTAATTGATAATACCTGTGAGGATAAAGGGTAGCCATATTCGAACCGATTAGAGAACCCCAGTCTCCACCCTGGATGTAATAGCGATCGTAACCGAGTCTCTTCATCAGACGATCAAAAATCAAACCCATTTCACCGGCTCCTAAACCAGGCTTTCTAGCAGCATCAGAGAATCCATAGCCAGGCAAAGAGGGAACTACAACCTCAAACACGAAGTCGTATTCGTCTGAGCCTTTGGTCAGCAAAGGAATCATTTTGGTGAACTCGATGAACGATCCCGGCCATCCATGAAGAAGTAATAATGGCAACACTTTTTTCGTTTTCATCGCCTCTGTACTGGGCTTAGAGTGGATGAAATGAATGCCTAGTCAATTAAAGAATCATTAAAAATATTAAATGAATCAACAAGTAGGATAAAAAAAAGATAAACAACCTAGTCCACCAATGTTGGTTTTAAAATGAGGAAAGGTATTCAAGAAAGCTTCCTGTTCTCTCCAGTTGTAAGTATTCATCCAGTAATCTCGAACAGTCTTAAGATATTCAGCATTGAATCCATACTGAAATCCAACACCTTCCAAACCAGGTACAATTCGTGTTGCTCTACTCAATCTGTCATGCAAATCAGACAATACCTAAATTTTTTGAATATACAGATTTTAAATTCAAATTTAATACAATCTCAATATTATAGAAAATTATTAGTATACCTCATCAGAAACTTCAATTTTAAATGGTTTGATAGATTCATCTTGTACTTTTGGTGTACCGTCACCCCACCACTGGTCCTTTATTTGAGGGATTGGGGGATTCTTTAAGAATAGCTGTGAAACATACACAGCACTTAATGCACTACCAATTAACAATAACTTGTTAAGGAAACCCATTCTTGGCAACTGACTGGTAGCATGCACCCAGATGCCAAATATGATCTGTTAATATTCAATGTTTGCTTTGCTCCCAAAATAACAAGATAAGCTCCAAGCAAACAACCTTTGACTTCAAGATTATCTTGGAGTACTATTCAATCTCACAATCTGTCTCTGTGCTGCTTTTAGACATCGATTATGTTCTCGAGTGGATAACTGGATAAGATCGAATGAAAAAATGATTGTCTTGGTAATTTTAAATGTGGAATTCCACTTCCATTTCCCACAAATTTGCAAAATGCGGCACGTTTGGCGGCAGGGTTGAATGCGCCAATAAAAAGTTGTCACCGAATGAATCAAATTTAAAAACATTTCAGAATTTATTAGTGGTTGCTTGCTACTGGTGGATCAAAAAATTTTCTATTTTTTTAAAATGAAATATGGGAAAGCAGACGAAATTATCTCCTTAAAATTTGAGAAAATGCGCTGGCGCTAGATCCCTAATAAAAGCATGAATAAAAGTAATTAAAACTCTTTATTTTTTTAATTAAAAAGAAGGGAGTATGCGAAAATTTTTATCGCGCACTAGCCGGTCTTAACATGAGTCGCCGGTCTTAACATAAACCCTTATGTATGGCGGATTCAATATTCCTATTTTCTATTGATTTACGAATTCTACAATACAACCACATTTTAAATAGAGATGCATTAGAAGCAACAAATTTCATGAAAAAGAAATTCTGAATTTTAGGTCAAAGAAACATTGAAAAATGAAAATGAGTCAACTCATTTTTTTTTAATTCTTGGGCGTCTTGGCGGGCTCGTTTGATCAACATTGACGTGACTGAAGCAGACGACATTTTAGTCTTTTAGGGCGATTTTCAACGTGAAGTGCTTTCAATGTTCCGTCGAACCAGCAGCAGTTATTCACCAATAAATTCACTAATAAAGAAAGCATTTCCTATAAAATTAAACATCTGAGCCGATCTAGTAACGGGTAATTATTTTAAGTTAATCTTAAAGTGTAGAATTTTTTTCAAATGAATAATTACCTCTGCAATGCACCAATCATCTTTGCCTGTTTATCTCCTTTGTTTTGTCAAAATTGCTAAGATTTCATAATTGTGATAGTTACAAAAAAGAGTTAAACTTATTTGTTATTAATTTGTGTTACAGTGTTATCCCTCACATGCCGTGAAATGGCTTGCATCAACATTGATGAAGAAAAGCTTATCAATAACTCTGCTTCCTCCCCAGAGACAAATCCAGATTTTCTAGTCATACGTGTTGTTGGTCGGATTGTAATTAGTGTTATCAAGCAATGCTGGGCATTAAGTAGTGCTATGTTTATTACTATCTGTATTTTCTATTGGATATTTGGAGGTATTTCAGCATTTATTCTTCTTTGCTTCTCAGCTGCAGGTAATTTACATAATACTACCCCTGACTAATTAGAGGAAGCTGTACAAGGCTCAAATTTATTTTCTATTTAGGCATAGTTTATCGAGCTGGAGATCAGTTGTTATACTACCCAGAAATCCCTCAAAATTCTAGAATATTTGTCCCTGCTCCAAACACCTTGGACCTACCATTTGAAAATGTTTTTATCAAAAGTTTGGATTCAACTAAACTCCATGCATATTTCATCCCACAACCGCAAACGCAACAGTGCTCCACGATTGTTTTCTTTCATGGAAACGCTGGAAACATCGGACATAGACTGCCAAATGTAAAAGGACTCTTCAAACATCTTCAAGCTAATTTATTCCTGGTAGAGTACAGAGGCTATGGGCTATCTGAAGGGACACCATCAGAATCTGGCCTGTATAGAGATGCTCAAGCTGCTTTGAATTATCTTGCCAACAGGCAGGACATAGATCAAAGAAAAATCATTATTTTTGGAAGATCATTAGGTACGTCAAATATTGATTTGTTTCTTTTAGGCAATTACATAACTTTCTCATATTAATCGTGTCAAACCAGGAGGAGCAGTAGCTATTGATCTTGCATCCCGAACGTGCAATTCAGATAAAATAGCTTGTGTTGTGATAGAAAACTCGTTTACTTCAATTCCTGAAATGGCTATTCAGATCCTGCCCATGGAAAGGCCTGAGATATTTACCCCTTTGGTTTCATAAAAACAAGGTAAGAATTCAAAACTATACTTACCCCTCTTTTGCTGTGGCTGACATTTAATCGCGCACGCCTTTTATTTTCTTGCAGTATCAAAGTAAGAAAAAAGTGACGTCTATTCAATGTCCCATGGTTTTCATATCGGGTCTGTCTGACCAGTTGGTCCCGCCCTCTATGATGGTGGATCTATATACGCACTGCGGTAGCGAACGAAAACTTCTGCTACAAATTCCAAATGGAGATCACAACGGTACCTGGACCAAACCTTTTTATTACAAGCAACTAGAAAAGGCTATTCAAGATGTTTGCAGCGATCGTCTTTTAAATCAGCAACATTTGCAATTGTTACCCGTTAATACGGTGTAGTGGGAAAAGAATATCAATTACTGCAAACCTCCCCGGAACCTCTTCTAGAATTCTAGATAAAGTTGTTGAAAATGTTTCTTAAAAAACGCAAATGTTTTTGTTTCTTGCGCAACCGGTTTTCCTAATACAAATTCTGACGGAAGTTCAATTCAATCCCAAAAATAATGTAATAGGCAATCACTCCAGTTTTATAACGATATTACAGAACATCGTAAAAGTAATCTAAACCTTGACCCAACTCCCAGATGGAAATACCAGTACCTAGTTTAGCTGCAAGGCGGATTCGTTGTTCAATAGAATACAGGGATGGATAGAATACTGTATGACGGCCTTGATTTCTAATCAATAAAGATTCAGTTGATTAAACGTCAAAGGTGATTTTTAAAATGATGAAATCTTACTTGTACTCAAAAAAGTGTTCTTGCGAATTGTCATCCCACTGGAATTTTACCGAAGTATGGTTTTTCAGAATGTCGATGTATTGCGATCCAATGATAGGACCTCCGCCATTTATACTGTAATCGTTACCATAAAAATTCAGTCCAAGCAAAATCTGATTACGATGTTTTGATTCGGGATCTAAAATTTCCACGCATTTTTTCACCCATTTTATTGGGCTGTTTGGTCCTAAATCAACAAAAAGTTTACATTGGAATCCTAAATACTTTATTTTAACTTGTTGTTTTACCAGGGCGTTGTGAGCTAGAATAATCATACGTCATTAGTGAAAAATAGTCGATTAAATCCACCAGTCGAATAAAATCCTCGTGACGGAACATTCCCGGTGCATTCCTACAAAAGATATATAACGTTACATTTCAAAATAAAACAGGAATCAAGTAGTTTAGTATTACCCATGATAAATAGGGGGAGGAATAACAAGAACAAAAATGAACTTGGACTCCCTAAGGTGGTTAGCGAGATGGCCAATGATTTTAATCATTTCGCTAGAGTGCTGGCCACCCAACTGACTCCAAGCTTCCATGACTATACCATCAAAACCATTTTTCTACAAATTTAAAATTAATTAATATTCAATACATTTCGTTTTCTTATCATTTTACTAATACTTTAATGGATTCGGATATGACTCTGCTAAGCTCCCACACTCGATCCTTTTCTTTGAACAAGCGTGCATAGTCCTGGCCTGACCATCTATCAAAGAGAAGGCGTGGAACCACTTGCCAAAGAAATATTTGTTTATTATACTTAATCTATTCGAATGAAACCAAATTATTTCTTACTTTTGACCTTTGACTGGGTGCTCTTGTTTTTTACAGTAGTCATCCAGTTTTTATCAACATCATGCAAACCTTTAAATGTTGGAAAACATTGATTGTAGTGACTAAAAGATTAAAATTGGAAAAAAGAATTATTACCTGTCATTACATAGCCTTTTCCTCCAGGTGTGGGTGTAACTTGCAACCAAACAGGAGAAATCAAATCAAATTTGTTTGCAAATATTTTGGCCACATCATATCCATGGCCATTCCACTGCAGACAATTATTACAATTATCATTATAAGACTTATCTATAAATAATTAATGAATACACTCACAGGTGTGATGTATCCTAGGACAGTTTTGTCTACTCTTCTTTCATTTGTCTTGGTACTGTATGCATTGTAGTCTGAAAGTATCTCTTTGGCTGATGTTTGGACCTTCACCAGTTCTCGCTCAAACACAGTTTCCTCTTGGGGATCCACCTGTGGAACAAAGAATCAATTGTTTCCAGCTATAACTAAAAAACATCTATTGAAACATATTCCAATAAATAAAAGAAAGGGCAATATTACCTTAATTGTGAATGTTGATTTACTCTTGGGTTTCTTGGGATCATTTTTGGATAAAGTACAATCAAAATTTTGTAAATGAACAAAAATGAGTAAAACTATCGCTAGAAGATGTTGGCGAAGCTCCATTTTCTCATGAATAATGAAGAAAACAAAGAAAACCGTGAAACGTCATGGATCTGTAGTTCAAAACAAAACACTTGGTTCCAAATTTTGACAGAAGTAGTCTACCAACGTTGCCAAATAAGTCGATGACGTTTTCATATCGAGTATCGGAAATCGCATTGATCGGAAACTTGCCTGCTTTGATTTATGCATTTAAAAAAAAATCATTTCTATGACAAAACGAACTGAGAAATGATTTGACATTTAAAGTGACGAAACTAGAGGCCAAAATTGCCCAACGGGAAATTAATCTAAAAGAAAAACAAGAAGATTTTACTATGGTGGAATTAATTAAAACAATTTAATTGAAATTGAATTTGTTAGATTTCCTTAATTATTTCCGTATGAATGTAAAAGCGCTCCATTACAAAGATAAAACCGACAATTTTCCAAAAATTTCGCCTCTTGGAACAACAAAGACGGAAATGCGACATATGTTTGGTCCGAAAATAACACAGGTGGAATCCATATCTGCCGGTGCGGAATCGATGGAAAATGATGGAAGATTCTTTTTTTTAAAAGCGGAAGATTTAATCGGAAAACCAAAAAAATGCTTTATAGCGCATGCAAACGCACAAAACCTTTCTCTTTCTTTCACTTGTTACTTTGTCAGCTGTGATCGTCGCGGCCACTAATAGACACTAAAATGGTTCCACTTATTAATAGACCGTCAAAGATAGCAGATTTTAAGATAGATTGGACAACGCACTTAATATTGGGGAAAAAAACAGCTAAACTAGTAATCCACCCTAGCGAATCGGCTGGTCCAGACTGAACAGACAGTTGCTTGAATTTCTTGTGATCACTTTCCCTTTGTGTCTGCGGTTTGATCATCAAACGTGAAGTTCATTTTCTGCATCGACCAGCTGATGCGCTCGTTTTCTTAAATTTCTAGTCCTAAAATTGTCGAAACGTTTTCATCATCGCAAGTCAATGTCATTGTGTTAATAAATGACAAGTCCATTCGTTTAAAGTGGGAACGTCAGAATGATTCGTTGATATATTTCTGTTCCAGTTTGTCGTAAATTTCTCTCTTTTAGAAAGCAGACTGGCCAAAGAGTAATCAGATCATAGTCATCAAACTACTTTGAGTATCTCATAAATTAGTTTTACGCAAGACCCTGCCATCCTTTAATTGCAACACACTCGAATTTAAAACGCAATGTTTTCTTTTAAAAAATGTTTCATTCTTGTATTTTCGTTATGTAATATCACGTGTGTTAATGAAATGAATGTTTAATGTTCTGTATAGTTATTTGTAAAATAATCTCGGGCATTACGAGCTGCTCCGGATTTCATCTAAGATGAAATTATAGACTCCATCAACTTGAAACTAGTTGTACTTGGGCTTGTAAGCTGGTTTAGGGTAGGATGGCTCGGGATAGGCCGGTTTGTAGCTGGGATAAGCGGGCTTGGAGTATGCGGGCTTGTACTCTGGGTACTGGGCTTCACCCTTGTAGGATACATCAGCGACGTATCCGTTTTCATCAGCTTTGTAGTTAACAGTCTGCATGCGGCCATCGGGCAAGAGGACGTAATAGCTACCGGTTTTGGCGTAACCATCGCTGGTCTCTTGATGACCGAAATCGTTGTAAGTATAGTCATCTTTAACAGCGTAAGCAAAGTTGTATGGGATGGGAGCCTATATCAAATCAATCGATTATAATTGTCTTTGTAATTCTTTGGTGAAATAAAGAAGTAATATAAGTTTATATACTCACGTAATCGTAAGAAGGCTTGGGGTAGGATGGCTTTGGATAAGCTGGTGATGGATAAGAAGGCTTGGGATATTGAGCAGTCACGGCAACAACGGCCAAAGCAGCTAAAGCGATGATAACCTGTAATAATTGGGAAAAATTTCTAAGTCTTATCCAATAGATTACTGTGTGTCGATTTTTACCTTCATTTTTCTTTGCTAGAGATGAGTTTACACAACGGTTGCTGAAAACACAACTGGATGATTTCGAGTAGATTCAGGTTCTCTTTATATAGTAGTCGACTTTTACGTTTTTTAAAAGTGGAACTGCTGCTGACAGACCCTGGTTACCTCAAGGTTGTTCTGCATGCCGGGAGATTATTGTGGGAGTTAACAAAGCGAGCCATCTATTCATTTTGGGCGGAGACTTGGTGTATAGTCTAATGGGCCTAAAAGACATGAATGTGGACTTGGCCTAGCTGATTATTGGACAATCAAGGAAAAACCTATACTCCCAGAATTTGAAATGTAATGGTCTTTAAGCTTGCAGAAGCCAGCACATAAACTCTTTTTTTTTTCAGATACACTCTCCATTTTCATTGCTAATGATTGAATATATTCCGCTTGAATGGTCTCCGTTCATTCGTAAACCCACATTAGAGGCATACTGATGTAATAGCTTTTCGATTTCATTTGTTATTATAACCACTTTTATAGTGGTTTATAACGGCCGATAGGTATAGAGAGAGAAATACGATATTAATAACCCAACCGTGATGTCATCTGTACTCGATATTCACTAAAGAGTAAACGCATTGCAAATAAGATAATGCTATTTTCGACTCAATATATTTTCTCTCATATTGGTACGTAAATTGTTTCGTTCTGCTGAAGAGAAAGAAAAAGATGAAATATCAAGCATGACAAAATAGATTTCTCATCCACCGTCTAGGCCGCGTCCCAGTTCTCATCTGCTGTCGTCGTGCACAAACATGTACGCAATATCTCGGACTTTTTATAGACTCTCTATATGCAGAAGCGCAACGACACGAAACATTAGCTCACGAACGAAAGTGACATCGCTGTCTGAAAAATTTAATTTCAAATCAACTCTTAATTAGTATTTAAGGCAATAATGGTTGATGTTTTTTGAAAATTACATTGAGTCTATATCCCACAGATTATGGAGGACCGGTTGATTAGCTATGCGTTTGATCCGAACATTTTCCCGCACACGGCTCTTGTATTTGCAAATATCTACTACACCACGCCTATATACGTTTTCTCTTTTACCCTCAACTCGTGAATGTACTTCATCCGGCTATAAAATGTTTGAGTCAAAAGTTAACTATTTGAAACCATTTTATGAAATTGTAGATGATTACATAGACTATGCCAAAACGGATCTCGAGCAAGGTCGCAATAAAATCCGCATTGTTGGTCGGCTATAATATCATTTTTTTGGTATTATGATCAATAATGAATATGCATTTGACTTGAAAGAAATGTAGTTTAAGAGAAGAGTCAGCCACAAATTATAGTCGATTCCATAGTTCGATAGATTTCACGGTCGGCAGTGATAAATAGGAAGCCGTGTCTAGCATAAATGGATGTGTTGTTGTCCTAGTCGTTATACACATTTTCACACCTTCACGGTCAGTATTACCTTAAAACGTCGTCTCTGCTATACATTAGACGTGACAAACTAATAATAATACAGGATCGAGTGAGTACTACTACTACTATGCAATTATCATCCATCTTTTTATTTTCTAAACATTTCAACGGCGGTTGACTGCAAATTGAAGCGCTTTCTCCTTATTTTCTGCCAAAATACAAACTGTGCATTTGCAGTCCTACTAACACGCAAAAAAAGGTCTTGTTTATACAGAAGAATCTAAAGAGTCCTATAAGCAGATTACGACAATTGGTTCACCTTGGATATTCTATATATAATGTCTTTTCTTAGATATTAACAGTTAAGGGCTCGAGATTTAGAAGAAATTTCGTTTTCTGTTTTTGCGCTCAACAGCGGAACGAAATTCGAGTGCGCACGCAAGAATCCGAATTCAGTCGAACTGTATCGACGAGAAACATTTTATGATGCCGCTGCTGTTACTATATTGTAATAAATGGCTTTTAAATAAAAAGAAAGCTTTAATAGCGCTATCTTCATTGGTCCAAAGAAAGTCGCGAACGCGTTCGAGCAGTGCCAAATTTCTTCGGTTGTTATTTTTCAAATACTTAATCATATTGACTGTTGACGAAATTGTTTTTTACTTTCACTTTTTCTTGGCACGTTTGATACCGTAAACGATTCTCGATTGGATCAAAGTTACATATCGGTTAATAGAGGGTTCGTTTAATTAGATGCAAACAGCAATCAAGTGGTTAGTTATGTTGTCGTTAACTTTTACATTGTAGCTAATAACCACAGTTGATGATTTGCAAAACACGTAATTGGAGTAATAAAAACCAATTCATTTTGCTGTCCTTAATTGCCCAACTCTTTAGTAATAATAATTGCGACAATTATTTTTAACACGCTTAAATGTACAATGATGGAATTAATATTAGCAGCACTTTATTCTCATTTGCGGCTATGGATTTGCACGCAAATGTATATTTGTTGCGCAATATCAACGTGCAGAAGAAGAAACATGAAGGGCCATGACGTAATATAATGTCACTCGATCTCGGTCTAGTTGCTGATGACGGACGTGCATATAATAAATCTTTCCGTCACCGTTTCATTCAAACTCGAATGCACAGCAGAGCAATTCCTTAAATCGTCGCGGTGACTTCGTTATTTTATAGGCTTATACTGTGCTGTTATGGTCTGCCGGCCATAACAGCACATTTCGTAATAATACTCATTTCATCAGAAAGCCACGCAAATCGGTACAGAAATTCCCATTCGATTCGTTTGTTTAACTAATGGGAAAACAAACTCAAATGTTTTGTTTCAACACATTAGAGTCTTTATGCGTCGATGAACTTCTCATCCAATTACGCTGCAACTCAATATTTGTTTTGAAGAATAATGCTGAAATAAGAGAATGAATCAAACAATTTCATTTGAAGATCAAATTCCTTTTATTTCTGAGTTATATAATTTTCATACAAATATGTTTTTGTTTATAAGGCTGATGTAATAAATTCTCTTTGATTTACTTTTCTTAGCTTAGTAAATTTTAATTAGGGATTTATGTATACAAAGAAGAAGACTATGAACGTTTTTTTCACTTTGCTGTTCATTGTTTGTAGCTGGGAGCTGGTTGATAAGCTGGTTGCTAGTAAGCTGGTTGTTGATAAGCTGGTTTGCTGTATTCAGGATATTTAGCTTCACCCTCGTATTTGACATCAGCAACGTATCCGTATTCGTCAGCCTTGTAAGTGACGATCTGAGTGCGGCCATCGGGCAAAGCGACACGGTAAGATCCGGTCACGGCTTTAGTGTCGGCCGTCTCCTGGTGAGCGAAGTTGTTGTAAGTTGGAGCGTCATTGACTGCGTATCCAAAGTTGTACGGCATCAGAGGCTGAATAGTTATGTATATTAATAACATTGAATTGAATTTAGAATTATTAGATCATCGTACTACCTCCTTGTCATAACTGGGAGCTGGATAACCAGTTGGTGGTTTAGGATACGGTAGCTCAGCTGCGAAAGCTGCAACAGCGAAAACAACGACGACGACGACCAACTGAAATTCAAGTGAGAAAAGAAATTATTTCTACGTTCTAACGTTAAGAATTTAAGTCAATATTTTGTTACCTGATGCATTGTTGTTTAGTGGTGGAAGGAGCTGAAGGAACTGATATTTTCGATTGCAATCCGCACCGTCTTATATACTTCCGCGCGCTTAAGGATGAGAGATCGACTTTAGTCCAGACATTTTCGGGCGTTTCTATATGTACATGGTCTGCAAGGACGAATGATTTTGCGGTGGAAAGTTGTCTCCTTTCTAAGCTCCTTCCTCGGTTCTTCGTATTTTTGCTTCCCATTGCGCCAAATTGTCGATAACAGACTGTTATGATGAACGTGTCTAACGTTCTGTCAGTTTACAATAGGATCGTGGGCGCTATACAGATGGCATCATTTCACCTACATACGCGGTACCGTTTCTCTCCTTTTTTTGATTTTGATCTATTCTCATGGTGCAGTCTCGATTTTCCCCTGATTTTTACTATTCACGATAGTTGCTGCGAGTTTAAACGAACGCCCTGCTCGACTAGCAATGAATATTATATGACTAGTCTTATTGTTTATGATAATATGATCTAAGGAGTGGACGAGGATTACTTTTTCCCATCATTTAAGATATTATTGTTAAAATACTAGGAAATACCCAAATCATCCTATTGATTACAGACAGACTGTCTGGCGTATAACAACACAAGTGCTCACTTGGAATCTGTTATTGTTAAATGTAGTCCAAACACCACTTGAATACGTTTTCAGCCAATTCATCGCCAATTCTTCTTTTTTCAGGTTAGGTGACGTTATTGGAGCGCCGCTAACTTATAGCAAAACCGTTGAGAGAAAATTCCAATTTTTATGTGCCTGGCAATGTGAACAAATTCTTTTCCGCAAACAGCATATGCTGTTGGTTGTTTTCAATTTGCAATTTATTTGAAAATGATTTTCACTCTTGTCATTGTCAAACTTTCACCCAGTAGCCTACTTTTTTATCTAGCAATTTTTTTTTTTCCTTTTTTTTATCGCGCTATAATTCCAAAATAAAGGGAAAGCACTTGCCAACTTGTAAATTTACAAATCGTGTAACATTCTTTTCCCATTCAGGAGAAAAGCAAATTATCCGCGACGAAGATTTTAATAATAAGAGACCTTCGCAATACCTATAAATAACTATTAGCTTGTAAAGAAATGTATTACGCAATACAAAATACAGATGCGAAAATATTATGAAATTTTCAATTTGCTAGTTTGTTTTTGGAAATGGAAAAACTCGTAATCACCAAGAACTCTGGCGAGGAAATACAATTCAGCGACAGCCACAACCAAAGCGGAAAAAACACCTAAGAGAGCCCGGATGCCAAAGTCCAGTGGTCCAATCATGTAATTGATTCCGGTAAAGCCGAAAGCAAAGGCAGCAAACAACGAAACGGCAAACGAGAGAACTTCGATCAGCTGTGAGTTGATAAGTTTCACTGTAATAACATTTTAAAAAGAAAGGTTTAGTTTTTAGATAGCTGAACGGCTTTAAATTAAACTTACTTTCGGCGGCAAAAGATTCCTCTTTGCCTTCGGGTGTGCGAGAAACATTTTGAATCATTTTATTGTACTGGCGTTGCTCTTGTTCTTTGCGCAATCTTACAATGCGAGCCTCAAGTTCTGGATTTCTAGGAGGATCTGGTGGCGGTGACGGCAACACAACCTGACAACCCCTGGTTAATTCATGTAGATAAACTTTTGGACTCTCCATCTGTTAAACAAAAAAAGTTTTATTAATTATAAGTTCCTGTAATAACATATCTGCCTGCAAAAGGCGTTTACCTTTCGGATGTAATTCCCGATCCACCGAAGGTCTAAGTTGGTGAGCGAGACTTTTCCTTCAGAATTTCGTAACTCTTTTAGATTTGGGGGATAGTCATCTTTTTCCGGCAGCGATTTGATGAATTCAACGAGTGCTTCAGATGGGTTGATTGTTAGGGCCATTATAGCTGGATTTTTAAGTTTTCTTCTAGCTGTTGATAATGTTTTCTTAACTCCTGCTCTTTTTCTTGCAAATGAGTCTCCAAAGATGCCAACTTTGCTTTATTGGCTTCACTGATAAACTCTCTCCTTTTCTGACGCAACACTTCCTTTTCCAATAGATATTTGTTTTCCTGTGATAAAACAATCATGCTTAAAGTTTTTTAAGAATAAAGAACGAAAATGAACAAAGTACCTCAAGTGGTTTGGGGGAAGATACTGCTTCAATTGATGCAGTAGTTTTCAAAATACTCTCCAAAAGATTTGTGATTGCTTCCTTGGTATTATCACTGACAGCAGTGTTTGACAAGTCATTCAAATCTGTTAGTTTCTCACAATTTTTCAGTAAGTTTCCAATATCTGTAGATTTTTTCTTCTCCTTTACAAAAGAGGAAGTTATTATTGATAAAGTATGTGTTAAAATAATATAAATTACAATTTACTTCAAATTCTCGAATAAAATGTTGAACTTCGCCGTTTAGGAACGGGCGGTGATCAAACAATCTCGTAAATATATCACCGGTATCTAATACAAGTCAATTCTTAATGAAAATAAACAGAACTTTTCCATTAAAATCTTATAAATCAGGCTTCTTACCTTGGCAAACTTTATTAATCAACTTGTCTTTTTCCATATCAACATCACATGACCGTCATGACGGATCGGCATCGGCCCGAAATATCGTCTGCTGGTTAGGCAAAGTAGTGGCGCGCCACCACGAATATCGTAATAGTATTTTTTTTTTAATTGTATATTCTCTTTCATCAGTTCATGGGAAAATGCAGTAAACTTTTATTTCATCATTATCGTCTTGTAATATATAGAGATCAACAAGTAGTTGGCAAGCTACACAAGCGTACAAATCATGTTTTGTTGTCTTCATTTTCAAAACGGGGAATTCATACCGAGCTTGGTTCCAAACTCTAAGCGAGCTCTCTTCTGTAGCCGGACGTTAACCCTGTCAAAAAACAAACAACAATTATGTATAACAAATATCCGGGTGTTGATGAGGTTTAATTGCTTACTTGATCTCATAATGTTTGACCAATTCGTTAAGTCCGATAAGGGGGACGGGCCATACAAAAAGAAGCGAAGCCGGAAGGGGAAAACCGGATATTGAACTAAACGTAGGACACGAATTATCGGTCATCGAATATGCACCAACTGACCAGGTGCCAATTATAAAGAAGCTTATTTGCAACAGGCTCCTATACATTTCGTAATCCGCGAGAAAAACACTATTAGCAAATTCCAGAATAACATTATCATCGAATGACGTAAGCTTACACGACACCGGAACAAGCGATCCACAATCGATTGCTAAACGGATTGACTTGCCAAAAGTGAAATTGGCGATGAACAAATGACAAGGATATAAAAACTATTTAAAAAAGGACGGAAATGGCTTAAGAGATGATGTGATTAAATTAAAAGTGTTATCGTTACCTAGATAAATAACAAAGGCCAAAGCGGTGCTGTGCTGTATAGTGTACAAAAGTGGTCGATGAGCCGGTTCTCCCCAGCCAGACCACAGTCCTTTCACTACAGTTCCATTACGCGATGGATAGACCCACGAACAGTTCGATACAGTTTGACAGTCTGGACCGACGTAAGAGCATAGAGAGAGCAGTGATGCACCATAAAAGATGAGAAGAATGATCATCGACGGGAAAAATTTCAGTCCGTAACTCCACAAAACGAACTTGAAAGTCTATTGAATGCAAATCAAAGATCATTAGATGTCAAGCATTGAAGGGATGAATGACGAAAGAATTTACCCCTTTGTCAACTTTTCGTGAATTCTTCCCAGTAGCAACATTCATGACGCCAGGATCGGTAGGAGCACCAATAAGACTGATGGACAAAAGAGGAATGATGATGCAAGTTAGCCAAAGGATTTGGCCAGCCGTGAAAATGGGTGGAAGGAAGAGAAAAGCTGCTCCCAGCTGGACGGTAGAGAGAGAGGCGATTGAAGCGGCCCATAACTGAAGAACGTTACGAAGACAAAATCCAACGTGACGGGCTTCAAGAACGAGATGGAGCAAAGAAGACAGTTCATCCCGATGGAAGGACAACGCACAGGGAAGTGAATTGAGTCGGCGACTCAACTCGGCGGGAGACACAGTATTTGTCTGCGATAAAGAAGAGAAGACGGGCACTTGCTGGCAAACTTGAGGGTACAACGGCTCTACCGCCAAACTGTAAAAAGAGAAAATGTGATTCAATCACACATTTTATAATAATACATTAATAAAATGAAAATACCTAGCGTCAGCTTGCATGAAAATGGCAGAATTGTACGCAGATGCAGAGGAACCGACAATGCAAACTACTTCACCGTATTCCTGCATAATCTTGATCTATTTGAATAGAGTAAAATGGTTAATAATGAACGCGCTGAATTTTAACAGTCAATTTTACCATTTCTCTTGTAGCGGTAGGAGTAGATTCCGTGAACAAAGACACCAAAAGAGGAACGTTGTCAACATTTTCGATATGCGGTCGGATTTCTTCAATTCCTCTCGGAAGTTTAGCCTGAAAATGAACAATAAATTAAAGTCAAATTCCATCAACAAATTAAATAGCTTTCTCACTCGATTAGTTAGATCAAAAGCTACTGGAGCACTTTGCTCTGTGCTCTCCGTAACGTGACTCTGTGATCTTGACAAGTTTAGATCCCAACAGCTGCCACCGACTCCTGATATAAAAAAAGGAAATTTTATTAATTTGGAATACAATTTTGATGTTAAATTGAACTTCTTTACCCCCAACAACGTTGAGCAAAACACTGGAACTGCTACTGCTGCTGGAACTACTACTGCTGGAACTGCTGCTACTACTTCTACTCCGGCTGCCACTGGGACAGCGTTCCAGAGATGGACTACTGCCGTTACTGGAACAGTTAACCAAATGGTGGCGTTGCGGTGAAGGAGTTTTGACCGATACAGGACTTTTTTGAGAATGAAATAATCTAACAGAGAAATGCCATATCAATTCATTTAAAATACAAGTTCGAAATGTACAGTACCCACCAAAAGTTTGGAAACACGGGGGGTTTTTAGCGCGTTTAACACGGCGTCTTACGGGCTAACGTGTCCCCAGTATTTTTGCGATAACTCTCGTTAGAGTTATCGCATTTTCAATTTTTAAACACCATTCTATTGGCAAAGAAATGAACTATCACCGTGGTTATTTTCAAATCACGGTGACTTATAGTTTAGGCGGAAAACGCCAAGTCTTAAGTTTGGAAACAAAGTCGTTTCCTTCATATGACTCCATGCTAATGGAGTCATATTTAAAAAATCACAATAAATTCAAAAACAACGATATCGCATTGAAACTTGCACAGTTTATAGGTGGCATTGTCTTCTACATACATGCCAAGTTTCAAAGAAAAATAATCATATGCAAAATAGTTATGATTTTTTTTCTAACAGCTCAAAAATTTTCGTTGGACTGATGGGGGAGATTTCGGCCCCAGGGAAGAATGGAAGGGAGAGAAAAGAAAGAAAAAAAAGGGGGAGATGAAGGTTCGAATGGGTTTAAGCTCCCCTTCCCTTTAGCTTCTTCCTTCCATTCTTCCCTGGGGCCGAAATCTCCCCCATCAGTCCAGCGAAAATTTTTTGACTTGTTAGAAAAAAAAGTCATAATTTCTTTGCAAATTAAGATTTTTTTTTGAAACTTTGCTAGTATGTAGAAGACAATGTCATCTATCAGCTATGCAAGTTTCAAGGCGAAATCATGATTAGCTAATTTATTATGATTTTTTGAATACGGCCCGAATAGCAAGGCGCCATATGACGGAAACAACTCTGTTTCCAAACTTTAGACTTGGCGTTTTCCGCCTAAACTATAAATCACCGTGATTTGAAAATAACCACGGTGATAGTTCATTATTTTGCGATGAGAATGGTGTTTTAAAAATTAATATGCGATAACTCTAACGAGAGTTATCGCGAAAAAACTAGGGACACGTTAGCCCGTAAGACGCCGTGTTAAACGCGCTAAAAACCCCCCGTGTTTCCAAACTTTTGGTGGGTACTGTATTAACCTTTTACCTATCTCTATCTTCGTCTTTGAGTAAATCAGTGTCCGAAGTTTCCGAACGGGAATCATCGTCCGTCAGGCTGTGGAGGAATATTTCATCTTCAAACTTGACTTGCGTCATTTCCATGTTGATGGCACTAGGAGCTGAAATGCTTAGGCAATGAGGGTTCTTAGCAGACACATTCAGCGCAATAAACTCGTCCCTGTTTAACAAGCTCATTGAAGATTTGTTGTTTCGCCGTTTATTAATTTCTTCATTTCCTCCTTCTTCTTTGGTTTCCATGTCTTTTTCACTAAGCAAACTGATGTGACAATTCCAACCGCTTTCCAAACCCATTTTCTCGGAAAAGACTCGCGATCGCAATTCGTTCTCTTTGCTGAAATGAACGAAACGCACCGACGACTTGTCCAGCTGTTCAATTAATTGCACCTACAGCAATTCAATCGAAATTGAAGGTGATGAAATAACAACTAAAAAAAAGTTATAGTACCATATCAGTCCTCGCTTGATATTGCATGGTGACCATGCCGACGAAAGTCTGATTGCACTGCAGTTGAAATACACCTTCAGGAGAATCTGGATGAGGTTCATTTGGCGATTGAGGCATCAAAGAATCGTTGGATCTCGAATAGTAGCCGGCAGTTGTTGTTCCGCAATAAAGGTTGCCGTCTGATTGGATGCGCGAAAGCGATTCAGTACCTTCCGGTGTTGGACTACGCTGAGGCTGGTAGAGGTGAGAACTATCGGTAGGCAACTCCAAATAGACTCCGGAAGCGTGAAACAGTGACTCGGCTCCTCCGCACACGGTTGTTTCACGGTAGCGAGTATCGACCGGACGATAAGAGAATGCTGTACAATAAGCCGTCAAACTACTGCGATTGTAGAAATCCAGGATCCTCTTCCTGTACAACGACCAAAGTTTCATTTTTTAAGTTTAAATTTTTTACAGAATTATTATATCGTTAGTACCTATCAGCCAATGTCAGTGGGCAGAGGTCAACGCCATTCCAGTAGTCGACACAGGCATCCAATAGAATTTCACCCGTACCTTGTGACAGCAATTGAAAACGGCCAGTGTTGGATTCTTGAACGCACACGCCGACCATATTCGGAAAAGGGAACTTGAGTTTTGGGAGTGACAAACTGCGAGCCAGTCTGTCCTTTCGGCTGGAAGGATCCGCTTGCTAAATAAAAAGATCCGTAATAAAAATGTAGAAAATTTAGCTTTCAACTGATGAGATTGTAAAGAAACTCACATGTCGAAAGATGAAAAGTTGATCTTTTAAAGAAAAAAATACTGCGGGCGGTATTTTGGAAACCGATTTGTTTGGCCAATTCACACAAACAACTGTAACATGTAAGGATTTAATGTCACAACAGAAATCTTATCAAATAAAATGGAAAGCATAAAAAAAAAAAATTTAGCGAACGACAAACGACATGCACAAAAAAAACAGATAAAAAGCAAACATAACAAAAAAAAACCAACCCATGTGTTAAGAGGTTATTCATCACAGTGGAACGCGAACTGTCGCACATGCTCAGGTGAGCTCGTACTTCATCCCATTCTCTACAGATAGAAAAAAAAATCCAAGCTTCCGATGTAGTTGAACTATGTTTAAAAAAATAATAAAAGTAGGACTAAATATGAACATCTAATAATTGATATTATTATCCCGTTCCTGGGCAATAATAAAATTAAAAGTACCAGATCCTATAACCTTTCTAAAACAAAACAAATGCAAACATGCAGAAGCATTTCTCACTCCATGATGCAATTGCGAATCAAAGTTCAAAAGATCTAACTGCCATACCGTCGATTTGTAACCGGGACTGTGTCCTCGTGAAATTTGCTGAGGCAAGCGAGGTGGGAACAGAATTGGGCGTATCTTTCCTGTGTCATAGGATTACAAGTGTTCAACAGGATGGCCAGACCGAGAGGTTTCAACGAACCCATGTACTGTTGCCAAGCGGGATCGTCAAACTGGAGACGGAAAGGTGTGGTGCAATCGTGACTCAAGTCCAGGACTTCTGCTCTAGTCTCGTAGCTGTGTCGAACATCTACATTTAATTCTAGATAAGATTGAAGACATTCTGGAAAAAAACTAAGGATGGATAGTATGAGTAACAAAACTAATTACGATCCGCATAATTGCGCTTGTTCGAACGCTTCCGCGTCTTTTTAGCGCTATCTTTGCTCTTTTTTAAAATGGCGCCCACAGCTGTGCCGCTAGGCTTGAGTGTGACAGTTTCTTCTTTGAAATCAGTTTGTTGATGTCCCCATGAACCGTTTCGCAGAAAAAAGACTTTTTCCGCCGTGGGATTTGGCCAAGACAAAATCCCTTTCTTGTCCACACAACAAAGTGCCTTTTTCATTGAATCAGACGAATTACAATTTAGTTTCTATCCACACATTTTATATTATTAATTACCGTCACAGAAGATAGTGTTTGGAAGATGTTTCCAGTGCGGAAGGGCGACTTGCCCCTACCTGCTAATGTATCAAGGAAATAAGGTTTCATCTCTTTACATTTGACCCAGAAGGAAGAATGAGTTGGTGCCGTGACTTCTGCATCTTCGAAAGGATCATTGCTAACCTTTATAGCGAAATAAAGGCAAAACAATTCCCTTTTGTAAATTAAAGAATCCTCAACTTGTTTAATCAAATCACTTTGTAATGACGTGCTGTGTAGAAAAGAGCGAGGATAAGGGCAACTCCATAGACATTGATCAAGAGCCAGGCGACGGGTAAAATGATTGGAAGAAGAGGAAGCACAACTAGACAGGGTTGAACTAGAAACATGTCCGTCCAATGACCGGTACTAAGATGATCTGAAAAGTAAAAGTAGCGTCCGGCATTGAAGACCAGTAAAAGGACCTACCCAGCAAAGAAGTTACTCGTTAGCTAAGAGAATAATGAAACACTTGCGTGTGGAATGAACTCACCAGAAATATAGGGGCAATAAATTGTTCCAGACAGACGGCAAAACATAGAAACTTTTCTTTGTGAAGAACACCGGTGGGTCGATTCAAAGCCTCTTTCAGAGAAATCTGAATCGAATGAACATAAGGAGTTTCCTCCAGTACACAATAAGTGCATGGTAGAGGTCGGCGCAATAGTGGCGTGTTAAACGGTCCTGATTTGTCCGAGTCTGTCAGCGGCGCATAAATTTCGTCGGCTTCCAACACAAAGTTAAATTCTTCATTATCTGGAAGCTGTTAGAAAATATCTTCAATTACAAAAAAATGCTTGGAATTTAGCTTGCATAAATAATACCTTAACACTTCTACAGCGTGCAGGAGCAGGCTGACCCGGTCGAAGAACTATTAGATCTCCTTTTACCAGAAGAGCCCAGGGTAAGTTGACGACAGTTCCATCCCTTATGGTTGGTTGCAGGGTTATGCTTGGTGATTGTGGGCTATGAATGTGGGGGTAATTTTCTGGACTCCATTCGCATTTATGTTTCCATTCATTTAAAAAATTCCGTAGCCACTCGGTCCGTGTACGCATTTCAGTTACGCGCAAACGTGTATCCCAGCAAGCAAATGAAAAATTGAAGACAGCCAGAAACAAAAGCAAGATGGCTTCCCACAGCAAGGATTGTGATCTGATATTGAATTGATAGTAATTCACAAAATATTTGACCAGCAATTATTCTGAAAGTATTATACTGTTGATAATCGTGAACTCCATAGGCAACCAACATGGTGATCACTTCTGCACTGAGGACTGCTAATGATATCCAGTTGAATGTGCATAATGGCTCTCTGATTTGGAGGGATGTTTTCATTAAACGGAAGAGCATATTGCAGACAACAAACCTGGGAAATTAACCAATAAAAATTATTTATTCTTTGTTTGAAAATTGAAAAACAAGCTACTTGTTCTGCTGGACATCTCGGAGTTTATCCTGCTCTATAACATCATGCATTTCCTCCAACAATATCTGAAGGGCCTCTGATGTGCTAAGCCCTCTCCTTTCCATTCTCCTATATGAAATGCGCTGGAAGTATGCAAACAACAAAATATTGAAACTAAAATATGATGAATAATATTTCAATCAGTCAAACCTGTTTGCTTTCGAAATATCAATCCAAACCAAATTTTGACTAAAAGGGCAGTATCCTCCAAGTTTCTGAAGGATGTATACCCAGATGAACATCATAAACTAATAGTAATATGAATAAATACAGGAACGTCTGACCCCTTGAGCAATCACGTCGGACTTTGGGACGAACATTATGATGGCTAAGACCTTGTAAACTTTCTATACGATTTACATGCACACAAAATAACTTGGACCGTGATTGCAAAACACGCAAGAACCGAACGTCCGCGACGTAGCCGATGTTTATGTTGTGATTGTGAATGAAGCAGACGACTAGTTCCAAGCCGTCCAATCCCCCATCTAGCGATCGATAAATCCAAAGTGTTATCAAATTTAGTGGCGAAAATGCCCGTTCAATGCCGGAGTTTCCGATAATGAGGATACGGGTCGAAAAGAAAAAGGTGATGAGTATAATAATAACAAACTTAATTTATCGTCGATTGCGAAAAATTATTACGGAGCGAAGAACCTGCTGCTGTTACCAGTCAGTCAGTCACCTGTAAATCAAGCGCAATGTAAAAATCTGTAAATTGTTTTGCAGTACTACTTTGATTTCAAGTATCCAAATGTATTTATTTTACGTCATATTTTAGTATAAAGCACATTTTCATTTCTTTTTGGTTAACATACCAACATAGCAATGATATTCAAATTTTTTATTTTTTCTCATTTGATCGCGAACCTATCATTCTCTTTTAATTGCACAATCGATAAATGAAATCTTAGAAGAGAAAATGTGTTAAGATAAGAAGCTTTCAAAACGGACGGGAAAACGACCAAGGATGGACTATTCGGCATTTTCACGAAAAAGGATAGTTTATATTTTTAAATTCTCACGCAGTCTACGTTAAGTTCCGTTATAGACATGTTCTCTGCCCAGGGCATTGACCTACACACACACTTTTCTATATTCTCTACTTCTCCACCCAAAATTGTAAAACAACAATAAAATAGTTGCAATTGTTTTGCACTTTTATTAGCTTCATTCATCCGCAGATTTTATTTCACTTTCCTTCGTCTATCCGATACTTTCTTTAATATGACCAAAACAACCAAAGAATCGGGTTTAAAAGTTAGAAACTCAATTCAACTGCTGTGCGTTTCTCCGCGGTTTCAAAAGAAGAAAAATAAAACAAGTTTCACGATGGTTGCTTGGAATTCAGGCTGCCCTACTTTTTTTCATCAAAAGTCCAGTAAGTTGCCAGAGGTGCAGACCTTCGAAAGCATCTTTACATTATTCCCGAAATTTTAAAAATTATACAGCGCAACAATTGTTGGTGCTGCAACCGAATTTCCGATGAAATTCTGACGATATCCGGATAAAATGGTAAGAACTTTGTGGGTTTCTCTCTATTTTAAATCCTTAGCAGTACGTCTTTCCTTATCACGAATGAAGGACGAGAATCTTATCTTATTATATGGCAGGTAATACACGTCAATGTCTAAAGGTTACATAAACTTTTTTTTTCGAGGGATTTTTGATGATTTTCAAAATTTCCTTTTTGAATTTGACCTTATTTAAAATCTAGGAAGTACTTGCCCGCCGGCCTACAGTTCTTCATTTAACCTAAAGCTGACTAACCTTTACTCGTCTAATCGTGATTTTAAAAAATGGCAATTTTTTAAATTTGTACTTTACCTTAATTCACAGAAACCAAACACCTTTTTGTTGAGCATCGCTTTGTTGATGCTAATTATGCCATTAACAAAGACGTTAACAGAAGGTAAGGCATTTGTATTTTGATCTATACAGTGGCTATGAGATACAACTAATGATTTCCTATGTTAAAAAAACCCAATATAGGTGTCCAGTTAATAAGCTTCGATCGGGAGGTCGGTCGATCGAACACGTTTAGCCTCTTGCGACCATTCCAGACACGCAGGTTTAACAAGAAGAAACATCCAATCTATGGAACAAATCAATTCTTGATCATTTTCGACAAAATCCTCGAGTTATCCATGTGCATGGTCATAAGCTCCGTTCTCTAATTGATGATTCTTTTTTTTTCGAGATTGTAATCAATTATTGAACAAACATGCATTCGTGTACAGACAGTATACTTTACGCAACTCCGCTAGCTTTATCTGTTCAAATAAAATGCTATCTATTTGTAAGTTTCCAAATTTATTTATTTTTGTGACCTGTGTGGACTTTGCTAGAGTTCCGGATAAGAAATGGTTACCCAAAAAAAGCCAAAATTATTTTTCTTCTACCATGGGCCCATGGCAGCAGAATATGGTGAAATATTAATATTTGATTGACAGTCTATAAAGACTGCCGCTCGTTTACTTCAATGAGTAATATACTCTAGACGTTGCGGCAGTAGCGCACATCACGTTAAATAAGCATAACGTTCACGTGACTTTTAAAACTGCTGAGAAATGGTCGTCGGCCATTGGTTCCTAAAAAAGGAAATATTTTATAATCTACATATAGGTGTGTTATATAAACGTTTTATGTAAACGAAATAATACCGAAAGAAAGAGATAAATAGAACCGTATTTCATGTTCAGTTCCCAGCCAGTTTGAAATCATTTCAGCAAGTCTCCAAGTGTTGCGCTATATCAGTGAGTCCTATAATAAGGCACGTACAAATTTATAATTTATCTAATTATTTTATTTTATTATGTAGAAGATGATGAAGTTACTGATTGCTTTGACTGCTTTGCTATCCCTCTGCGGAGCTCAGACGACCAATTATCCTTACAGTGCTTATTTGGATTCGGATGGCTATTTCTTGATGAAATGGGATGTTCGGACTCTCCAAGGAGATATTGAGATGCAATTTGTAGTAAATGCCACCGGATGGGTGAGCTTGCTGATTGCCTCCGAAGATGGATCCTACGCTGACGTCATCTTCGGTGGATTTAACGAAGCAACCGGATACGGTTACTATATCGTAATACTCACAATTTATAAAATTTTGAATAAACTGATCAAATTATCCATGATTTATTATTATTCAGGACATGCATAGCAATTTAACTGCCGGACCTTCTCACACAGCGCCAGAAATTGATGAAAGTAACGATTTGATTTTCCAGAGCGCAACATACACTGCACCTTACACTACGTTGACAGTTAAGCGTTCCATCAACACTGCCGATAAGGACGACGTAGCTATTCGTGTAAGTTTTAATATAATAATGATGTTAAATGAGTATCTCAGAATGAAAAAGTTTATGTTTTCATGTAGACCGGACCACTTCTTCTTGGATGGTCTTTCAGCGATAAAGACACTTCCACTGTCGCGCATACAAATGCAGGATTCGCCACATTGGCCATCATTCCTAATTAAACGCATTCATCTTTTCTCTCACCCTTTTCAATCATCAAATTCTTTAACTCTTTTGGGAAACGAATAAACGATGAATGAATAAAATCGGCTAAAAACTATACTAAAGAGAATTTCAGATAGAAATAGCGGTCAGACTAGAAATGTTTTTCTTTCTACCTTTATAAATTACACAAAAATGAATTATTCAGTTAAATAGAAACGGGAGACAAGTGAGAAATATTGTGTCTAAACAAAAGTTGAAGGGAATAAATTTCATTCTTTTCAGAAAGAATTGAAACTACAGGTAAACTATATCACGCTGGATTCTTGGTCAACTAGATAATCATCAGATGTCAACAAATCGTGAGCAAAGACCTCGTGTCCGTTGGTTAGTAACGGGTAAACAATAGGAGCGATCTTAGAACTCCACGATTCCAGAACTTTGGTAAGTCGATGAAGGAACTGTTCAACGTCGACGGGTGTCATGCCAATCGTGGCTGCAGCTGTCAGATACGCAGTAGGATAGTTGTTGTGATGAGATCCCCAGCTGCGGAACTCGTGATCGTTGATAACCTTACGTTCAAGATTTGACACGACCCGCGTACCGGAAACACAACGAAGGAAGAGCTGAGAGCCAAGCTGTGTCAGTATCTTTGGATCTTGCATGGGCGGCAATGAGATTCCTAAGGAAAATGAATAACATTCCATCATGAATCGAAGAAAGGATTTCTTTTTCAGTTATCCATACCAAGAGATATTGAATTTCCAGGAGTTTCCAGAATACGCTGTCCGAATTGAGCTGCCACCTTGACAAGACCATCTCTGAGTGATTGAAATAGTTGTTTTCTCTCTTTTACTAACGATATATATTCTTTTGATCCTAGAGAGAGCAGTGTTATAAACAAATCTATAACTGGGCTAGAAGAAGCACGCCCTGAAAATAAAAATCAAATAAATTTTTAGTTTTTATTGGACAATTAAAATACCATTGGTCATTAATAATATACCTGGATAAGACTGACTAACTTTGCTGATGAACAATTTATCAAAACCGGCGATGATAGTACCGCCAACTGGCACCATAAAATTCTTATCTGTGCTCTGAACAAACGCATCCACACGACCTTTCCTAGTTAAAGGAAAATATTCAAAGATAAATTTTAAATGAACACAAAAGTTAAATTAATAATATAAACATACTTGCTAGCTTGCTGTATCACATGCATACACTTGCTACTCTGAACTCCATATGCATTATTGATTACGTGAGCGATGTTGTGGCTTTTACATATAACGGCTACAGATTCGACGTCATCACAAGCTCTTGGGGCAAAACAGCTGGTTGTGGTCATCACGCAAGCAATCAACTCGGGATCTGTCTGTTTGACGATTGCTTCAATTTTGCCCGTATCCGTTACCAACTCGTCCCCATTCAAAATAGGTTGGACAATTATTGGCTCAAAACCAGCTGTGATGATTGATTTGAAGCAGGATTTCTGGTCAATTCGAGACCAAATGATGTATTTAGCTTTTGGCTTCTGTTGACGTAGAGTGAGGAATATCAGTGTTAAACTCATGCCTGTTGCTAAAGGGGCCACAAAACAAGCTTGGAGTCCAGGAACTCCAAGTGTTCTCAATGCATCCTTTGCCAGATCATTTGTTAATTGATACATGACGCTAGAACCAGCAGCCTTGGGCTGCACTTCAGTCAGGTCTCCTGAACGACCAAGTCCATGGCCTAAATGGAAATTTCTTCTAGCCACAAGAGAAGAGGCTATTCTTGCCTCTCTTTCACCAACTCCACGATTCTTGAGGAAATTGTTGCTATCTAAGGAGGCTAATTCTTCTAAGTGCAGCTCAATACTTCTATCACTCCATCCTTCCTCTGGCCATTTCCTCTAAATAATTTAATGAATAAATTTTTTTCATTCAAACACTAATATTTTTGTTTACCTTTTCAAGTAGTTGATTAATTAGGAAATTTCGAGAATTTTGGGCATCTTTGGCTTGTTGGACGTAAGTAGACGGTAGATATTTTGCAAGCAATTTGAAACTAGTTTCATCCATTTTATGGATTTTTTTTGGCAAACTGCTGCAATGTGCGGAATGTATGATGACACAAGGCCAACTACGTTTCCCAAGTAAAGAAAACGTTGGCAAAACTAGCTAGCTTACGTAATACGATAAAGACATGCTGACGTGATGTTTAGAATTCACTCGGCGAACTTTTCACAGTAAGTAAACGCAAGGACGTAATTTAATCAATTACGCCAATTCATGAATTCATTACTACAGACTGCCATGTGACCCTGTTGTCAAATTTTCATTTATAACGAACTCTGCAAGTCACGCTCACGCTGTTACGGCCTCTCGCGGACTTTACCCAGACTTGATGTTATCTTGCGCTCTCTATTGCTTTTTCATTTATTTATCTTATCTTAATTTATTGTTAGTTAGGTTATAGACCTAGTTCCATTCTGGTATTTCCCAAAACAGTATTTATTCTATTTACTGTCCCTCCAGAGTCCCTCTTATAAAATAAAAATTGGATTGTCAGAAATTTGTGTTTAAGTCTTAACTTAAACATAAATAATTTAAATTCAATTATAATAAATCAAAACAAAATATTGATTTAAGGAAATTTTTATTTGTATTTTCCAATGTCATTTTTTGTTTAAAGAATTACACGGACAGGTCAATTTTATTGAATATTATCTACTGTCTGGAAATACATTTGTCGAAAACGTTGCGGTTGAAATCGGTGCAAACTCGACAAACTTTTCCTGACGTTGTTCTAACTGTCATGGCGTCGATTTCCTTTTGATATCTGGCCATGATACCATCGAAATGGATTCGTGACCACCCATGGTAGACGAATTCCGGCAACCAGCCTCTCATGGACGTAAATTCCGTGTCCAAACTGAACCATCCGTTGCTCTTGGCCATGGTGGGCAGTGAGTTGTCTTCAATCAGAGGAGATGAGATGACGCATTCGATGTACTCGTATCGATCCTGACAAATATTGCAAGTCGTTTTCAATATGTCGTTGTTGCTGTCCGCCGTGCACCTGTGGAAGGATCCGACCAGAGCCCACGGTTCGATCATGTCGTCCAGCAAAGTGGTGGCCACAATCAAACGATTTTTAGAGTAAGGCGGGTAATAATTGAGCCACTGTGAAACGGTTTTCGACATTCTTTGACCTCTGGTGAAATCGTCGATAGGTCTAGAAACAGGTAAAGCCGGACAGGGAGTGGCAGATTGACAAATACAAGGTGGACGAGACGGACAAGTTGGGCAAACCGGTGCTGGAAGGTGGTAACACGGCGGTGGCGGTAATTTCGGTTGGCATTCCATTCCGTTGGTCAACTGACAGGTAGGATGTTGTGGACAAGGTATCTGTACAACAGGTGGGCAAGGAATGATTTGCTGTTGGATCGGTACTAAATCGTTTGTTGTGGGAACAGCAGGAAAGATTTGCTGAGTGGCTACTTCAGCCATACCCTGGAAGGCAGTGATGATGTTGCCATCGGGACCCGATCCTGGACCTTTCCATCCGTAAATGGCGTAGATAGTGGAGCCAGTGATGGAGCAGAGTATGACGTAAATCAAAATGGCACTCACTACGATAGCCACTCGACTGGCCCTTTTAGTTGCCGGATTATTGCTGCTGCTGCCGACCTTTTTGTTCTTCTGTTGATTATTCATTTTTGGACAAAATATTTCACTCGATGAGAGAACATGAAATCTTGATGAATAACAGATGATAGGTGGGTTCCTTATATAGACTTCAAGGGACCCCTGCACTTCCGTTTCCGACGACTTGTGAGGCCGATTGTTAATTCAAATGGAATTATTTAAAGAATTGAATGGATTTCAAATCACCATAAAGTTTAAACAGACAATGTTCACCAATAAAAATATATGCTAATCGGATTAAAAAGAAAAATTAATAAAGAAATACTACCGTGTAACATAACGGCCACAAGGCATGATCTCCCCTGTAGTTCAAAGAAAGTCGATTCTCCCATCCACCCTCAGTAGCCGGAGGGCTTTCCATACCTGGCGTCCCACTTTTTCAAGGGAAAATTATTTTTTGATTTCAACAGTTCCATTCCACTTTTTCCGCACTTTCTTTTTGACAATTGGCTATGATACTGACCATGGCCTACTTAACTAACGGCCACAAGGCATAGATCTCCCCTGTAGTTCAAAGCCAGGCGATGCTCCCATCCCCCCTCAGTAGCCGGAGGGCTTCTAGCTTCATCGCTCCATCTTTTTTAAGGAAAAATTATTTTTCGATTTCCACAGTTCCATTCCACTTTTTCCGCACTTTCTTTTTGACACTGGGCCTGTATACTGACGGCCATTGCGGAGCACAGCGTGTCTTGGGTTGATTTTGTCCATTAAGTTATAATGTAATAGCGATTTACTTTGAAGTTATTTAAAGGAATTTAGATAGAATGCAGAAAAAGTGTTTTGTGAAATATTGTGAGAACAAAAACTATGGGGAAATAATTCTAAAAGACGTTACTTTCCATTCGTTCCCCAACGATGCAAATGTTATTGACAAGTGGACTCAAAGTCTACTCAGTAATAGATTTGAAACAGGTTTCTCTAAGATGGAAGACATCAAAATAAAGAAGAGTAGTTATATATGCAGCGACCATTTTGAACAGGGTTGTTTTTTTCAAATACAAGGCTCTGCTAGGTATAAAAATCACAGACGTTTAAAGAAGGATGCAGTTCCTACTGTATTTAAAATAAAAGTAAATTGCTAAAAACTTATTTTACAATATGCTGTTACAATATGCCACATCTCAATCCCTGCAGGGGGAGAACACTGCCCGCTTTGCTTATCAAACTTATTTTACAATATGCTGTTACAATATGCCACATCTCAATCCCTGCAGGGGGAGAACACTGCTGCTTTGCTTATCAAACACAATGCCTTACAACTCAGCAACAGTGTGGAGATAATGAAGAAGAATTTGTGAAAAAATAAATTATTGCAATGTTAATCATATTTTGTTTATTCTAAAATTCAGGGTTCGAATAATTGAAATTTCCGCTAAAAGAGCAAGAGTCGACTCACCTTTAGTCACATCAGGACCGATAAGAACGCCTTATGATTTAACTGGAAGAATGATACAAGAATCACAGTCTCAAACTATACCCGACATCAATAGAATTCCTGCTTGTAATCCAGCCGTTACATTACCTATGCCTACCTCAGCTAGCAATCAAGGATTCTTCATACTTGATTCCTCAGCCTATTTTTCGATTCCCTCCTCCCATAATATCCACAATCCCCTCCTTAAATAGTAACTGCTATCCAGTTTCAACTCCTGTGGCTTCATCAGTCGTCGCCAGCAAGACAGTAACACAAAACTGTGATGGCCAAGTTCAGCAAGCTCAACAGCAAGCAAATCTCTGAAAAAAGAATCGTTGAATCCAATCCTGAAACTTGCAAACCCAGTAATATAAGTTAGAAATTGTATATTTTAAACCCTGTTATCAACATTTTAATTTCATCAGATAAACCAAAGGAAATGCCGAAGAAAACAAACGTTAGGCATGACGACGCTTATAGAAACCAAAAAAATATGGTGAGGAAACTGAGATATAGGATTCAGCAAATGGAAAGAACCCATGCGAAGCTTCTCAATACCGTTGGATTTGGACTTATACGAGCGAAGTCGAAAGGACGTTCGAATCAAACGATTGTTTCGTTCCATCGATGCGCTTCTTTCAGGAGATGATAACGGAGAGGATCAACCCGCCTTTCTCATTGATCAGGTTTGTTTCATTCATTCTATTAAATGTGCTAGTTGTTTCAATATTTAATATATCCGTTTATGTAGATATTGAACTTTAATGCATATACTAACAGACAAAAATACAGTCAAGCAACCATGCGAAGGTAATTAAAAATTACTAATTTAATTAAAAAAAAAATAAATTTACTAAAAATTTGTAAATTACTATTTTTATGCGAAGTTGTTTCGCTTTAAATCGCGAAGAGTACGTCAACTTATGATTTCATCCGCAATCAAGGTGTTCTTATTCTTCCTTCTCGCGTTACGCTCGCCAGTCATTATGAAGAAAGCGTCTGCCAAACAAAATGATGATGTCGCGCACTGAAAACGACGAACTAGATGACGATGCTCTTCAAACGATGACGTGAATGTAATTACTGCAAGTGCTGTTCAAAATGTAATTAAAAGTGGTGTTCAACAAAACCGAGAACAATTCAGAAATACATTTTTTCAGGTATTCTTCAGTTATTGTTTAAATACTTGTTGAATAGTATATGTTAATTTGTTTTATCTTGAGTGTATCGTCAACTAACAGCAAGAGGCGCTAAGTCTACCTTTTAATTCAATCCCTTTATGTTTACAGTAGAGAATTTCCGAGCGTGATAGCTAATAGCTTAAAACTTTAGTTTCTTACTTGAACGTAAGCCTGTAGTAGTTAATAGGATAAAGAAAGAATCGTCTTTCCGTGAATTATCATATGAAACTAGCAGCTGGGGTCACTAAGGTAAACTGAGAGGCTAAAGGCTGTGTGAGTCCCAGTAAAAAAATTTCCTCCTTCCCGCACGGGATGATTAATTGCGCATGTGGGCAAATTGCCAATAATTGAGAATTCTGCCTCAGCTGTTTTTTATAGGCTCAATGAAGTCGACACATAATGTGTACATGTAAAATAAGAAAATATCTTAGGTCAGATTGAGACCTGGACCTTTTACTATGGATTCGCCTGATGTCCGCAAATGTAGTCTATCTGAGCTGAGACATGTATTTCCTGGTTGCTCTAGTCACGAAGAACTTTACAAGTTAGTATCAATGAGGTACGTCAATTTCATTTCCCGCCTTCTTTATCGGTTGCCTGATTGAATAACATGTTTGTAGACGGACCTGTTTTGGGGTACTCTAGCTCGTTTGCGCCTGCGTTGGAACCGCGACTTTGAGCGCGTTTCGGATTGCAATATGGAAAAGGGTTCGTTTCGTTGGTTTCGTGGGAGGCCAACTGAATGTCTCAGGTAAAGCGCTAATCAAACAAAACAATTCAAATTATTCGAATGATTTTTCAAAGTCCATTTGTTAGTTAGTTGCATAAGGATCATACATACTATCAACAAGGATCGGTGTTGACTGCAACCAACAGTCACGTTTCAACATCCGGCCAGTCTACGCACTTTGTAGAAAAAACAAAATTCTTCTAATCGGTCGTTTGAAAAACCGCTGCTACACTAGCGATCCAAGGGGCCGGTCGACGAAAGAGAAGAAAAAGGCTAAACAGTAAGAAAAACAAACGGAGAATAGCCTCGTCGGCCGACTCAGAAATGAAGTCCCGACCTCTTTGAAACCATAAAAGATATATCTCATTTGAATTCATTGAAGTCTTTTGAAAAACGGAATTTTGTTTCATTTGTTAGTATAACGTCATTAAACCAATTATCTTTTCCAAAAGGAGTTGAGTTAATGAGTTTCAAATAAAAAAGGCTTTACTTTTGGGGCAGCTTACGGGTTGGAAATGACGAGAGTACGGTGTGTCGTTCGTGAATGCAAAAATACATCATACAGAAATGACTCAAATTGTTCCTTTCACGATTTTCCTGCGAATAAAGAGCTATGCGGAAAGTGGATATCCCAAATAATAAAATATGAAGAGTTTTGTGGTTGGGTGTCAAATGTGGCATCAAGGATAACGAGCAACACAAAAATCTGCAGTGAACATTTTGAAAAAGCATGCTTCCAAAAGTCTGGTGAAAAGAAAAGACTTCTTCCTATGGCTGTGCCAAAATTATTTCCAAAGCCAGTTAGGAAAAGTGTTCTTTTGAGCGGTATCAAACATATTGTCTTAAAAGTTACACAAGAAAACTATTTTAATAATTTTTTTATCAATAATTAGAAGCATCTTCTGCTGCGAATAGCCATAATTTGGATATTGGAGGAATTCAAGAGAGTATAGAAAACATTCCTGAAGGTGATCACACATACGGCAAAAGAGTGATTCAACCTAGTGATGCTCAGCAACCAGAACTCCAACCAAACCAGGTCTTGCAACTCACAGGCAGTGTGGCAGTATTGCATTGCAATATATTTAATTTTTCTTGAAATCAGAATCAGGATGATGATGATGTAATTGTCTTGCCAAGTCCAGCTACAGCTACAATTCAACCATCACTTTCAATCCCGTCACCACCTAGAGCGCCGTATGATTTGACCGGGCGAATGAGAGAAGAGCCGAATGAAACTTTACCTTTCAAAAAACTTCCCTTGTCTAAAACAGCTTTCATATTACCTGTTCCCACTCCACCACAACCACTTGTATCATTTATTACCCAGCAACAAAAGGAACTCTTCTTGGCCACATCTCAATCCTGGCAGGGGGAGAACACGGCCAGCTTTGCTTATCGAACACAACCAAACAATGCCTTACAACTCAGCAACAGTGTGGAGGTAATGAAGAAGAATTTGTGAAAACATAAATTATTGCAATTATGTTATTACTCATATTTTGTTTATTCTAAAATTCAGGATCCGAATAATGAAATTTCCGCTAAAAGAGCAAGAGTCGACTCACCTTTAGTCACATCGGGACCGATAAGAGCGCCTTGTGATTTAACTGGAAGAATGATACAAGAATCACAGTCTCAAACGATACCCGACATCAATAGAATTCCTGCTTGTAATCCAGCCGTTACATTTCCTATGCCTACCTCAGCTAGCAATCAAGGATTCTTCATACTTGTTCCTCAGCCTATTTTTCGCTTCCCTCCTCCCCTAATATCCACAATCCCCTCCTTAAATAGTAACTGCTATCAAGTTTCAACTCCTGTGGCTTCATCAGTCGTCGCTAGCAAGACAGTAACACAAAACTGTGATGGCCAAGCTCAGCAGGCTCAACAGCAGCAAATCTCTGAAAAAAGAATCGTTGAATCCAATCCTGAGACTTGCCAACCCAGTAATAGAAATGTTTAAAGTTATACATTGTATATTTTAAACTCTGTTATCAACATTTTAATTTCATCAGATAAAACAAATGAAATGCCGAAGAAAACCAACTCTAGGCGTGACCGTGACGACGCTTATAGACACCAAGCAAATATGGTGAGGAAACTGAGACATAGGATTCAACAAATGGAAAAAAACCCATGCGAAGCTTCTCGATACCGTTGGATTTGGATTATACGAGCGAAGTCGAAAGGACGTTCGAATCAAACGATTGTTTCGTTCCATCGATGCGCTTCTTTCAGGAGATGATAACGGAGAAGATCAACCCGCCTTTCTCATTGATCAGGTTTGTTTCATTCATACTATTAAATGTGTCAGTTGTCATAATATATCCGTTTATGTAGATATTGAACTTTAATGCGAAATCTAGCAAACATCTGAAATATAGTCAAGCAACAATGAGAAGTAGTTTCGCATTAAATTCGAAGAGCACGTCAACTTATGATTTCATCCGCAATCAAGGTGTGCTTATTCTTCCTTGTCGTAATACGCTCGCCAGTCATATGAAGAAAGCGTCTGCCAAACAAGATGATGATGATGTCGCGCACGAAAACGACGAACTAGATGACGACGCCCCTCAAACGATGACGTGAATGTAATTACTGCAAGTGCTGTTCAAAATGTAATTAAAAGTGGCGTTCAACAAAACCGAGAACAATTCAGAAATACATTTTTTCAGGTATTCTTCAGTTATCGTTTAAATACTTGTTGAATAGTATGTCTTAATTGTTTTATCTGGAGTGAATCGTCAACTAACCGCAAGAGGCGCTAAGTCTACCTTTTAATTCAATCCCTTTATGTTTACAGTAGAGAATTTTCGAGCGTGATAACAATAGTCATATCATTTTCCTAATCCAAAAGGTCGACCTAGTTTATTTTTTTTAGATTGAGAATGGATTAAAATCGGTGCATTGCAATGTCTAGTTAGTGTAGTTCAAAGAGCAGTTGTTTCATTTTCCTCCGTTTACGAGTCGGGAGTTATGCGGACAATTAGACTTGTTAATTTTTCCCACACGATCGCGCCTCGTGACGTCGTAAAATGAACTTCGCAAACAGTGTTAATGCAATTAAGAGCTCAGTGTATGGCTTTATTTCTGGTGCTTACTGGAATTTGAAACCCAGAAACGCCTTAACCCGTTGCTCAGTCAGTTACTAACCGTCCGCCGTACCATTCCACAGGCTGTCAACAGCACGGCTCATTCGGAAAACAAAGTTCTTGTGATTTCTTTTCAAAGAAGAGTTTCACTCCAAATTAAAATCATGGCTAACCTTTTGAAGATTTCATTACAATTCGCTAAAAAAATGCCTCAATCTCCCATGGTGAGTGTATTTCACACCAAAGTGACAAGAGCTAGTTCAACATTTTTAAAATAATTACGGATTACTGCTGTGTTTACTACGTTGTGTCAGAAGGATATAATTAGAAAGAGTGCCATGCCCACCAGTATGGACAGGAAAAATTCTACAGCACGATCGAATGGCCGCTTTGATTTTGGCCACAGCACTGTTTTCGTTACTGCCGTTAAATCGATTAATTGTAATTTAAATTTAAAACATTTCACTTGTAAGGATTCTATTTCTTCTCAATATTTTGACCAGTTTTTGTATCATTTTTTAAATTATTCAAAATTTTATTTTTAAATGTTTTGCATGGAACACGGTACTAAGGCAGACGGCACGATCCTTCGTGTCGTTCGTACTAGTTATCCTTCCTAATAAACACGAAAACAGCGCCATAGTGGCCTAGATGAGCGTGCATAGAAATGCAGAAGAAATACTGTAGGTTGGCACGCTTTCTGTTTATACTGTCTTGTTTTTGTGTATTTTTGTAAACGCTCACAAAAAATAATTTATTTTAACAAATTTGTTAAAATCTTATCATCTCTAGTTTGATCCAAGGCCAGCTTTGATTGGAATACGTTATATTCACTTCACCATTCAACGAGGCCAGCAGAGTGATACAAACCAAGTTAGTTTCAATATTTTGTATCGATTATGTAATGTAGGTCTAGGCTAAAAAACTAAAACCAAATCTCTCCTTAACTTTATTTTGAAACTGTTGAATTGTGCTCACTTTAATTTTATTACCTAATAGCTTAAAACTTTAGTTTCTTGTTTGAACGTAAGCCTGTAGCAGTTAATAGATAAAGAAAGAACCGTCTTTCCGTGAATTGTCATATTAAAGTTAGCAGCTGGGGCCACTAAGGTAAACTGAGAGGCCAAAGGCTGTGTGTGTCCCAGTAAAATTCCTTCCCGCACGGGGTGATTAATTGCGCATGTGGGCAAATTGCCAATAATTGAGAATTCCACCTGGGCTGTTTTTTATGAGCTAAATGAAGTCGACACACAATATTTATAAGTAAATTTATCTTAGGTCGGATTGAAACCTGGACCTTTTACTATGGATTCGCCTGATGTCCGTAAATGTAGTCTATCTGAGCTGAGACATGTATTTCCTGGTTGCTCTAGTCACGAAGAACTTTACAAGTTAAGCATCAATGAGGTACGTCAATTTCATTTCCCGCCCTCTTTATCGGTTGCCTGATTGACTAATATGTTTGTAGACGGACCTGTTTTGGGGTACTCTAGCTCGTTTGCGCCTGCGTTGGAACCGCGACTTTGAGCGCGTTTCGGATTGCAATATGGAAAAGGGTTCGTTTCGTTGGTTCGTGGGAGGCCAACTGAATGTCTCAGGTAAAGCGCTAATCAAACAAAACAAGTCAAATTATTCGAATGATTTTTCAAAGTCATTTGTTAGTCAATTGTGTCGATCGACACAAGGAAAAGGATCCCAGTCGAGTTGCTCTCATTTGGGAAAAAGACGAACCAGGACAAGAGGAACGGGTTACCTACGGGTTGGTTTTAAACAAATTTCCCGATAAATAAAATAATCATTTTTATTCACTTGGCAGGGAATTGTATACGTTGATGAACCGAGTTTCAAACGTTCTCAAGTCTCATGGAGTGCGAAAAGGTGATAGAGTAGCAATTTACATGCCACCTTGCCCCCTCGCTGTTGCTTCTATGCTCGCCTGCGCCCGTATCGGGGCCGTCCATTCTGTTGTTTTTGCTGGATTCAGTGCTGAAGCATTGGCAAGTCGCATCAATGACGGTATCGATCCTTTGAATTTTGCCAATAGAGTTACATTTTTTGATTCTATTCATTTGTTATTAGCTGAAGCTAAAGTTGTCATTACTGCCGACCAAGGAGTTCGAGGAGGTAAATTAATTGAATTGAAGAAAACGGTGGTGACAGCGGTCGAAAAATGTCCCAGTGTTCAAGCTATTCTCGTAGCCAAAAGAACAGGAAATCCTGTCATTTCATCACCTCTTGATATCGATCTTGATGAGGTTGACAATGTTTAATTATCATTTTACAATCAACACATATTTTTTAAAATATCATCATTTGATTATCAGGCGATGCTCAAAGAAAGCGGCGAATGTGAACCGGCCGTTTTGGACAGCGAAGATTTGCTGTTCATGCTCTACACATCTGGAAGCACGGGAAATCCTAAAGGAATCGTTCATTCCCAAGCTGGCTATCTTCTTTATGCGTCGTTGACGCATAGTTTAGTCTTTGATTGCAAAGAAGGAGATATTTTTGGTTGCGTGGCTGATATCGGATGGATCACGGGCCATTCTTACGTCGTCTATGGCCCTTTGGCCAACGGAGTCACTACTCTTCTGTTCGAGAGCACCCCAACATATCCTAATCCAGGTCTCGATTGATTCATTTAATGTTATTAATTCGAATGTTATTAATCTTGTTTTTCCCGATAGGTCGATATTGGGAGACTGTCCAGCGTCTCAAAATCAATCAATTATACGCAGCCCCGACGGCCATTCGATTGTTATTGAAATACGGCGACGAACATGTTGAAAAGTATGATCTCAGCTCTCTCCGCACTCTCGGTTCTGTGGTATTTATTGCTGGACAAATTGAACAAAGGCAAAATTTAATGGTCAATTTCCTTTCAAAGGGTGAACCCATCAACGTGGAGGCTTGGCACTGGTATAATAAAGTTGTTGGCAAGGAGAAATGCGTCGTTGTAGACACTTGGTGGCAAACGGAAACGGGAGGAATTTGCATCAGTCCAACACCCTCTGCCCCTGGTTCCGAAATTCTTCCTGGCATGCCGATGAGACCGATGTACGGGATCTGGCCTGCTATTCTTGGAGAAAAAGTTTGTTTAATAATGTTTAACTATTTTTTGAAAAATTCGTTTTGATTGCAAATATATTTTCTGTTAAAGGGAGAAGAATTGAAAGGCAATGATGTCACAGGTGCATTGTGTTTGAAAAAGCCATGGCCTGGAATGGCACGCACTATTTATGGAGCTCATAGCCGCTTTCTAGAAACTTATTATCGTCCTTTTAACGGCTTCTATTTCACGGGTGATGGTGCTGTTCGACATAGTAATGGCTACTATCAGATAACTGGAAGAATGGATGATGTCATTAACGTTACCGGTCATCGACTCGGGACTGCCGAAGTGGAAAATGCTCTGGTATTATGACAGATGTTAATCCAATAGAAATAAACGCGGATGACCAGTTATTTGTTCCGCAGGATCAACATCCATCTGTTGCAGAGTCAGCCGTTGTAGGATATCCATGTAGTGACAAGGGGGAAGGTGTTTACGCGTATGTTACTCTTAAGGACGGTTTCCCTGCTGATACCAAGACGGAATCTGAACTGAGAGGAATTGTCCGCCTGAAAATTGCTGCCTATGCGATTCCGGATGTGATACAGGTAGAAATAATACTGAAGCTTGAAATTTCATTATTATAATATTAATCATTTTTCTCCATGTGGAATAGATCTGTCCTAGTTTGCCTAAGACGCGATCCGGCAAAATTATGCGAAGAATACTACGTAAAGTTGCAGCGGATGAGACCGATAATTTGGGTGATATTTCAACTTTAGCTGATCCTGCCGTTGTCGAGGATCTCGTCACTCGTCATCGAACTTTGAAATCAGCAAGCCAATTGAATAAAGCTACAAGTAAATTGTAGTGTGATTCGCCTTTCATAACGTCGAACGGCATTCACTTTTGTCATTTAAATTCAAGTGCACTTAACTAAATACGCTTGCCATCGAACCCTGAGTATTCAGGGAAATTAGTTCAAATTTATCTCCGTTCAATTGTTGACACACGACGCTTTAAATCACTAGTATTAACTTTAAGTTGATTCATTCATCATCATCCAAAATGCTTTTGTTGATTCTAACCGAAAGCGGATTTCTATTACCAAATGACTTGCGCTTTTTTCTCTGACTTCGCCAACTGCCGTGTTGTTTTAGGCGTATTAACTATAAGTACAAATAATTACAACAACCTACATGTCTATGATATCATATTGGGCGCTAATAAAATGTAATGCAATCCCAATCAAATACAGTGCCAAGTTTGAAATTGTGTCGCTTACTTTGTTGACCTTTATTCAAAAAATTACCTACTACTGCTAGTATCGTAAGACAAATATTCGGGATTTATGCGGAATTATTTTTTGTATTCATGACGCAAAAGACCATAATTGGATCCTGTCTACTTGCATGGCTAATAATAGTAAGTGATATAATGATGTATGCAGTTTTCACAAGTTTGTCACATTATAAAAGATCACTAAATAAGTCTAATGAATTAAATTCTACAGTTCGAATATCCAATTTTGAAGTTACTATTTAAGGGTAATTTTTTAAATTCGACCGATTTCCCTCTCCAAAAGAAAATTTGTCGATTTCTGTTTATCCCCATGTTTGCCAATGTGTCGTCTATCCGCTTGGGGCGCACTACATGCACTGTTCACGATTTCTTTTCCTTACATAACGAAGGTCTAATACACGACGTTGTCCGGTCAATTGGCCAGCTAAAGATTCACTTCGAAAACACAGTTCTCGTGATCTGAAGAGGTTAGAAGTTCACCTCTTATTTAAATCATGGCAAACATTTTAAAGCTTTCACTGGAATTGGCTGGAAAGGTTTCCTCTCCTTTGGTGAGTTTATTTGCATATCAACGTCGTCGGTGTTAAAACTAAAACCATAAAATTTGGTTGATTTCAGATAATTGTGTTTTTACTATACACATTAAATATATGTTGTTAACAAATGTGTTAATAAAAGTCTCAAATTTCTGAATTTGTAGCTTAATTCAAGACCAGCTGTGATTGGAAACCGTAATTTCCACTTCACTATTGATGGACGAAAGAATGATTCTAAAGTTGGAACAAGCGAGGTTAGTTTCATAACTGTTATTGATGTTAAATCAACACTAGTAAACCCTATTTATTTGTTGTTTACCTGTAATCAGATTTCCAGAAATTACCCAGTTGTTGATCACACCTATGATGCAGGTATTTGATTACATAACAGTTGCTAAGATCTATTTTTTTAAATTCAAATGTTAATTCCATAGTTGTTGTTGGTGCTGGTGGAGCTGGACTTCGTGCAGCTTTTGGTTTGGTTGAGAAAGGGTTCAAAACAGCTGTGATCACTAAGCTGTTTCCTACCAGATCGCATACTGTGGCTGCACAAGGTGGAATCAATGCAGCTTTGGGAAACATGGAAAAAGATGACTGGAAGTGGCACATGTATGACACTGTTAAAGGTTCAGATTGGCTTGGAGATCAAGATGCCATCCATTACATGACCAAAGAAGCGCCACATGCAGTCATTGAATTGGAGAACTATGGTATGTGTCTTGTAATTTCCTGCTTTAGATCAAAATATTTATAATATTTCACCCCAAAAATAATCTAGGTATGCCTTTTAGCCGTACCCATGACGGCAAAATCTATCAGAGGGCTTTTGGTGGACAGTCTTACAACTATGGTAAAGGAGGGCAAGCTCACAGGTAAATGCAAAAACTTGTTTGAGTGTGAAATGCAAGGTATAATCTCGCTTTTTCACTATAGGTGTTGTTGCGTTGCCGATCGAACTGGCCATTCTCTTCTTCACACCTTGTACGGACAGTCTCTTCGCTACGATTGCAATTACTTCGTCGAATACTTTGCTTTAGATTTGTTGATGGAAGAAGGCGAATGCCGTGGTGTAATTGCCCTATGTCTGGAGGACGGTTCTATCCATCGTTTCCGATCAAAGAATACTGTGCTCGCCACAGGCGGATATGGTCGAACCTACTTTTCATGCACTTCAGCTCACACTTGCACTGGTGACGGTAATGCCATGGTTTCCCGTGCTGGACTTCCTCTTGAGGATTTGGAATTCGTTCAATTCCACCCCACTGGTAAAGATCGTACGAGTTAGCCCTGAGCCGAACTGGTCTAATGTTGACAATAATAATAGGAATTTATGGAGCTGGATGTCTTATTACTGAGGGTTGCCGGGGAGAAGGTGGTTACCTGATCAACAGCGAAGGCGAACGATTTATGGAAAGATACGCTCCAGTGGCTAAGGATTTGGCTTCACGAGATGTTGTGTCTCGTGCCATGACAATTGAAATCCGTGAAGGACGGTAATAATTTAGCCGAGTCAAAGAAACTGTTAAACAATGCTTCATTTTGATTTTCTTGTAGCGGTTGTGGCCCTGAGAAGGATCACGTATACCTCCAACTTCATCATCTACCACCCCAACAATTGGCTGAGCGTCTTCCTGGCATTTCAGAAACCGCTATGATTTTCGCCGGTGTTGATGTTACTCGTGAACCTATCCCGGTGTTGCCTACCGTCCATTACAACATGGGTGGTGTTCCTACTAACTTTAAGGGCCAGGTAACTTCGCTTCTCACTTTGGTTGAAATGAATCGATCCTTGAAATGATTTGCTTGCTTATCTTTAGGTCATTACTCACAAAGATGGAGAAGATGTGGTTGTTCCTGGTTTGTATGCCGCTGGTGAAGCTGCTTGCGCATCCGTACACGGTGCCAACCGTCTTGGTGCTAATTCCTTGCTCGATTTGGTCGTTTTCGGCCGAGCATGTGCTCTAACTATTGCTGAAGAAAACAAGCCATCCGAAACTATCGGAAAATTGAGTCCGGTAATTATCCATTTATTTGTTGTTTTTTGTTTTGTTTCGTTTGATAATTATTTTCTAAAAATAGAACGCTGGAGAAAGTTCCGTGGCGAACTTGGACAAGCTTCGTTTTGCTGATGGCAGTGTTACCACCGCCGAGCTTCGCGGCAAATTGCAGAAAACCATGCAGAATCACGCAGCCGTTTTCAGGACTGGCGACGTTTTGGCAGAAGGATGTAAGAAGATGTCTGAAATGTGGCCATCATTGCACGACATGAAAGTGGCCGATCGCGGTCTAGTCTGGAATTCTGATTTGGTTGAGACCCTTGAGCTCCAGAACCTTATGTTGAACGGCATACAAACCATCTACAGTGCCGAAGCCAGGAAAGAATCCCGCGGTGCCCATGCCCGCGAAGATTTCAAAGACCGTGTTGACGAATACGACTTTAAGAAGCCGATGGAAGGTCAACAGAAGAAACCTCTAGATCAACACTGGCGCAAGCACACACTCTCCTGGTGTGATCAGGAGTCAGGAGAAGTTACTTTGAAATATCGCCCTGTCATCGATGAAACTTTAGACGAGAAGGAGTGCGCGACGGTGCCTCCTGCGTTGCGCGTTTATTAAATATACCGCCAATAAATTCCTGTATCTATCGCCGTGTTCCGATTGTAGCCACTGAAAATAGACTAATACATTTTACTAAGGTGTTCTTGACGAATTCTTTTTCACATCTAATATGCTTTATTAACTAAATTCTGAGTTTTATTTTTAAAGATTTAAATTTTTTTTATTTTTGTAACTTTCTAATCCTTTTTTAGAAGGTACTCCAGGCATGTACAGCTAACCAAGGTCAACCATACACCAGATCACGCCTACTGTTGCCGGGCTTCGGGTTCGGGTGAGTGTTGTCATTCAGTCATTTGCTTCTAACTCCGAAAGACATGTGCAAGTATTTACATTGATATTTTTTGTTAGAGAAAGAATTGTGCCCTGTTTTTTCATGTTTCTCAATCTAGCGAGAAATTGTGGTTTATTCCTGTGTATCGCCGGGTTTTGGCGTTACAAAAGTTACTCCTAAGAAGAAATTTTTTTCTGGGTGTTTTTTGAATCGGGAGTGAAAATAGATTTTCAGAATTCAAGAAACTTGTGTCGCATTAGTAAGGAAATGATATTATTTTTCGTTAAATTTGAAGAAAGAGAACAATATGAAAACTACAAAGATCTGTAAAGAAACAAAATCAAAAGACATTGCCCAAGGACTTCCTGCCCGCAGCTCGGTTTTCCCCGTTCGTTATCAAGATTTCTTTCGAAATTCAAAATTTTTTTAACATTCGTACAGAACATTTTAAGTGTTTACATTTTGTCTCCTGTCTTCCACTCTGTTTGATCAAGTGATGTAACACTTTGTGCAAAACATTCATCATACAACATTTGCCTTGAGCTGAATAATTATATATTTACCAAAATTGTCTGGATTCCTGTACATGATGTTGTGTCCTCAAACGTTTGTGTCTAACTCACTGAGGTCAGTGCAGCTTGCGTTATTCATCTTTTACTTCGTTTTAGTAGCCCAACAAAGTTCTGCTCAGCTATTACGTTTGATTCCGGATGTTCCGGAGCAAGTGGTCGGTGTTGGTTCCAACATCACTCTGACTTGTATCTTTGAGGATATAAAAACATAGATATTAATATATGCTGTGGAACCTTTGTCGTGGACGCTGCCCGACTATAACGTCAAATATCCGGAAGTATAAAATTCTTCTAATTTGTCAATATTTTAGATTTCCATCTATATGCTGATTAAATACTATAATATTTTTTTTCTTACAAAAATATATTTCATTGCAGCTGAGTAATCTTGGTAATCGTCTTAATAAGATGTATGATAATGGCAACGAAAAGTTCATGTCAACAATGACTCTCAAGACTATGGATGTTAGAGAAACTGGATATTATGGTTGTACGGGACGATTAATGCGTGCACACGAACAAACCTTTCAAATCAACCAATACGTCTACGTTTATAGTATACTTTTCCATATTAATTCGTTGTATCAGTATTTATTTTTTATAAACAAATTTATCCGTTTATAGGGGATAATGATCTCGCTTTCATTGACGATCCATCACAAGGTGGGACAAAGTATTACTTATTTAGGTTTCAACAAGGAAATTCCGGTTTGGTTCCGTGCAAATCCACTCATCCGAGTGTTACTATCACTATAACAACATACCCGACCAATTCTCCAGTAATAAAAAATTCAATTATATAAAAGAACGCAGTTGATTTCGTCATCAGATGATATTGAAAAATTGACAGATTCTGCTATCCGAGTCGACATCAAACTGGCAAATAATGGAACCCAAGCGTGGAATAACACTAAAAAGAGCGATGATTAGTGACACTAACACATATAACTGTATTGGCTCAATGAATAATCTGACTACTAGGGTCAGGCGCTTTATTATTATTGTCGAGGGTAATTCATTATTTCCTTTTTTCTAGTTATTCTGTGTACCCGGATTAATAATTCAACCTAACTGCGTGTTGTTTTATCGATCATAAAAATAGGAATGGAATTGATAAGAATGAACGATACTGAAGATCCACTTGTGGGAAGTAATGTTACTTTGATATGTCGCATCAGTAAGTATTTATCGACCCATAATTCTTCGGCTCCTGAATGGTCCCTAAAGAAGATTGGTGATAACGAAATAATACGAACTATAAATGAAACGAATCCACCTGAAGGTTTGATATTTTCAACATACTACTTTATCGTGTCGTCTTTTAAATTACATTCTTTTGCCCTTAACAATAAAGGTATTCAAATAAATACGGTAATTGAGTCTGATATGTATTACGAGAGTCGTCTAGAATTGTTTCGACGTCACTCTAAATACTTCCACCACAATATTTCAATGCAAATCAACCGTAAATAATAAAGTGGTTTCCAAGGAGATTTCTTTTCAAATTAAAGGTAAACTATTCAGCAATCAGCAGCGTATCCTTTCGAGTCGAATTACATTTATTTTTATCTAAAGAACCGCCAGTAGATATTGATGCAGAAATGTTTGGGGCGTTCGCCATCGCCGTAATTGTGCCTATAATCGTTTGTATAGGAATTGGCCTTGGAATAAAAAAGTACTACGATAAGGTGATGAGTGCACGACGGGTGATGTGTGTTTATTCATCAATTTATTAAATTTAATTCTTAATTAAAGAAAAAGGTACTATTTCCTGGAGCACAAAATTTACTTAGGGGAAATCGTGGAACAATCGATGACGAATATACGATTGAAGAACAAATTGAATATCTACCATATGACAAACGATGGGAATTTCCGAGGCACCGCCTCAAACTCGGTGCGTTGTTTAAAACCGTAATTTAATTTCTTTCATACTTAATTATCCGTATTATACGAATGCAGGGAAACAGATTGGCGTTGGGTGTTTTGGGCGTGTCCTTAAAGCGGAAGCTGTTGGAATCAAAGACCCCAGCGCAGATCCTGATGAAAATTCTTGTGTAAATGTTAAAACTGTTGCGGTGAAAATGGTCAAATCCGAAAACGATACCGATTTAAAAGCACTGGCCAGTGAAATGAAAATCCTTATTTACCTCGGATCGCATCTAAACGTTGTTAATTTACTAGTAGCTTGCACCAAAAAAGTCCATCGAGGTATACGAAAAAAATCTAGTTGTATTTATTTCACGTTTTGAATATATTATTTTTTTACTTGTTTATAGGAGAACTATTAGTAATTGTTGAATATTGTCGCTTTGGTAATTTACAAGCCTATTTGACTCATCACCGAAATCAATTCATTAACCAACTAGACGAGTTTGGTAATTTGAAGCTGCAAACCGACACGGAAGAAATGTTGGATGTCCATCGACATAGAAATGACCAATCGAGAATCGAATCAGAAAGCCAGAATAATTCTACTTGTGATTCAAATGTGGAAATTGAGATGTCTAATGTCAATATTTCCCGTGAGTTAAAACACTTCTTCATAATATTTGTATTCATAATTCATTTTTTCTTCGTATCGCCAGTCAAACCAATTATTGCGTCTGAAGAACCAGAATCGTTCTGGCAATGCCAACAAGACCCAGATAATCCTGATGAAAGTGAATCAATGTGCACCCGAGATTTGATCTCTTGGTCTTTTCAAATTTCCCGGGGAATGGATTACTTAACTAGCAAGAAAGTATAAATAAAAATCAGTTTTGTTTTTGGAGGTCAATTGTCTTGTGTTTTAATCCAGAATATTTTCTTTCTCTTATAAAGGTTCTTCACGGTGATTTGGCCGCTCGTAACGTTTTGTTAGCTGACAATGGAGTGGCGAAGATAGCCGATTTCGGGATGGCTCGTAAAATGTTCTATGATGGAAATTACGAGAAAAAAGGACAGGTAACATATACGTAACAATTTTGGTGCACCTCAGGTATACATTCCACTGATATCCCCATGCTGATTTACAGGGATTGATGCCAGTCAAATGGATGGCGATCGAATCCTTGACGGATCGCATCTTTACCACCCAATCTGACGTCTGGTCTTACGGAGTTTTACTCTGGGAAATGTTTTCTCTAGGCAAAGTTCCATATCCAGGTTAGTCATATGAGTAAAATCCATAACATTTTCTATCGAGCTTCGATAGTTATTATCTTGGAAATGTCATGTTATTTTATAAGGAATGGAGGCGGGTCATCATCTCCTCAAAGAAATTCAAAACGGATACCGAATGGATAAACCAGAAATCGCACCTAATTTTATGGGTGAGATAATGGACAACTGTTGGAAAGTGGAACCCAAAGAGAGACCAACATTTAGCCAAATTGAGGAAATTATAAGCAAACACATGGAGTCATCCGTCAGGTCTCACTATTTGAATTTAAATGTCCCTTATGTAAGGTTAAATGAAGATAAAGAAAATGCAACATCAAAAGATGTTTTTGGATTGGCGAAGTTGTTGAACGATTAATTGAAAAATTCAAAGATAACAGTTGAATCCCTACTTTAGATTTTACAAAAATCATCACTGATTTATTTTTACGTATGTTTTTATGTTACTCTTCAATCGTTATGTTGACTCTTCCACGTAGTTCCGTATTATAATTGTCTAAAATGTGTGAATTCTGAGTAGTATCACGTTATTTCATCTTCTTTAATGTACTGCTTCCTCTTGCCTCGTTTTTTTTCGAATATTCCGAAACATGTGTCTTAATGCGCTTTCTAATGCCAGACATTTTAATCGTTCGATCTAATTGTGAAAATTATACTCTTTGTTAAGTTCGAATATGGATTTGATTACCGCCTTTTTCTAAATGTTTATTGATTCCTCTGTACATTATCGTTGCATTTCATCTATGTGTGGTTTTGAAAACTCCTATGTCCGATTAATAATACAACTCGCCAAAAAATTCATCAACTGGTTTCTTTTTATTAGGCCTACCTCATTTTTTATTTTACTAAATTAAAAAAATTCTAGCTTCTAGCGACTACTAGCTTTGTATAAAAATCCCATGTTGGTGTAGGCAGCTCGATGCAACGCTACGTGACATCTCGTCATGTATTGGAAATTTTGAATGTCTAAGAACTCTAATTCGAAATTACGTTTTTGAAAAATGCGCACGAGTTTGTTTGATATTTACTCGACAGATGGCGCTATTGTTGGACGAAAAAAACAAATGCCGCACGCCAGCCGTCCACTAGTTTCTGAAGTGACAAGTCGTTTTTCGAAACATAACTAAGGTTGGTGTGCAGTGACGACGATTTGAGTCTTCTTGCATTACATTTATTTATTTAACCAAATATATTCTATTGCAGTTTTTCATCAAAATCAGCATGTTCCTTACCAGATCCGAATATGACCGTGGTGTCAATACTTTTTCACCAGAAGGTCGTCTTTTCCAGGTAGCCCGGCATTTCGATTGAGAATTTATTTTAAACAATTTTACACCAGGAATTTTCTATGAAACATATAGGTTGAATATGCTATTGAAGCCATCAAACTAGGATCTACTGCCATTGGAATTCAAACGTCTGAAGGAGTAGTGCTTGCTGTTGAAAAACGAATCACCTCACCCCTCATGGAACCAACAACAATTGAAAAAATTGTTGAAATTGATAAACACATTGGTAAGCATAGATTAATTGCTTTTACATTAATGCTGTTCTAACAAGTGTTGTCAACTTCCATCAAATTAGGATGTGCTGTGAGTGGTCTAATGGCAGATTCACGAACAATGGTAGACCGTGCTCGTGTAGAAGCTCAAAATCATTGGTTCACTTATGATGAAAAGATGAGTGTTGAATCTGTAGCCCAAGCAGTTTCTAATTTAGCAATTCAGTTTGGAGATTCTGATGATGATGGAAATGCCATGTCTAGGTAAAATCTGTAAAACTTTTGATTGGACTAGTTTATTATTTAGAAAATTTCATTACAATTGCTTAGGCCTTTTGGTGTAGCTATTCTATTTGCTGGGATTGATGAGAAGGGCCCTCAGTTGTTCCACATGGATCCCTCAGGAACTTATGTTCAATATGATGCTAAAGCAATTGGATCAGGAAGTGAGGGTGCTCAGCAGTCACTTCAAGAGGCATATAATAAAGTAAGATTATATTTAAACTAATTAACTGCAGAAAAAGTAATCACATTCTTTAAATTTAGTCTATGACTCTGAAATCAGCTATGAAAGCTGCCTTGACTATCCTAAAACAAGTCATGGAAGAGAAATTGAGCTCAACCAATGTTGAAGTTGCAGCTGTTACACCTGACCAGCCCTTCCATATGTATTCAAAGGAACAAGTAGAGGATGTCATTAAGGAAATTGCTTAAGAATAACTGATACTTCACGCACTTGTAAACTCAAGGTGGACAATAAAATCGTTTTTGAAACTAAATGGGTACTTAATTACTCACTAATAGGTTTTGTTGGTTTTTAAAGAGGAAATTCCTTTTCCTAGTCTTAAGCATAGATAAAGACCACCGTGGTCTTGATCTGTGTCTTAAGATTGAAGAAAATTGTTTTGGGGTAATTTATTTCTTATTTGGTAGAATTTGCATTTTAGTTTTACTTTTTGGCAAGTTTATAATTAGCTATAATTATACCGTTCAAAATTATTGTTTCTGCACTAATATTTCTTAAATTTATTGCACTGTCACTATCTGCATGATAAGTTCTAATTTATTAGTTCTGGTAATTTCAATTATTTTGAATTATTAGACATAATTTCATTAAGTGGACTGTGGACTTGCGTAGCATTTTTAGATTTTTAGTAAAAAATAAACTCGACGAGTCGACGATCCTCTAAATATTTATTTTTATTTTTTCGATATCGTAATTAATCAATGATCTCGTAATTATGCCGGACTGATCGGGCTTGAATTCTTCAAGAATTCAAGATTCCGTCCCGTTCCACCGGGCACGGGAACGTGCGTTCCGACAGAGTTATAGATGGTTCCGACTTCCGACGGGCGTTCGTGCCAAGTCTCTGCATCTTTATCTGACATCGTTGTATTAGTGTCGTCTGTTTGCATAATGAAATCGAGCGCGATGTTTTTATGAAGTTAAAAGAGACAATAAAATGAATTCATACACGTTTAAAGATGTGCCAAGTAAGAAAAACTATAGAGATTGGATATGCATGTAATAGGGTAACTTCTTTTTATTGTTCTAGAACTATTAAAGGTGAAAGCTAAAGCAAAATCCAAAGGGGAACTGAAGGAAATAGCCAACTGCTGCAATGTTTTAGGAGAGCTATATCAACAACAAGGGAAGTATGAAGATGCAATCTCTGAACATGAGGTAGATTCCCTAAATTGATCTCGGAACTGTAAGAGGATTATTAAAAGATTGTTTGTTTGTAATCAGGAAGAGCGTAAACTATGTAAACAGTTGAATGATTGCATTGGAATTGGCATTGCTCACAGGAAAGTTGGTGAAGCCTTGAATGAACTTGGGCAATATGAAGATGCCCTGAAACATCAACAGAAATATTTTGGTAATTATCTAAAGAAACTGTTTTATTTGATTTGTCATATTTACTTGTTTTTTTTTCAATTTTATTGGTGTACAGTTTTGGCAAAGAGTGCTGACAATAAATTGGAAGTTCAGCGTGCTCTTGCTACTATTGGTCGAACACATTTCTGCCATGCTGAAGCATTGACTACAAACAACAGAATTCTTTATGATAAAGCTTTAGAGAGCTCTAAGTGGTCTTACCAGAAAAGTTTAGAGCTGTGTGAGAGGTAATTCACCAATCATCACATACAAGATACCTTTAAAAAATTGTAATTTCATTTAATCAACAGGCTTAGAGAGGTAGTTTCAGAAAGAGATTACATGCAAATGAACTCCAGACTACTTTTAAATTTGGGGCTTGTTTGCGATCTACAGAAACAAGATAGTGCAGCTGTAAATTATTTTAAAAAAGTATAATTGTATTAATTTCCTCTTAAAAGATCATATCAGTTGTTTAATTTCTTTTGAACTATCTAGGCAAGTTATATAGCTGACAAGTACAACTTCAAAGAAGATCTTCATCGGTGCCATTATTCATTGGCGCTATTTTATCAAAGAAGAAAAAATTACAGCCAAGCTAAAAGGGAGGCAGAGAATGCTGAGAAAGTTGCCTTCCAACTGAAGGACAAGGCACTTATTTGTGACGATCTAGCTTTGAAAGCGCAACTGTTTGTCATCATGGCTGATTTTGAATCTGCGCGGAGGTATTTAATTAAAGCGTACAGACAGAAAACTCCCGTCGTTCAAGACCGTGAAAAAATCGAAAGTGACTTAAGAACAGGTATATTTTTAGATAAATATCTAATATTCATAAGTAAGATTAAATTAAATAAAATCAGTGGGATTTCTAATAAAAGTTTTTAAAATCAGCTGTGAAGCTGTGTAAGTTGCAGGATATGTGTTGTACCCTTTCTTCAAATGATGAAGAGAAACTGATGAGACTACATGAAAAAAATGGGAGATCTTTGTTCTTCACTCAAAGCTTTCCCAAGGGCTATAGATTTCTACCTGAAAATGTTGACGGTGATTCTACATTTTATTATTATTATTTCATTCAATTTTAACTGTAAGTAACTTTAAAATAACATCACCTTACTATTTGGTAGAAAGCCCAGGAGCTCCAATGGACGGCCAAAGATATCAATCCAATTTACGTCTCATTGAGTCAAACGTATATGGACGAAAAAGACTATAAAAATGCTATAAAATACTATAAAAAGGAATTAGAACACTACGAAGATATCCCAGCTGAGGTACTTATTGGTGTTATTGGTTTGTGCATCAATTAAAAACTAAGAAAATCGTTTCCTCTATATTTTTAGTCATGCCGCACGCTTCTCAATATAGCAAATGCTCTGGAAGAAGACGGCGCAACTTATTATGAACTGGAACCGCTATACCAACAAGCCCTCGAGTTTGCAATTAAAGCAGAGAACCCACGTTTAAAAGCCACTACTTTGAATTCGCTGGCTGTTCTGCACGAAATGAATGGATACATGGAAAAATCTCGTGAGACACAATACACAATTTTATATTTCTAGAATGTAATTCATACTGTTTTGTAGAGGAATCCATGGCGACGGTAAACCAAATTTGTTCCGATTACAACATCGATCTTGATGACGATTCAGAAACCCCTGCGTCGCAATCCCGAAACGATGCTTTTGATTTGGATGATGAAATTGATTTAGACGATATCATCGGTACGTACTGATATTACTTTGGTTGACATTTTAGATTTACTGTTTTCTTAAATAGACGAAGATAGCGATGAAGAATCAGAGTTATTGGGTAATAATCGAGGAAGGAGAAGACCTAAGAAGAATATTGAGAAACTCAATGTCAAAGGTGAAACAGCACTTCATCGGGCTTGCATCAAACAAGATATCGCATTGGTCCGCCTCTTACTACAACAGGTGGTTTCTTGCATTAAAGCAAAAAAAAAAAACGAATAAATTTTTTTATTTATGCAATATTCTGTATGTTAGAAACATAAAGTCAATGTCCGTGATAACTGTGGATGGACTCCGCTCCACGAGGCATGTAATTATGGTAATGTTGAGATAGTGCAGTTACTAATCGACAATGGAGCAACAGTGAATGATCGAGGGGGTAAACACTGTGAAGGCGTTACTTCTTTACACGATGCCGCATCCTGCGGGCACGTGGATGTAATGGAATCTTTGCTTCGTAGCGGAGCCAATCCATTATCACAAACCGATGCTGGAGAATCAGTTTATGAATGTCTGTTAAAATGGAGACTGCGAACTGGTGGAGATTTAGACTCTCAAACGCTCAAAGAATGTCTTAACATGGAAAAGAAACTTTCAGAAGCGATGAAGAAAGGTGTGTAAACAAGAATTGTTATGTTAATTCATAAATGCTTCAGGTTATTAATGAAATGCTTCATAACATTTTAGCAAATCAAGTCATCCCGTCAATGAGAGAAGTCGAACATAAACAATCAAGCACTTCAGCCCTCATTCCAGAGGACGAAATTATTGGAAGTTCTTTCCAAAATGATGAGTTGTCGCTAGTTAATCTGACGGACGACGTAGAAATAGATGACCCCGTAAAGTTAAGAGAATCCAAAGATAAGCGACTGGCATCTTCCGCTGCTCAACGGGAGTACGCTCAAGCGATGAAAGTTATTGGAAGCTCTTCTTCTGTCCGGCGATCAGCAGTAGTTACTGCTGGTCCAACTAAAAGGAGTCGAACACATCAACCTGCGCTGGTCTTGGAAGATGAGCTAGTAGAAGAGTGGATTGAAAATGATCTTCCTTCACCAACCAGGAAACCGAATAAAAAATCTAACTATTCTCTTCCGGTTCATAAACCAAGTTATCAATCCTATAAAGAAAAGACACCGTCTTCGTCGCGGCCTAACAAGTATAAAATAAATCAAATTGAACACTGCAAAATCAAATAATATTTCAATTTGTTGTAGGAATTCATCAAAACTACGTCTTAGTAGCCGAAGGAAATCAGACACCAATTCCTCAACGTTCCAGGAGGATATCACCCTTAGCGATGATGATTTTTCGGTCGAAGTGGTACCACCTTCTGCTAAACGAGCCAAACCTTCACCAAGTTTTACTATTAATTCAAGTGACGACAGTAATGATCGCGCTTCACCAATATTATCCGTTTCAAAACGGGCGAAAAAGCCCGTTCAATTATCCATGTATGCCTTCACCGAGGTAATTGAATTATCTACTTATTTTAAAACTTCTACATTAAATATTTATCATTTTTGTATTTTGAAGGCTAATTCTCATTCAGACAATCACATTCAGGCTTCTAAAAAAACAATCAATAAACCTACTGCGTCTACCCAGCCGCAACTTCCTTCACCAAGTGTCCTGAAATTGTATGTCCGGATACAAGACAAGGTATTACTCATTCCAGTTGAACGCAGCAAATCTGTGCAATGGCTATCAGATGAGGCAGCCCGAAGATATTACAACATGACGGGTCTTAATCCCGTTTTGTCACTTCACACGATGGACGGCGCAGTATTAAATGGAGAAGATGAAGTCACGCTCATTTTTCAAGACGGAGATAAATTAGTTGGAGAAATGGTAAAATGGGATCTTCAACCCTTGCCAGAAAGATATGCCAACCTGTGCCGTCAACTTGAAGTTGGTGAGTTTTCCAACTTTTATTTTCCGTTATGAATCATCTTTTTACTAATGTAGGGAATGTTAATTTTGTTTGCAGTACGACTAGGAGAAATTGACTCATTGTTAACTAATGCCCATACGGGTGGGAAATTATCGTTAAGACAACCTTTGGGCTCACTCCTTCTTCCCGTCGTCAAGGCACTGCGATATCAAGAAAACTTGTGGGACTTGGATCTTTCTTGTACGAAATTAGACGACCATCTTTTTCAGGTAAGATATATGTTAAAAAGTTTGTTTACAAAACTGTCTAATAGTTGATCGTAAATAGAGTCTTTGTGAAGCCCTTTCAACTTTACCTCACTTGATTAGTCTCGACCTAAAGGGTAATTTAATAACCGCTGCCGGCCTTACTCGCCTAGCAGAGAGTTTGCGAGCAGAAAATGTCACAGGATTAAAGGTATTGCTATTTTTGATGTGATCTCTTTGGTTCGAGTACGAGTATTTCAAAGCAACAAATTTTTTTTAGAAATTACAAAGACTCAATTTGAGTTTCAATCCAATTGGAGACGGTGCTGCATATCCACTAGCCAGCTGTTTTCATCACATGTCTGCCTTACGTTGTTTGCAAATTGAATCGTGCGATCTGACAGATCGATTCTTAGATGACCACATATCTCCCGTGTTAAAAAGAAGAAGACTTGAAGACCTAAGGATCGGTTTGAACGAGTTTACGACTTCTTCCATTCAATCATGGATGCACGTATTAGATTTTTCCTGTTTAAAATATCTTTCGTTGCAAGGTCTCTCATCTGAAAGACTAGTAAGCATTTTGGTTAGCAACATTCAAACCGCCGGGTGTTGTCAACTTATTGAACTCGAATTGTCCCATTGTAACTTAACAGATTCTTGCGTAGAACAATTAGTGCTTGTCTTTGATTATACTCCCGATTTAAAGAAGATCGTGCTAAAAAACAACAACAGATTAAGTATAGATTCGGTGGCTAATTTGCTTACTTTTTGTCGGACAAAATGTGTCCTCATAAAAGAATTAGATTTCTTTGGATGCGCTCTTACTCGGTCAGATTCAATGGATAATGAAAGATGTGTTGAATCTCTCCGATCCTTTCTGGTTTGGTCTAAAAGTTTACAGAGCCTTAGTTTTTCTTTCAGTAGACAAAAAAGTGATCCTACTTGGATTCCATCGCTTTCCGATGTTTGGATAAGGGGCCACGACAATGGGGGGGTCGTCAAACAACCTACAGAACACCAACTGATTTTATTAACTCTAAATTGTTCATAGCATTGTAAATACAAATTTGGCAACAATATAAATCAAGTTGTCAAATTTTAATTGAAATAAATCCATTACAACAAAATAAATTTGACAATTTTATTGATAAGCATTACGTCCCCAAGAATAAGCGCATGGCTATTATCAGGTTCAACAAATGATCGAATTGATTGCTCAATTTTGTCATTTGGCCAAAGAAGAAAACATAAAAGTTTTCGTATACTCTTTTCTTTGTTATTGTCTCTGTGTTTTTCATGATTTGAATAAAATTCTTTTATTTAAGCTTAGCAACTCTATTATTCAAACCTATTACCCTATTAGATTTCAATAAATCAATAATGCAAATACAGATTTATTTTAGTATTGAAAAGGGAAGTTTAAAAACAATAAGCCCATTTATAAAGCTAGTTTTGTTTTCTTCTTTAAACGGTAATCTTTTGATAGACTGGGTAAATATTCTATTCAACCTTGGTTTTGTTGTGTATCGGACATATTTTCCCGATTCCACTCTGCCGAATCTCATCTATGGGAATAACTAGATTTCATTCAAATTCTGCCACCATTTTTTATTTCGGCATTTCCATCACTAGATGGCCTGTTCCAAGCTTTTCTCTCTTTTCGTTTTTTTGTCGTCTACTCGTGGTCTCGTCTGTGTCTGTCTGTTTACGTTAACCGGATCCAGATGACTCGATAACTCGTTTTGCCAATTGTTATTCAATAAATTTCGAGACAATATCTTTTTTCAAGTAATAAGAACCCTAAATCCTAGCAATCGTAGCAAGTAAATCGTTAACTGATTAAATTTTCCCATTAGAATACGAACTTTAACGACCGAGACAGACACACACAGTCTCACGTAAGCAGTGTAATACGGAACGCCAAATGACCCCTAAAATTAATATACCCTGCTAGTGGTATTAAACACAAAATATAGTAAAATAATCAACTACTTCATGGCGCCATCTAGCGGGAAAATCGGGCAGAACACTTTGTATCGATTTCTACGCTTTTCTGGCAGGTCTATCAAAACATAATCGTTTCCACTCGTGATTTTGTGGAACTTTTATTGTGGAATGAATGAATTTTGACATTTGAAACGAACGGTCGTTGCGGTAGCCTACCCATTTCGTACCCGTTTCGTCACAGGCTCGGCGGATGCCACGTTACTCTCCCAAGTTATCATGATTTGTAATTTTTCTAACTACCTGTGTATTCTTGCTTCCCTTACAGGTTCAAAGTGAACTAAGTCTCTTTCGTGTGAATTCTAGGTAAGCGGATAGCATCGGTGGCTGATTGATTGATCTGGAGCAGATTCGTGATGACTTGGGAGAGTAACGTGGCATCCGCCGAGCCTGTGACGAAACGGGTAGGCTGCCGCAACGGCCGTTCGTTTCAGTCGCAATCACCGGTAAAAGTCCTTGGAATGGACTTTGACCCGCTATGTCCCCTAAATTGTTCGGAAGAGAAGGTTCATTATAGAAGCTCTTCATGGCATTATTAAAGACGTATCCATCGGGAGTCACCAGATGGGCTCCGAAAACTGAATTCAATCCGAATTAGACATAATAAAGTAAATTAGATCATGAACCAGGTAGTTAGAAGAATTACAAATATTAAAATTCATTCATTCCACAATAAAAGTTCCACTAAATCATGAGTGGAAACGATTATGTATCGATAGACCTACCAGAAATGCATAGAAATCGATACAAACCGTTCTGCCCGATTTTCCCGCTAGATGGCGCCAAGAACTGGTTGATTATTTTACTGTATTTTGTATTTAATACCACTAGCGGAGTATATTAATTTTAGGGGGTCATTTGGCGTTCCGTAGTGTAACGGGTGGCTGTAAACAACAGACTAGTTAGTTTCCTCACCACTTCAATTCCTTAGCTCGATTCTCGAAGTTCATGGAATGACGTGTGTGTCGTGCATTCTGATTAGTCTCCTTTTAAACAGTAGAGAGTATATATTTTTTTAAATTTCCTAGTGCTAACGAATAAGTCTTGACTATTTTCTACAATTTGGTTACTTTTATGAGGCTTGTCAGTTTTTTACCTCTAACTTGTCGTGTAGAGATTTGCAGTTAGTTTCCCACCACGCCTCGTGGTCATGGATAGCAAGAACGTCCAGTCATCACTCGAAATCTAAAAATGGCAATGAAAAAGGTACAAAATGAATACTTGGGATTTCCTTGGGACTGATCGAACAAAATCCAAATGTATGGCTAGTGTAACTATTCTGTGCATGTGTTAATTCCTTTTTAACTTCTAATTTCATATAGATCACTGACATGTACAACTCGAGACATTGGAGGTGAATTGATATTGATTGATACACCTTAGGTGTATGATCAGATGATGGATTGATTTTCCAACTGGACAGCTATGTTAGCATAGATTTTGGTGGTAACGACTGGTAATGACTGCTTTAATTGATTTATTATTTTATGTTTCAAAGTGGTGTTGGATTTACCACTTGTACTCCATCCAAAGTGTTTTTTTTTTTGTTTTTTTAAATTCATAATATTTCCCAAATGGAAGTTAGGTTTAAACTATTTTCTGGCAATTAAATTATATTAAATGGTTACGTCATTAGTGCCATCATTCTGAACTAAATTCTAGATGTTAAGTCATTATTTTGTTATAAATTTGTCAAATATAGTAGAAATTGAAACATTCGCTATTTATTTCTCTTTCTAAATTCTATCCTTTTCATCTTGAAATCTAATTCCTATGTTTGATGTAGGAAAAATATTCAGTCTGTTCTTAATTGTTGAGTGAGTTTGAGGGTTTTTCCTTACAAACTTTAAGTAAATCCTTACAGCAATCAGACGCGCTTGATAATGAAAAACTTAAGTCTTATTTCTGGGAATGTTCCTCCTGGGCTGTTTTAACGATTAAATTTTCTTTTTCATCTTTCGTTGATTTTGATTTGAGAAGCAGAGACACTTCCTTTCACGATTTGTTTAAGTGGCTAGAGAAACGTATTGTGCTATCGAATAATATCGATTAAATTTTTAGGAAACATTATTCGTATAATCTTTCACGTGCTGTATTACCGTCAGGTGGATTACTCCTTTGCGCATCTGTATCATTCCCTAAGTAAATTAATTACATTTCTCTTGCATGATTTCTCTAGGATCACTGTTGTTAGGAAACAGATTAAAATTTGGTATTTACCATCATTTAACGCACATTATTAATGTGGCGCTCTTTGCGAGAATTCAGTCTTATTAGTTGTACGTCTAGTGTGAATAATATTTTTTGTCAAATTTATTTAGCTTTCCTGTGTCGCTGACTGTCCTGCCCTACTTCGCCAATACATCATTGTGTCGAACTGCCGACGTGAAAACGAGGGAAGCGAATTAACATCATTCTATGTTGTGGGTTAGCTTAATCGAAATGTGTGAACACTTTTGCAAATGGACTTTTTCAATGACGTGTTATTTTAATCAAATGTAAGTTGTAGGAAAAATTAACGTTTCGTAAACTTCTACCGCGTTTTCCAGCTGAGGCCGATCGGGCGATCGATTCATTCAGGCATGAACAACATGTTGCATGGAATCTAAAAATGAAGTTACCTGTCAATTGAAGATGTTTTGTTGAATTTTATTTCTTGTGTAATAAGAAGTTCAGCATTTACAATTCTTTCACAATTTCATCAAAATTGAAGGATTTAAAAATATTTAATTTTTGTCAAGTAATTCTTGAGTCGATCTTGCTATTTCGTGTCTACAAGGATTTGCATTTTTACTTTCCATTTGATGCTTACAATTTAAAAATGCGATTCTCCTGGTTACAAGCCTGCACTTTTGGTGTCGTGTGAATTTCGAATATGCGATCATAACTTGTGCAATTAAGTATTGGCTTTGTTCTGTCAGATTACATCTCATTGATCTTAAGTTGTAAGTTAACCAATAAATATGAGTTGGAGAATAGATATAATGGAATGTTTTATTGTCCCACCTCCACCCACATTCCACCACTAATTCACATACATAAATAAATAACACATATACATACAGTTAACCCGTTGGCTGCCACGCCATACAACCCGTAAGTTGCTCTACTACTCTCTACTCGCCGTGTCCTAAGGATCCACGGCCAATGTGGGACTTGCCATTGCTGACAAGTCCGGGCTGACACGGTGATGGGAGTAGTAAATAGCGTGCACGCATCTACAACCCATCACCGCATCGACAAGGGGGAAGTCCCTATGGTGCACACAACACGCGCCTTTCGGCAGAACAAGCTAACATGGGGAGAACAAAGGCGTGGCAGCCAACGGATAAACTAACAAAAATATAAATACCACAGCAATACAAGATGAACAGATGATGATGATCCACGTTGACAACTTGAAGAAGGGAAGGGGTTCTTTCGATGTTCCTTTAGGCTGCATCCTCCCGGTTATTACCGAAATGGCTACATAAAGAAAAGGGGTTAACTACAATTCAATTTAGTTTAGAGATGTGACAAGCAGACTTACACAAGGTAATACCAGTAAGGTTTTCTTGGCTGATCCAGAAGATGGGATGACGATGAGGGATACGATGGGATGACGATGAGTTATACGATGGGAAGACGATTCAAGTAAGATGATGATGACTGTAGTTTTTTCCCTGAAATGATAGAAAAGATTGTATTATTGGAACACATACAAATTTTGAGAAGGCAATAGTCACATTTTCTGAACAAGGAATAATGAAGCTTCCTGCTTCCATGTGATGACTGTAGTTCAAGAGAACATCTAATGATGCTAAACGATGAATGCTGCTAATGACAGATAATAAATGCATTTGATTAGACATTTTATGCAACATTTTCTCTGAAATAGTAGAATCAGAAAGACATGCTTACCCGAGTGTAATTCTGCAATAGCTGGAGACTGAAGTTTGATTTTTTCAGCAGAAGGGGAAATTGAAACAGGAAACAATTGTGTCACTGGTTCTTCAAGTAGGCAATTTATATGGTTCTGCCAGACCTGAAAATGACAACCGTAGGTTACAGATATAGAACACACATTTTCTTTGATTTCAAGTAGAATTTAGGCATTTTAGTAACTATAGTTATTTAGTAATCTTCTAGGTTAACTTACTTGCGAAATTTTTACTGAATTTATCCAGAATATATAAAATAAATTGAGAAAATAAGAACACAGGAAGAACCAAGGACGGACATTTTCCCAAGACGAAAACAACAACAGTCAGGGACATCTAGTGTCAGTCCTGAGACACTCATCCCACAGACTGGATTCCCAATCAGGCAGTTCTTTAGACACTCACAGATTTATAAATTCACCTTCTTCTTTACTTAAAATATGCTTGAATTGATAGAAACTGTTTGGAGAACAAAGCTCACTTTTTACTTTTAGACAATTAGAAAACTCAATTGTGGCCGGAAGTACACAGGAAATAGACCGATAACTCCTAAACTAATGAGTTATGATCAAAATAACTCACAAATTCGTGATCACCATCAAATTTCAGGTAGGACGGATGTGTTTTAAACGAAATCCATGACATGGCCCAAAAAAAATTTTCCTGGACTATAGTTCAGCGTTTTTTGCGATTTTCGACGATTTTCGGGTATTTTCTATGGAAACGTGAACTATATCCTACTTTGCACGAGGATCACGAAAATCGGGTTCTTTTTTGCGTCATCTCAATGGTTACTTAGCTATGAGCACATTTAGAAACCGGAAGTACAGAATGGCACTGTTGTTTTCAAATCTGAAAAATGAGCTTTGTTTTCTAACTTATAAACAACAATAATCACATAAAACTTGCTTTAAAATTTTGGCCTGAAGTTATCCTGGTAGTAATTAAAAGTATTTTGTTCACTTTCGTACAGACTCCACCCAAATATCGCACATATGAGTTGAAAACACAAAATCGTCGACTAGAATTCCCAAGTAACACACTTTATTGGGCCGATGTCGGCCCGATCGAATTTTTGGTTGGCAATATCGGCCAACTTAGCCGACTCTCCCCCGACTCTCAGCCGACCGTTTAAAAAATGCCAAGTTTTTATGTTGGCCTCAGATATCGGGCCGACATCTATATGAGAAACAATCCTGATTAATTTTTTTTAATACGTTCTTATCCCCTAACATTTTTGTAATAAAATAAATTTCAGCGTTTTGCTAAAGAACCCAATTGTATTTTATGTCAGACGAAAAATACATGACATTAACGAATAAAAATGTTTCGATTAATAGTTAGAAAGAGTGATGGGTTGGATCAATCTCGCCAAGTTGATATAAATTAAAAAAATATAAATTTTACTTTATGAAATAAAGTGAATAGGCCTTTTATAAGTGACTTCCCTTTTATATTTTTTTTTATCTGCTTGGAATAAGAAAAAATCTAGAAAATAAAAATAATTTTTAAATTACAGCATTATATAGAATTGTAACCTTTGATAGAATCCAAAAGACTCAAACAAATATGCGCTGAACGATTCTAATGATCCGGCCATGCTATACAGTCATTGGCGAGTTGAGAAAGAATATGGTAAACAAGATGGTGATCGCCATACAAAACATCAAACTGATTGGCAGAAAATTTAAGGAGTTCATCAGCATATAGAATCTTTTCTTCGGTTAAATTCTCTGATGTGAGCAAACGAATTGCGAAGACGTGTACATTCCAAAAATGTTCATACCATTCCTTCCCTATTACCTGCTTCGAAAGAATCAAGCCTACATATTAAAGAAATACCTGACTGTTTTAATTCAAAATCAGTTGTTTGACACTGCTGAACCATCATTTCCGTGTCTGATTCTTCAAAATCAAAACTGCCTCCATCTCAATAATTTCTTGATTGACATTTACATCAATATTTAAAAATATTTCTCTATGACCAACTCTAAGTAATTTAATTAATTATAATATGCTTAAATCATTATAATGATAGTGTATATTAGTAATTGAAGCAATTAAAAATTGCAAAGTAATTGAAAAATAAGTTCATTGTTCATACATGCAAGCAAAAAAACGTATTAGTACAACAAGCAAATACGCTTTCAATTCTGGAGAAAGATAAAAATTCTTGAATTATTCCGAATTAAGGCCGCTATTCCGCATACCTCCAGGAATTAAAATTTAGACAAAACATTTAAATATAATATTGTTATATATAATCATTTTACATAAGTGCTGTGGTCCAATGGTTAGCGAACGTGCATAGCAAGTGTAAGGATGATGGTTCAAATCCAGTCTCAGTCATAAGTTGTAACTGTCAAACTATAAATATGAAAGAAATCACAAGTGAATAGGAACAAGACAAATAATAGGTGAAGACAGAAGAAATTTTTTTTTGTTTTTTGTTGCATAGGTTCCGTATTAGAGCGACTTCAACCCGGATATCGGGCCAACTCAGATCGGCGCGCCAAACTGAGCTCCAGCCGATATCGGTTTAGGTTGGCACGTGATATCGGCTAGGTACAAATGCCAACATGGTCCGATATCGGACCGACAACATGTGTTACTTGGGAAACTATCACTAACTTGCTAATTAAAACACTCATGAACTTGGAGAAAGAAGTAGAGAAGACGTTTATCACAACACCAACTACAGGTCAAATGTTGTCAGTGTTGACAACTACAGCTCAAATGTTGTCATTGTCATGACAATAAGCAGACGAATCCTTTTGACAGACTGACACTGCAGGGCATCAACAGATGGCGTTGCCAATCTTGAGCGGCAAGTGTCACAGCATAATTGTTGACATTACTTGTTTGCGTTATCTATTTCAAATTGATTGGAATTGAGACACATAGGACATAAGACCGCGAGCCTACCATATCCTCCACTGTACATTTAGAAAAATGATGGAAATTTTACTCAATTTGCAAGTTTCCTTAATTTGATCCACCCGATCCGCCAACTTTCTTATAAAAAGCACAAATAATCCATCACTGACGTCGGGAACTTTGACGGTGGTGAGATATCAATCGCCTGATGAAGTATTAGTCCTCTGTAGCCACAAGATCTTAGCTAGATTGAAACGCTAAAAAATTGATAACAATACACAATAATAAATCTTAAAAAAATAACAAATATTTTCCAACTCAAATGAACTTCTTGATGACGATAGTATATTTACTGAATTTCTCGACTAAACACAATATACTTAAATTGTCGCTACGCTGACATTGATCAGATAAGAAGAGTACAGACAAAATAAAACGAATGAATACTTATTTGCGGACGAAAATCGGAATCCCGGCGGAATCGTGATTAATAATTTTTCAAGCAAGCCTCGGCCAAAATATAATAGTGAAAAGATATGAAGGTTACTTTTTCTCGATGGACATTTATACAACATTGGTCAGTTGGAGATTTTGTATGTGTTCTGGGGGTTATGTATAAATCATACCACGTCAGAGAGAAGAATGCGAGTGAAAAGATTATGTGGCGGTTAATGTTTTTATCTTAATTTTTAATCATCCTTGCCCATGTCATCATCGCCTGCAGGAGGGTTTTTAACGGCACATCGTCGACAAATATAGTCTTCATTGGCCTTAACGTCTCTTGCTTGTAATCCAACACACCTAGAATAATGAAATTAGCACTTTATACACCCGTTCATTCATTAAGACTAGTGATGAAAATAATTTACCTCAAATGAAACCACATCTCGCAGCCTCCGTCACATTGCACCCAAATGACTTCCTTGCCTGTAGGCTATATTAAATAAAATTAAATAAACTGGTACCAAAGAGAGGTGTGCAATCAATTTAAAAAATACCTTCAGGCATTGATCAGCCGCACAGTCTTCTTCATTCTCACTTTCATTGTTTGATTGTCTTTTCTTGCCTTCCGATTTCTTCATCATTCTTGGTTTCTTGTTTGTTTTCATCGTCTTCGTGTTCTTGTTGCCTTTGGGCCCCTAAAAAATGCAAAAATAAAATAACACTCCCAAACAAATTTGTTTAAACCTATCGACATACTTTTGGCGTTTGATTTTTATCTCCAGACGAATCTAATCTTCTCTTCTTGCCTTGCATCTTCTTTTTACTGAAAGAATCTCCATTGGATTCACAATCTTGTTCTTCATCTTTGGAGTATAAGAGAGCCATTACAGGGGGTTCTGAGGGTGCCTTGATTGCCTACGACAAACAACAAAACAGATATTGCACAACTGTTACAATAATTAATAAACATAAGTCCAATACCTGAAGAACCCTTCCTATATGGATCGTTTCATCAAGTGACACTTCTAGTGAATCACCCTCGAGGATGAGATCTTCAAGCTTTGAAGCTGTTTGAGAAGACAGAGTGAGGAGAGGAACATTCTGTGAACATGACGATGAAACATTGGATGGTGACGTCCACACAGAAGAGTTAAGCTGCCGAGGAACTAACGGAGATTTGCGCACATTCTTCTTGTTAGAAGTCACACAACCCAAACCATCTAATGACCGTACAAAATATTAAATACAAATGAAAAATTGTCTTTCGATTGCAATTGCTTTACCTCTGGAAAATGAAGAATATGCGTGTTCTGAGTTGCTTAGCGCTGGAGGTTGTTCGATAACTTCTGGAATAGGGTCTCTAGCCATATATTCACTGTCCTGTGATTCTTCGCTGCCGCTGAAAAAATCGCGTTGTTCCCCGCTCCCCGGAAATTTTTGAAGCTCATTTGAGCCATTTGTACTATCCATTTTCTTTCGCGAAGAAGCGTCAGTAGCACGTTGCACCACGGTAGATAATTGAGACAAACATGCTGTCAATTCTTCAGTAGAAAGCAGCTGGCGAGCTCGATCCTGAATAAAACAATATTAGGGGATTTATATAGTTTGCGTCATACAATAACAATTTCCCTACACACCTGCCAATTCATGGCTCTTTCGGTGAGACACTGAAGTGCTTCACCCTCAGGCAATCGAACGGGGAGTTTTTGCAATGACACCAGCAATGAGAGAATCGTTTCAAGGCGGGGACGTCTTGAACGACAGCAATAACCGCAGAGGTAGCGTCCGTCTTTGATTCCGCTAATCGTATTGCCCTCGCCGTTTGTCTTGTTTTTAGCTCCTGGACCTTGTTGCTTCGCTCCCCTCAAACACGAAAGATGGAACCATTCCTTACACAGGGCGCACTCGATCATTCCGCCTTGGGCCTTTCCTTGACAGATACAGTAATGAGCTAGTCCCTGATCATCATGGACTTTTTTCTAAAAGAAAAGAATTAAAATGAGTTCAAGATGGCGTTTGAGTGAATGAAGATATTTACCTGAATGTTTTGAACTCGAATGCGCTTAAAGCTAGTCAATTCGCTGTTTTCACTCTCTTTGAAAGCTTCAACAATTAGACGAGGATCTTCCTTTTTCTCCGCCTCAAGGGCGATTATGTGAGTCACGTTAATTGGGTTGAAAGGATCTTCTTTGGGTCGACGGCGTCGAAAACGTGACGCAACTAATTCAGAAAATTGATTAAGTAAAACAGAAAAGTTTTCCAAGATTTGAGAAACTATTTGTACCTAATACATCCAATTTCGGGGAAAGTACTTCAATCAGGGAATAATATGAATTCTTTCGTAAAAATGTTTTTGCAGTTCTCTCGCGCCAAGCGTGGGCAGCAGCAATTTGATTTTCAAGTTCGTCAAGAGAATCCAGTTTGATCGCAATCGGTTTTGCTTTGGACATCAAGCTTTCAAGTGCCTCTAGATAAGGGCTATACTCCAACTTCTGCAGAACCTCTAGACGGCTGTTCCAATCACGAGCTTTCTTAGCAGCTTCCTTTAAGGCAGCGACAGAAGGCAGGTAAGTTGGCAATAATACCACTTCCTTGATGATCATATCAGCAGAAGAAAGCGGAAGCCTCGGCCTAATTTAGATAAAGAAATAAGAATTTGCACAGAAATAAATCTTGATTTTTGTCATACTTGGCCAGCAAGAAATTGTTGGCCTTATCTTCAATCTTTTCGGACATTTCAAGCAATCCTTGTAGTTTTGCTAGACACTTTTCCAACACCGGGTGCGGGGGTAAACCGACTCCAAGTTCGAGTAGTTCGCGCAACGAGCCCAGAGATACTTCTTCTGCTTCGTCTTCTTCGCTGGCATCGCGATCAGCCGATGGAATGACTTCAGGATCCCAAATCGGATTTGTCCCGAGTAAATCACGGTACTTTTCGATCCATTCAGCCTGCTGAATTCGCTGTAAAAATCAAAGAAAATATTAATAACCAATAAAACTGATCGATGAAAACTAGAATGCATTTCGAGTAAGTTTAACTCTTACCGTTCAATAATCCATCAGAAAGATAGAAAAAAAAGCAAGGAAGCAACATTGTAAACAGTTCTTACAACGAAAAGTTAAATTAATGCTGGAAGGATTATCGAACTTACCAATTTCAAGCGGCCAATTTCAGGGAGATCGATCCCAAAAGTAGCTCCACGTTCGAGGCATTTTTGAAGAACTTCGAGATCTGGTATAGACTGATTTTCATCGATAGGTTCAAGAAGCAGTCTAGCTTCTTTTTGAAATTCGGAAACATTTTTGAAAAGTTCTATGTAAAATAAATGCAATTGTATGAAGAAATTGTTATGAGTCAAATGAAATTTCATTCTTGTTATACCATGTATGGCTTCCGATTCAGGTAGCTTGCATGGAAGTTTTTGAAGTTGTTGGACAAACAATTGTAATTCTTCTAAAGTTAGACGACATTTAGCCTCTCCTTGGAGTCGAGTACGTGTCCGTACCTTGCTGCTCATAAGCTGCTGCGCCACCATAGTGCATTTTTCTGCACTTTCCACTGCTTCTCGAAGTGACAACACCAATTCCGTGCCTGGGAATTTTTGTTCATCAGCTTCCAATAATAGAGCCTTAAGAGCCGGCAATTCTACAAAATAAATAAAGAATATTTAAAGGCGTATTACAGAAGAAATCATGCTTGCAAGAATAACTCACCAATTCTATCATCTTCTTGTCCTTTCAAAGCTATACGCAGTTTCGTTGCCCAGCTATTGAAAGTGTCTACTTTTCCTTGGATTTTCAACAGGAGGCCTTGCAGTTCCTCCATTGTGTATCGATAGCGAAGTGTATGCTTCTGTGGTGGGCACTCACAAAGAAGTTTAATGTGCCTCAGACACACGAGTTTATCTTCGACGCAACTGCATGTCAATGCTGATAAGAAACAGGTTGTTTTACAATGATCGCATTGACGTTCGTCGTCTGGCAATAGTTCGAATGCTTCTCTTTCCGAATCCTATAAAAAAAAAACATCTTGAACACCAACAGATCAACAGATTGGTAATAATAAATATTACAGACCTGAACTCCCCAAGCAAGAAGATTTCTGCGTAACTCCTTTTCGCTTTCAACCATTTTCACCATATCTTTGTAAGCAACTGTGGCGATTTCCAGACTAAGTTCCGGTGCTGCCGACGCAATTTTGCATACCAGCTCGTCGTGAGAAAACACACAAAAGCGATGTAATTGTGAATAATTTTCGATGCACTCTCGTCCCTTGTCCAACCAGTCAGATGGCGTAAAATTGACAGCTTCAGCGAAATTATATCCTTGATTGAATCCGGCGTGATAGGCTCGAGGAAAGGTAACGATAAACTCGCCTGCATCTTGATCTGTACGGTATAGGGGAACACCAGCGTCCATCAATATATTGGGATTCATGATCGTCACCAATTGATGTAGAAGATCAGGTTGGCCTTTAAATAAAACTAGGGTTAAGTAGGCTCTTAATAGATAAATTTTAAAACTTCCATACTTTTAAATAATTCAGGGGCCGCACTCTTCATTGCTTCTTCGAATGCTACAGCTCCATCTCCAGGAACTCCATACCAAGTTTTATGTTCGCCCCAGTGCAAGTAATTGATTGAGTAACTCCAATGATCTTCATTGTGCCAGCAAAAAGCAGAAAAGCACATTCCTGTTTTTAAAATAAAGAATGTTAGAAATAGTATTTATTCACAACAAATTTGGACAGAGATCAGCTTTACGTACCAACATACATCCAAGGAACCTTCATTCCAGAGATATCAGCGTTAATGTAGCCCAATACTGAACCATCAACGTTCGGTAAATTGTTAAGATTCCATCCAGAAGTCGCATATTCTTCGTCACCGGATAACAAATGCCTCGAATTGAGGGTTGGAAAACCTGCCATACAAAGGAAATTGTTAATATGTATCAAGTAAAGCAGCAACTTCAATTAACAAACCTGATCCATGGTCCATGGAATGCAAGTCTGCTCCGTATTCGACAACGACATCTTCATCAATTGATGAAACAATTCTCCAGAATTCTTGTTCCACTACGGATGTCGGCACCAAGTGACCGGGCATGTTGAAGTAGTCAGCCTTAAATTTATCAGCCATTTCACCAAAAGTCTGAAGTGTGTACTCTTTGGTAGCCTACAATTTAAAACTAGTTGAATTGCATTCAATCAAAGTAAAGAATTTTTTCAAGTAACCTGTTCAAAACCAAATGCTTCTGTTGGTTTGCTAACTTCTTCAGCTACACAACAAGGACAGCGCCAGTCGCCTTTCGGAATTTCGTTCAATGGTGGATTCAAACAAAAAGTATGGTAACTGTCATCACATCCATCGCACAGCAACATGGCCTCTTCAGCATCACCTCGCCCACAATTATGGCAAACATATTTTTCTAATGGGTCAAATTCGGTAGTTTGATCCACTGTAATCATAATTAAAAGAGTAAGAACTATTTTCATGTCACTTTCATGTACTGTAATAACCTTGTCCACGAGTAACTCGATCGGTCGTTTCTCCATCGTCCTTTTCGGTAGGAGTAAAGTGGCGATTACGTCTAGATTTTTTGGCTACAAACCGAGAAAAATGAATTAATTAAAATGTCATATAATTTAATTCATCCAAACACCTGATACTTACTAGGAGTGGGAGGTTTAACTGCCATCCGCGAAAGGATATGATGAGGAACATAGTCTTTATCCCTATCTTCGTCTTCTGCTTTAACTTTTCCATTCCCGACGTTGACCTTTTTGGTATTTTTTCCAGTTTCGAAGATAACGTACGGATATACGACTCTTTCGTAATGAGTCCGGAGGATACCACCGATGCCTTTATTATTAGCTGTTTTTAGGCCCATTTTGGTGGCTAGAGTTGTCCACCTTCTTTCCTTTGTGATTAATTCCATCCCACCTAAAATTCACATAGTTAAACTTGTACCAATAATGAACAGAACAGACACTACCTTCATCTTGAACAAGTTTATGAAGGGTATATAAATCCAAAGCTTTCTTGTCAACAACAGGGATTCTTAGCGAAGAGCCCTGCAATTCCCAGAACCTTGCAATTTTGTCCAAAAAATTCAATTTGATTCTGGTGTGAGCCTAGAAATTATACAAGTAATTTAATAAATCTGAATCTGAAGAGATGGTAACTGAAGGGCTTGCCTCTAGCTCGTTAAGCCTCTGTATTCTTGGTGTGAATTTGCAGTTATCAACATCAACAGCAAATGGAGGCTGCCAACCCTACAAGATTGAGCATATTCATTAAAATGTTTCTAAAATGACACGAAAAATAAGATCACATGGCCAACATGGAACAATAATAATTCAGAATGATGTAAAAATGGAAGGGACAACATGGTTGCCTGAGGGAAAGGGTGCATAAAGAAACCTGCAGTCTGGCACATGCTTTGTCATTCTCTCACATGAATCTTAGTGAAAATAATCAAACACTACAACAAAAACATGTAATTCTTCAAGCTGAAAACTAATATGAATTTATGTCACTTACTGGAGGTGGCTTAATCTTGCATATGCCATACTTTTCAGCTTCCGGTCGGATTTTTGCTATATATGCCAACGGATCCTTAAATTCTTGTATAGAAGGACAATAAGTTGGTGCGGGTGGGGGAGGACGGAACTCGAATTCGGCTGACATTTTTGTCACTTTAACAGCAAATACAAACTGTCGATCTAACTGCGTTTCAGGTGTTTTAAATGACGAACGTCATGAACATTTCTTGCGTTAAATAGCGCACAAACAGCAGTGCAGTTACGCTGCTCTTCCAAACACGTAGGCTACGCAACTTACTAGAGTAGAGATTTTTTGGAAAGGGACGCCTGAAGCAAGAAATTATTTGTTTGAGTAGTCGTTTTTTTAGCAACTAGATGGGGTAAATTTTTTTAAATTGGCATTTAAACTGTTGCCATTTCATAATGCATACATATTAAATGATTTCAAAATTTCTTGAAAGAATAAATTTTTTAAAAAATTAGTAACACGTTTCACGTAATTATTTTGACTCTAATTTCTTAAACAAAATTTGCATAAGAAAATGGTTGGCACGCTTGTTTCTGCGGTTTAAAATTTTCAAAATGGCCGATTTGTTTTGAAGTTTGAAAAAAATTCGTAATACTTGTACTTTACATCAACTTAAGCTTTTTATTGGCCACAGTCTTGAAGAAAAAGATCATAGAATGTCTGCAAAATATGTTGAAGAACTTCCCACAACAAGAGAAATGATTCAAAAGTACAAAAATAAATTGGAAAAATGTTTGAGGGACTATGATGGATTGAATAAGAGCCTCACAGCGTAATTATGGTTAAATTGTGTGTTTTCTACTTTTTTTTACCAATTTTATTGTAGTTTAAAATTTCAGTTTGAAGACAGAGAAAACCTTGAATCAAAAAATTGATTCTGTAGAAGAAAATCTCAGAATAACTAATGGTGTCTTAAGCAGAACTCAAGCTCTATTATTGACAGAGCGCAATAATTGTCAACAAATGGCCCTTCATATTGATTTACTTAAAGTAAGTTTGCCCATTAATTAACAAAGAATAAATGTATTTCATAAATCTGTGTTTAGAAACAACATGAATTGGATCGTGAAAAATTAGACCTCCTTTTGTCACTGAATGGAAAGCCTGTTCCAAGCAATTACTTTCAAGGGGAACTTGTTTTAAAGCAACATATGGCAAAAATGGATAAACTCATGAAGGAACAGGCTTCTAAGTTACTGGAAGAGCGTTCTCTGTTGAAAGAAGAATGGGAGAGAGAGAGACGTTTGAGCGAGAAATGCAAAAAAGACTTGAGACAAAAGTATACATGACTTAATGAATTTTTTCATTAAAAAAAAATTAATCACATTTGAATTATAGAATCCAGGATTTGCAGGAAAAAGTCTTGGTAGCTAATGAACACAGAATACAGAATAGCCAGAAACATATACAGGATTTTCTTTCTGGAAAGCCTTTTGATGAAAATGATTATATTTTTCATGGTGAAAGCCATTCAAATGTTTGCGGATCGAAGATGGATCATTGCTCTGACCAAGAAACAAAGAGACTTAGAGTAGAACAACATTTATTTTCACTCTTAAAATCTATAAGGCTTATAATTTAATTTTGTTGTGCTGAAGAAAAAGGTCGCCGAACTACAAAGCGAAATGGAATCGTGTAATAAAAAATTAGTGGCCCAAAACAATATAATTCAGGAAATTAAGGACGAATCTCAAAAAAGACAAGACAAATTTCAAGTAGTTCTACTTACACATACATTTATCTCGATTAAAATAATCGAAACTACTTATTATTGCATTATATTTTCAGGCGCAGGCTAAGGCTATGAAAGAAATGGTGGAGCGGTTGAAGGAGGAAAACAATCAGTTGAATAAACGGAGGCTAACCGAAGGTTCCGGTTTCCGCACCGAAGTCAAATTATTAAAGGACCAACTTCATAGAACTCAGCGCCAACTTTGTTATCTAACCTTGAGAAAATCTGAAGAGTGAATCTGTTTTCTTTTTTTTTCTTTTCCCCTTCTCTTTCAAGCTTTTTTTTGTTCTATTTTCAAGAGAAAAAATTGACCTGGATTATGACTAATACGTGTGTTGAATAAGTACAGCGCGGTTTCGTTCATTTCACAATCTCGCAGCTTTGCGCTTCTTCAGGTGGGGTCGGAACAATTCCGTCTACTAATTAAGGCCTAAAATCACGTTACCACTGACGGTCAAAATTTGTTCAAAGTGTCTCTCCCTACTTCTGGCATACATAGTAGAGTTCTTTAGCCACGCTATATTTTGCCGCTAGGTTCGCTCGTGACAAGCTTAAAAAATTCGGGCACAGTTAAAAATTAATACGTCTCTTGCCCCACACATATATTGAGCTTTGCAAAACAGATACAGAATTGAAAAAATCTTTGGGTGGTTATCAGTTTCTGTGTCAGTTTTATTATTCGTTCAATGTCCGAGGTTTTATCGTAATTCTAGTCAAAACAGGTAATTTTTGGTAAATTCTTTCAAATTCATAATATTAGTTAAGCTTTAAATCATTAAATGTCCGAATAATACCTGTCAATTGTTTTTTATTTTATCCCTTAACCACTGAGTAATCATTCATTATTAACGCTTATCAAGAAACCTAGTTAAATATAGGTCAAATACTCAGATTATTTTTCTAACTCTTAATACTTCATTGATTGTGTATTATTCTGAAAAAAATCAAATTTACTTGCATATGTGCTTACATAAGTCTACATGTGTTCAGTGGAGGCATGGGATAGGTTTTAGAAGAATTAATTGTTATATTTATAAAAATTAATTCTGTATTACAGCATAAAAGATGTCTCGTCTTAAAAACCTTTTCAAGCGAGGAAATAACTCTTCAAATGATTCAGGACCTTCAGATATTAGTGGTCCAATGAGTGTTTCTCATAATGTTCATGTTGCCCTCAACCATCAAACAGGTGCCATTGAAGGGCTTCCTGATGCCTGGCTGAAGTTGGTTAATAAAGAATTAACGTAAGTTTGCATATATATACCGGCTACTGCAAGTCTGTTAATATATTGTGGTGCAATTTATAGTCAAGGGGAATTAAATGAGAATCCAGATGCTGTTCTCCAAGCAGTTCAATATTTCATGTTTTCCCAGAAACAAGGCCCTAAAAATTTACTTTTTAAGGTACTAAATTACTTTTGAACCTCAAAAATCTCTTCTGTAATATTTATTGTGCTCCATGCCTCCATTCTATTAAGGTTCTGGCCACCAAAGAAATCATTGAAAAAGAATCCATGGAATTTGAAAACATGGGTAAGTTTTGAATCACTTAAAGCTTTGCTACGTTCTGATTTCAAAAAGTGAACAGCTAAGTGCAACATTCTCGTCAATAAGGATCAAGCAAAGTTGCGACTGCTATGCTTGCTAGTGCTGCCGTGAATCTCGGTATGGCTTCTATGACTTTACCCAGCAAACAACCTCAAACACCTCCCGCTTTGCCCGCCCGTTTGCCTGTTGGTTTTACCACACCAACAACATCACCTCGGCCATCCTTATCCCCTGCGGGCCTTGTTCCACCGCCCCTGCCTATTCTTCCGCCTAAAGGTACCCATGTATCTTTGGAAACTACAAATCTTGATGACTGTAAGTATTTCTCAATGACAAGCTTTCATTTTAAGAATGCATTTTTGAGCTTACAATAAGATTACAAAAGTTCTCAACATATCAATATTGTGTTTTTTTTCTTTCTCTTGTGCAAGGCGGACAAAATTTCAACAAAAATGTCGCCGTAGTAAAAGACGTAAATTATAATTTAATTTATGAAATTTGACGAAGTAATTATTTTTTTTAATTTAAGGGTAATTTAAAGGGAACAAAAAATGACCAAGAAGATTTTGATGGAGGAAGCCCGCTTCTTATGCGCAAGAAAGAAATTAAAGTGGACGGTATGATGACCGATGATGAAGTTGATTGCGCATTAAGAAGGCTTTGCAAATGTAGTAATCCTTTTCTGCGTTACGTTCGTCTAAAAGAAGTTGGCGCTGGGTATATTCTATTTTAAAACATTTACTCGGCTAATCCATTTTGTAATGGATCTTTTGAATTTTTAGAGCGTCTGGAACGGTTTACATCGCCAATGATCCAGAGTCGGAAGGGAGAAATGAACGAGTCGCCATTAAAGAAATTGATTTATCTAAACAGCCTAAGCGCGAAATGATTCTGAATGAAATTTTTGTAATGCGTGACATCATTCACCCAAATCTAGTCAATTTTCTTGATGCATATTACGACGAAGATTTCCTTTATGTTAGTGAAGTATTTAAAGCATTTGAAAGTCAATTATTTTTAAACGAAAATGTCTTAGGTGGTAATGGAGCTTCTTGAAGGAGGTCCTTTAACTGATGTCGTAACAGAAACGGTGCTCAAAGAAGGTCAGATTGCTGCCGTCTGCCGCGAAGTTCTTTATGGAATAACGTACTTACATAGCAAAGTAAGTCACGGACCATTTGTTTCCTACCGATTTCCTTATCCATTTTTCGCTTGTTTTTAACCAGGGTATTATTCATCGAGACATCAAATCTGACAATGTTTTGCTGGGCATGGATGGCACAGTTAAAGTGACTGATTTTGGTTTTTGCGCAAACATCCAAGGCGATGAAAAGCGACAAACGATGGTAGGAACTCCTTATTGGATGGCTCCAGAGGTAATATACAAATTCATCGAGATTTAACAAAAGAATTTCAAATATATTGTTGAATAATCACATAGGTTGTGACAAAAAAGAAATACGGCAAGAAAATTGATATTTGGTCGCTTGGTATCATGGCCATCGAAATGATTGACGGAGAGCCGCCGTACCTGAAAGAAACTCAACTGAGAGCATTGTACTTGATCGCAACGAATGGTCGACCTCAGATTCCGTCTTGGAACAAATTGAGTCCCGAGTTTCAGAATTTCTTAGAGCGGTGCCTAGAAGTAGATGCAGACAAGCGAGCTTCCAGCGAAGAATTACTCAAGCATCCCTTTCTACTCCGGGCTTCTGATTTGCGGACTCTTAAAGGAAACATTCAAGCTGCTCAGCAAATCTTGAAGAAACAAATGTGAGAGTAACTGCCTTATTACCCTAGTTGTTCATTGACGAATCCCTGCAAATCAAATAGGGTATAAACTTGTGGGACCAAAAACCGAGTGCCAATACCTTATCATAACAAAAATGAGCCTTACAAAAAATTTTATAGGTGCTTAATTTTTCACTTCGGACAATGTTTTTACTATTTGACTAAAGTGTATTGTTTTGTTTTCAATTTCAAGCTGTCGCTACCCAAAAATACTAGGGTTTCCATAAACCACTCTTTTCTTTCCCTAGTCTTGTTCATCAAGCCTTTTAACTTTCACAGTATTTTATGTTCCGTAAAACGGATTGATTGTCGCTTGGCTTTTATCCTAATGTGCATTAAGTTGATGCAATACAACTGTGAACCTTCACTCAATTGTTTTTGCTATTTTAAAGAAATATGAAGGCGAGAAACAGCTGAAATTAGTTAAAAGGAAAATTTTCTAAAAATCATTTTGAAATTTCTATGTATTAACTCCATAACGCATCGAATAATTTCCAGTCGTATTTACATCACAATGAACTCTATTTTTAAATCAAGGCAAATTTAGAAACCATCGTGCACAAGATCGGGTATATGTCACTAACGTTTTCGGTTTAATCTTAGAAAGTTGAGAGATCGTGTGACAAGAAGAAACCGCGTAATCACTTTTAGATTGCTTGTTGGTTACTGTTGGCTAAGTAGGAGCACAAAGCCTGGGTATTTTCTTGTAATTGTGCACTCAGGTTACTTATAAAATTCTTCGCCTCGCAAAGCTCTTTCTTAAGGCTATCTAAATCATTGCGACAAGACTCCAATTCAATCGATTTTTTTCCTAGTTCGGATCTCAAAAAGCTTATTTCCTCGATAGAGTTACGACAACTGCAAGCTGGGCACAACTTGTTTGGCGCAGCATCAGGAAGAATATAGTCACAGTCGTCTTTAGTTAGGTCTATAATTTCTTTGTCTTGATTGCTTTCAACGATTTGAGCAGTTGGAACTAGAGTTTCCGTATCGATATTGATCTTCTGGTGATTTTCGATTAGTTTCTGCAATAAAGATCTAGCTTGACTTTCCTGAGAACTGACTTTCTTTTGACGTATCAGGTCCCGGATGTATGCTTCGACGTTACGCAAACTCTGCAAAATCTGAAGAAAAACCGATTCTTTAAAAAAAAAAGCGTAAATAAATAAAAGAAAAATTTAGTAATAATTACCATTTCACGAGGAACTGGCTCTGGTCCCATAACCTGCACACGATTTACTACAACCGTATTTTTTGACACTACACGACACGGAGGGTTTGCGGATGGTGTTGGTTTGGTAATAGTAAGTGGAGTTTTCGCAGCTACACCATTTCTTGGGATCATAATTTTGGCAGCAGGTTGTAGAATTTTCAATGGTGAAGCTGCGAATTTTTTTAAAATTGGTGTTGTAGAAGAAACCACTGTCGGAGAGTTTGTCGCGATTTGTGTTTGCTGTTTAGGTGTTGCGGAAGAAGAGGGTTTGATTTGCTTCATAATCTTCTCAACATTCTTTTGTACAGGATGACAAGAGGCATTTCCGGGTGACTTTAGCGTTATGACGGTTCGCGAAGTATTATCAGATGCGTCTTTTCTCAGAATAAAAATCTTGGAGGGAAGTTTTGCCGTGTTTTTTATTGGTTCAGCTGCTCTTTTAAGAGCATCACTGCTTCTAGTTTCAGGAGCAATTCTTACTTGCGCCAATTTTCTTTTTGGACTTTGACCAATTTGACTTAACATTAATTGCTGCAGAAATTCATTCTTCGAAGTGATTTTTTCAGAAGAGTTTGTAACTTTATTTTTACTTTCAACATCCAAGTCTCTCTCAGAGTGATGCAGTTCAGCGGTAGGCTCGGTTCTGATATTGATTGGCAGATCGTCCGTTATTTTCGGTGAAACTGAAATGTCTGATGTTGACGGTAGCTTATTTACTATCCCATTAATTCCAATGGCGATTGATTCCCTTCTTAACACGTCAGAATTTTTAGTACCCTCACTTGTCCGTTTAAGCAAGTGATCTTCATTAGAGAGTAGTAGGTTGGATTGAGGGGCATTGAGGGGCATCGCAATATCGATCGATTCAATTTGGTTTAACATTGGTTCCGGCTGTATCTGATTTAAGAAATATACTTTTATGACAGTTCTTATAGAGAAAAAAAAAGAAATAGACCTTATACCTTATTGTTTTTTTCATAAGCTTGTTTTAATAAAAGATTTGCTTCTTTTTTTGCTCTTTTGATTTTTTCTTCTTTTTTTGCCTTTTTTAAAGCAATTAATTTTTTCTTCCGTCTCTTCTCTCGGATTTTTTCAGCGATGGCTTCGGCTTTTTGCTGTGCTTTAGTGGCCTTTTTAATAGCCTTCTCCTTTTTCTTTTTGAGAATTGTTACACGATGACTACGTCTCTGTATGATTCTTTTATTTGTGCCTGGTCATGAATTTTACAATGAAGGATTGCATTGAAAATTAATGATAAGAAACTTCACTACCTGAAACAGAAGTCTTCCAATTGTAAGCGATTGGTGGAAGTGATTTCTGACAGTAACTGTGCTCCTCTGTTGGGGGTGGAATAATTATGATCTTTGGAAGAGGAATGTTCAAAGTTGGCACCCAATCAACACTTTTCTCATACATTTCATAGTCTGGTTGACCTGTATATATTTTACGGAACATGATAAACCTATTCTCACTTCTTTTCTATCTGACGTACCTGATACAAAATGTCTCGAACAAACTAAAACTCGATCTTTGCCTTCCGTTTCGGCTTCAGTAAGACCCAGTATTTTCAACCACAAAGAACGTCTCTTTTGGCTTAATTTTTTTGTTACTTCACAAATAGGTCCAACTTTCACCTTAGGGATACAAAAGTATCTTTCATTTCCATCAGTAGGTGAATCAGATGTGCAATATGGACTCAGATAGCATCGATTACGACGTGGCATGTTAATGAATAAGAGAATTTTGAATGAAATCTGCCTTTATTGTTTTCACTGACACTGAGTCTAAGCTTTGGCGTAAACAAATAAAATCGAATAACTTAATCGATAACAAACAATGCGATTAATCGATGTCTATCGTCGTGCTCTTCCGCTTTTCCAGTTTCCACTGTTTACTTCCACACTTTGCTAGAAGATTCTCAGCTTACGAAACCGGCTCTGTGAATTAATACTTTGAATTCAATTCGCTTATAGAATTATAAAAAGTCTCACTTTTCATTCTTAAAAATCTCTGTTTGTAAGGCTCTGTCAAGTTCAAATTCTCATTCCCATTATGTCATTTTCGGTGATTAATGTTGTTCGCAATGTTTCACGGCATGCGTTGCCAGTGTCCATGCGGTCTCTCTTGTCGAAACCCGTAACCAGATCTTTGTGGTACATGTCCAATCCCTCAAATCAATTTGTTCCAACAAAACTTTCTCCAGCATTTAAACATACTCCATTGAGTCCCTCTTGCCCTTGTGGAGGATGCAGAGGAATTCATACCAGAGGTATGAACCATCTTCACAGCGCAGCATTGTATTTAAATTCTTCAATATGTAAATTGCATTACAGGAGACAAAGAGCTCATCGAGTTCCTCTCTGAAGAAATTGCTGCTGAGAAGAAGGGAATGAGCAAGACCAGACCTGTCGCCAACTTAGATGGATTTGATGTCAAACATAATGGTTCTGAGATAGTGTTGTCTAAGAAATTTAATGATGAACAGTAAGTGAATTGTTTTAAGATATCTAAAATGAAAAATAATTTTTAATGAATGTTCTATCAGAATTGAGATCAATTTTGAGAATTAACTGATTTATACAAATTATTTTATTTTTTATTTTTTTTAGAATTGAAATTATTTTGAATGTCAATCATTCAGTAGATGCTGATATCAGTGAAGAAATTGACAACAAAGCTGATAATCCTCCACAGGCTGAAATGAAATCAAAACCACACTTTGAAGTAAAACTTATCAAGGGAAACCAAGTAACCAGGTTTGCCTGTAGTTACATTCAAGATGCAGGAGAGCCAGTAGAAGATGCCCCAAGTAAGCATTATAATTTTAAATTTTTAGCATTTTAACCTTTATTAACAAAATAAAATCTGTTCTCTTTTCAGATGACATTTTCACCATTGATGAACTTGCAGTTTTTGAAGGCAAACACAATGATCAGACTTATGCTGTTGCTGGAGATATTCTTGATGGGGTAAGTGTTTAATTTACCAGTTTTTCAATTAATTTTTCTAACATTTGATATTCAATCTTTAGTACATGTACGATCTTTTGATGAATTTGCTCGAAGAACGAGGAGTATCCAACGAATTCGCCGATAAGCTGAGCGATTTAGCAACTCAGCGAGAACATCTTCTATTTATTAATCTGTTAGAAAGCCTTCAATCTTTTGTTCAGGGCAAATGAAAGGTTTAGAATAGTTATGGAGAGAAAATAAAAAGCAATGTAGTCATTTTGTTTAAAACACTGATTTATTATTGAAAACAATAGTTATTTAGAACCAGGGGCTTTAAATTCTTCTTCAGTCCCCATGACTTCCTTCTCTATTTCTTTGAGGTCTATATTCTGTTCTTGGATTGCTTTCTGTAACACAGTACATGAATGAAAAGTAAATTAAAAGTGTTCAAGCATGAAAACTATGATATAAAATTAGATTACTCTAACACATTCACGGTAAACCTTGAAGAAAGGGCCACATGAGTCAGTTGAATGATCTCCCCTTAAGAATTTTTCTGTGAACCATGTGTTAAAACATGCATCATAGTTTTGCTTCAGTTGGCTACAGGCTTCACTTACACTATTCATGGTACAAACTAAACCTGTAAAAATGAAATACAATAATCAATAGTGGCCTACTTGGAAAATGTTTAAGACACACACTTGTACCTTTGAACTGTGGATGAAGATAGGGCAGGATCAGCAGAGATCATGAACAATTTAGAGAAAAAACTATTTTTTAAATATCTTTAATCCGGTTGTAATTTTAATTAAAACCGGTCACAAAACATTAGTTTACAGCATTATCATTTATCATGTGTATTGTGTACCGTACTTTGATTCTATCGTCTGCATGTAGCCTAGCGGCAAAGAAACAAACTTTTGGAGCAGACAATATTTTGCATCATTTCTCATTCTCTTCTTCATCATAAACTCTTCAATTTTCTACAAGCTCCCATGTGGACATTATTTATTATACAGCTGTCGTAAATGATAAAAACCGTCTGTTTTGCTAATAAGGATTGATTTAGTTAATTTAAAAAAATGAGCTCCAATAAAACTTCTAAATCAATGTCCAAGTCCGGTTCGGAGATTGTCAAACAAGAAGATGTTACACTAGCCGTTCTAATTGCTGATAGCTTCAGTATCCGTTTTGCACCTGTAACCGATTCAAAACCGAAGGTGAGAATTCTGTAGTCTGATGTCTTTAACATTTCGGACAGTGTGATATATTTTTTACGTTTAGGCACTTCTTCCTCTGGTCAACAGGCCAATGATTGAATATTCCCTGGAATCTTTACTTCTCAGTGGAGTCCAGAAAACATTTGTCTATTGTGTTGCACATGCTGATCAGATTCGCCAATACCTGAAAGAATCTAAATGGATGAGATCTGTATCTCCCATGTCCATTGAAGTTATTTCCCAAAGTCCTGATGACTGTCGATCTCTTGGGGATTCTCTTCGAGATATTGATGGAAAGTCATTGATTAGAGGAGACTTTATATTAATGTCTGCTGATGTTGTTTCTAATGTTCAGCTCATACCTATATTAGAAGAGCACAGGTAAATAGTAGAATTTCTCTGTGTAACTTGTTTAATTCATTTTGATTATTGTGTGTCAATAGAGAAAAGAAGAAAACAGATAAAGGGATTGTCATGACACACATTTTTAAGAAATCTTTCCCAGGCCATCGATCACGCTCTGCAGAAGAAGAGCTCGTTTTGGCCATCAATCCCACCAATGGTCGTATTCTCAATTACCAGCAAACGACGAACCTGAAGAAGCTCAGTTTCCCTTTGGTGAGTTTCCGCCTCATCCATTACTTCAAATTCGACCAAACTAATATTTTGAAAATTTTAACTACAGGAAATGTTTAAAGAGAACAGTCTTGTTGATTTGCACTATGACTTTGTCGATACGCACATTTCTATTTGCTCTCCCGTAGTTTTACCGCTCTTTTCCGACAATTTCGATTATCAAACTTGGGGAGATTTTGTCCGAGGTATTCTCATCAACGAAGAAATTCTTAATAATACCATCTACTGTCATGTGTTGGAGGGATCATACGCGGCACATGTTTCAAATGTCCCGATGTATGACGCTGTTAGGTAATGAGCCTTTTCCAACATTTAATAAATTCTAATTTGTATCAGATAATATAACAAGAATTTTATTTTAACAGCAAAGATATTATTCAACGATGGGCATTTCCGCTTGTTCCCGATTTGAATCGGAGTGACAAAACTCCTCGACACACTTTATCACGTCACAATGTTTACAAGCAGCCTGGTGTCACCTTGGCCAAGTACACACGCCCCCTTCACTCTTTTCATTTTCCTATTACCAAAATGTCCTCTTTGTAAAATAGGGAAAGTGTTTTAGAAAGGGATGTGGCAGTTGGAGAAGACACTAAAATAGGTGAACGCACATTCGTGTCGCAGTCCGTCATTGGCAGCCGTTGCACAATCGGAAACGATGTACACATCAATAACGCTTACATTTGGGACGACGTTGAGATCAAGGTTAGACACCGAGCGGAAGTGAAAATTTGTCAAATAATCAACTATTTTCATTTAGAATAACTGCCGCATCGAAGTAGCTCTCATCGCCGATGGTGTTGTGTTGAATGAAGGAGTCGAAATTGGCCGTGGCTGCGTCATTGGACCTGGAGTGATTTTAGCTGCTGGTATCAAAATTCCTGACAATACTCGCCTTATGGCTCATCCTCCCAAAAGGGATAACGACTTTGAAACATCAGACGAAGAAGATGGTATGTGAGCTTGGCGTGTGTTTCTATAAATATAGATGCATGTTATTTTTTCCCCTCTTTTAATAGATAAGGTAGCTACTACACCTGTTAGTGCCGATAGTGTCGCCTACGTCTATCATCGTCCCATCGAAGAAGATTCTGACGCCGAGTCTTTGATTGATGAGTTATGGGGCTTGGATATCGATGAAGATTCTGAAAGTGACGAAGATGACGAAGACGAAGCTGCTGATGATGAAGATGAAGAACACGAAGAAGAATTGGACGTTGGTGACTTGCCAGAGGATTTGAATGCCAGATGTAATTTGTCTCAGATAATCTAAGAAACAATTTTCGATTCACTAACTTGATGAATCTTTCCGATAGCATTCTATAATGAAGTCTTGGAAAGTCTTCAAAGGGGTTACGAAGAAAAAATCAAAGGCGACAATTTGGTTCTTGAAATCAATTCGTCCAAATATGCCTATAACGTGACCATGAAAGAAGTCAACATGCTCGTTATCAAAGCTATGCTTTCATTACCATCTGTCATGACTAAGGTAAACTCCCAACAGTGAATCTATTGTAGTGGATATTTGAGTATAACATAAAATTTCTATTTACAGAAAGCTGCTACCGGCACCAATGACGATTGGATCGCTCTACGGCCGATATTGCAGCATTTTCTATCTGTCCTGAGAAATTATTTGAAAAATAATCAGTCGATGTTAGATTCTCTCGAGGCTTTGGAAGAATTTGGAGTTCATAACCCTCATTTTGTGAAAAGTATTTGTAAAGTTCTCCATTTCTTGTACGGTGAAGACGTGTTGAGTGAAGACGCAATTTTGGAGTGGTACGCCAATCCACCGAACGATCCCAGTGCATTGAAAACTATCCGGAAAACTGTAAAGTCTTTAGTTTGAGTCAAATTTGTACTTGATCCCTAATTTACTTTTTTTATTGAATCAGGTGGAACCATTTATTACATGGCTGGAAGAGGCGGAAGAGGAATCATCGGAGGAATCAGATTAGAAAAGTCTCACTTGAATTTGTCCTGGTTTCTGAGAGGTGTAACAAATATCGAATTTATTGAATTATATCTTTTTTCAAAATTTAAATGTGATTGCTTCACAATTAATCAGATATTCATTGAATATCAAAGCAGGGGTCTATATTTACTCTCATGAGTATTTTTTTTTGGTTAACTATTAGTTTGTGTCGTAATTGAATTGCAATCTATCCCTGGATTGAAAACCTTTTTCTATCCAACCGGCATGAATATCCATAATTTACAATCGGTAAGATCATTAGTTTAAACTGTATAGAAATGTTTAATGGAATTCCTTTTCGGAAATGCATTTATTTGAAAACTCTTGTGATTAACCGGTAAACATGGTAATTTTCATCAATTGGAAACGTTGGAATGTAGGATGGAAAGAAATCGATCCACCCGACGATTACCCGACATTAATTCTTTTTCTTGTTTGGTGGTGAGTTCATTCTCCAAATGGTGAAGGTGAGTAAAGAGGCGAAGCTCACCCAGGCCAAATAGGGCATCATCAAGTAAGAAGCTGTCTGGTTGACAGATTTAAAAGTATAGACGCAAGAAGCGATGCAGACAACCAAAACGATGATCTCGTAGAACGCCTGTTTAAAAAAAAACGCAATTATTAATATAATGTTTGTTTTCATATTGAAATAAATATTATACCCATTTCAGATTGTGATAAAAGAAAAAGATGTAAGACCAAGCGTAGTTTAAAACGAGTGTGATGGCGAAAAGGGTTAGTGGCAAGCCGGCAGGACCGTTCAAAGTCTCACCGCCATCACGCCACACCAAGTAAGAAGCGTATCCCATCGATAGGTAAAGAAATGTCCACACGATTGGGAAAACAAAGTTGGGAGGACGCCAACTCGGTTTCTTGATGTCCTGTGTGTGTTGGTGGTTCAAAGTCAAATATTTAAATAAGCGCGCCAATGACAACGCTGCATAAGTTCCACGTTTTTTTTTCGAAAAACTTTCTACCCTGTCATTGTTTTTTGATTTGTTACATAATTGATTATGCAACCCCTCTGACAGCGGCAACGCCTGTTGATTGTCTTTTTAAGTTAGAAATTAAAATAAACTCACATTGTACCAAGTTTTGATTTGTTTTCTGGTAACCATTCCTATAGGAAGTGATCCAATCCATGGCAAAAGTGTCAAAATGATGGCAGACCAGACGATTTCCATTTTAATTTTGTGTGTTAAAAGTCGATGGTGTGATGTTCTCTGCTACTCGGCCACTGCGTGAATGGGGTACGTTTTAACTACTTTTCCACACGAGTCGAGTGTTTGACATTCGCCGGAAGGCGTGGTCTAAGTGCGTGGCACAAGGATTTTGGGTTTTGGTGATTAGAAAAGAAACAAAACAGAAAATAGCCAGATGTAGACATGGGTAAGTTGATACCATTTGGAGTTTCTTTTTTCTTATCTAGACTTGACCCTGGGTCGTAAAAAACGATTTCGGGTACATTTATAAGAGAAAACCAAAAAACGTCTTTAACACGTGGCTCGTGATATTTTACAAGAATATTTCTCAAGCATTTAATTCTGAAACATGCTCAATTTTAAATGTAACCAGTTCATTTCACAAACAAATGATTTGTTTATACATTCTTCTAAAATAAAACTGTTCTTTTTAATTTTAAACATACCAGCAATTTGTTTGGCGATATCTTTTCGCACTGTTATCTATTTTCACCGACTTTGCCAAGACTTTATTTATGTTTGGAGTGTGTAGCGAATGAGCTGACATCTAGCGGTCATATTTTGAAACGTCATTTTCTTGTTTGTTTTTTTCCGACTAATAATTATACAAACGTGTGGCAGCTTTTTCTAAATACTACAGTTGACGAACATAAATAGAAATAGAGTCGTGACACATCGGTCGACTATGCCGACATCTCGCTCTTCGTGAAAGTTTTTGTGGCGGACAAGATCGATGACTAATGCTGTTAATATTCCTCCCTGCGATGGAGGATCCAACACGTTTAAAAAGAAGAGCGTCTTTTGTTTCCATTCGATCACGTTCTCTCAGCGGTTTTCCGTCACGATGTAAAATCACATCAAAGATTAATTCAATTTTGAATATCTTCGTGACGTTTTTTGTCTGACAACATCGTCGGCCGGTTAAAATTCCTCGAATATAAATAGCCGTGACTTGTGTGCGTTCGGCAAAATGAAAATTTATTTGAAAAAGAAAAGAAGTGAGGCCGACATATGTGACATTGCAGGCTGTGCTTTGGACGGTATAAATGGAACGGCCCCCGGTATTTTTAGCAGAACTTTGGGGAAGAAAAAAAGGAGAGTCTGAAAATCTAGAAAATTCCATTCGGTGTCTACTTATTATTTTTTTTTCGAGATTTACTTAAGCCTATAGACGTAATAGTCTCTTTCATGGCAGGGGATAGATTACTATGAGATTCTAAATATTTACAAGGATTTGTAAAAACACGATCCACCAACAACTTCAAACGGATGCGGTTTGTTTATTTTTCTATAAAAAAAAGCTGAAATCATTATGTAATTCATTTTAGAGATGGCGGGGAAAAACAATATCGCACACCGGATAAATGGATGAAGAATTCAGATTAAAAAAGAAACGATTTCCGGGTCGAATTGCGTATGGAAAAAACGTGTCGCACGGAATGAGACCGACAGTCTAGATGCTGCATCATGTTATGTGTGTACATATTCCGCCGCGCCTCATAGAGTCTAGAGAACTCGGTTCTATATGTCTCAGTCATTGAGTCGACGCCGTCCCGACTGGGCGTTTGCACGCTAGTTTCGTGCTGTTTGCGCTCCATCAACGGTCATCATCATGGCGCAGGCGTTAACGATTCAAATGTCCCGCTCAAGTAACCAACAACCGTGGGGATTCCGGCTTCAAGGTGGATTGGATTTCGCGACTCCGCTTACCGTTTTGAGGGTAAATTTTCCTATTTTTATAAAAAGAACCAAAAACCAAATCTTCTTTTATTCATTTTTGATTATGTCGACAGGTGAATATGGGAAGTTTGTCGGAAAGCGCTGGATTGAAAGCTGGCGATGTCATTTTGAGGGTCAACGAGATTGATGTGATGCGTTTACGTCATCAAGAAGCGCTAGACGCTATTTCTCAAGCAGGGAATCAATTCCAATTGAATATCGGAAGGTATATAACCAAAATGTTTTTTTAAAGACAAATAAGTCGTGGGGATTTTGAAGCGGAAATAGCTGGAATATTTTCTCTCTTAAAGAGAGTGATGGTTTCCGTTGTTATTTTTCCATTTCTTGTTTTCTTCCCCCCCGCCGTCCTTTTAAAATAATGAGACACCTACGCGAAAAGAATTGGCGCGCTATTTGAAAACACGGGGAGGAAAGCGGTGCCGATTGAAGGGAGGCGCAACTTTCTCTCGGGACTGAGGGTGTGTAGTAGGTGGATCAAATAGGTCGACTCTAAATCGGGATCAGCTGTGAGACCTGAACAGTCTGGACGGCAACGAATCTATTTCTGGGTTTTGTTTTAAAGCGATCAGTCGCGAAATAAAAGTGTAACACACCGAGAGCGACCCACACTTTTTTTTCTGCGTCTAAATGCTCAACTAAATTGGGTTAACATCTGTCGTTGGAAGAAAATAAATATAGAAAACATTTTTTATTCGTCTCTATTGTGTTATATAGGGCTGGAATATGGAAACCGCAAGTGACGCCGTTGGCTGAACCCGTTCACGTTCCAACAGGCGAATCCTTGTTAACTAAAACATCATTGGCTCTTCATCACGAAGTAATTTGTTTTGGTAGAAAAATTGAAAAATGAAATTTTTTTTTTGAATTTTTTTGAATTTTTGGCGGGATTTTTTGAAAATAGGAAGCTCCAAGGATCGGTTCCGCTCATAACACTAAAGCAGCCCCGTTCACTTCTTCAGTCAAGGTCCAATCACAAGTTTTATTGATTTTATTATTATCTGTAAGTTAATAATTTGATTTTAAAATCCAATTTTAGGAAGAAGCAAAGACGTTGAATCGTCAACAATTTAATTCACCGATGGGATTGTATAGCGAGGAACAGATTGCTGAAACGTTGTCATCGCAAGCTGAAGTCTTGTCTCAAGGAGTCCTAGGGTATTTTACATTTTTAATTGAATTTTTTAATATGAGAACTAATTGAATGTAATTTATTAATCCAGGATCAATTTCAAGAAAAATGAAAAAATTTACGACTCTACCAATAGCCAAGTGTTGAAAATGCTCCAAGAAATGGATAAGGAACCGAAAGATGAGCCAGAAGAAGATCCAGCGGAAGTGACTCACCGTGCCGTTGCCATTAATCCGCCGATTAAGAGCCAAGGATCAGTTCCTCAACAGCAGCCGTTTGTTGTTCACCACCCTATCGCTCAACAACCTAAACAACAGCCGGTTGTCATTCATCATGCCATCCATCAGCAACAACAACAACCGCAACAACAACAACAACAACAACATTACGGTACTAAACAGCATCCATTATGATAATGAAAATGAGACCTTATTAAATACCAATCTTTTTGGTTAAATTTTAGTACCGGTTGCCACAACTATGACGTCACCTGTGGCTTCAGTATCCGCCCCAGTGTCACGTCCGGCCGGAGTCCGGTCCGTGACTGCGCCAACGGCGCCGGTCAATAAAAATTTCAAGGGTCCCGAACCTCCTCAAGCCACGGCTGATAATCCACGATGTGCCGAATGTGATCGGCTTATTGTGTATGCGATATAATTTATTACTTTTAAAAGAATTACATTGAACATTTTTTTATGAAATTATTCACAGGGGAGTGTTTGTCCGCTTAAAGGAAAAGAATTTACACGTTGAATGTTTCAAATGTTCAACTTGCGGCACTTCGCTCAAAAACGTTGGTAAGTTTTTTAAAATTTTCAAATTCATTTCCGGATTTGTATAAAAATTTCCTTTTTTTTAGGATATTACAAATTGAATAACAAATTGTATTGCGACGTTCACGCCAAATTGGTGGCTAGTCATCAACCACCGGCTCCTGATTTGACTCCCATCACTGTCAAACCGTAAGCAAATGATAACATCAGTTTTCCTTCTTGTTCTTCTTCTTTTTTTTTGAATGGATTAAAATGATGACGCAAGAACGAGTTGATGATGACATGTTACGCGTGATTTAGGGGAGCCCCAATCCCGAAGAATGCCTTAACAACTGAAGTGGCAGCCAAACAGCTGGGGGCTTCTCTGATGTCGATGGCTGCTGGACCACCCCCAGTAGGCGGCGTTCGCATCTTCCCACCACCCTCATTCAAATAAAAAATAAATAAATTTTAATTTTAAAAAATAAGAAACTATTTGAAAAACGCACGTCAATCTCGGCCAATCCTGACCCACCTCTCTCTATACACCCAACGCATAACTTGATATTTGCCTGCGTCCTTTGTATAATAATAATAATAATAATAATAATATACTTTTAAATTTAACAAACACACTATTTGATTTTTCAAACATTTTATTGGCACAAATCAAACAAATTTCAACAACAAAAACCCAGAAATAATTAATCCATTTGTTTGTTCTTTCAAATTTTGATTAAATTTTCTTGTGATGTTTCGTCATATATATGACTTGATGAATAAATATCTCATCGTCAAAATAATAATACTAAAAGATGAATGAACATTGAACTGTGTAAATACACAGTCATTCGATATCTTTACACCAAAAGATAAACAAGTTTAAGACAGTAAATGCACATTTTCAACGAGTGTGGTCTTTAACAGTCATATCGTGTGGATTATTTCATTTAAAAACATGGCGCTCCTTGTTTTTACAAAATATAAAAAAGAGAGAGAGAAATGTTGTTTTAAGAAAGAAAGAAAGAAAGAAAAAAGATTTTTTCTGCTGGAGCTGCTGGATGGAAATAGAGAAGAAGAAAGAGAGTTCCGGATCTCCGGTCTTTTCTTTTTTTTTCAAGGGCATCACGCGTGCGGGACTAGAAAAGAAAAAAATAAATTCCACTGAAAAATAAGAGTACTATATGGTGTGGAGCAAGGGGCTAAAATAGATCACTCTACCCAGCAGCAGCAGCAACGGCACGGGTCATACAACAAATCCCAGAAGACTTTTGCTGCTGAGGCTGGCTCACGTCTTTTCGCACTCGACCGCCAAAACACATTCCTCCCGTCTCTCACGACGACCGAAAGTCCAAACATTCTTTTTTTTTCAAATGACAAATCTATGAAATTGGCAAACTCTCACTTTTCATCGATTTTACCCCCAAAAATTTTTTGATTTTTCTTGAAAAAGAGAAATTGTATAATTTATCGATAAAATTGTACATCATTTGTTTGGTCTTTAAAATGAAAGTTTGAGAAAAACCAGTTTGTATTTTTTGAAAGGAATGTCGTCTGTCGTGAGTTGGATGTAGCAATCTTGAAAACATTACGTAGATAAATTATAGAACTTTTTAACATATATTAGCCAATTTTTAAAACAGAAAAAATAAGATCTAGATAAATTTTCATTATTTTGGAAACGGAACAAAAAATAATTTGAAAAACAAAACAAAAAGAAACAAAAAAGGATTGTATGCAATAACTTCCGGGTGAGGGGAGATGGCGCAGCGGGCATTTCCATTTGGCGCCGTTCAGTTATTGAGTGGCTGCCGACCAGTGTGGTCGCCAAAAAAAAAACGTTGGCTGTGTGAAACGTGTGCCGTATCTTTTTATTTCTTCCCCCCCTATCGTTTCCCTCGAGTGTCTTCCTTTTTTTAAATAAAGAAAACGGTGTTATTAAAATCGTGTGATTTCTTAAATTTCGGGGGGAGAAAATCGAAGAAAATTTTGATACAAAAATGGCCGAGATGACGTCGATCAAGATGTCGAAATTCGACAACCAACCGTGGGGCTTCCGACTTCAAGGCGGGATCGACTTCTGCGCTCCTTTGACCGTTCAAAAAGTGAGTGTAATATAATCATCAGAAAATTTGAAAAAAAATCGAGTCTTCAAATTTCAAAAAAAGAGAAACAAAATTTTTTGATTTTTCTTTTTGAAAGCCATGCACACAAAATGGCCGCGAAAGAGATTGGGGGGGGGGGAGGGAGTGAAAAATCAGCTGTTAATTAGCATGGAGAAATCGAAACATTTTTTTGGTCACCCAGCCTCTTCTTGTTTTTTTCACCTGTTATATTTTTAGTGCTGGACGCATATCAGGCAGATGATGTTTTGCGGTTGTTGAAGAAGTTGTAGACTTACTCGTACACGTTTTCTGTTTGTTGTAGTTTAGTATAAACTAAATAAGCCGAGAGGATCGCTATATTTACAACATTGGAGTGTGTGCGAGTCGTTTGGCAAAAGCTTCTAACTCTAGAATCTCTCCTACTTCTTGTTCCTCTTCCATGTTATGTTGTTAACTTTTTTTTTCTTTTTGTTTCTTGGCCCTGCTTTTTTGGCTTCGGACGTCTGCGCTAAAAATAATATTTCCAACCCCGTAAAGCCCAGCAGCCCCAAAGAGAACAGCCATTGGTTTCTTCTTTCTCTGGTCGTGATCACACGATCGCTAAAGAGAGAGAGAGAGAGAAACAAAAGATATGATATATGCCTTTCTTTCACACGACTCTCTCGTATCTCATTTTTAAAAAAAATATCCGTTACGCAATTATTCGTTTATTTTTTCCCGCCTTTTTTTAAATTTTTGAAATAAAAATTGAGGTGATAACAATATTGAAATCCCGCAACGGTTTTTAATCTTTGGCTTCACACTTTTTAAAATAACTATCGATTTTCGGTGGTTGAGCACGGAGAGAGAAAAACAAAAATCTATGACCTAATTGAATAATAACAACAAAAGAGGATGATAATGGATACGACAAACAATGACTCACTTTTTAAAAGTGATGTTCCGGTCGATATATAATCGATATGACTCACACAGCAATTAGAACACTCACTTTTTGAGGGGGAATGTGTTTATCTAAATGAATTGTTCAATTTTTTAAAAGTGACATATTTTCTTGTTTCAGGTGAATGGCGGAAGTTTGGCTGAAAAGGCCGGACTCCGAGTTGGAGATGCTCTGATCCGCGTCAACACGACGGACATTTTCCAACTGCGTCACAAAGAAGCTCAGGATACCGTGGCCAGGGCTGGCAATAATTTCGAACTCGTCGTCAGCAGGTCTGTTTTTATTTTCAAATTTAATGATTATAATAATAAAAAGAAAAACACACATCTGTTTGTTGCGGTAGTTGGGCCGCACGATTTCATAAAAAAACTTTCCGCACTGATAAAAAACGATGGCGACTATATCCCGGACGATTATTATTTGAGGTCGTAGGTGTGGCTTACCGTAATCACGATTTTCTCTTATTTAGGTCTCGTATCATCAACTTGAAATTTTTTCTTATTTTTTTTTTCGTGATGATGACCGTAAAAAAATCGTGATTTTCAAAAATTTCAATTTAAACAAAATATTTATTTATTTATTTTTTTTTTTGCTGCATTGGGAGTATGCGCTAATTCTGGAGTCCCAGCACAAAAGGGGACCCCTGGCTCAAGTGTCTCGGGAGTTTTTTTTTTTTTTTCACGCGCCTCCCCCCCTACCTCCTTTTAGGAGATGTCCCGTGCGAGCCGAGGGAAATCTATTCCTGGGTTGATTGTGTGTAGTATTAGTTGAAGAAAACCCCACCTACGGCCCCTGTCTCTTGTATTTTTCTCACACCGACTAGCAGATGGCGCTTGACTAGGAAGACATCCCCCCCCTTAATGTCTTTATGTCTTTAGAGCGTTTTTTCAAATTAAAAATAACTTGTCCAACAATATAAACAATGATCGATATTTTGTAAATGTTTTACAGGGGTGGAGGTCTGCCCAAAACGGCTGTCAAACCGAGCGATGTCCTCGAAAACATCCTGCCAGTTCCAGCACCACCAGCAGCCCCCGTCCAGCAGGTTTTTTAATTGTTTGTTTGTCTCATTAACTCGCACGAATATGAATTGAATTAATTAATAATATTTGTGTGCACGAATTTTTGGTTTGCATGTGATTCCCACACACAAACAGCCGTTGATTCCGAAATCATTGAATTTAACGGCCAAACCTTTCGTCCGTTCCACGTATTCGATGCCGACTTCAGTTTCGTTTATCGACAAGAAAACGAAAGAAACGAACGCTGAATTCAATAATAACAACAACAACAATAACAACTACCTGACATCACCTTCTTTCATGTCGGATAAAGATTATTCGTCATTTTCTTCGTCGTCGTCTCTGTCATCGTCGACCAATAGTTTGAACAGTAAATGTATCACTCCGGACGAGACGACCCGGGCCAAAGAATTAATTACTCAACGTCTGGCTGTTATGCGCATTCATCCGGTCTCGTCGTCGTCGTCGCCACCTGTACGATCTGCTAACAGCTCACCTCTAGTCAACACACCTGCATCCCCTTCGTCACTAACCCTTAACAAATCAAACAACGTAAGTGTTTTACTTAACCACTGGCTTTAGTTTTCTATTTTAGTGGTTGTGTGGATTGCGGAATATTAATTTACCAAAAATAGATGAAATGTTTCACACAAAAAAAACAACTCAGAATTTAGAGCAAATGTCCTTTTTGTTTTGTCTTAACGTGTACGAAAAAAAAACCAACAAAACAAAATTGTACACGTCATAAATAAAATATATAGGCTGTCCCTACCGGGTATAAAAGTGCTGGCACCGGCCCGGCTTCTTACGTAGCCATCAAGGTAAAACTTGTCAATTGTGTGTGTGTAGCCTGCATGGTGTGCTGCTTTTGAATCATCCCTCCAATCAAATAGAACAGAGATATAATTGAAATTAAATATATGTTAATTAATTGAAATAATAATGTATCAAATTTTTTAACTTGAATTATATTTTTAAAAAAAAAGAACTAACTATTTTTCAATAAAATGTAATTTCCATTAAGAACAGACGATACTGCGTTGGTGATTGGTTTTGTAAACTAATTTGTATGAATGTGTAATTTTTAAAAACATTTCTAATTCAATTTAATTACAAATTTGATAATAGAAAACCGATGGCAGTGGTGTCAAGATGGTCAACCGCCAATTCAACTCTCCGATGGGACTGTACTCTGAAGAATCGATTGCTGAAACGCTTTCATCTCAAGCCGAAGTCCTTTCTCAAGGAGTCCTGGGGTATTTTTTTTTAAAATACCATTTCTAAATTCAATCGAATGACTTCAAAATGTTAAATATTGCTATTGTGTAAAAATTTAGAGTCAATTTCAAGAAGAACGATAAAACTTACGATCCTGGCAATAGCGAAGTGTTCAAGATGATCCAGGAGATGGACAAAGCGCCGAAGGAACCCGAGCCAGGTATTGACATTGATCCAGCCGACGCCTCTCCGGCTCAGAAGGGTCTGGCATCTCGCACGATTCAGTCTCGCACCTTCCAGCGCATTCATCAGCAGGCCCTTCGGTCTTTAGAAAGTTCAACGTCTTCAAATCCAACATCACCCCTCCTATCCCCCAATACTAGCATGGAAGGTAGGTTGGTCTATTCCCCCGCACTTACACCCTCATCCACTTATTTTGTAATTTTATTATTTTTTCCAAAAACAATCAAAAGAAAAGGCCAATCTATTTCCAGGATCTTATACTATTCCCCTTCTCTTGTAAAAAAAATGTGTGTAGAATAGTTGTGTTAGTATTGACTCAGGTAAGGTTCTTCGAGATTGGCTTTCAAAAAAACACTTGCACGGAGTAAAAAAAAAAAGAATATTTTTGGTGTAGCTTCCGGTTGCGGTGCATTTGAAAATTTACATCATTTTATTTTAGTTTTTTTTTTTGAAATGATTTTGTCTGTCTGTCTGTCTGATGTTTGTGTGTTGCTATTTGCCCATGGGGTTTCTTTTTAACGGTGTGTAGTTTAATTTTATTTTTTTAGCTCATTGTAGTGGACTACCATAATGATTGATGATTGTATTTTTGAATGTACTACATCGTCATTATGTTTATTTTTTGGTTTTGTGTTTTTTTTCTTTTTATCGATTAGATAATCGTCATCAACATTTGGCTCATTCGTCTACTCCGACCCACAAGCCAATGTCGTTCAATTCTCCCGTTTCTATGGCGGTTAACGTTAGTATTTTTCTTTTTATTCAATTGTGGTGTAAATATATAAATGTGGGGTTTTTTAAATAGAATTTCAGTGGCGGTGCTCTTTCACCAAGTGCTCATCAACCTCCACCCGTAGGAGGCGTACGAATTTTCCCGGTTGCACCGGCTCCGGCTAAGCCGCAGGTCAAGGTACTGTACATTTTTATTTATTTAAAAAAAAAAAAAAAAAACGAAAATGTTTACAAAATTTCGATTTCCCGGTGTGTGTGTGTGTGTGTGTGGTGATTTTTTTTTTGGCAACAAAAAACAAATTTTCTGCTAATTTATTTATTTTTTCAGTTTGATGTGTTTTTTTTTTAATTCTTTTGCACGGTCTTTTCTTTTGCCTTTTATTTTCTACTATTCTTCTACCTGGGTGATTTCGCTTATCCTTAAACAAAAAACCCCTTTGAAAAAACAAAATGTGATGTGACGATCATCGAAACACAGATCGACGAATCTTTTGTTGATGAAGTCAAAACGGAAAATACCGTCAGTTCCATGATGGGCACCGTCATTTCTTCGTCTTCTTCTTGCTACAACAGCAGCAGCAGCAGCAGCACTGTCACCACCATTGAAGAAACTGTGGTCACTTCGTCGGGTGGCCTGACCTCTCACGAGGTATTCCGACGAAATCACACGCACAAATGGCTCACGAACCCCCATAACACGCATGATAGCACCTTTTTTTTTCTTTTCACCTCTTTTCTAACCTTTTTTATTTTTAATTTCTCGGTTAAATCAAATTTTTCATTGAATTTTTCAATTGATTTCATTATTTTCAGCCGGCTGCTATTCAAGGACCAGCTCCACCGGCTGTGAAATCCGTTTCGTTTACTCCGGCCGCTCGTCCATCAGGTAAGAGACTCTTTTTCATTTTTATTATTATTTTGTGAGTTTGTGAAAATATTATTCACCATTAAAAAAAAAAAAAGTTGAAACAAAAATTAGAATTCCCCTCCCTCCTCAAAACAAAAGAATTTTTCATAGACAAAAACGTGAGGTATCAAAAAAGATTAGCGAAACAAACAAAAAAACCAAAAAAAGAATCGGGACGACATATAAATCCCCTCCCCTTTTTTTGTGGTTGATGTTGTTGTTGTTGTTGTGGTCGTGTCTCCCGTCCGTCTGTGTGTGTGTTTGTGTGTGTTGTGGTCTATTCTTTTTTCTCCTACGGGTTCTCTCTCTGTTCTCTCTTCTCTCTCTCCTTGTTATTACAGGAGTTGTTGATCGCTCCTTCAATGCTGCGCCCAAGCCATTCACACTTTCTCGCTAACACACAAAACAAATTTATATACCGACCGAACCAAACAAAAAATATATACGCGCTCTCTCTCTCCTCTCCTCCATCATCCTCGAATCATTTTTTTGCCTGCTGCTGCTGCTGCTGATCCTACTACTACTACTGCTGAAGGAATGCTGAGCTTGGAATTATGTGTGTGTGTGTTTGCTTGCTGATTTCTATTCTGCATGGCTTTATTATTCAATTTAATTCAATTATTTTTGTATAGATTTATTTAAAAATTATAATATTGTCAAATTCAATTGGCTGAAAAACAAAAGAGAGATAATATCGCTTATTTAAAAACTAAAATAAAAAACGCTGTGCTTTCATAATAATTTAATCTTTTTCTCCTTTTTTAAATAATGCCGCTCAATGTGTGTTCTCTCTTTTTTTGTTATTAATTTCTGTTTTTATTTTTTTCGTTGGGTCTTTTTTTTTTTTTCCTTTCACCTTTTTCTGTTTGTGTTGTGTTTTGTCACCTTTTTGTTGTGTGTGGTCATGTGCGTCAAATGGGAAACCTAAAAATTAATTTGCAGAGCCGGTGAATTCTGGTGGCAATCGGGTGGTTTGGCCACCGTTGCCTTCTGAACCGGAAGAACCTCACCGGAATGTGGCTTTGCCTGCTGCTTTCGCACCTCCTTCACCTTCGGCAACAATGCAACAAAATACTTTTGCTTCTTCTATTCCTATCGCTCCTGCTGCCGTTGTCGATAGCGATGGAGTTCCTTTTGCTCTTGATGGTTTAACTCCTTCACCTTTTCCTGTTGCTACTTTGCCCGCTGTTGTCGAATTACCAACTCCCGTGGCCGAACTCCTCCCTCCTCTCGTCCCTACGGTAGAAGAAATTCCCGATCGTTTGCCCAGTCCGATCCCGTCAACATTGACGGGACTCAAGGCCAGTCCCATTAGTGTCTTAGGCTATGGTGGTGGTGGTGGTGATGATGGAAGCAAACCAACAGATTTTGGTCAAATGCAACAACAACAACAACAACATCACGAACCATCCAACCCCGGTCTCGCAGGCTTTGGCTCGGCGGCAGCTGTGGCTGCATCGGCGGCGATGGCGGCCCAGGCACCACAACAAGTCGCACCACCTCAGCAGTTACAACCACCTCAACAACCCACCCCAACAACCCCACCTAAAGGTGCCGGTTCCGGAATTCAATCAGCTCCTAGACGTGGCAAAGGTATCCTCAATCAACAAGTGGCTGCCGGAGCTCGCGTACCCGTTTGCGCATCTTGCAAAGCCCAAATTCGGTGAGTTTCTTTGTTATTATTATTACTTTTATTTATTATTTTCAAAAATTGAAAAAATGGGTTTAACCATTTTATTTATTATTTATAGAGGCAAGTTCGTGACGGCTTTGGGGCAGACATGGTGTCCGAATCATTTCAGTTGCGCCATGCCGGATTGCAAACGTGAATTGCACGATATTGGATTCGTCGAAGAGAAGAAACAACTTTACTGCGAAGGATGTTTCGAGACTCATTTGGCTCCTAACTGCTCCCGCTGTTCAAAACGCGTTAAAGGCGTACGTAAAATTTCATTTTTGGCAAATTTGTTTTATAGGAGAGAAATTTGATTTTATTTATAAATGTAAAACAGGATTGTTTGAATGCCATTGGTAAGCAATTCCATCCCGAGTGCTTCTCTTGTACTTACTGCGGATCACTTTTCGGCAATAGTCACTTTTATCTTGAGGATGGCCTTCCTTACTGCGAAGCTGGTTAGTTTTTCTTTTTAAAAATTGAATTAATAATTTGAATGAAAATTTGAAATCAAAATAGATTGGAATGAACTGTTCACCACCAAGTGTTACGCTTGTGGCTACCCGATCGAAGCCGGTGATCGCTGGGTAGAGGCTATGAATAACAATTACCACAGCCAGTGTTTCAACTGTTCGGTAATTATTTTCTGATCAAAATTTAGATTTTTTGTTTATTTTCAATAAAATAAAATTAATTAAAATTTGATTCAGGTTTGCAAGAAGAATTTGGAGGGACAGAGCTTTTTGGGCAAAAGTGGTCGACCCATGTGCAAAAGCCACGCCCGCTAAAACAAAATATTGAAACAATACGACGGAATTTTGTCTTGATTGTTTCGGATGGGCGGATATTCTTCTTTTTATTTGGTAGGGAAATGAGAGGGGGGAAAAACAAATACTAAAAATACGCGTTTTTATTATTTTTTAGTCAATACCACCAAAACTATTTGGGATACGTTCCCCCATGTCCTATTACGAATTGTGATCGGACGTTGTGTATCTTTATCTTTCTATTATTATTATTATTCTATATATTAATATAATATCCTCCTACCACCACCAGCACTTCCCCAGTTCCTTTTAAAAAATATGGCGCTTCCTCCCCCTCTTTTCAGAAAATTATTTGGGTCGTTTCCCAATCAAAACAAAATCATGATTTTTATTTTGTTTCCCCCCCCCCCAACCATTTTTGTTGCCGCGTGTGTGCTGTGTAGTTTGCTATCAAATTTTTTTGTTTTTCCCGCTTTCCCCTCTCTCTTTACAAAATCAAATTTTTACCCACGATATATGGCTTTTTTGGTCGAGAAAAAAGAGAAAGAAATTGGTGTGTGACACACATCTCTTAACGATAATTGCAGTCCCACTTTTTTTTTAGTCAATGTAAAATCCTAGATCTTTTAAAAAAGAAAAAAAAATCAATTTTTTGTTGAAAACAAAATTTCACCATTTTTTTGTTGTTTAGATCGTACAACAGTAAAAAAAAAAAAAAACGAAAATAATTAACCGTGGGCTTGTAGACTGTCTGTGTGATTTGAGAGAACAACGGGGAAAAGAAAATAATATAACAAATCAAAGTTAACCAACCCGATGATCGAAAATACTATATTCAATTATTTATGTTATGTTGTCCAGACGTTCAAAAAAAAAAAGAAAAGAAATATACTGCCAACACAAAAAAAAAAGATAAATGTTACTGTATAGTATCGGGCGGCATTCAAACAAAAAACAATTTTGATGACAAATTATTCAACATTGAGAAATGATTGATCATTTTTTGTTTACCCTTTTTGATCGTGATGCGCTGATCATGCAGCGTCTTTGAAAGGCGTTTGACCTCCCATAAAATCTCCTATCCGAGTATATAGAAAACCAGCTGATACAAAGACAACGTTTTTGAAATGCAAAAAAAAAAAAATGTGTTCATTCAAAGTCATCACAATTCGGTTAACAAAGGGAATCTATTGACTGCCAAAGCGCCTATTATCGTAGCGAGTCGTGATAGGACCCTTGGATTTTATGGCAACAACATCTCTTGTAAATACGTATAACTTTTAAAAGTCGTAATAAAAGAAGGAGAATCTGCACGTCAAAAGCTGTTCGCTTTAAATGAAACTCACGATTGAGTCTGCACGTTTTTATTGCCCTAAACATTCATCAAATCGACATGCTGAAGAAGACGAAAAATATATCGCCGTCGGGCTATTCCAAATAACCGACTGAACGCTGTGTGCAACAATTTCGTGACTTTTATCTACAATAATAGCCGCCAGGTGAGTTGTAAAGAAACACATACGCACTTATACAGGCGAGCTCCAAATACAGAAAGAATTAAAATAATCTACTACGTTCTCCGTTATTACCGAGGTGACGAATTTACAGCATAAATTAAGTCACAAGGAAATGAAAATTGCCAAATAACCAAATGATTCATTGTCGAGACCTTCCGAGTCACTCTATTGATGGACACAGTGACACCATTGTCAATTCTGGAGGTTATCTCATTGATATTGGCAAGGTTGTGTGAATAATTGTGCGGGACGAAATGGGCCAATGTTCAATTTTAAATATGACGTGACCTGGTTCGTCAATCATTTTTTGCACAGAATCCCTGGATCCCTAGACAAGTTTTGATTGATTAAATTTGACTTAAGAGTTTCATCAAGTCACTGGTTAGGGTCTAAGTATCATTATCATATCTAATCACAACCTTTTGGTATTTACATAAAGCACAGCCATATAGATCCACTATTGTATGAAATCCCTTGTTAATATGATTTGGAATTGTAAATATTTAAATAATTCGTTGTAGGCTAAAAAAAAATGAATTCTTTTCGAAAAAGTATTGACCTTTAACATAACTTTGAAATAATCTCTACAACAACAGACTACTACTTGGAATAAACTTGGTGGTTTTAAATTCCCCAAAGGTCAACTTTAAAAAAATGTATATATTTACAGATCCTCCAAATAAGATATAATTTAAGCTATTTAGTAGGATACTTAGAAAACATCAGATGTATATCTGTAAAAAAAGAAGGTCAAAAGACAAATACTATTAAAAAAATTTCTGGTTGGGTTGGTATAAGTCAATAATTTTTTTAGAAAAGATATAAACAGATTAGATTGACGAGTGTGAGTGTGTGTACGTGACACTCGATTTTTGACAGACATAAACAAAAGCGCAGACGACCTTTTAAAGAAAAGGCGTTGCCAAACGGTTTTCCTTGTTTATTGATGATCACAAAGGCGCGGGTTTTTCCATCCCTAATTCCCACGATAATTGATTATAAATCCTATCTTATTTCTCCATCGAAAATAGAGTTTTTTTTTCTCTAGAGATGATAAATCATCAAACAAATGAGGAGGGTAGGAAAAGAAAAATTTAGGTTTTTGGACTCACTTGCAGACTTTTGCGCTTATCCCTAGTCCCAATCTATATAAGGGCACGGTGCCATAAAGCCTTGACTTCAATAATAAAAGAAAGATATATCTTGTTATGCATTTACGACCTGGTTGCCTTACTTCACTTTTAGTGACCGGTGTTGCTGCCATTTTTAAATGGAATTATAAGGAAACCCCTTTCTCCTTTCATTTTGGGTGTTTTTTTTTCGACTACTTGTTGCCTGCCTGATGACCTCAATCGTTTTCCCGGAAGCAATGCTCACAGCTGGATGTATATGGCGTGATGATCGATCTAGGAAATGTACCCGAAAATCTTTAGATCATCTCATCACACATCAACCGATCACACCATCAGCTACTTGATACACAAGTGTAGCGAGGAAGTCGATTGACCGGAGATAAAAGATATTGGATCTTCGCAAACTATTCGGTTACCAGGATACGGACATAATAAAAGACATACACACTGAAATTATATTGACGTCGACACCAACTTTTTTGGAAGGGTGTCATTATATAGATATAATTAATCTTTATCGTAAAAGAAAGAATTTCAATCAACAACTTTTTATTACGGCGCACGTCGGTAGGGAGCGGCGCTTATCTCTAAATGTTTGGATTGGTTCAACTTTTGGGGCCGGACTGAAAAAAACTGTTTCGTCATCGTAAGAGATAAAAAAATGTTTTTGACATTTATTTAATAAACTTTTGAAAAAGTGTCCTAATCTGACTGATGCAATAATTCATCGACACGGTGTCATTTTTATTTCCCCGCACTGCGCGATGTTTGCGTAGTTTTGTAACAGTAGTTGTTTTATCAGCCAGTAGATGGCGTTCGGGGAGTGGCCAGAAACGATTTTTTCGTCGGCTGCTTCCTTCTGAACAGTTTTATTGGCAGCCAGCCCAAGTTGAGAGCTCCACTGTGTGCACTCGCACAACCGTTTCCCCGTGTATATGAACCCGTCTACCTGAGCCACACAAGTCATTCTCGTTTGCAGCGTGAAACCCTCAACATTACCCTCTCTCTCAGCTTTACCTGAGAAACGTTTTTATTGCTCTTAACACTTGTATTTCGAAAGGAACAGCTGTGAAATGTGCGGTAAGTTCACTCGTTTTATTTCAATTATTTTTTTTCTTTCGCTTTTTATATCTGATGCCAATGTTCTCGACTCTCTCGTCTCAGCCGCCAGTCGACAATCTTACACATTTCTGTTTGTCAAAGTATATTTTGTTATCATCAACCAGCTGTTTGTTTCAATTCTTGTGTAATTGAGTTGAGGGGGTTTTGTATGTTAACGACGTCATTGCAATGAAACATTTGGCAAACAGAACATTTCGTTTCCAACTCCCGGCATATATACTGTCATCGGTCTATCATTAGTATTTTTAGACTTACATCCGGTTTTCTGGTGGTTTTTTTTTTATGGCTCATTAATTTACAGTTATAAAGAAAGTTTTGAGAAAGGAGAGAATGATAAAACGTCAATAAAACAGGGATAAGATTAAAAACGTTGTAGTGTATAAGAATCTGAAAAATCAATAATCTGATCGCATCCTCTGATAACGAGACCGCTCGAGTGGGAAAAAAAATGCTTTAGAAAATTATGTGGTTTATTGTCTCGAGTATATTAAGACGTTTGTCAATAAGTTCTAGGAATTGTTGTGTCGATTTCATACACAAGGTCCGATGATATTATTTGTTATTATATGTTGGCCCCTTATTTGGCACGACCAGGAAAGTCTAAAGAGAAAGACCCCCTTTTCCTATGATCCGATATGAAATTGTATTCGCCTTGAAAAAAAAAAACAAGAAGTGAACAGTACTCTTTAAAAATAAAAAAACTGGTTACATATTTTGTTTATTTCTTTTTAGAAAGGGGTGCAAAAATATTGACTTTCTCTGTCCTGAATTCCCACATATATTTCTTTTTTTTTGGTTCTTTTTTTACTCATCAAGAAATGAAAAAAAGAGAGAGGCCTTAGTGATGGATGAATTTCGGCTAGACCATGCCATTTTTTTCTTAATTTCTGTGTCTACGTGTCTCTCTCAAATGTGTCCACTCCAACTGGCCGTTGGAGATCTCTAATGACCCAGATCAAATGCCGAAATGAAGAGGGAAAGTTGGCCCACCTTTCACCTTCGACTGGAAAGCCTTGCCCTATAGGGTTGTTGTTCCTTATTATTAAAAGAAAATTTCGTTCCCCTTTATTTCGCGGTCGAAGATGGGCACACGTTGTTACGATTTCCCTTTTGGCTTTATTCTACCACCACTTTCTCGTGAAATAATTTAAAATGTTCCAACTATTTATTATTTTTAACACACAGGAATCTTTGCTTATCTAAATTACCTGACGCCCAAGACCCGTCGTGAAATCATCGAAACTTTGATCAAAGGTCTTCAACGACTCGAATATCGCGGATATGATTCTGCTGGTAAGACTTCCTGCCATGTGTCCTACTATCCTCATTGGACTTTAAACCTTTCTCTCAACATTAAAAAAAAACGAATAATGACTCATTTCTCCTTTCTAAATTTAATTTAAATTTTTATTCCAGGAATCGGTGTTGACACCCCAGACTCCACTGGGATGAACTTGATCAAAAAACGCGGCAAAGTCAAGGCCCTGGAAGACGAGATTGCCTCGAGTAAGTTTTGGCATTGCCTGTTGTTGTCATTAGCATTCGATTCGTGGAATAACATTTTATATTTACTTTCTCTTTTTCTCTCTCTTGTCTGCTGTTGAATTTTTAAAATAAACTCGTTCGCGAACCATAGTGGAAGAACTACTGGATTTCGATCGCGTTCATGAGACTCACTGCGGAATTTCTCACACTCGTTGGGCCACTCACGGAGTCCCTAACGAGGTCAACTCTCATCCCCATCGTTCTGATGAGAGCAACGAGTTCATTGTCGTCCACAACGGTACTCGCGTCAAAAATTGCATTTTCGTGTTTTGTTTTTTGTTTTTTGTTTTTAAATTAACATTTGTGATGAAATTGAAATAACAGGAATCATCACCAACTACAAGGACATCAAGAAGTTTTTGGAAAACAAGGGAAACAAGTTTGAATCGGAGACCGACACTGAAATCATTGCCAAGCTCATTAAGCATATCTACTCTCAACATCCGACTTATTCCTTCAGGGAATTGGTGGAGCAAGTCATTCAACAACTGGTAAGAACATTTTAGATTTAAAGCAAAAAAATAAAACTCATTTGAAATTTCGAAATTGATTTTTTTTTTAAAACAGGAAGGTGCTTTCTCACTGTGTTTCAAGAGCGTTCATTTCCCAGGAGAATGCGTTGCTACCCGACGTGGAAGTCCCTTGTTGGTCGGTATCAAGTCCAAGTCTCGACTGGCCACCGATCACATTCCCGTTCTTTACAGCAAAGGTAAGCCGAGACCTTTCTTTCAATATTTTCCTTTTATAAGAAAGAGAAAACCATGTGTTTTTCGCGGTTTACATTTTTTTTGTTGTTGTAAAATTGGCTCCTGAACGTAAGGACCCCCCGAATTATTTTTAACGTAATTATATAATAACCATGTGGTGTGGTTTGGCATGGTGTGTCATCACGGATATGAATTTTACTGTTGTTTGTATTTATTTACCACGACGACGACGACGACGAATTATTTTTACTAATCAACGATTATATTGTCTCCCCAAAATTTTTGTGGTGGAATCCAAACAAAACAACTACACACAAAACACAGATGCACGGATTGACCTGAAAATATTTACAGGTACTTACACAACGACTCGGTAAAACAAAACAAAAAACCATTAGACTTTTTCCAATCTTTACTAGACTCTTTTCTTTTCTTTAACAAATCTGTCCTTGTTTGATTTACTAAAAAAATTCTCTCTCTTAAACATTTAACAAAAACATTCTAAATATTTTGGATTTTTCAATCCATTCTTATTGAAAAAGCTTGAATATTTTTAAATTTACTTTGAAAGTTTTTTATTTTTGATTTGCTTTCGCTTTTCACTTGGGCAACGCTTTCACTTAAAATCTGATTGCCAAGTATTCGGGAACGGCTATTAATATGAACAAACAAACCTGTCACTTATTGGACTTTGATTGATTATAACAAACAAAATTTACTTAAAAATAATTCAAGTTTTTTGTTTTGTTATTTCACACTTGCTAATGATTTTGCTCGTTTCTTTTTTTTAAAAAAATTTATTGTTTGTGCTCAACATCTTTATTTCATTTTTGTGTGTTTTTTGTCCGTTTTTTTTCTCTCTATTTTTTTGCTGACTGCGCCAATTGATCCATCGATACCACCACACACAAACCCTCTTATTTGTTTTGTTTTTTTGCATCCATTTCTTTTCTCTCACCTGCATCCGATATACCCCAACCGGAATTTCTTCTCTTTCTCTATCCTTTTCATTTTTCTTTGTCTCTCAACCTCCATCTTGTGCTTGATCAGAGGTCGATAGCAAACATATTATTCCAGGTACATTTTATTTATTTTTCTCACCTATTTAATATTGTGTGTGTTTTTTTTTGTTTTTTTTATTTAATTAGTTTTCAATTCGCACTATTAGTTCATTGGTATCACTCGTACACGGTTTATGGGAAACATTTTTCAAAAATATTTTTTATTCTTTCCCTCATCTCGAGGCCTTTTATTATTTTGTCTCTGATTTGGAAGACAATCGGCTTTCCAAATTCTTTAAAATGATGGGAAACATCTAATCTTTATTCTGAAAATTAGATCATCGCCCCGTTGGATTCGAGATGCCATGTTTGCCACGCGTAGAATCGACCGCCGAGTTTCACACGAGCAACGAGAACGAGGAAGTTGAATATTTTTTCGCTTCAGATGCTTCGGCCATTATCGAACACACCAACCGTGTCATTTTCCTCGAGGTAAATCCCCCCAACTTTTTAAAAAAAAAGGAAGAATGAAACTTGACTTTTATTGATTCTCCCAGGATGATGATGTGGCCGCAGTCAAGGATGGTGTCCTCAGTCTGCATCGTCTCAAGAGACTTTTGGAGGATTCTCATGCCCGTGAGATCACCACCCTCAAGATGGAAATCCAACAAATTATGAAGGGAAATTACAGCTCTTTCATGCAAAAGGAGATTTTCGAACAGCCGGAATCGGTTGTCAACACTATGCGTGGCCGTGTCAACTTTGAAAATGGAACAGTTATTTTGGGTGGCATCACGGTAATTAAGAAATTCAAACAACTCAAATGAACGATAATTGGCTTAAATATTTAATTTTTTTCAATAGGATTACATCCCTGAAATTCGTCGTTGTCGTCGTTTGTTGTTGATTGGCTGCGGTACGAGCTATCATAGCGCCATTGCTACTCGCCAATTGCTGGAGGAGTTGACGGAATTGCCCGTTATGGTTGACCTGGCCTCAGACTTCCTGGATCGTAATACCCCCATTTTCCGTGACGACGTCTGCTTCTTCATTTCGCAATCGGGTAACAAAACAATCAACGCTCATAAACACACTGAACTCGATTGTTTTTAATGACTTTTGTGTCTGTCTGTCTGTCTGTCTGTCTGTAAATAGGTGAAACGGCCGATACTTTGTTGGCTCTTCGCTACTGCAAGGCACGTGGTGCTCTGATTCTCGGCGTGACCAACACGGTGGGCTCTTCCATTTGCCGTGAATCGCATTGCGGTGTTCACATCAACGCTGGCCCCGAAATCGGTGTGGCTTCCACCAAAGCCTACACGTCCCAGTTTATTTCTTTGGTCATGTTTGCTTTGATGATGTGCGAGGACCGCATTTCCGTTCAGCCACGACGAGCTGAGGTAAAAAAAAAAAAAAAACAACAATTTCTAGTTAATTGTAGAGGTTTGGGAGGGGGGGAATTTCCATAATTCGTGTTAAATGGTAGAAAGTTAACGGTATATTTTTCGTGTAACCTTGTTAGATCATTCAAGGTCTGAAGCATTTGGCGGACCAAATTAAGGAAGTACTCGCCAATGACGACAAGGTGCTCGAATTGGCCAAAGCCATTTATCAAAACAAGTCCATGTTGGTCATGGGTCGAGGCTGGAACTATGCCACCTGTTTGGAAGGCGCATTGGTTAGTTTATTTTTATTTTGCAATACATTTAAAGAAAAAAACAAATTTACAAGGTGAAATTCTATTTCAGAAAATCAAAGAGTTGACGTACATGCACAGCGAAGGTCTTTTGGCTGGTGAATTGAAACATGGACCGTTGGCTCTTGTCGACAAAACTATGCCATTGATCATGATCGCTACCCGTGATCCAGTCTACGTCGTAAGTTTCCAAAAAAACAACAAAAACAAAAACAAACCTGACAGTTTTCATTGATTTTTTGTTTGACTTTTTTTTTAGAAATGTATCAACGCCCTCCAGCAAGTGACAGCCCGCGAGGGTCGTCCAATTATCGTCTGCGAAAAAGGTGACTTGGAGACCCAGAAATACGCCTCGCAATTTGTCGAAGTGCCTCACACTGTCGACTGCCTCCAGGGAATCCTGACTGTCATTCCCATGCAATTGCTCTCTTACCACATCGCCGTACTCCGAGGCTGCAACGTGGACTGTCCACGCAACTTGGCCAAGTCGGTCACTGTCGAATAACAAACTGGTAAGAACATGTCGACAAAATTGAGCGAAATCTTTGCATCTCTCGTTCGACATCCTTCGTGATCCTGTTTTGCTCAGAAGCGCCTCTCTCCCCCCCTCCCACCCACACAAATTTCTTCCACATTTTGCATTTTTCTCCCGTTAGCTTTAACGTCTCCCATCCCCATTTCTTTTTTTTAAAAAACTTTGCATTTCGTAATTTTCTATTCAACGACATTTTTTCGAAGTTTCAAAAATCGGAACAGCTAAATTTTCTATTGGGAATTTTTATATGCCACAGACAGACACAAAAAACGAAAACTATATATTATTTTCGGCAGCGAATAATTCTTCCAAAAAAAACAAAATCGTTTCGAGCATTTAATTTCTGTAAATAGTTCACATTTTTTTCGAAAAATATTTTGGACGGACCGAGTGGGATCGAAACATCCAACTGGGAACGGAATTTTCGAGACATATTTTTAAAAATTGGTCGATTTTTATATAGAAACAGAGATTGTTTTTAATTCATTTGTATTTTTCTCCCTTTTAAAAGAAAAATTAACTTTTTTTATTAAAGTGTCCCTTCATTCCGTCAGTGTGTGATCCTCTCTTCATTCCTTTAAGAAATGACGTTTTTCAAAAAAGAGAAACACTCGGTTCTGTGTTACAATAGTTTCGTCCACTTTTCCTTCCTTGAATATTGTGCTATTTGCATTCCTTTTTTCTTCCTTCGATTTTTTATATCATAGTTTTTTTTTCTCAATATTTGACGGTGGGTTGTTTTCGTAATACAACGGTTATATGGTCAATTAATGTCAGTCAAAAATTGAATTAGATTGTAAACAAGGAGCCGTTGTTTATTGCAACAGAAATCAAGGAGTCGACGAATTGTTTACAAAGTGAAAACTGAAACAAGATGAAGAAAGTCTACACACGAGCCAAAAGAGTAAATTCATACCTCTCTCTCTGAATCAAATTAAGTAAAAAAAAAAAAAAAAAGAAACGTCAGTGGACAAGAAAAAAGACAGCGGCGGCAGTGCCCATTTCTTATGTTTTTTTTCTCTCTAAATTGTTTCAACGACGATCGCGTAGGCGACGCTCACGACTGCGGTCTTCTCGGCGATCAGCAGTTTGTCTAAGGAACTCGTCGACCGATCTCTCGTACTGAAAAGAATAATAAAATCAAAGAGAGAACAATAAACGAGTTAAAATTTGAAATGTACCGAACGGTGACTTTCACCACGAGACGACCTCGATGGAAGAGGTGGTGGTGGCGGAGGTGGATATTCTGGTAATGGTGGTCCGTCGTAATAACGGGCCGGAGCCAGCGGCTCAAATGGCGGCTGTAACAGAAAATAAAAACAAGATTTGTTACCAAGTCCAAAAATAAAGGAAAATGGTTTCCTTACCGGCGGTGGATATGGTATCGGTCCTAGAGAGGAATACTCTCGCATGAACTCAGCGTATGCCTATACATACAGTCAATATTTAATAATAAATGAAAATTTGTCTATGAAAATAAGTAAAGATAAGAAGTGTACGGCAGTATAAGCTCTCTCGCGATGCATGGCGTATGGGTTGACTCCTGGCGATCTCTCCCGACGGTTGTCTTTGAAGTCACGATATCCTACGTGACAAATTCAATGAAAGACGGGCGAAAAAATATTAAAGCTCAATGAAATTGAATTGAATGTCAAGTCAAAGTAAGAAGAAATGAAAAGAAGAATCGAGTCGACTACCTCGACCTCTCTTTTGAAGGTTCCTGTTGTTGTTGCGGTGTTGGTAGTCATCATCGTTGGATTGACGGCGTCGCAGGTTGCCTCTGTTTTTAAAAAAGGGTGTGTTTAACACGAGTCACAATAGGCTAATTAGCACCAGGAGTCAGAGAACCACAGACAACACTTAGTAGCGACCGTCTTTAAAGGTTGCTTACGAGTTTTCATTACATTATTTTTAATAACTCTTTTTTTTATAAAGAAGAATGAAACTTCATGCAACCAAACGTTTCTGCTAAATTCATTTCCCAACTTTCACTTTTCCGCTTTTGGGGAGTTCTTAAAAATCGATACGAAACGGGATGTGTTAAGTCATATAAGGAATCGAACCCACGTCCATCGTAGATGGAACTAAACAAAACACTTTGACTGTGACACGCACGCACTTTCTACATTCTTTTTTAAAAGGAAGCACACAGCAAATTCCTTCTTTCTTTTTTTGGCACCCAGGAACAACCAACTTCGGTCACTTTCGGGAATTTTAAAAATTGCTGATCACGAGACTCGGAAACCTTGGCCGCTCCATGACACGAGCCATCGACAAAAAGTTCGAGAGGCACACACATTTTTTACACTAAACGTCCGCATGGAAGAATTGAGTCTCTTTTGGTTGATTTGAGCTGTGTACCTCCCCATGTCGTGACTGTCGTTGATGCCAGAACGGCCCGAACCGAATCCACCACGGTTTCGGTTTCTGTCGCGGAATCCACGTCGGCCTCCTCCTCCACCACCTCCTTGTTGTTGTTGTTGCTGATGTTGTTGTTGATGCTGTTGTTGCTGCTGCTGCAGCTGTAATGGTGCCATAGGGCCGCGAGGACGGACGCCACCGTTGGCAACTTGGACCCGACGAGCCGAATCCTTTGAGCGTCGCAAGACAGTCGACCATTCCACGTCTGGATCTTCAGCAAAAAGACGACACAATTCCTCACCTACGTGATTCTCTACTTCCTGGAATTGATCAAAATAAACATTCATCAATTGATGTCGTTCTTAATCTAATAGAAATGTCGCCCATCTGTGTGGGTTTCGTAAGAAAATGAAACCTGTCCATCACGACCGATTTTCACCGGTTTGCCCTCGTTCCATGGATTGTAAAGATGCATCACTCGAGTAAATGACAAGTCTTTCCTATTAAAATAACAACAGTAAATTGTAAAACCTTCACTAAAACTTGAAGAGATGATCTTACTTGGATATCCAGTCAATTCGGAAAACACCACCCAATGCTCTGGATGAGAGTCCCGGAGGAAGTATCCACTGAACTGGGCTGGCATCTCTTCGAGACTCTATTGAGAGACGGGCAAATCCACAAAATTTACCACTCTCTTTGACGGAGAAAACGAGCAAGACATTGCGACACTGACGAAAAGCCTGGTTCAGTTTAGCTTCGTTTTGAGGAGGCGTCGACCAAACACCTTTAAAGAAAATTAGTTATTCTTGAAAACGTTAGAGAAATAATAAGTCAACACTAACCTTTGGACTTGGCCAAAGAGATATTTTCAGGATTGTTGCTTTTCATAAGGAAAAATCGAGCGTCTCGGAAGAGGTAGTTTAGTTTTGTAGAATAATCTAGTGATAAACTGAAATTATTACCAATGAAACTTGAGATTAAGAAATAAAAAGCTTACCGTATTTCTTTGATTTCCCTTCTCCGTCTGACTTAGGACGCTTTGGTGAAGAATCTGTAAAACATCAATGCACATTCATTAATAAGTTGGACTGTTGCGAAATGAATGATATTGACAAACTTTTCTCGTCGTTAGAACTTTTGTTGAGTTGTTTGCGCTTCCTCTTGTGGCCTCGCCCTTCTTCATCACCATCTTCTTTCTCTGTAAAACACATTGACTAGTTAAAACATTCACAAGTGTGGTAATAAAGCAGCATCAAGTACCAGAACCAGAATGAGAAGATGAAGATTCTGATGACAAAGGAGGGCTGTGCTGATTTGATACCCTTGGAGAAGAACTAACTTCACTTCTCGTGTCCAAGTCATCATCTCCAATCTGATCTTCATTCTACAAGGAGAGTGGAAAAAAATTAGAATTTTAATGGAAAAGAAAGACAATTTTATTGTTTCTTACTTCTGTGATGTCTAAGCGTTCTTCACCCACAACTGTATCTTCAGGTTGAGCTGTAAGGGTTATTTCAACTCCTTCTCTATTTTCCCATGACAAAGACGAATTATCCTGGGGAATTTTCTTGGACATGGATTCATCGACAGACTGAGCTTTCATTAGTTCAGCCTCTTCGCTTGAAGTGAGGCTTATATCCTCTGATGCTTGATCACTCTGGACTTGGAGAACTTCCAAATTTTCCTACAGAGAAAAAGGGACAAGTTTAAAGAGATGATGTTGATAAATAATAATTATGCTTACCTTTAAGGACTTGCATTTCTTATCTTTCGCCATTTGAGCAGGAATGTCTAAAAGGAAAAATGGGGGGTCTATAGAATTCTCTGCATGGAAACACGATAGAGGCTTATCAACGACAGTGGCTTACCTTCATCCGGTAGGGACTCAAGTCTAAGGCTCATTTCAAATCAAGATTTCTTTATAACTTGTTCATTTTTTCAATAGTTGAAACAACAAAATAGTTACACAGAATTGAGATGATGGTTGTTTAATACCAATGGCTGGAAGAATGTCAGATTCCAAATAGGAATAGTAGCCAAAACAGCCGTGAAAACTTTACAAAGACAACCTATATAATTTGGAACAAGCTGGGAATAGAGCCATCTAGCGAGCCAAATTATGAACTGAACAGTGGTTTACTTGTCTGACAGCAGATGGTATAATACTAGCAGACGAAAATCTATCGTTTTATTGTTTCATCATATTCATATACAGATCAAACAACTGAACGAACCATTACAATTTTTATGTTTATTCACAAATGGTCAGGCGGTTTATAGTTGTGATTCCCATCGTACCCTCTAATTCCAGTTCGAGCATGAAAACATAGTGTTGCGCGGACAAACAAATATTTCAGTTTCCAGGTTGTTTTGTTTAAAAGTTTTAGCTTTTGGCTTTTTGATTCTGTTCTATTTTTCGTTTCAGTATGATCCATATCACTAAGCGTATAGAGAAGTAGTCAATTGTAATATAGAGATTAAATATTAACATGCTCAAAATGAATCCTATCGAAGAAACATCTTACATTCGAACCATAGAATGGGAGATGTTAGATAAAAAAAAGTTCATCCCATTGAGTATTACGTCCTCATGCATGGTTAGGACCAGCCTTTACCCTTTCACTTTAGTCAAAACTAGATTGCAAATTCAGAAAGGGAATGAGGTTTACAAGGGTACCTGGGATGCTTTTCGAAAAATTGTGAAGTATGAAGGCTTTTAAAGGACTGTACAAAGGGTTTTGGGTCAATTTATTTTCAATCGTTTCTGGGACCTTTTATGTATTAACTTATGAGAATGTGAGACATTTGTTGCAAGCCAATGATGTTACTGATTCAAGAATAAGAGCACTTGTAGCTGGAGGATGTGCTTCTCTTGTGGGGCAGACAATCATTGTGCCAATTGATGTAATAAGCCAACATTTGATGATGATGGGTCAGAAAGTAGGTATTTCAATTGTAATTTAACAAGAAATATGTCTGCTAATTTTAAATTAAAATAATTCTATTCAGGTTGATGGGGTAACATCAAGTATCAAACCAAACCTTCAAAATGGAGTGGGAAAAAGTAAAACACAGTTAGCCCTGGCAATAACGAAGGATATTTATCATACCGACGGTTTCCGGGGTTTCTATCGTGGATATGCTGCTTCCTTATTCACCTATGTACCCAGTTCAGCACTCTGGTGGACTTTTTATCATCTGTATCAAGGTATTATCAATAGGGAACGTTAAAAATATCCTAAACGTTGAAACATTTTAAAAACGCATTCATTATTGCAGATCACCTCAACAACCTCTTCCCTGTGTGGTTTCCCCAATTGGGAATACAATGCACATCTGCAATTCTTGGAGGTATAACCACAACTACATTGATAAATCCTCTGGATATTGTGAGAGCCAGACTACAGGTAAAATTATTACAATCACTCCAGTGGTGCCAACTGATATGATTTTAAAAATAAAATAGGTGCAACGCTTGGACTCGATTGGACAAACTTTCCGTATTTTTATGGCGGGAAGAACGCTTTTATACGTTCACCAAAGGATTAACTGCCCGTATCATCATGTCCACTTTTTATAGCTTTTCCATCATTCTCGGCTACGAGTCTGTCAAGCGATGGAGTGTAAAAGAGCAGTATAGGGAACAAATCAGGTGGTGAAAATCCAATACTGATGGCCTAATTTAGATAAATTTGTCGAGCTAGATTATTTTAGCATTCAAAGGGAAAACTTAGAATCAAACCCGGTTTTTGTACAGTGTATAAGTGGAAATTATTACAAGTTGATTCTATGCTTCCTTTCAGCTTAGGGGAATCATTCATATTCGATTAATGTTTTATTTTTATTTCTTAAATTCTTAGCTCTTTTATAAGACACAGAAGTTATTAACTAGCAACTAAATATATGTAATCTTAAAAACCAATTTTTTTATAGGGGAAGAGGATTAAGTCACGCAATGACATTAGTCCTCGTACATTATAAACTTTAAAAGTTTGTTATTCTCAAACCAATGAAAAAAAGTTCAAATAAGCCAAATTTGTTTTAAAAATCACCTTTTTACTATTTCCATAGTAGGTTTGTTCAGTGGGTAAATAACAATTGCAAGTAAAATTAATAACGAAACACAAAATTAATATGCATTAGTAGATCTCATGGAATTATGAGGAGGTTTGATCGAATCCTGGCTAAGGCATGTAGAAACGGTATCCAGACTTGAACTACGAGACATTCTTCTCTCAACTCTTAAAGCTATTCGAGATTCTTTACGTCTTCTATTTGAACTGCTATCTTGTGGGCAATCGTCGCTACTTTGTTCGATACTGTTGCGTCTTAACTTCTGCGATTTTTGGTCAACAGCACTTTTACTGGGAGATTTAACTACATTCATAATCATATTTGAGAGCCAATTAGGTTTTTCCACTGGATCCAGAACTTTTAACAGGCTCTTGCTCAATTTTCACTGCAGGTTGAGGGAGAATTTCTAAGAAAGAAAATTACTGTTTCACATTTCTTTTGAATCAGAAAACAATGAACTAACCAATTGGCACTTCATGTTTCAAAGCAGCAGGATATGTTGCCTGTTGAACTCTTCTGATACTCCTTACAAAACCGGTATCTTTTCTTACTTGAGTCAAATTGCAATAATTGATTATATAAGGCACTGAGCAAGTCTTGGAAAGGTCCAATGTCCTGAAGTCCCTGTAAAATGTTAAACCACATTTTAATAATTCAGTACTTTTTTAAAGTACTATTTTAAAAGGATTCTTACTGAGGACCAAGCTTTTTCTATGGCAATTTGAGCATCCATGCTATATTCATTCCACTCAGAAAACCTATCCCCTAGCCAATCCCATCTGATTCCTTGTCCAGCTGGGCTACTCCTGGGATAAAGCATTCTTCTCACTGGGGCTTGCTTCTTCCCTAACTTCACATATTTGAGTCATCGATGTCAGGCTAATCCTAAAAAGTAAATATCCCATTATAATAGCTATAATATTAATTTCATTCATATATCAAACCTGAATCGACTGAGTGAAGGGGTCCGCATCTCCAAGCAACACTTGAGTTAGTTTATTTTGGAAAGCTTTTTCTAAGATCTGCGAAACAACGGGGGAATACGCTTTCCAATGCGAAGAATTTGGACGACTCAAACACTCCCACGCAAACTACATATTGCTGTACATGCACTGCCATCAATGATATGAGGCTGATTTTTTTTAACAACGAAAGAACGAGTATTAAGGTGGCCAATGACACATTCACACAGGTAGTGGCAAATCGATTTTGTTGTTGACAAGTTCAATGAAGAGAAATTTAAGTGTCTGGAGACACCGCTAGGGGGTTTCACATAATCGATACCTTGTTTTTCCAATTTCGCTAATTTAGCACAAAAACTAATTAATAAAAAAATATGATTAATAATTTTCCTATATTTAAGGTTCTCAAATATTTTAGGGATTTCAATATTTTGTAAGAAATACGAAAACAATTTTAGAACTGGCAACTACCCTCTGCCATATGCACTCTTGCACTCGTCAAAACCGCGTTTTCACGTCGGTACATTTCTGTGCGTTTTCCTTCAATTATTGGATATTTTTCACGTAGATTTCTTTCTTTAAATAAGGTAAGCATGTTTCGTGACATTCGTAATCTTTTTTCCCAAGAATAATGGGTTCCAATCGATTACTTTGTTATTTTGGTAATGCCGGTGTTTGATAAAGTATTTTATCAGTTGCTGATGAAACTGCATCAGCAGTTTCATCAGCCAATGGCAATATTTTAATATAAAATGTGCTTACATTTTTTAGGGTAAAAACACTGCAACATGAGTCGTTTCTTCGGTACAGCCTCTGATTCGGATACAGAGAGTGATGTTAGTGAGGAAGAGGTGCAGCAGCGCCCCACAGCTGTTCCAACTTATACAGTAAGCTTACCATTTCAACCAAACTGTTACATTTATTTTAAAAATATTTTATTTCTAGTTCAGCGATGATGAAGAAGAACAGAAAAGAATTGTTCGCCTCAGCTAAAGAAAAGAGATTTGAAGAACTGAAGGAAATCATTAGGCTGATCAAAAACTACAAGAAGAACAAAGATTTGAGCAAAATGCTTTCCTCATTTGAAGATTTGACAAAAGCCTACCAAAAAGCTTTGCCAGTAATCACAAAAGAAGAGAAAGGAGTAACTCCTAGATTCTTTGTGCAATGTCTGGTGGAGGTTGAGACTTTTCTTAATGAACTTTGGGAAGATAGGGATGGAAGGAAAAATCTATCCAAGAATAACTCAAAGTCATTGAGTACGCTGCGTCAGAAAATGCGAAAGTACGTCAAAGACTTTGAATCAGACGTGGCAAAGTACAAGGAAAATCCAGGAGAAGAGGAGGAGGATGAAGAAGCTGAGGAAAAGTCTGAAGACGAATCCGATGAAGAAAAGTGGCACGGAAGGCCCTGCTGCATTCAGAAAATCTGAATCTGAAACGCGTCACAAACCAGCACCCAAGGTAAGTGTGCTTAAAGTTAAACTTTCAGAATTCAATAGCTCATGGTTAAAAATGTCCAGGTGAAACCAATTGCCCCCGAAGGTGATGACAGTGACGACTCTTATTGGGATTCTGATGGTGAGGATGAGACGTCTTCATCTGATGATGACTCAAAATACGCCAACCTGAAGGAGAAGTTTTTAAAGGTCGCTGGTGGTGATGAAGATAAGAAAAAAGAAAAGAAAGACCGCAAGGACAAGGAAAAAGGCTCAACGACGCAAGGATCGTGAAGAAGAAGAAGAATTGGAGATGGAGGGAGGCGATGGCTGGCAGGTGCAGGGTAAGGCTACTCAAGCTAAGCCAAAGATGTTTGCCAAAGACGCCGATATCAACACAGGAGTTGTTCTTAAAAAGCTGTTCGAGATTCTAGCTGCTCGTGGAAAGAAAGGTAAAGATCATAACTTGGCTGAAATTCGGGTTTGGTTGTTAAAATATGCTTCGTTTTCTAGGTACCGATCGACGTGAGCAAGTTGAGATGTTGCATGAGTTGTATACTGTGTCAGAGGCCAACAATCTCGGCGTTGGCATAGCCGTTAAAGTAAAGTTCACAATCATCTCCGCTATCTTCGACTACAATCCCAAGATCTGTGACGCTATGAAACCGGAGCACTGGGAGAAGCTACTGCAATGCATCGCCGAGCTTCTGACTCTTCTGAATTCCCGTACTGACATCGTCATGGGAGAACACGTTTCGGTATGAAGTTGCCAAATCTTCATCGTTACAGTTTCAATGACTATTTGTTTTCCAGGAGGATCATGAGAAGCTGGATCAGGCCGAGTATGACGCTGAAGAAGATCCAACCCGGCGCTTTTTCAGCGTTCGTGGATGCATGCTAACTACTGTCGAGCGGATGGACGAGGAATTTGTTAAAATTCTTAAGGAGTGTGATGCCCATAGCAATGAATACGTTGAGAGGACTAAAGGACGAAACTCGAGTTTCGGCAATCATCGACAGTCTCCAGACTTACATTGAAAGACAGAGTTTGCCCTCTGAATTGTGCCGACTTTACATGCGAAAGATCGAACACATGTATTACAAATTTGATCCAAACACCATCAAACTTCACAGTGTAAGAAATATCCTTTAGAACATTATTTTTCCAGAATTTAATTAACAAATTATTATAGGAGGAGTCGAAAATTGAAAAGGATACTACTCTGATCATTATGGACCGCCTTTGTCGCTACATTTATGTTAACGATAAGGAAGAAAGAATTCGACCCAGGCTATGCTCTGTCATATTTATCATTATGCTCTCCATGACGAATGGTACAAGGCGCGTGACTTGATGCTCATGTCACATCTCCAGGTATTTACTTTCGTGTTTTTGTCTTATTTTCGAGAAATTGTTTGATTTTGATATTTTTGTTTTAGGAAACGGTTCATTTACTGGATCCCCTCAACTCAGATTCTTTACAATCGAACAATGGTTCAGTTGGGTCTGTGTGCTTTCCGCCACGGCCACATTAAGGAGGCCCATCACGCCTTGTTGGACATCCAGTCTAGTGGTCGTGCCAAGGAGCTACTGGCTCAAGGTCTTCTCCTCCAACGCCAGCATGAACGAACATCTGAGCAGGAGAAGATTGAAAAGCAGCGTCAGATGCCCTTCCACATGCACATCAACTTGGAATTGTTGGAGTGCGTTTATTTGGTCTCGGCAATGCTGATTGAAATTCCATACATGGCTGGTATACAATTTTTTTTGTATTGTAATATCTGAGCCATCGACTCAAGTTTCTTAATGTTTACCGTCTTTAGCTCACGAGTCGGATGCTCGACGACGAATGATTTCAAAAAGTTTCCATCATCAGTTAAAAGTTAGTGAGAGGCAGGCTGTAACAGGACCCCCTGAGTCTATGAGGGAACACGTAGTGGCAGCTTCGAAGGCCATGCGAAACGGACTTTGGAAGCAAGCACACAACTTTATCATCAATGAGAAAATGAATGCTAAAGTAATAAAAACAATAAGAAAACGTTTATTGATTTAAAACAACATGTAATGTGATCTCTTTTCGACAGGTGTGGGATCTGTTCTACCAGGCCGATCGAGTGCGCACGATGTTGGTTCGGAAGATTCAAGAAGAGTCTCTTCGTACGTACCTTTTCACTCATTCTTCCGTTTACGACTCGCTATCCATGGCTACGTTGTCCAAAATGTTTGAGCTGGAGCAACCTACTGTCCATGCTATCATTTCCAAAATGGTCATGAATGAAGAACTTATGGTTTCGTATAATCAGTTTAAATTTGCTTTGGACATTTAGTTTATTTTAAATATTGTATTCAGGCTTCTCTGGATGAGCCCACCCAAAGTGTAGTTATGCACAGGACGGAACCTTCTCGTTTGCAGTCCATGTCTCTTCAACTTGCTGATAAATTGGCGAACTTGGTAGACAATAATGAGCGTATTCTGAAGATCCGCCAAGGTAATATTTCTTATTTAAAGCTGTTATTGCTTTGTTTCTTACTTTATTTTTTGATCCTCTTATTCTAAAGGTCCCATTTGGGTTCTCTCGTGGAAACCAGAAACGTGCGTTTCGGTGACCGACCGCAGTACGGCAATCGGCAAGGACAACAAGGAGGCGGTGGCAATTGGCAACGCCGAGGTGGAGATAATCGAGATAATCGAGACAACCATAGGGATAATCGGGACAACCGAGATAACCGGGATAACCGAGATCGGCATAACAATTAAATTTTTCCTTGTGCTATCGATAATCAGTAATCTACCATACAGAATTCTTTTGATTTTTTTTTTTCTATAATACATCGATTGGCTAAGGGGTTCAGTAAATCTTTCCGCTTCATTTATATACTGATAATTTTAAAAGAATCACGTAACCCATGACGTGCTAAAAATTAAACTGGTGATACAGATCATACAGATTATCGGAGATTCCGAATTCTACCGTATTTAACAAGGTTAGCTAATTTTCAAAACTCTTCTGTAGTCCGCTAGGTGGATATTGACATCGTCATGTCAACATGATCTGAAGCATACTGATTGGATTTGCATTTTTATCTTGGTCATTTATTCACAGAAAAGTGTTTTGTCATCGAGAAGTATATCTTAACGATGGCTGAAAGCTCGATTGGATCATTTCAGTCGAACAATTGTCCTGATTTAACTGATAGTGTAGTTAGTTCTTCTGTTGCAGCTCCTGTGGCCACAGAGTTACCGGGGCGATCACGAGAAAGAAATTCGACGTCTTCAATTTGAATTAGATGAAGCAAGAAGTCTTGCAGCTGTTGCAAATTATTCCTTGGAAGAGTCGATAGAAACAGAAAGGAGAAAATGTCAAGAAGAAGTAGCAACCCTTCAGCAGTTGATGAAAGGTAATAAGCACATTTTTAAATAGGCAATATAGCCTGTTATTGATTGAAGTTTAAATCATTCTTTAAAGAAAATATTCAAGAGGCTGTTCGCCAGACTCAAGAAAATAGTGATGCAGAAATTAGAAGACTTAAAAATATAGTCCACTCGCCTAGAACTTGAAGTTCATGAATTACGTAGTACTTCAGACAGAGACAATCCAAATGTCTTTTCTGCAGTTACAAAGACACTAGCTCGTAAAGTGGGTAATCTTACCAACCCTAACATATTAAATTCACAAACACCAGCTCCTGCTCCTCTTGTTACTACTGCATCAACTGAGTCAGCTGGAGATGACTATCTAGAGCAGAGTATGAAGAGAGCTCAAGAAGATGTGGAGGTTTTACGTTCACTGGTACACCACATTTTTGCCTAATAACAGTTTGATTACCTTACATAACCCATTTATAAATACAGGTACTCCCATTAGAAGAAGAAATCAAGGCTCTGAAAGATAAATTACGATACACTGATGAGCAATTAAGAGTATATGAGAGTAATCAGGTAGAGGACAAGTTGTAAAAGTTATGATGAATTTTATTTCAGCTTATAAATATTAATAGGCTGAACTGGTTCGGGGTTCTCAGTTTCTGGAAAAATTAGTCGAAGATAAGTCTTTAGAATCCGCCATAACTGAATTGATATCTAGAACTGGTTTAAACACGGGGGATTCGTCATTACCTAATCGAGACTTCGGACTATTTCTTGCGATTGTCAACGCTCAGCGATCTACTCTTCAGGATGAACGTGAACGTTTGAGGTATGAAAATACACCACTTCTTTAAACAGAAAATTGTGTTATATTATCGATTGTAAAGGTCCCAGATGCAGGAGGCTTGCCAGTTGCTCGAACAGGAACGTCGCCAACATCGAGAATTACGCCGTTCATTGCAGAAAAAATAATTTACACCCTGCACCGCAAAGCGTAACGGTAGAAATAGAATAAATTCACATGTAAGAAAATCTAGGGTTATCAATGTTTGTCTTTATTTATTTATTAGGACTCCACCAAAGACAGTTCAAAGGGCTTCCCAATCAAGGACAGGATTGGACCTTTGATTAGCCGAATCTCCCCTGTTCTGAAAAGAAAAATCTTCCGCCCAATCTCCTTCTAAAGACATTTCAGCCGACTCATACGTCCTTGATTCAGCTTCATTCGGCACACCGGAAACGCCTCATTATGCTACAAGGCAAATGACTAAGGAAGATCTTGAAAACATGTCTTCTTGCAGTATTGAAAGCAATTTAATCTCAAACGAGGGAAATTCTGTGCGTATTGAGGACGGAAATCAGGCTGCGCGATTCAAAGAACTTGAAGCAGATTTCCTACATTTGCAAGAAGAAAAAGTACAATCGGATAAGCAGTTAACTAAAGCACGAGAGGAAGCGCAAATGTTGTCCGATCTCATAAAAGACATGGAGCATAAATGGACGGGAAGTAGCTAAGGATTATGAAAAACAAGTTAGTGAAAGATTTTACCATTTTCCGAATTTTAATTTCTTATTGTATTTTATTTCTTGCAGGTGGATTTGCTGTATGGCAATATTGAAGATGTTCAAAGCCAGCTGAAGAGTGTTACGTCCGCTTTTAACAAATTCCGCAATCAAGCCCAAGAAACATTAAGGCAGTTACAATTTGACCGACAATCGGTCAGCACTGAACTAGTCAGGTAAAAAGAAGATTGTCCTCAAATTTTGTTTGATTATTTAAATGATTAAGTTTAATGTTATTGTTGATTAGGTTGCAAGAAGAAAATGATTTCCTTGTTGGCAAACATAGTCTTCATGCAGAACAACTACAGAATGAGATGATCAATTTACCCGACAATTTGCAAGAATTGCAGTACGTGTGTCTAAACCTTAGGGAAGACTTCATTGCAGCTAAGGTAAACATTTAATAAAAAGTGATAATAGAATATTATTTATTACAAAATGATTTATCGACAAAGGTGGCGAAAGAAGCACTGGAGAGGAAATGGCAAATGGAAATTTTAGTTCTAAAGAATCAGTTACTTAGTGAGCAGCAATCAAAGGAAACTTTGGAAAATTCGCTCACCGGTGAAATTGATTACCTGAGAGAACAGTTGGGAATGATGCGCAGTGTTCAAACACAACTTGACGAAGAGAGTAGTCGAAAAGCCTCACTCGAGGTAGCTCTGCAGCAAGCCAAAGAGCAGCTATCTGATATCAAGGATCGTGCTTCCGAATCTATTTCTTCAAAGGTGATATATATTTATTTGCTTTCTTGTTGCAGTTTGCAAAGTTTACGTAATCATTTCATAGGCCAAAATGGAAAATGAAAACCAACAATTGAGAAATCGTGTCAGCGCTCTCCAAGCAGATCTAGAACATCAGAAGCTGTTCAACGGGATTTTGTACAGCTCTCCCAGCAATTACAAGTAATTTTACTTTGTTTGATTTATTTAAAAACAAATAGAAGTAGAAAATTTCCTCTCAGGTTCAATTGGAAAAAATTCGTCAGTCCGAAAAGGAACTTCGATGGCAATACGAAGAGGATATAGATCAATGTGCCGAGTGCCGCCAAGCATTCGGAGTCGCTAAACGAAAAGTAAGTACAACTGCAACGAAATTTACAGGAATGTGGCGCATCACCCCTATTCGTTCTTTATTGTTAGCATCATTGCCGTCATTGCTGCCAGATCTTTTGTGGTGATTGCTTGCGTAAGACCGTCTCGAGTGGACCGAATAAGAGGCAAATCCCGAGTCTGTAATGTATGCTTTTATCTCTTGGTACAAGAGAGTGCTCCGTTTTTCAGCTCAGAGCCTAAGCCATCTAACTGATAATCATAACATGCCAATTCTTTATTATCATTTGTAAAATTATGTGATTAATTGTCACTTAAGGTCTCCCCGCCATTCAGCACTGTTTTTAGAAATTACTTATTAATAATACCATTTCCGTTCTTTCAGAAAAAAAATCGCATATTGTGTATTCCAAGTAACACAATAAGTGATGGACGAGAAATTATTGCTTTAAGTAAGAATTGTTTGGTTAATTTGACTAACATATAAAAAGTTCGAAACAAAAAGCGTTTATTTGTTTATTCTTCAAATAAGAAGCGAATGTTGATTTATTCAATTACCATATCAATATTTGTTTTTTAAATGCCAACGGTTAAACAGATGGCACGTTTCTTTTCTTGTCCTTTTGAGCTGAAACTAGCTTTAAACAGTAGTTACAATTCTCTATTCTCCAAATGGCTTTCATCCACCTAACGAAATGTTTTAAACATATCTGCCAAAATTGCTAGATCAATAATACGAAACCCACTAAGGGGGAAATTCACCATGCCCCGTTTGTGGTCAGAAGCGAGTTACCTCAAAAACAGAACTAATTCCCATAATGTGATAAGGATGGGTATCACTCATATATGTACAAATGTACTTCCCGGGAATGCGAACACTGTTTTCTGGAACGTTAATTTCGTAAGATCTTGATCGACTGGCAGAGATGGTTCAGTGACCCAAACATAGGAAACATATTCACCCAGGCTTGAGAATTCCTCCTTCAGATATTTGTTTTCATTTAAAAATTACAATATTGACACAAAAATCTAAACGATATTTTACCCGATAGATAGCAATCCAATGCCACGAAGAAAATTCGATGCTAGACGGGAGTGTTATGACAATTTTTCCAACTGTTCCAGCAATCCATGACTTAATGGGATCGAAGGTTACAACATCAAGAAGACCGCCTTTTACCTAAGGAATACAAGTATGGTTATACTTAAGCGTTATTCTTAGAAGGAGACGTTAATTGTCAAGGTCTACCTGCATATCAAAACTGTGCGGACACAGGTTTGTGATCGCTCACGGTAAAATTGCTATGACTTTTATACTCTTTACATTGAACTTGATCTGCTGATGAATCATTGTTCTGCGTCTGTTGCTCCGAGGAATTTTCGAAAGTTTTGTAGATAATACGATCTGTCCAAGCTGGTCGTCTCCTGTAAACATTATAGATACAAACATTATAGGCGGAAAATTAAGAATTTTGTGTTTGTTTGTCGGTAACTTACTTTTTATCGTACTCGTTGGAATCGAGTAGAAATTTATACGTAGGTTTAAAATTAATCTTACACTCCGAGAAGCCACCAAAGGCTTTGTTGCTCGAAATTGTTTGATTCAACTCATCCTTTTCCAGTAAAGGTTTTAGATCATTTTGAGAAACAAGATTAACAATTTCACTTGTAGTAAATGAGTCTACATCAAGTCGAAAATTGAGATCTCCAAACCAAAAAACCAAGTCATGGTCTATGACTGAACTGATCTTTTCTTTGTGGAATGTTTGTGATTGGATAATGGAGTGAAAGTCTGCTATACGACTGGCAAGTTTTTTGTCATGAGGAGAAAGGTGACAATTGACAAGACAAATGGAACTCCCCTTGAAGTTGAAGCGAATTGATACAGCTCCTTTATTACCCTATAAGATAAGAAGGTGAGAAATAAATCTTTTGCTCATCTGGCAAAATACTAATAACTTTAGGGTACCCAGAGTCCATTGAATCCTGTTCTAGTATAAGAAGTTTCCACATTTCTAATGGAAATTAAATGTGTTTTTTTGGAAAAAAGTGACAAGAGAATTCCAACTAGTCTCACTGTATGGATTTTGACGTAGTCATTCTTTGCCAAAACATCTCTAATAAGGATTTCATACTCAATTTCCATTCCAACAAACAAACATAATTCATACCTGAAGGAATTAGTCCAGGAATCTTCATATAAGTTATCTGCTATGAGGTTTTGTGGTTGCGACTTCACTTCTTGCAATCCAATAGCAATAAAATCAGCATTTAAATCCAATAAACTTTGCAACTGTTCACTTGGTGGAGGTTCTACTGTAACCACATTCCAGGTGAGAAGATAAATACTAAAATACAAAATCATATTAAAAAGAGGCTGGCTCGAAATCAAAGATAGTTTACCTCAGTGCATCCATTGTCATGTTATTTGTTTGACTTAATTCACTATTAAGCTATATTACTTCTTAACTAATGGACCTACTGCCTGCTACTACTTTACTGCTTACAAATTTCACAAGTTGGCTGTAGTAGTAAAACTTGACGGATATTGTTACCAACGTGTCTGCTATATACGGAATAAAAAGTCCATAAGATAAGAGTTATCAATTACACATTTGGGTCAATAACGTATTGAACTATGGTATCCTATCTCAGTAAAGCGTCTTATGACGCAGAATATTTTGACTGTTTGAGTTGTTTACTTTTGACTCCTAGAGAACTCAAGGTTTCATAATTCGTCTGCACTCTGCAGTAAACAAAACTGCGGTGTGAAAGTGTGTTAGTGTGACAGTATCACACCGATTTTATGATGTTACGTAGTTTATACAAAAATGTAGAAAAGATCATTAGGGGGTAATTTTCCGTTATTTTTCTAATAATTTGACGATTTTTGTGAGGTTATAATCATGTAAGCCACGCCCCTTCTACGATCTCCGCTATAGACTGCTCCTTTTTTTTTAAATATCACCCCGGATGCCCGCAAAATGTCGGAGACGGAGTGTAGTATAATAGATTTTTTCGCAGTATGGTAAAATGAATCGGTATATTCGCCCTCTCCTTGGTTCCTCTGCCGCACCACCCAAAGAAATGTGGATTCATCATATGATTCGTGTCATTGATTTCACTTCAACATTGCATTTTCAAGTGATACTCTGAAGACGGAATTTTTAAATAAGTGAAAATTGAAGCTGATTTGTTATGGACTTATAGTTTTGGATTTCCAATACATATGAATTCTACCTTAGGTAATTCGAAAAAAAATCAGCAAAACTTTCAAACTTGTTGACTGTTTTGTTTGTCTGTTTACTTGAAAGTTAACTCAATTCAATTGTTTTAGATTTGCAAAACCTGAGACGTTTTATCAATCAAGTGATTCTTTCTGTACTTCCGTCTGATTCCGGTTTTTTAATTTAATATGATTACAACATATGTACAAAAAGATGCTTTCAAAATGTGCTTTCATAAATTCAAATGTTGATGATTTCTCATTACAAAACTAGATGGCGGCTCTGTCATTCGCAATGCAGAGTTTCCAACACAAACAATAGATGGCGTGTGTTTGTAATGGCGGTTCTTGTGCATGAATGAATGAAAGAAGGTAGATGCTGCTGGCCGTGGCTGTTTGCATCTCGAGACACAATTGTGGATCATCTGCATGGATCAACGAAATTCTGCCGTACAAGGTATCAAATTGCTGCAGCAAAGAGAAATTATTTTATTTTTAGAAATTGCAAGTGTAGGGCTCTTTTTTCTATGGCCTGTTTCTCTTTGAGGCCTTGGTGGCTGGCTTTGACTTGAATAAGCCGAGATATTTCTCCCAAAATTAGGCCTCTTGTCCGACGAGGATCAAAATTTTCTCTTGATCCGATGACATGATAATCTAAATGGTCACATTCCATCAAGGATTCAAGGCTCAGTGTCACCTCCTTGTCTTAATTAACTGCAATTTAGGGAATTCATAGCACTTAACAAAAGAATATATAGAAGTCTTGCAGAAAGATAGATTTGTGCTGGAGGCTTATTAGCATTCAAAGGAATAGTGAGGCTCTGTTAATGTTGTGGCCTTGTTATCGGCCACATTTTTGATTATTTTTTGTCTATTCGATTCCATGTAATAAACCCTTTAATCAATTTGTTTTCATTATTATTTTGTATGTAGGTTATTCGGAATTTTAGAATGAAGCGCTCGGGGATGTCGCGTGAATCCTTGTTCTCTTTTACCTCGACGATGATGTTCCGCAAGTCCTCTCATCTTTTCTACTTGAAGCTATATTTTGTATGCAGTAGGATATTTGACGATGCCGCTTCAAAGAGGTGAGAACAATTAACTATCGATTAAATATGTTACGTTGACGGTAAACGAAACTTAATTTACATGGCCCAGTTTTGTTCTTTTGCAGATGCCATGCGGAAGCTCTTACATTTTGTATTGGGGCGCTTTTACACTGGGCTGAGATGCAAATTCTCTTTTTTTTACTAGGTTGAAGTTTATCAAGCGACTCATAAAGAACATATCTTGCGCGTCTATTTTTTTGTTTTACGACGCTTCCGCCGAGGAACAGTCCTACTAGACAAGCTTGAGGAGAGAGAAGGAAGCATTCGAATTACTCATTCGTGAGAAAGAGGTTAGTTGTTTATTCGTGCGTTAAAATTTGTTTGTAACTGAGGCATTGGAATTGCTTTTTTAGACGTGGTGATCCCAGAGGATCGTGCATGTCGCACTGATGATCATCCTGATTTCGTGAGAGATCCACGCAAGGCTTCTGAGATGGCTTTGGTTTCCCACGACACTCGTCAAATGGCTCGTAAAGATGCCCGTGAAGTGGTGATATGAGAGAATCCCGCAGTGAATTGCCTTCTCTCCTTCATCGAAGAGGCATCGAAAAGGCATTGATACTTTACCGGTAATATTATGGGGTTTCTGGGACTGGATTGGCCAAGTATGGATGATGTCAACATATAATTCCGCATCCGTCAAAGTCATCAACTTCAACTTATTTTTGAAACCTTACCAGGTAACAGATTGACACCTTCTATTTATTTTTTAATTTCAGTGCAATGTTCAATCTTAAATGTATTATTTCTTTAATTGATTCAGGATTTTTGTCCTAGGAGGGGGACCTCTCTATTGAATCTCATTCCGACTCTGCCTGTCGGCCACCAGGAGGCGCAGATTGGTGTGACAGTTAAAATTCTGCCAACTCGCCCAACTTCGAATGAAACAATGAAACATCCATCCTCGTTAGTTTAAGTGACGCTGTCGACTGTCCAGTTGACTGAAATGCAGCATTTCTCGTTGCAAAGGTTGCAGCTTAGTCTGTTACGGTTATGTTGTCGGTAGTGAAAGTGGTATGATGACTTCAAAATACGTCGAGTGTTGAATTGTTTCGATTTCATCAAGTCCATTCATCAACTGGGGATATTTACTTCACAACAGACAACAGGTAACTTGTTTTTTGTCAATGTGATTCAAGTTAGTAAGATTTCTCAAATAGGTTTCTCTATGCATTTTCCATTGTTCATTGATGCAAACATAAATTATTTGGCTCCATTTCAAATTATTTAATTCATTTCATTTTTAAGGACTAAGATAAAGACAATCTTAAGATTTTTTTATTGACATTGCTTCGAGAAAACAAAATTTAGTAAAGAAAGTTTCTCTAAGATAGTTATTTTACCTCTGATACTTGGATTTTAGATTAACATTGCTTAATCCATGTTTCATTAATCTAGCAAGCAACCATTTAATTGATATTTTTCTTATTTAGGTCTTGAAGCTGTTATGGTCTTGAATATAATTCATCTCTTCAAAAAAAGAATTATATGGCTGTATCCTGCCAATGGTATGAATGTTTGTGAAGCTTTTTAAGTAACTTTCAACATCCCTGTTTTTTTTGTTTTTTTTTATAACAGGTAGCACAGTGGTGCTGAAAATGAGGGAAAAACTGCAACCCGTGCTGCTTGTAAAATCCTTACTAGAGAAGATTATGGTAGAGTTCATCTGACAACAAGTTCATCTGTCATGAGCAAGTAAGCCAAATGTTTGATTGTTTTCCTGAATTTTTACTTACTATGCTCTTGCAATTCTAGCCCTGATCTGCAATTTGAATCTGAATGGGGTCTCACCAACATTGCTAATGCATCAAGAATACTTGACCAGACCAAAGCTGTTGTGAGTGCTGCATCTGTGACTGGATTCATTTCTTTGTGGGCTTGCCTCATCCAGTTGGGGATACTTTGGTAAATTTGATTTATTTCTTTATGTGAATGTGAAAATATTGTAATTTTGTTCTTTTTGTTATCATTGTTAGGCAACTTTAATGCGAGTTACAAGAATCCTAATCCCCTATGCCAAACCCCAAAGAAGAAAAGAGATGGAGATGTCAACAAAAAAGTTGAAGTGCATACTCCCTATTTCCCATTTCCCTAGCCCCCTTTTCCTTCTTCCTTTATACCTCTGAATGCCCATCTCATCCCTTCCCAAGTACCTTCTCCCGTTTCCCCATTTTCCCTCTCCCGTTATACCTCTGAATCCCCATCTCATCCATTCCCATTAGAATAAACGAAATAACACATACAATTAAAATATTTGTATTTGCACATCAATTGAATAAATAAAACACCAGTGAAATTTTAAAAAAATGTTGTTTAAATTTAATAAACAGACCGTCCGGTTCAAGACTTTTCTCTCATTTTAGTTGCGACCGTGCTTCCGAAAAGGGGGAGACACTATTTCTTCCACACGGCCGACTCTCCGACATTTCATACGTGGCAGGGTTAAAGGAACCCCCCTGGTCGCCAAATTGTTATCTAGAAGTTATCAATTGCTCACACTTGATCATATAGGATCAGATCTGGACACAATCGTATACTTCGTGAAATGTCAATCAAGACAAGGGGGAGACACAAGCTTGATTGACACTGCCTGGGATTGACAGCGGCCGGGGAGATTACCCGGCCTAAGTAAAAGGGAAAGAGAAGAGTAATGAAATGCGCCACATTACCTAACTATTTTATCACTTGAGGACAACATCCCCGTATGACTGGAACACTCCAGTCTCTAAAAAGTAACAATCATTAGTAAGTACGAAAATGGAAATTGCAATAATAAGGCTGAAAAAAATCTAAAATACCTTTTTATTGTTGAACAGTTAAGGGGAATCCCAGCAACGATACATGGACATCATCAGGAGATTTCAGGAAACTTTGTTGTATGTCGCCAGTTGTCTTCTTTACTAGTCTCTCCCCTGAAAAATGAAAAATATAGAATCATAAGTACGAAAAAGTTAATAAGCTACTAGTCAAGGACTAGACGATAAAAAATAAAATCACAGACATTTTCTGAAGTTAGCAAGTGCCACTTAGCGTTCTGAAAAGAATCTCCACAAAAAGTTCACTCTCGGTTTCTGAATTTGCTAATAATTCAATAACGATTAAGCTGACGCTGAAAAGAACTTGGTTTTCATGATCCTCGTAAAAAATGCGGTCGATTTAATACGTCGTTAAGTACGACTCTTCTTCGTACATCTATCGCCTGTCTTACTACACACTTACACAGAACCGTTAAAATAAACAAAATAAACTTGAAATTTACATTATTATTACGTACTGAACCGATATGATCGTCCTTCGAATAAGAACTAAGAAAATCAACTAAATCGGTAAATCCATCATCCTTTGAAGTGCAAAAACTGTAGACTTACGGCCCATTCGAATAAACTTAACAACACACTGATAATCTGACTATCCTGTCTTCAAATAACCGATGTTTACCTTAAAACGTCTTATTCTCGTCCTCCAACTTCGAATTACAAATCTTCTTCGTACACCTAGCCCCTGTCTTACTACACAGAACCTTCGGCTTACGTCTACCTTCAGTCATCTTATTCATCACCACTTACATAGTTACATGCCATATCAGTCTATGTTACTCAATCCTATACTAGCTCCCAATTGCACAACATCAGAGCATCAATGTCAACCTCTTTACTACAAAGACTTAAAAAGATGCAAGACCTAACGAAGCTAAGTAGGCCCAAAAAACGCTATAGGAGAGCAATCACAAAGGATACGATGATAATCAGAACGAATAGAATTACATTCGCATCAGACAGCAACCATAACGAATTGAAGAACAACACCAATGACTTTCCCAAACTTGACAATTTCTTAAATGCACAGCTTTATTTACTTTCGAAGAATTTGGTTGTAAAGAGAAATGTTTTAGCCAAACTTACAATATTTTTCAACAATTGTAAGTTTCCCCTAACGGTAGGGCTGCATTTTAAATTGTCAAGTAAGGGACTCAATAAATAACTGAAACAACAAGCTTCACTTACTGTTAACTGCAATGATCTATCTTCACTGAAGACATCTGAATCACTTTGGAATGCTGCTTGGTAGTAGGGCTGGATATTTACAGTGTCATCGCCTGCTGGTCGAAGAAGGAGGGAATTGAAACACGAACGAAGAACATTTAGCCACTAGTTGATGAAGTAGGCTAATTCTATCAGCAGACCTAGAATTGACAAGTTATATTTTACACAATATTTTGGATTTTGAGTAGAATTTGGGTACATGTATAAACTCTAGTTGTGTAGTAATGCTCTGGGTTAACTCTACTTACGAAATTATGGTTGAATTTATCCAGAATTAAACAAATAAATCGAAAAAATAACACAGAGGAAGTAAGACATTTTTTTTCCAAAGACCAGGACAACAACAGCGAAGGACATCTAGCGTCAGTGATTAGACACTCATCCTTACGACTGGATTGCCAATTGCCAATCCAGCAATTTTTTAGACACGAATAAATCTTAAATAGACTACTTATTCTTTACTTAAACTATGCTTAAATTGATAGAAACTGTGTGGAGAACAAAGTTCACTTTTTACTTTTAGGCAATAAGAAAACTCAAATTTACCGGAAACACACCGGAAGTATACTGATAGCTCCTCAACTATTGAGCTGTGATCAAAATAACTTACAGATTCGTGATCCTCATCAAATTTCAGTTGGGACTGACGTATTTCAAACGAAATCCATGACATGGCCCAAAAAAAATTTCTCTGAACTATAGTCCGTCGATTTTTGCGATTTTCGACGATTTTCGGGTATTTTGTATGGAAACATGAACTTTACCGCATTTTTCACGAGGATCACGAAAATCTGGTTCTTTTTTGCGTCAGCTTAATTGTTACTTAGCAATAGGCACTTTTAGAAACCGGAAGTAAATTAAAAACACTCTGTCAATCAAACGAATCAGATTTTTGAAAATCTAATGAAACCTAACTAATAAACATCATGCGCTGTCAGCAAAACAAATCACGTATTCGTGATATTCATGCAAAATGGGGTCTATATGATGTGTTAAAAACGAATTCAAATTTTGGCCAAAAGTTTTCCATTTTCCAATGTTCTACAGACACATCAAATCGACCCCAATTTTCACTGGGATCACGAAAACAGAAGTCTTTTTGGGATCAGATTAATATTTACCAAGTTATAGACCCAAATATAATCCGGAAGAAAAAATAAATCCATTGGTCGTCTGCTGCAACTGATGGACGTGCGGAAAGTGTGCTCCTCCTGGATTTGATTTTTTGAAGGGAAAAACTCAAATCCTGTTCTGTGTTTTGTGTCATCATAAAACAACTTTTCGTGCTCCACAAACTAGGACCATTTTCCGTGAGATTGCTGTGTGTGGCTTTTCTATTTCTCTCTCGCCATTGTGGCTAGGCACTGGGCTGGTGCTTCTAACTTTCCCCACCAGGGGGCTCCCAACACGGTCAGCCAGTTAACAACATCAACAACAACTGTCACCTGTACCTGGCTACCTACCACACTCAACAACAACATAACACAGCAAACTGCAAGCTTGCAGTTGTTCAGCTCAGCGACTTACTCTCTCTTTCATCGGGCAGTCCAACGGCCCCGCAGCTTTCTAGCCCCGCACTCGTCAGTCACTCCATTCCACCCGATTCCAGCCATCGATTGTTTGCTTGCTACTGGGCCTGCCATCATCCACTCTATCAGTTTTTTGATTCATTATTCATTATTTTGCATGTACCAACTTCGCACTACTACATAGCGTTACGGCTTGAGCTTCAAAATTCCTCCGCCAGGTGGCCGGCACTTGTTTCATCGGAACTCCAACAACGCCACTAGATGGCTGATGCTACCGTGGCATTATTGTACGGCGCTTCGCCTGCATAGGAAGATTGGACTCGAGTCGTAAAAATTGATTGATTGAGAACATTAACTAAGGAGGCCAATGCAAGCAGCCGAATCATCTGATATTTGATATTTTCACTATCACTTCTAACTCCGGGCAAGACAATTTTTCACGTCAATTTCAACTCACTGACCAGCTGTGCGCCAGCAGTATTTCTTTTCTTTCTGAGCCTATAGATCCACACGGCAATTCTCCTCATCTTGTCAACTGCCGGCGCATCCAACTTTCCAGCTCTTTATGCCCGGCAAGCCGAAGAGTGGTGTGGATGAAACCACCACTGGCATGGAGAAACCGTGTGGAAACGAAGCATGTTCCAATACCTTCATCAGCCACAATAATAGGAAGAAGTACTGTTCCAGGCAGTGCTACCCGTCGGCAGCCGCTCGCGGCAGTCAAGCCAAGATCGCTCAACGAACAATAGCGGCTCATCTCACAGCGCCCACACCCAATTACGTCGAATCCCCAGATGGAACTCGTGCTCCCAGGGGCAGGGATGACTCCTGGGCTCCATCGCCGAGTCGCAGCTCGTCTCCCATTCTGGACAGGAGACGGCAACTTAGGAGGCGGAACGCAAACATCTTAAGCTCTCCCTCTAACTCGCTGCCACTACCACCAGATGCCACTCCGCCACCGGTCGTTTCTGATAATCCTATACCACCTGCTTCTTACAATCGCTCTGAAGGAGGAAGTGAGCATCCTGATGACACGTCTACTCTAGCTGCTACGCAGCTACTCCACGACACGCTGGATCAGCAAGAACACGAGATGGAGCACCCGTCTCCTATTCTGGAAACTGGCACCAACCTTTCCTCTGTGACGCCTCCTCGTCTTGGTCAACCGATCACTAGTGCGGGCCCGGCTGTCAACCTGCTGTTGGTTAATGAGGATGAGTCGGACGTAAGCGACAACGATGCTGAGGAGGAGGGCGAATCGACCATAACTGCGGCCGCGGCTTTCTACAATCGCTGGAACCCAGCTATTGGGAGCTGCTCAAGCAGGGAGGAGCTGGATCGTGTGGTGGAGAACTGTGTCGCTGAGTGGCATCTTCTAACTCTCAAAGCTGACAAGGCAGCAGTAAACGGAAGGCAGCCAGGGAATCGGGAGCGTGAGTCTGGCACCCGTGCTGCTCCCAGTAGGCAGCAGTCGAGGCAGCAGCAGCGTATTAGAAGGAAGGACAACGCGAAGAAGTGGGAAGAAGCAAGCCGAATCCAGACGCTTTTCAAGCGTTTCCCAAAGAGGGCAGTGCGGAAGGTGCTGGGGGAGACCTCCCAGGCCTACACGGGTACTGTAGAGGCGGCGACCGATTTCTTGAAGGCGGCGTACGAGCAACCGCGCCCCCTTGCGGCAGCTGTTCTCGAAGCGAGGCGGGTGTACGATGGATGCGGCTGGGCCAATCCATCGGAGGAGGAGCTGGAATATCTGGCCAGCCCGCCATCAAGGATGGAGATCGCAAGGAAACTAAAGAGAGCCTCGAACACGGCGCCGGGTGCTGACGGAGTGGAGTACAAAGACATCAGCCGACTCGATCCGGAATGCCGTCTGCTGGAGGCCCTCTATGCTGTGGTCTGGCGCCTTGGGATACCGAGGAGCTGGAAAACAGCTCGCACCATCCCTATTTTCAAGAAGGGAAATACGGATGACTACAATAACTTTCGGCCCATCTCCCTGCTCTCAACGCTATACAAGCTCTTCTCGGGCTGCATAGCCTCCCGCATCACCACAGTGGCTAGCAACAACGAGTGGCTCTCTCCTGAGCAGAAAGGCTTCCTTCCGGGGGTGCACGGGATACAGGAACATACAATGCTCCTTGAGGCCGCCATTGAAGAGGCCAGGTCACAGAAGGGTAGCGTCACCATCTGCTGGCTGGACCTGGCCAATGCTTTTGGCTCGCTTCCACACGACTACCTCAACCAGCTGTTCTGTAGTCTTCCCGTCCCTCCCGTCCTGCGGAGCATACTAACCGACATCTACCGAGATAACGAGTTCCATTTTGTTGTTGGCCAGGAGCTCGTGAAGGTGAAGCCGTCCTCTGGGGTGCGTCAAGGCGATGGACTCAGTGCCGTCATCTTTAATCTTGCTGCGGAGCCATTGGTCCGTCGCTCCAAGGCGAAATCTAATGCCGGATTTCAACTTCTCAACGCCCGCCTCAAGACCACGGCCTACGCTGACGACATCTCTGTGGTTGGCTCCTCCCCTTCTGGCCTCCAAGCTACCATCAATGGCGTTAACAGAACGGCCATGATCCTTGGCCTCCGTTTCAACGCCAACAAGTGCTGCTCTCTCACCATCTCTAATGGCAGGGCCAACACGACGGCTAACCTCACCATCGGTGGTGTCCAGATTCGGGCACTCGCGGAGGGCGAGTACGAGAACTACCTAGGGGTTCCAATGGGCACGAAGCTCACCTTTAGACCGGCAACGGACCTCCGTGAGAAACTAATTAAGGTTGCTGACTCCTTGCTGGCCCCCTGGCAGAAACTCGAAGTCTTCCGCGCCCACCTCCTACCGTCTTTATCTCACCATCTGGCTACTGGCCGAGTGCAGAGGGGCTTTCTCGATGAGCTGGATACGCGATGTGCCGAATTCCTCCGCCAGGTGGCTCACGTCCCGCATACGGCTCATACTGCCTTCCTGTTCGCCGATCGGCGTGCTGGTGGACTGGGCGCTGCCCAGCTGAAGAAAGATGCCGATGTTTGGACGATTGCCAGGGCCGTCCAGCTGCTGGACAGCAATGACCAAGTTGTCCGTCTCACGGCCAGGGCCCAGCTGAATAAAACCGTCTCCAAGGGTGTTAACCAGCCCTCGGTCGGCCCACTCCCCCTCTCGGACTACCTGTCTGGCTCAACGGATGGCGGCCTTTACGACACTCGTTTTTACGGGTGTGGCCCAAACACCTGGACGCGCACGCGGAAAGCAGCCAAACGCCTAAACGTCAGGATCGATGTATCCAGCGATAGTTCCCCAACTAAAGTGATCGCTGATGACATCTCCTGCCTGTCTGCTAAGGCTGTTCGCGGGTTGCGCACAGTGATCAGGCGCCGCTGGACTACTGTACTCTCCAATGCTGCTAACCAAGGCAGAGTAGCTAGAGGCCTCCTCCTGGACCCTTCGAGCGATATTGCCAGACTCACTTCATCCCGAACTCAGCTCAGCTTTGAGGAATGGAAATTCCTCCATCGGAGCCGCTTATTCCATCCTCCCTCTACTGGGCACAGCTGGAGTTGCTGCTCCGGACAACAGATGTCGCAGGTGCCGGGTGGACGCTGAGACCACGTCTCACATCACCAGCCACTGCCAAGTCAACTTGCCGGAGATTGGACGACGCCATGACGTGATCTTGGAGGAGCTGGCCAACGTCATCCGTAAGGCCGGCCACACGGCTCGGATCAACAAGGCGTACCCGGGTACGACTCTCCGCCCGGATGTGGTGGTCACCTCCTCTACACCAGAGGTGATCATCGACGTGACGGTGCCGTTCGATGCCCCGGAATCTCTCCAGGCGGGATACGACCTCAAAGTGGCCAAATACGGGCACCTCGGCCCCACGCTTCCGTTTGTGGTGGGTGCTCTTGGTTCCTGGCTGCCCTCCAACAACGCGGTGGCCACCTCTCTCGGCATCCGGCCCAGCGCATGGCGCTGTCTCAGGCGCAAGAGTCGACTCGCTGCCATCCAGGGCTCCATGAGGATAGTTTCGAATCACCTCCGCGCGGGCAGCAACGACGATGGTGAGGACATGTCTGCTCTGGTGCCATAGCTGTATGCGAATTTCATGCTATCTCATTCTACTTCACTTTACTTTACTTTATTTTACTTTACCTATTGATTTATTTTTATTGTCCATCTGTATTTGTATTTTAACATCGTCATCTTTTTATGGATACATCATTGTCATGTCGTCATGAAAATAAACTATATGCACCGTCGATTTTTGCGATTTTCGACGATTTTCGGGTATTTTGTATGGAAACATGAACTTTACCGCATTTTTCACGAGGATCACGAAAATCTGGTTCTTTTTTGCGTCAGCTTAATTGTTACTTAGCAATAGGCACTTTTAGAAACCGGAAGTAAATTAAAAACACTCTGTCAATCAAACGAATCAGATTTTTGAAAATCTAATGAAACCTAACTAATAAACATCATGCGCTGTCAGCAAAACAAATCACGTATTCGTGATATTCATGCAAAATGGGGTCTATATGATGTGTTAAAAACGAATTCAAATTTTGGCCAAAAGTTTTCCATTTTCCAATGTTCTACAGACACATCAAATCGACCCCAATTTTCACTGGGATCACGAAAACAGAAGTCTTTTTGGGATCAGATTAATATTTACCAAGTTATAGACCCAAATATAATCCGGAAGAAAAAATAAATCCATTGGAGCCTGATAAAACTGTTTGTTCTCACGAAAAAATCTTTAATGAAGCCTTTGATTCACGTTCCATGAGAATGCAAATATATTCACTGTTCAAACAAAATACACCAAAGTTTCACAATAATCTTTGAACGAACGAATAAACTTCCACAAGTCACAATGAAATGATTCTGAATGAAAACATACGATAATAGCAGACAACAAGATGTCAACAAACAAATAGCTACGCCATCTACAATGGGAACACTGGACTGTTTGAAAGTTGACTGTAGCGCCCTCCCTGGGTTAGGTTTCAAACTTTCGATAACAATTAAAGATGTGCTGGTCTGCAACTCTGCATGCTCGATTGCCTGTGGTCCCGTGTTGTTCTGTCGAATAATGATTAATGAACGTTAGTCTCGATAAGTTTAATACTTTTGAAATATACATTTCGATTGGAATGTTAGCAAGGAAGTGATAAATAAAAAGCAACAAATGTGCGGTAGTTTTTTTCGGATAACAGTCTCAACATCGATAGAACCAGAATTTATTGAGATCACGCTATTTACAACAAAAACAATAATTTGCTGGTGGATATTTGATCACAAAAATGCTGAATCACTATGCAATTGATTTATTGGAATTGAATTTCTGGAGGTAGCTAAAGTTATTTTAAACCTCATTGATAAATCTGAGTTTCAGAGTGATACAAATTATATCAAAACTCAAGTAGGATGAAATGAACACCAAACCATCATCGCTAAAATTACTAAGCGGTGGAAAAAACACTCCAATCCGCCTACACACACAATTATTCATTTAAGTCGAAATGAGATAAAGGGATGAGCAAATTCCAAGTTGGGTTCCTAGGAGTTGAACTGAAATCGAAAAGAATTTTACAAGCATAGCGTGGAAGAGCTATCCCACAATTTAGGATCCATGATGCGGTTGTTTATCAAGTTCTTCATGCTCCATCCACCTTATCAGTCTGGTCTAGGATTTCCTAATCCTGCTTCCAGGAATCCAGGTCCACACGGTCCATCCAACTTTCATAGCATTCATAGCAGTGATTATATTATCTGCGTATTGTTTCAGTATCACGTCGGTGAATCTAAACACCATTCGCCAATGATGAGTGGTGCCCCAGTCCATTTGGCGATGTCTACTGCGATAAGGGCCACGCCCTCGGTCATAATCCAGTCAGCCGTTTTGTCCTTGTATCCCCAGATGAGGGAAATATGCCAATCATGCCAGATGTTCGTGTAAGTAGATGAGGGCATGAAATTCTTCCAATCGTTGCGGAACGGACGATCAGGAACGACGTCGTCATAAAGATGTGCATTGCTTTGTTCGTTGGTATCACAGAGATTCACAGGTGATGAGGGAAAGGAATGACGCCCTCGTGAAAACATCCACACTCGCATGGCTGTACTAAACACGGGAGACGACGGGGTATAGGAGAAGGATTATTCACAAGCACTTTATTCACCATGACATCACCGAAACGCTCCATAATCCAAAATTCAAATGATCCTACAGAAATGAAAAATTAAAAATGAACAATCAAAAGAGTTAATAAACATATGGAATAGGAATTGATAAGACAATTCAAAATCAGGAGGTATAATAAAGGAGTACAATATCAAAGAGAATAAAAAGAGAAAAATTTACACACAAAAAAGCAAACAAGATTCCTTAATAGATATTCGACTGATTAAAAGATTGCCGTGTCAAAATTAGTATAAGAGTTACTTTGAGTTGATTACAGTCTATTCATTCGAATTTCCAAACATTGTAATACACTTCCAATAGGACCTTCAATTCGTTAGGTTATTTCATTTAAAAAACAAAAAAAAACAAAAAAAAAGGAAAGGAAAGGCCATGTTGAATAAGACGGACTCGCTTTCTGACGGTGAAGCGTACGAAAAGGCATCAACTATAACTGCTGAACACTGACAAATGGTTGACCGAAAAGTCCCGACTAGAAGAGGCGCTGCAGAGCAAAAAAAGAATAAACTTCTGTATCAGATAGCTATTAAAGTGGAGCAGCTGAACAATAAATTTATCGCTGAGCAAGAAAGAGAAAGTGAAACGCAAGGAGGAAGAATTGACCAAAATTCAAACTTTGCTCGAATAGTCGAATTAGCTAAGGAAAAGGCGGATATTACACTGCTCAATTCGAGCTATTATCGTAAAGATTTTTGGCACCGCATTTGAAGCGGTCGTCCGCCAGACCCGGTCTATATACTATAGCTGGAAACAACAAGAGGGAAAGAGCCAAATGAATTTACCACCAGTTTAAAACGAGCGTAGAAATTGACGTAGAATGATAAATATAAAGATATAATTTCAGAATATGAATGCTGCTGAGAAGATTGGACTATTGAACACGATTGAACTTAATGTTATTATGGCGAACGAAAATAACGACTATAAATATTTAAATAAATAGGAAAACAAACACGAAGCTGTTATTGCGCAGCATCAGACAAAAACCAGACGACTCGTACAATTAAAAACCATTTATATATGAATCGTGTTGCGCTGAACGAATCTGAATACAAAGCAAAGACGACGAGAACGGGGACATGTTTGAGGAACTGCTTTGTGAATCATTCAGCAGCGACTCTAACTATTGCTGTATAGTGCCCAAAACCACCGAGTCTGGTGACAACATCATCGAATGGAAAGGAATTAAGTTCATGTTTGAAAATATAAAGTACGCAAGTACAGTGTCGAAACTGGAAGTGGATAACGTAGACAAAGTCGTTTATCTGGAATCGGTGGGACAAGTTGCCCAAGAGCTCGCCCGCTTGCAAAAAACGCCAAAATAAATTTGAAAGTGGAGATGAGATTGTCGACTACAAGAATAAGGTCGACGACCTTATCCAGTCATTCAATATGACCAAGATATTGATTTGGATAAGCTCCTTAAACTACAGAGATCATGTCAACGAGAACAGAATAGAAAATATGGAAGAAAACGAATCGCGAAATAGTGTCAATCATCGCCCGTTTCCCCTGTAGCATATCAGAATCGAACAGGATGAATAATGAGGAAGATGCAAACGGTGATAAACTGATGAGGTCATCGTTTCAGAGCCAAAGGTTATAAGAAACCTTTGGGGGACACCAGCAAAAGGAAAGCTCCCGCAATCAAATAACATCCTGAAATACGTTACCGAGAGCCCTAAAGTAGCGTCTGAACACCAGCCGACACCAGCAACCTCAGCAGGATTGAAGATTCAAATGGATCCAACATTAAAGTCAACCCAAATCAAGTAAAACCAAATTTTTTTCATCAGTGAGGCTCAATACTGTGATCAAAAGGATTCATTCAGATATAACCATGATTTTGTTTCTTTTAAAATTACCATTGACATTTTTGTTTTTGTTTTAAATCGAGTGCCTAACTTTCAATGGTTTCAATCATTTCGATAGTTTAAAAGTCAAAGCCTCAAAAGCTGAGGCATAATTTCGATACACGATTGAAATCAATAAAATCAAACCAAACAAAAACTTGAATTTAAAATCGCAAATGTTATTTTAAATTTTAACCGACCTTGTCGAACCAATCAACGCCGTTTATCGCACAGGTTTTATGTAATTGATTTTCTTAATTGCGATTAGCAATAACGGCAGTTTACCGTCAAGTGTTAATAATAGGCTGTACGTACGTATGTACCTGTGTTTATGTTAAAGCTTCAGTCATCAAAAGGAATGTAACCGAACGTAATATATACACTGTACAAGACAACACCGTCAACACCTGTCAGGTTTATAAGGTAAAATCTAAAAAATGGGGCTATTAAACTTGGCTATTCTAATCATGCTCCAATCGTCGTTATATTATTATAATAATTCATTAGCTTGAATCTGATTATGACATAAAATCAAAATAGAAAAATAATTTCAAATTTGAGAGATAACAGTCGGGGGTTTGCCAATCATTCAAATTTAAAAAAAAAAAAACAAAAAAAAACAAAAACATGGAATGTACATCAAAAGTTTAAAAAAAAATAGCGATCCAGACATCGCCCTGTTAATTGACGGTCTCAGCCGTACTAGCGACAAGTCTCCATCGGCATCTCGGATCGACCGTCAGACCCGTGTAGGTACGTGACTAATAAGTCATAACAAACTACCGGCAATCGTACGGTCTTCCCTCCGAAATCATACCGCTATCTTATAGCCAATGTATCAGGGTCAACATGGACACCCCGAAATTAATCGAGGCCACTCGCCTTTTCGGCGGAAGTACGATACGACACCATGTAATCTGCATGCTGTTCGACAGTTCCTACAACGATAAGTGGGTCAGTCAAGTCTTTTATACTTGTAGCGTGTGCCGAAATCAAGGTGAATGTCAACACGTCATCATTTTCTGATAAACACAGCCTAATATGAATTAATTAAACAATGTAACAACATTTAATGAAATGTTTACTTCGATACTTCTAGTGCTCATGTTTTGGAATTTAAATCATCTCTGATTTAATAGCTCAAAAAATTGAAAAATCAAATGACCAAGTCTTCAGCCGGTAGGTAGAGACATGGCCTCTGCCATATGCCACTAAAATAATGGGTTGACAATTAAGGAATCGGCATATGAAAATCAAATCACGGAAGACACTTGCTCGTCTTTAATCAAGCCATTTGCTCTTGATCTTGAAATAAATCTTGAAATAATTTCTTATTTTTATCGTCTTGTATCAATCAGCTCAAATTGCTAAATGAATCGCCCAAAAATCGAATCCATGACACTGTCGTCTTGTCGTCCGCCATGTTTTTTCTTCATCACCCCCAACCCTCCCATTGATTGGGGTTGACTCAATGAAATTTGCAATTCTTTTAATGATGCAATACGATAGAAATATGAAATAATCTGAAGATTGTGCGAAAATTAAATTTGATTCGAGTTGAACTAATCATTTCAAATCATTCAAATGAAATCATCATGAAATGTTGCAAAAATAGTCACATCATTCGCAAGACTCGGAGGCTATATATAGAGCCTTGCCTTCATCTGAATGAACCATGCAATTTGGATAATCGCGGTATCATTCATACAAACTGCTGATATAATTCAGAATTTTAAAATGGCATTCCAAGTCATTCACATAAAGCTGCCAAAGGCACAAGAAAAGAAAACGAAACGCGTCGCCAAAATTATGTTTCGATTTTTGACGATGCTCAGCAAAGATCTGAGAACATTTTTGGGGTACCGTGGTTTGCTCAAGGGAAAATCAAAAAAGATCCCCAAAGACTGCAAGGAGTACCTATACGCCCTTAAGAAATTAACTCATTTGCTAAATAAAAACGGAAAGAACAATGCGCAAATCAGAGGCATTCTAATGGACGCCATCAGAGGGCGAAATGGGATTTGTCATCACAACCTTCCGGAAGTCTCCAAACACTGGAAATTCTACCTCAAATCCTGGATGGAAGTATGTATCCTGATTGGTGCAAATGAAACCGCTACCAAGATCAAGCGCGTTAGACGTTTTTTGAAAAAGACCAGTTCCGTCCCTCGACTCAAATCAGACGCGTCTGCAAATTCCGTTTTCCGTAAGCTTGAAAAGGACAGTCACCTCACCAGCAAATGGACTGCCACAAAAGAGAATGCGGCTGTTTTTCTCGCTAACGTGTTCTTCGATCTAAGTATGGATATTTACTCGCCGGAATTGGAGAAATTCCTTAATATTCATGGCCATCAACCTCCAACGTCGGTTATAGACTGCCATGCAATGACCGAAATTATTAAAATCAAATTCACGGCCGCCGATTTTCGAACGCCATACGGTGGAACTCAATTCGATATGTCCCATGTCGAGAATGCAGCTGACGGAAGACACTCGGCTTGCCACGACAGATATACGAAAATTCTATCCAACTGGGAAAATTATATTGATAGTATGATTTACGTCCTGAAAGGAATGGCTTCGAGGCGAGCTGCTAGAATCAAGATAAAAACTATACGCCGTCAGCTTCTTCGCGCAAGGGATCGCGCAAGACGTCAAGTCACAAAATCCATCAACAAGAATTCCAGAAAGGCAAGAAAGTAAGCACCAGTCGATCTCAGGACAACAGCCGGGACAGCTCCGACGTAAGTGTGCGTTGTTTGTCTTACTTTTTTTTCTTTCTTTTTTTAAATCATTTTTTTTTGTGTAAATAAAAATCAAAAAAAAGTTCAATACAATTTGGAAAAATATCAAAAAAAAAAAAACAAACAACTGATGTCGCGTCTAGAAATTATTTACATTAACTTAAGTTAATAATAACGGTACAAGAAATAAATAAGAAGAATCCCCGCAAAAACCTAAAAAACCTTTTCTTAATAGCAACGGCAAGAGTAAACGGTTCGTGCTCATGTTTTGAAAATTAAATCATCTCTTATTTAATAGCTCAAAAATTGAAAAATAAAATGACGGCATTTCCCTCACCATTCCATTGTCTTTCCCATAGAGACATTGACGTGGATGGCATATGAAATATTGAAATTACGGATGACACTTGCTCGTCTTTAATCAGGCGATTTGCGTTTTTATTTTCGCAGCACAATCTTGAAATAATTTTCATATTTTTATCGTCTTGTATCAATCAGCTCAAATTGCTAAATGAATCGGCCAAAAATCGAATCCAAAATCGAATCCATGACTGTCGTCCCGTCGTCCGCCATGTTTTTTCTTCCAATTGTCCCAACCCTCCCATTAATTGGGATTGACCCAATGAAATTTGCAATTCATTCAATGATGCAATACGATATAAATATGAAATAATCTGAAGATTGTGCGAAAATAAAGTTTGATTGAGTTCAAACAATCATTTGAAATGTAACAAATAAAATAATCATGAAATGTTGCAAAAATGATGACATCATTCGCTCGTTCACATTAGCGCAAGGCTCGGGGATAGTATAAGGCCTTGCCTTAATCTGAATGAGCCACGGAATTTGAATAATCGCAAAGCAACGCCGAGAAATTCTAAATTTGAAAATGACCCAAAACGGCCAAGTTTTAAGTTGTACACACATCAAACTGTCAAAGGTACACGAAAAAAAGCCATGAACGTGTCTCAAAGATTTTGTTTAGATATTTTAGGATGATGATAAGCGGAGATCTGGGACTCCCGTGGTCAACTGAATTGAAAATCAAAATCGATCCCCAAAGACCGCAAGGGATACCTATACGCCATTAAGAACCGTCCGAGGAACCGTCTTCATTTCTTACATAGAAACGGAAAGAGTAAAAGCGCATGTTAAACGGATTATAATGGACGCCATCAGAGGGCGAAATGGGATTTGTCATCACAATCTTCCAGAAGTATTAAAAGATTGGAAACGCTTCCTGGAGTCCTGGGTTCAAGTATGTTTACTCATTGGTTCAAATCAAACCGCCAGTAAAATAAAGCGCGTCATCCGTTTTCTCAAAAATAGCAGAAAAATCCCAGACGGGCTAAAATCGACGTCTCTGCCATCTCCCCCCTTTAGAAACCTCGAAAGACACTCAGCCCCACAAGTCAGTGGACTACGACAAAAGAAGAAGCGTCGGCTTTCCTTGGTAATGTTTTCCTACCTTTTTGGATGGGATCGCTTAATCTTCAAATTGGCTGTAAAATGTGGTGATGATTGGAAGACTTGCGAAACTCAGTTTGTACATGTCATCAGGTTGTCCTTTGCGCAATGTATCGTCGAGGTACAGGAAGAACGCAGATGCAGACATCGATGAGCATATTAAACAATTCCGAATTACCTACAGAACAATAAAGGGGTTGAATTACATGGAATCAGAATAGAGAATGTTTTCAAAATGTAGTTCTTTACGCAAAAGCCCAGTTTTTGAAACAACAACAAACAGTCTGTCGGACAACACTTACTCTACAAAGGAAAATACTAAAATAGTGAACACTATTTAAGCAATTTGTTTTCAATTCATTTATTTCTCAAGCCTCTAACTCAACGTAGCTGATCACAAATTTACTATTGCTTATATTTTTAATATTCTATTCGTCTACTTTACATTAAACCTGCCCTAACTTTATCCAATGAAACGAAATATGCTTTGCAGGAAACCAGGTGGCTAACTTTGTAACTTGATTACCAACAAACTACTATTAACAACCATAAATTAAATCAATACATGACATTTCTTTTCTTCATTTCAATCTCACCAAGACTAAGCTCATGATTTTTTACAATACACAATTCCCAGTAAGCCTACTTGACTAAATTGTGGAAAATTCCAATTAAGTTCTAATTTCAAAACAAAAACGGTACACCAAAAAGAATTTTCGAGTTACAAATAGAAAGCTCAAACTTAATTTCTTGGGATCCCAATATATAGCTTCTGTCAAAGTCAGCATCCCTAAAAAGTTGACATTAATTTCATGAAATCTCATGATGTCAGACAGATTCATGACAGACTTTTCAATATTTCCAAATACTTCTAGATAAATTCCAATAGAATCTCAGACCAAAATGACAAAATCAGGGAAAAAAAGGACTACACCACCAAAAAGCAGCAGGAAAACTAGAACATTCATGGAATTTTTACCTTCCTGAGCTTAGGCTTGACGAGGGTTTCCTTTCTAACTAACCATGCTGATAACTACTCTTTATGTCTTTCCAATTAAGCAGATGAAAAGAATACTCAATAAGACAAGGAAAAGGTCCTAAAAGAATAAGAGATGTTAAGTAAGCAAAAAAACATTTATGAATAACTAAAATAATTTTAAACTTGTGATGATTGATGAATTTACTTAGTGAACACGTTGAGTTTCATGGCGTTCACTAGACGTAGAGTCGTAGACTACAGAAGAAAATGACAGTCATCATTGCCAAATTTCCAGAGAATTAGATGAGCCAACTTTTTCTTTTTAAAAAATCTTCAATATTCTTCATTCTTAAGTACTTCACCAATTTTGTTACAATTTAATTCTTTTTCTAGCTTATTTTCGTCGGAAATTAATTTTTAGCTTTTCAGGTATGTAACAGAACTAATTTTTATACATCTATTAATTAAATGTTTCATTCGCGGCTAGCGCCACAATATAAGATATTCGATTTTATAGCCAGCGGGGGAAACACCTGAGTATAAAACGCCCGTCAAATTTCAATATAGTTATCAGTTACCTTTAGATTGTCAGTAAGCAAAATAGCTGCTAGTACATTTTAAATTTCTTTTAGATTTCTTTGATCATCCGTTTCAGTTGAAGGTTTTATACCGCAACATGTTCCTCAAGTAAGCATTACGTTTTTAAAATTATTTATTATTTATTCCGTATAATTCGGTGAAAATTTATTGCAATCTGTTTTTTGTTGGAAAGATTCCTTATCGTCGCTGTAATCTTTCTGAGTGTTGTCGATCGAGGTTTTTGTGCCACAACCGTCAACGTCACAGATTCCGTGTTGACAGTAAAAAACGCTACTAAGTTGGACAACTCGACGAAGCCAATTAATGCAAGTGATGCCCAGTCAAATATGAAGGTTCGATTTGCTGATCTTAAACTAAAGGTATTTACGCGAAAGTAACATACATGTTTAAGTGCATATCTAACTCTATTCGAATATAGAAGCCGAGATTTAATGTCACCGGTACCTTGTCAATTGTCAACTCGACTTCTCTGAATTCAACATCTGATTTTTCGCTACTTAAGAATGCTTCAATCGGGGAACGTGCGTTGAAGGTACCACATTTTCTAAAGTTAATTCTATGTTCGTGAACTACTGTGATCGAAATTTGATCTAATTTGGATAATTTTACGTTTAGAACAAACTGAAGGCCAACATGACACACGTCTCCAACTCGTCATCGCATTTGAACTCGACTGGCAATTCGACATCGGATTTTTCACAATTGAAAAATGCTTCCAAAATTGTCGAACGTGGAGTTTTCGTCGTCATGTTTGATAACAAGGTAAATATATCAACTAGTTTTTTCCCATCTTGAAACAAAATGTCTAATACTTGTCTTATTAGCAGGCGCTGCTGGATTTTGCCAATATTACAGCCGAGGATATGAGCACAGCATCCAATTTCTCTTTGCCGATGAACGCCTCATCAGTGGTGAACGTGACTGAATTTGAGCAAATGTGGAATGGATCCACCAGTTCAAACAGTTCGGCTAGTCTAGGTGAACTCTGAGTTGATTTCTGAGGGATCTGAATTTTTCCCAATTGCTCATTTGTGTATAAAGCGGTGATTCCTGTAAAAAATTGTGTTTTAAACATGTACAGAATTTTATTTTAATATAATACCATGAATTAGATCCAATAAAATCCGATAGAATCAATCTCAATAATGTTTATTCAGTGCACTATGTTTGAATAAACATCAAAATACTTATTCATCTGGATAAATCAAGAATCCAGAGAAACGAGCGCTTTCATTATAATGATCAGCGCCCATCATGTCACCTTCAGTCATCACCATTTTAATTTCGTCGTCGATTTCGAGATGCAGAATCGAGTGGAAAAAAATGGGTGCGGAATATGTCATGTCGCAGTTACTGCCAACACCAATTGTCAGGTTATTGTGCATTTGAATAACAGTGCTGCATGAATCTAAAGGGCTAATATACCCGGTACCCTTATGGGCTGTAAAGTGGAATGCGTAGATACCCGGCTGGGTTGCCTTAAATATTCCCGAAGCTGCGTTCATCCCTCCTCCTTCATTTGAATGGACTACGGTGTAATTGACAACTAATTTGTTGGCATTCCCACAGTACAGTCCTGAAGTCCGGGCGACGTGGAAGTAAACTGATGTGTTGAACGAGTCGTACATTTCTTCTGCTATGAGAAAACCTACCAGATTCGTAATTTTGGACTCTTTGCTAGCTTCTTCAAGTTTCCCCATCGCTAATTTAGCGCAGACTTTGTCCCCTTCCTGCAATTGCCATAAGGAATGAAATCCAGCCGATCCCCAGTGCATGGATCTAGTGTAACCGTAACCCATTAATTCCACATCGTTTTTCTGTAAATTCACGTCCGTGGTAGTAGAACTGGATCCAGTAAACTGGAAGTAGTAGGTGCCATTTATTGGGGCGGTAAATGTACTCGTCTCTAAGTCAAAATTACTGCCAACGTTTGTGTTCACTCCATGGAAAGGTACTGTGTCATTCCTTCTGCTGGCAAAGGAATCATTCGTCCGGAACGCGTGGAATGCTGATTTTTCGTACAGCAAAAAACCTGTAAAATGGGTATGCGAATGATTGGATCTCACGGAGTAATCTCCTCTTATTTCTCCTTGCTGCAAATATACGCCAACAGTGTCGTTTTGTTTCAGATCCAGAACTGCAACGAGCGACGCCTCCGTCCATTTTTCGTAAGAATATCCACAAATGGGACCATTTGCGACCGGCAGATTATTATGATCCATACGGACGTTGAGACACAACGGAACGTTCTGATCGCTGCTGTAACGCGGCGCATTAAAATTGAAGACGTATGTGCCGGCGATGGGCGCACGAAAGACGCCAGTTGTCAAGTTCATCGCTCCGCCTGTGTTAACGTACTCGTTTTCGTAAGGGATGGTGGTGTTCACTTGGGTATAATTTCCTCGACTGTGGACATGAAAAGCGACAGGTTCTTGAATAAAAGGCGGAACAGGTGTAGGGCGATCTGGATCTAAATTAAATTTTCCATTTTTAGTTATAAAAATCCTTTTAATTCAATTGAATGTTTACCTGATTGATGTTTCGTGCTGACTGCTACCACAGAATAAATCATCAACGACGCCACTAGTAAGAAAGTGATGATTAGTACAGTAATCACCCATTTTCTAAGTTTGCGATCCTTCGGAAGTAGACGCGACATTTCCGAAAGCGGCTGAATTCAAATTAATAGTGAACTTTAACTGGCGCTCATATTAAAAGATAAAGCACATATATACCATTATTCTGAAGATAAGACGCTGGAAAAGGATATGACACTATCAAATTTGACTGTTGAATTTACATGCAAATGAGGAGATGCGTACCGGTATACGAATAATGAAACTTTCTATGCGTACTATTGATACAACAGTAAAAAAGAAACCAAACTTATTGAACTCAGGACTCAACGACACCAAGATACAAAATATGGCAAGATGTTACCGGAGAACTGTTGAACTATATGTCCATCATGATAAGGCAGACAGTTAACGGTCATCAGCTTGAAAGAAAAAAAAAAAATATTTGACGGGTGGAAAGTCTCGTGCATACCAATGGAGGGGCAACGATCAAACTGTTACAGTCGGTTACAGTTTTCAAACAGTTCAAGTAAAATCATTCTGGAATAAATCGGACTCTGATCGCATGAACAATAAGCATCAATTTGAAAAAATAAAATAAAAGCAAAGAGGGCGTATTTCATTTTAGAATTTGATAATCAATTTTGTATAGCTTTCGATAATTGATATTTGATAATATCATCTAATAGGCGTGAAAAGCCGATTTATGAAATATGACAGCATTTTTGGGCCATGTAAATTTTCAAAAAAACTGTGCGCATCTTCTATGCAGTTAACGCAGTCTCTTAAAAAATATACATACACGGTAAAATAAAAATAAATATTAAGAAAAATCCTGTTTTAAAAAATTAATATTTTCCTTTCCGAAAATACAGATTAATCCTTATTATTGTAACTGCAGCAAATCAGTCAAAAATGACATTAGCCGCCTTTTTACACAACAAAGGAAAAAACGGTTTTAAAAATTGCAGCATAATCGAAAAGGATTTTGCAGTCGACTGAGAGCTTCCTAGCAGCACGTAACGTTACCTGTTTTCTAAACGCCAGAATAATTTGAAATGTTTCTCAGGTAAGCGTAACTTAATCGTGAGTTTATCAAACAACAAATTTCGACTTGAGAGCTCAATTACTAGAATCTTACTTGATAATTTAGGTTCTTGTTCGCTTTGTTCTTGTTGACTGTCGCCCATGATGATGTTTTGGGTGCCAGTATGTCATCTGTAAATGTCGCCCATCCCAGCTCGGCCCTGACTTGTGAACACGACGCTGATCCTGTAGATAATTCAACAAATGCATTGAGTGAAATTGATGACAGGAAATTTCAGAATGCCGGTTTGCACTTTAAGGTATTATTTTCTCGAACTTATTGATTAATCGTGATTAATATAATTTAAAAATCTTTTCAATTAAATTAACAGAAATTGGAAGTAGTCGTCTTGGATGAAACATCGCCTGTTAACTCAGAGACGAGGCGCCAAGTCGAAAGTAAAAACTCCCCGCTCAATTCTCAGGTATGACACAGCAATGGGACATTGGCTGCATTTTAATGTACTCATTCCATTCTTTTGAATCTACAGGATCAATTCGAATACTCTTTTTTGGGACGCCTTTTTAGAGGAAAAAATTAGAATGTAACACATTTCGACTGGTGATCTCGAACAGAACAAAATAGATCCGTTTTTAGTACGCCCTATTTTTATAATGTAAATGCATAAGTTTGCCATTTTTTCTCTTATCTTGAATTAAACAGCTATATGTTTTAAATTCGTGGTTTAACATTTACATCTATGGGGTCCGGGTCTGGGTCTTCGCATATGCGAAGAATAATCGCTATGTAGCGATCAAAGGGAAAAGTTGGATTTTCTCACTTTCCATGTTTTATCATGTTTTATCATGAATAGGTAAAATAAAATATATTTGCAGCCGAAGGAGACCTTGTAAAATGAATTCAACTACTCTGATGAGCTTTCAAAAGAGACCATTAAGATTAAATCATTAGGGGATTTTGAGTAAATGGAAAAGATTATAAAAATTTCTTATCATCATGACCTTAATCGAAAATCCGTTAAAAAAATTCTTAGGTGTGTTTAATGGTTAATTAATGTGTCGTCCTTTTAACATTCTAAGAAAAGGATTACTACGAAATACGTAAATGAGGGAATATAAAAGGAACCCACTCAGTGAGAGATGCATCTCAGTTGTCTGACAGCATATCCAACGAGAGGTACCTTGTTATCCAACACAGTCTCTTAACATTCACAATGTTTCTCAGGTAAAAATCACAAATTTTAACTTAATATTTTTAATTCAACCAATCTCATTTCTTTAACTCACATAGGTTTATCGTCGCTTTGTTCTTGTTGAGTGCCGTATGTGGTGTTATGAGTGCCAGTGTTGCTACACTGAACGATGATGCTGAAGTCGCAGATGAGAAAGTCGAAAAAGATGCCGATCTAGATGAATCCTCCAAGTCTGTAAATAAAACCAATGTTGACATTAAGGGTCGTGATGTCACAGCTAAACTAACGGTAAATTAGCATTTTTCCAGTTTCCATAAAATACGAAGAATTAATTAGATTTAAATATAAATAAATGATTACTTAACAGATGCTGAAAACTAACATCACCGAAGCCGTAACAGCTGCGAATTCGACTAACAATGTCACATCAGCAAAGTCCACCCAGAAAGAAAACGATGAGAAAGCAACGCCAAAGGTGGATTGCAAAATTACTACTTGTTCTGTTAGAAACGGCATCACAATTTGCAAGACATCCGCTAACTGCACTTCCGCCAATTTACAAACACATACTACTACTGAGAAAGTTACCACTCCAAAAGCACCAGTCCTAGACGACGCCTTGAAAAAAAAGCAGGATGACTAAGGTACTTCGTAAGTTCTTCTGTCGGATTGACACGTTTTTTTCGTTATTTTTTTGGTGGAAATGTAACGTAATTCTGTATCTAAAACAAAAATACATTATTGACTTAATTTTCAAACACTCAAAGCTTCCGTTCACGCGAATATCAAATAGATTGTCGAGGATCCATTGAAACAGCTTGTATATTAAGACAACACAGTAACCTATTAATTTTCAAGAATGATATAATTTGTAAAAATAGCCTGTAAAATAATGATCGGGAAACCAGAAAGGAGGGCCAGGGATACGATGAACAATGGCAAGGTCTGTGAGGGGAAATCAAGGGTACACGGAATCCAATGATGAAACCGAATAATTGCTCACGGACACACTGTGTCTTGACAACCGTCGGATTCAAACGCATAAAGAGGAAAGAGTTGCTCAAACTCTTCGTGTGCTTTACGCATTTGTTGGTCAGAGCAGTGGAGATTGATCCGCGACATAATATTCCAAACAATTTGAAACGAATTTTGGACGTCCTTATTGAGTCGAGATAGGAGTCGAATAGCTGAAAGTAGCAGAATTTTCGATATGATTTCAGGAGCGATCTGATCCAGTAAAAAGCAAAAATTAATAATGCAACTACACCAAATTTCAAAAAAAATTTACCTTCATTATCCTAGGAGACTTTGGTTCGGCCGTTTTGATAATTCTCGTTTGTAATCTTTTCTGTCTTCTGTACGACTCTAAAGCTGCCGCCATTTGCTGTTTAATGATATGGTCATCTTCTTGTGGAGTTCTTGCCCCAGAAAGACATTCAGAAGATGATGGACTGCTATTACTTTCTTCGTCTTCTCTTTCCTCTCTAGTTTCTAGCAACTGTTTCTTTTCGTCTAACTCTTCTACTGTTCCGGATTGGGTACTCGACACACATTCGTTGGCTTCTCCTTCGATTTTGTCTTCTTCATTTTCTACTTGGACTACTATCGTTGTTTCAGTGACTGGCGACAGGTCGTCATCATTAGTTTCAACATTTTCCTTGGACTTGCTGGAAGATACGAGCTGGAAATCTGGTGGGCTGATATTCGGCACGGAATCAACCGTAGGGAGCTCGTTGCCCGATTCTTGAAAGTAGAAATCGATAAGAAAGTCAAGCCATTGTTCGAGATCCCTCATGTGAGTTGAATAATGCATCGCAATGTTAGCCAGGGCCACGACGAGTAAATCCGAACTGAGCCCAGTCACCTGGGCCAGACTGGGAAGTTTTGAAAAACCGTAAAGCTTCTGTAGATGTCTCCGCATGCCGAGCGCAATCTCAAAGTCAATACCAAACTCACAACCTAAACGCAAGACGCTAGTCAAAATCGCCAGGATCTTGGGCTCAACTGGAGCGCAAGGTTGCATGTTCTCAGCAAACACGGCTGATTTAAGTATCTTTTCATGCCTGCATTAATCATAGAACAATCAGCCACGTTAAGTCAATCAATGCTTTCAATTCAAAGTTACAATTGTTATTATACCCAGTCAGGATCGAATTGCTGTAACAGACGATATTGGCGATGGTGTTGATAGCCAGCTGATAGGAGAGTAAAGCGACAAATATGTTGCAACTGCACATTGGTGACAGTGACTCTGCCACGGGTTGGTTAAAGATCTGCATCGAAAGATGTTGCAATCGAAATTGTTGGCGTTCCTGCTGCTCACCGGCTCTGTCGTTCTGAATGAGTCTCTGAACCGTCGTGAGGTTACAGCGAACAATCAAACAAAGGGCTGAAGCCGCCACTTCCCACAGTTCGCCGGAAGGACAGAGAGTCCAGAAATATTGTCCGCAATTGACGATCAAATGGCGCATACAAGAATTGCCTATGCGCACGAGAGACTCGTCATCTTGCACGGCACATTCCACGTAGAAGAGGGTGACTTCCCGGAACAAAGCGGATACATCGTTCGTATCCACAAGACGACTTGTTTCTTCGGCTGAGAGAAGTCGAGTCATGACTTCGCAGAGTAGTCCACATACTTGTTTGAAAGTGCCTAAACTGGCGCCTCCTCCAGTTTGAGTCGCTCTGTTTATGCTCAATAAACCGGTCAACCAGTGGGTCATACCGGGAAGGATGGAGCATCTCAGGCAGAGAACTGCAAACTCGTACTCTATAACAAATGACGCAGAAATATTAATAAACATTCACACACAAATAGATGCACAACAAAGACTAGGACATTTATGAGTTGTTGAGCTAAACAAAACTTACCGTCGATATCAAAACCAAAAAAGAAGAAGCAACTGAGATGTGCTGGAGATGAACTGAAAAATCAAAAGCTTCGGCAAAAGCAAATAAGCAAACATAACAAAAAATTAAACCAAATGAATAACAAAAAAGTCAAAATGAAAAAATAGTTTCTGGCTAAATAATTGTAAACAGCAACCGAATAAAAACCCGATACGAACCTTGAATATCAACGAGTAGTATTAGAGTAGCCATGACGACTTCACCAATGGATTTCTGAACGGGATCTTTAGCGTGCGTTAGACAACAGGTGACTCCATCCACCAGTAGGTAAAACACTTTGTAGATTCCTGTATTATTGTCCCACAACTTGACGGCATGTCCAGATTGAGGCCTGGGCACGTCAAACAAACTGGACCAGCAACCGTATTCTTCGGCTTCCATCTGGTCCCGATGCTCCGATGCCAAGACGATCAACGGCTCGAAATCACACTCGTTAGGTAGAAACGTCAAGCTGCACGTATAAATTGTTTTTCTCAAATTACTGTCACATTTAAAATGTATTTGGACAGCATACCTCATTGCTGAATAGAAAACGGGCGACTGGTTTGATTCCCCGCAGAGCTGTCCCAACAATTTGGCGAATTTCTGGAGGTAATCCAACGCCGGATCAGAGAGTTCTGCTACGTATCCTGTTTCAACATCAACTCATTAAATAGATGAAACAGTTTGAATTTAAAATGGAAGACACTCAACTGTAACATTTGAGATAGTGAAGCTGACAAAGAATGGCATCCATAGCTGCATTGGCGAAAATGAGCGGATTGCATCCACCCTGTTGCACGAAAGCGGCCAACACTTCCTTGACGGTGCTGATATTCTCAGAATGGATAAGCCGATTAGTGCTGCACATATCTGTGGGTCCCTGAGGCGGAGGAGGCCAACGTCGAAGGCAAGCGAAAAGTGGGCGCCAGCCGGAACGGATTTCGCCGCTCCAACATTCCACCAATTCACAAAGGGAACTCATCACCTGGTCCTGCAAATCAGGATCAATATTCTCACGGCAAAGAACATGTTCGAAAGGTTTGAACAGGGCCTCGTTGAAGTGGAAATGAAGAGGCTCCGGCTGTTCCTGCAGGACGTGACTAATTATCGATCGCAGGATTTCAACTGAAGTCTTTGCAATTGCTGGATCACTGCAGCAGGCCGCTTTGAGTAGAGTCGGACCGACGATGGCCCAACAATGTAGAGCATGATAGAGTGGCCTTCCAGTCTTGACACTTCTTAGCATGACCTCACCAATTCGATGCAAAACCCAGTTGCACTGTAAACTGATGTTTTCTTCGTCAAGATGGTTCAACTGAACGTGGCACAACTGGCAAAGTTCTTCGATCAACAGCAAAAGACTTTTCAGATTCAACTTGGCAGCTGCGTCCTCCATGAGCAAATCGACTCGTTCGCTTAGCACTCCAATAATCCGAGCCAGTAACTTACTATCCAACTGACCGGTATTTCTGTTTGTTTTGAAATGAAAAAGAAAATGACAAGTTGGGCAATTAACTTGATTATCAAACCTACTTGTAATTGTCGCATTTGACTGCTTTTTCCAATAGCTGCTGGATGTTGTTGTCGTTGTTTGGCAGTTGGCTGGCTGCCGTCAAGAAGCTATAGCTGTCGGTTGAATTGCTAAAGTAGAACAATGTTATGAACAAGGATAACAAATTCAATTCTCTGAATATGAATATTAATACCTGTCTTCATCTAATCCTCCAAAAGCGGCTGAAGTTAAGTTCAAGTCGTCGCCTTGGTTATCCTTAGACCCAACGGAATTGCTTAGTTTCCATTTGATTTTAGATGTGTACTGTTTCAGTTGGGTGGTCATTTTGAATCTGTCAGTTTTCTTCGACTGATAAACTCGTCTTTCTAACTCTGTCACGTACAAGCAGCACCTATAAAATCCAGCTAAGCTTTGTCAGAACCTGATTAATCAACTAACGATGTGAAACAATATACCTCAGAATGTGAGTCCAGGCTTCTTTGTTGTACGACGCCAACTCCAGACCTTTGTTGAGTACAACATCCAAGCTGAGGATGTGCGGGAGATCAATGTCAAACACGGGTTTAGATATCAATCCTGCAAGTCGAGCCTTCATCAATCGGTTCTTGAGAGACGACTTTTGTCGAACTAGGGCACTGCCAAGTTGAGGATTACCACAGGCGACAGACGCCAAAAGAGAGAAGATGGTACCAGAACGATCCTGCAATCCTGCAAATGGGGAATTTAACGTTTTCATCAAAACGTCGGTCATTAATTGCCACAACGAACGGAAATACAGTACCGAGGATGTTGGCCAGTTTCGCTGCATTTTGAAGACACTCGAGCGCTTGTGAAATGGCTTGGTTGTCAGTTTCGTTGGACGTCGGTGACACGCCATTGGAATAAATAAAAAGGAACGAGTCCCAGAAGCAGGTTAGAAGACGTCGAGCAAACTTGAGTCCTGCACAGAATAAGTCAATAATAATCTTGTTATGACAAGAGGTCAATCATTTCATTTGGCGAGTAATAGAGTGCACTAAATAAGAGCCTGACCAGCTTGTCGACGAGGTTCCCGCAGCAAGAAGTTAGGTGTGAAGGCAAAGTGAAGTTTGCGGCAATCGGACAGGAAACAAGTCGCTTGCTCTGGACACTTGACTTGTCTAACGTCTTTTTTTTTTTTGTTGTTAAAAGTTTCAAAAAATGATAGAATTATTGTTCGTTCAACCTATCAAGTTTTAAGTTCGTATACCAGTCAGAAGGTTGATAAACGCGCAGCTGAACATCATCGATGTGTTGGAATCGGCATTGACGTTGAAACCTGCATTGCCAATCACGTCCGAGACCAGCACGCCCTGGTAGAGTTCGGCCAGAAACTCCGGCGTCAAATAAACCAATATCCCGCTGTTAAGAACACTGGCAATGAAATCATCCTGCAAGTTTTGAAGTTGATCGTATTTACGCTCCCTGTAGGTAAACTGGCAAAGTTATAAACAGTTCTAAATACTTCGCTTTGAGCGACGAATCCAGTACGCGACGGATAGTATTCACGTTTAGCAAGCTCAAAGTTCAATAAGAGCGTCACATAAGTGGCCAAATAAATTCCGTCTGCATTGAAAATGACGTGATCTTGTCCGGCATCTAGATAAATCAATAATTCAATATGGACTCGTTATTCACTTTGTACTGTGCTACATTTAAGAGTGAATCAACTACTAACTCCATACCTTCACAATAGTTGGATGCGAACTGTTGGAGAGCCAAATCGACTTCGAGTGGCGAGCGCCAAGAGCCCAGATTGGGAATGAACATTTGGAGATCTTCTAGAAACTTTCGAGCGGCCAGTCTCTCCAAATCAACATGATTTGAACGGGCCTAATCAACCGACAAAGCAGAAATCAATAAACAAAAAATTCTCTTTCAACCACCAAACGAATTTACCGCGTATCCATCGTTGGCGCCAAAAAATTCGATGTCATTTTCAGGTTCCTTGTCCATGGATTCGACGTCATCGACGATTTCGGGTCCTTCCGTCACACCAGAAGTGGTACTACAGTTATCATCATCAAGGTTGTTGGCTACCGTAGTTTCCGTCGCTTCCTCATCTTCCATCAAATGAGTGAGATCGATCATGATGGTTGGTGGCTTGACAGGAATAGTAGTTTGATCTTTCAGCAACTGTTCGTAGGTTTTTGGCATGCGTAGTCTCGTCGGGTAGCTCAAAGCCCCTAATAATAAACCCATAAGTGCAATTAGAGGCGTGTGCTCCATTCTGTTCAATTATTACACATACCAATATAGTCGCAACTTTCCAAATCGCTATACAGCAAGTTGATCTTTTCCATGAAACTATCTGGTATTTGCATAGAAGTTGGCGAGCCAGTCAGACTCAACAGAGAAGTCAAAAGCGTATTTGCACAAGTTAGAACGATGGTCCTCAACTCAACATTATCTGTTTGCATGCTTTCTTCCATTCCATCGAACAATCTGAAAAATAATGAAAAACATGTTATCAGTAGGCCTATAACTTTCTATTGAATTAATAGTCAACGAAGCGAAATAATGCTATCATACACTCTGAGAATACCGAATTCATTCGGTTCGGGGAACGTATCTTGATTACTTGCTTCCACGAGGAAAGGTCCTCCGATGACCAACAATCGATGAGGCTTAGAAAAAACCTATAATTCCAAATTGGGTTAGAACTATTGTTTTATCTCAAGACAATATCATTCGCTTACCTCTTTGATGGTTTTGAACATTTCAATTCGAGTTGTGATATGATCGGTGACTAATAAGCGGTGGAATAGGGATTCTAAAGGAGCTCGGAGTACACTGACATTTCCAAAGAGACGCAACAACTCGCAACCTATGCTGGCCACACATCGTAGTTCGGAAATTTTGCAATCTGTAGTGGCCGGAGCGTTGGGACAGGGAACGCCAACAAGTTTAAGAAGAGTGGGACAGAGGGTTCTCCAAACAAAGCTGTGACTTCTCGAGTTTAGCACCACATCATCAGGCAAATTGTTTAGCAAGGCTTGAATTGACTCGAGAGAGAATTCGACCGGGAAAACTTGAGCTGTAACTAGACCATCTTCTAACTTGTCGCAAAGAAATTGGATGATTGGAATGACTTGATTAACGTCACAATCACCAGGAACGAGGTTCTGTGGATTGAGCGTCACACTGACGGAGATATTTTTGGCAAAGGTTTGTAAATTTTGAACCGATGCTGTCTGCAGGGCTACTTGATGTTTACGTGATTTTACACCTCCACTTTGTCCCATGTCTAACAATCGGGTGAGAAGATCAACGATGACGTGTGCGTTTAAATTGAGATATTTCGACTCGAGACAAGCAAAACTTATATAAATCTATTGAGAAAAATAGTAAAAGTTAACATTTGAATGAGTTTGAAAACACAGAGAATAAATAAATACTTTAGTCATTTCAATCTGAACTTCTTCAGACACCTTAGTCCAACTGGGGAACGAAAGGCAGTCCAATAGCTGAGAAAGCAACCACTGACAGTCATCTGGTGGATCACAGTGCTTTGAAACAAAATGATTGTCCCGCAGCAGTTTCTGAATTGAAAAATTTAATAGTGAAGTAGAGCTGTTTGGAAAAAATACTAAAAAGAAAAACAAAGGAGGTAATATGCATTTAGTTTGGTAATACCTGAACACCCATCAATCCAAGCTTCAATAAATGCCCTGAGTTTGACACAAGTGCAGAATGAAGCGCAATAAAACATTTTTCTCGTAGCTCATGTGGTGTACTCTGCATTAACCCAGTTTGAGATTCTAACATTTCTGAAAAAGATAAATACATATAAATCTGATAAATCGTGATTTTAACATATAGTTCATGAAGAATGACATGAACGTACCTAATGCTACTTGACTCTGTTGCTTGATGTGCAAGAAGCCACGTCCGAGTGCTTGTGAATCTCGTACGAGACATTTTAGTACGTTCTCCATGGCCATTATCTGCACTTAAGATGAAGGAACTGTAATATTAAATTATATTATCAATCTGTGTAGAGGCGATAGGGAACTACAAGGAAAGAAGACACTACGACCCAAACACCAAATCAATAACATTGAACACAATGTCAAAAACAGATGATGACGTCGTCTGCTTTAGTGCAGTCTGCAGACGACAGCGCCACAGCAGTCTCGACGCTTGACTCTGGGAACTACAAATTATTTTTGATTATGTTAATAAATCATGAGATATTTAAAAATGATTCCCAAAAATTAGGAAAACTGACTGAAAACTTGAAAAAACCTGCAAAAACTTGCAAGTGACTTGCAAGCACTTCAAAAAACCTGCAAAAACGGACAAGTCCGGCAAAGTGGCAGCACTGTTACTGCCTGTAACTTTTGTTTTTCTTATTTTCCGCGCTTCGTTCGAACGTCCGCAAAGGCGCCAAGAAAGCAGTCTCTTCTATTGGAATAAATTATACATAACTTACTATAACTATTAAATAAAATCGAAATTGAAAATTCACAATCACATTATTCTTTCCAATCAGGAAGAATTAGGAAAAAGCTAAATAAAAATGTTTTTTTTTAAGTAAAGTAGAAAAACTAAAAAGAAACAGGCAGAATATTGTTGTCAGGAATGTGCACACAGCGTTCAACATACTTGAAAGTAAATCGCTATTAGACACGCGTGCAAAATAAAGAAAAGGAGCTAGTAGTTTTATAAAACAAGGAAAAAGAAATAAAAGAGAAAGCAAGGAGCAGAGACTATCGATCCTGTTAATGTTTAACGCCACTATTCATTAAAGAAATGGATATTGAGGCTATTAGCGCTATAGGCGATCCATCATCACTTGCATCGCAGCTAAAACATCGCGTGAATATTTCAACATTTTCAACGGCTTATTACTAGTATTATGTATTGTTGCGAACTTTTTGTCGAATAATAAATAAAACTTCACTTGGTTTCAGCGACGCCACCGACGCCTTTCAATTAATTTGTGCTGGTCGTCGTCATTTGTCAGATCTCACGGTCCGGAACCAGCACCTGGGGGAGTTGTTAATATTCGCAAAAGAATGAGGAATTTTCGTGAAAATTTTCTAGTCAATGAGGAACATCAACAGCAGCACAGCGAAAATCAAAAGTATAATGGCGTTGCATTGTTGTGCGAGTGCGCCGGAAGATTAAATGATGGGAGTGGATTGCACGCAATGTCATAAATCAATTGAGCGTGTCGTTTCATCGATTCAAAGGACGGCGAGGTTTGGCCTTTTTTTATTTCGTTTTGGGAGGAAGTTACAAGAAAAGAAGTTGAATAAAGAAGAAAACCATTTTCAATTAAAATAAGAGGATCCCACTTAAGTGATAAAAATTCAATTTATTCGTGGAATTACCCAATGTGTTTCAGGTTCATGAACTGCGTGAAATTAATTGCTCGGGCCGTCTTCGTACGTCATGAGATGTGAACGAAATTGAACACTGAAGCTCCGTGGCGCTTCGTTCCCACTCCTGAAAAAATGAAGGTCTAAAAGAAACGAGACCGAATGAGATTCGTTAACATTTTAAAATCTCTCGGTCTCGTCTGTTCTCTTTGATGACGCATGGCTCGATCAATGGCAATGGATCAATTTTGTTTAACGAATTTATATGATTCTAATGATTTGTAAAAGAGGATGCAACGCAGTAGTTATGAATTTCATTTGGACCATAGGAATAAAATGAAAAATAACGCGCAAAAATGTCATTTCATTGGACGACTTTGTTCTCTTTCATTTATTTTATTGAAATTCGGATTGTGTGGTCATTAGTTTTGGCTTGTATTTTTCCCTTCAACGAAACTATAGTGAAACAAATTTTAAACCGCCCCCAGAGAAGCAGCAATGACTGTATAAGGCAAGGACTTGATTTAATCAACATAATAGACATTTAACTCTCTCAAAAGAAGATTCTTCCCTTTTCTTCGTTCCTAGTTCCTTTTTTTGTTTTTGACATGGCGCTAAGTTTTAATTTCACAAAAAAGTTTTAGACAATTTAAAAAGCGAACAAGACAAGGGCGGTGTCAGATCTAAAGGCCGATGGAATAAGTGACACAGACACAAGTCTTGAACGTCATCTGTGACGTATGCAAAGTGAACGTTCTGCTATTCCTTTCTCGTAATATAGCCTATATGTACACTTGCACGGAGCTATACCCAATTCAACCAAAGTTTGAGATTGGACTGAAAGTTTGACGGATGGTGGTGACATTGGGAAAGAAATAGAAATCATAAATGGTCTATACTTACCACACAGCCGCACACAGCGCTCTGTTACATGTAAACTATATGCTAAAATGATCCTATTATTTTATTCGCTATTTCTTATTGAGGAACTCGCATCCATTTCCTTATATTTATTCCCCACTTTCCTTAAGGCTCAAGTTTAGTTGAAAAGCTTGACATTTTCTTCAGATGATAATAAGAGACAAATCCACTTGATGAGATTTTCCCTTGGATTTTCCATCGTCGTCGTCATGCTATTCAATTTAGTAGCCCGAAGAGCTCTAATATCCAACTACGCGGACAAGAGACTGGCAGCATCTACTGGGCTAGAATTAATCAACGGCCGCATCAGCAGCGCCTGTTTTTGTTTTGATATATTCGTTATTGACGCTCAGCTCATCAAGATAATGAACGAAGAAGCGGCTGGGTCATCTGCTGGATCTGTAGGACATGCTCTGTATAATATAATCTACAGTTCCTGCCTCTTAGACATGGATGGGTGGACAAAGCCCATCGACGAGACTTAATTCCAAAAACCCCGGGATTACATTACAAAATGAAAATCCGGCCAGCAGCATAAGGAAACACTAGGATTCTGCCTACTGGCCCTCTATAGTATAGGCTATACAGCCATATTGCTGCGCGTCCAAATTAAAAGGACACCACATTAAGGACAAGATTCAAATAGAATTAAAAAGGAATGAGAGCTCGAGGGAATCCAGATCCACTCAGTGATTAGACTGTATCGTCCAACGTCGAAATAGGATTCCTGCCAGCAGTGCCGCGTTGTCCTTGCATCCGTCAGTGGAAATTTCCAGGAAATCGGCCGGAATGGAAAGATCCAACGGCGGCTGAGGCAAAGTCAACTCAACTCGGACAACAACGACATGAGAGAAAGAGAAAAAGATGAGGATGTCTGAAGCAGTGCCCTGCTGTCGCAATGGGATGTACATTATTACATGGAGAGAGAGAGAAGAGCAGTTGTCCGTTGGAGAGTGAAGGAGGAACGAGCGGGAGTCATAGCAACGGGCCTCGATGGCTTGTGATGATAAGAGACGCCCGGGAGACGCGCGTGATGGCTGTCGGCTACCAACTCTACGGACTGCAATGATGTAGACAACAACAACAACAGCAGCAACGTACATACGTTATGTAGGCAGGGCAGCTATATCCATTGTAAAAGAAGATAAGCACGCTGTTGTGCAGTGTAGGTTTCCGACTATGTAGACTAATACAACCGACGCCACTTTCCTTGATGAAATGAGTCAACTGATATGTTGTTGTGTCCTGCTGTAGGCTATAGTGCTGGGTAGTGGCACATAATGAAGGCCAACCACCCAAGAGAAGACGGCTTCAAAGCGGAAAAAGATTCAACTCTAGTTAATTGTAATAATTACATGAATTAAATACACTAACAGTCTAACACGGATATATTCAATAAAGAGGACATGTTATATGTTTTCCACAATAGCCTTCAGTTTTAAGAAGCAAGTAATAAGCCTCTTTTCAATATTAAATTTTAATGTGGATTCATTTCACTTACAGAACCAAGTCAAATAAACTTTGACATCCAAAGGGATTCAGCTAGAGTCATATTTGCATATGATGAGTTTGATGACTATAACCAACGAACATCAGTATCGGAATGGAGTAAGGGGATCAATCAGTATAGCGGCTACCGATGGACTGCCAACATCATGTAAGGATCTTAGGCTTCTTGCACACGTCGTGAACGGACTGTTTTCGGTTATAGGGACTCCAACGTCAATTCGGCCCATACTTAGACTTTTCCCAGTCGGTTTGAATTCCTTGACAACAAAAAAACGATAAAAAAAAGCGGATGTATTAATAAGAATAAGCTAGAAATAGAAAATTTAGATATTTCATGAGCCTTCCAAGCACTATTAAATATTTTATTATTAAAAGAAACGTCAACTCACTTGTAGTGCAGTTTCACGATCCCAAAATATATATATGAGAAGAAACCTAGTGTGTCTTAGAATGTGCAGAATACACCAGTCACTGCAACTGTATGTCCATTATCTCCGGCATCATCGCATTTGTTTGTCCGTCGTCTATTCTGGCTGTGTTTCTTTTTTATTGCGATGGTGCCCAGTCGTTTCTGGCCTCATATAAACACGCAAAATAGCTGAGAGATGACGATCTAGTCCAAGTATTAGTCCAGTCCGGACGACATCATCATATAAAGTGCACTGACGACTGGCCCTACATAAAAGAACAAACGAATGGCTGCAGATTCCTCTTTTGTCTTATTTATCGTGTGGCCTTTACGCAAGCAGCAACAACGACAAAGCGATTCATGTGTTGCATAAAACAACAGCCAGCCCCAATCTCAAATTGAACGGATCGGATCAGTTGAACAAGACCAGCCCACATCGGATGGGTTTCGTTTCAGGCTGCATGGGGATTGACGTCGAAGTGTTCGTCTACGATGACCCAATAGTTTCGCCCATTTTTACAATCGAGGGGACGGTTGCTTGTCAAATCGCAAAGCGCATCATTTTCTTTATTAGTCAGAAATGACCACGGGTCCGCTATAAAATTGCGCGGTTTATCCAAAAAAAAAAGAGTAAACGAGCGATGGGGTCATTGAAACTCCATCAATCCGTAGCGGACGAAAATAGAAAGATCAGCACCTTACCCTCGTCTCTTTATTGATTTGCTCTTGAGGGGGACGAAACAGGAAGTGAGAGGATAAATAGCAGCAGACACGCGAAATAAAAGTGAAAAAAAGGAAAAGAAAAAGTTGGAAGAAATGAAAAGGGATGCGGAGGCCTTTTGCGTGCCGACGATAATCTCACGAAGAAGAAAAATCACGAACGAAAAAGGGAAAACAAAATAAATAAAAGTTCGGGACAGAGTCAGACAAAACAAGAAAAGACGAGGCGGCATCCGACCCAGTTTTGTTCGGAGAACACACAAGAGAATCGCAAAGAGCCAGCGGTGGTGGTGGTGGTGGTGGAGGTTAATATTGTGGGTGTTGTAATAGTTTCCTGCTTCAATCAAAAAAGTCGATTTCATTTCTTTCACTTTATTTTTTGTTGCCTCAATGGCTGCGCGGAAATGATTGCCGGATGGAAACCAGGGGGACTAACATTCAGTTGAACTTTCTCGTCTTATATTTCGGGACGCCATAAATCTTTATAGACGCCAACAGAGTCGAGTCAAGTCAACAATGTCAAGTTTAAAATAAGCTGATGCAGAATAAGAATAATGCACGATAATGAGGCAACATGCATCCAGCAAAGTTAATCGCTATGTATGACTTCATCGCAAGTGAGGGGGGCAGAGCGGGGCTGAGCTTGAACTGGAATGGCTTCATCTTCTACGGCCACAATTCAGACGATTTGGCCGGCCTTTGGTCTTCTGTTGTCCAGCAAAATGGAAATGGAAACCCGTTGAAATATCCGCCATTGCGTGTCGACTAGATTTTCTTGTTATTTACAAATAAAAATTCGCCGTAATTCTCTTGTGTATGTTGTTTCTTGTCCCGCGTGATCTTGTAAATAATTCCTTTAACGGGAGCCGTCATAAAAATCGAAAGTATCAGACTATGAGGAGACCGACGGGATAAAGAAAAACAGGAAATATTATTCTCCCCATCTTCCCCCCCCCCTGCCCATCTGTTTGAACAATTAAATTAATGATCCTTAAAATAATCAGCTAAGCAAAGTCACAAAAACAACGACCCCGCCCTTTAAGAAAAGTCAATCGATTTACACGACAACTAGAAAATAATGTATTCCATTCCATTTTTCAATTAATTCCCTTTATAGTTTTACCAAAAATATTCGATGCTGCCTGACTGACCCTTGTCATTTAAAAAAGGTTTCCATCCCTTAATGGACGCCGCACCTTCATTTGTTATATCCACAAAATGGAGGTAGTCGAATCGAGACGCGCTGCATTTCCCTTTTATTTTATTTTGATTTTATGGACAATTCCTTGCGCATGTTGTTGAATGGAGGGGAGAAAAAGATGAGCGAGTGAATGTTGGTGTGACTCAACCGAGTGATGCGTCAATGTCGCACCAGCAACAGCAGACGGAGTCGTTCCGTTTTTTTTGTTTTTAATGGGACGAATCTGTTGGTGTCGGACGCACCGCGGCGGTTGTCGTGGATTCGTGTCTTATTCATCATTCGACCATCAACTGCAACCAACTCTACGACACGGTAAATATGAAATAAGAAACAAAACAACAAAATTCAATCAGAAGAACAGCTCAGCGACGCCATTGGCCGGTGGATCGGAGAAGTTGTCCAAGTTCATCATCCGACTGGAACTTTTTCCTTTTTCCCACGTCATCCATCCCCTTCGATTGTTGGCGTCCAACTCGTTGACCGACACTCCCTTCCTTCTTTTTCTTCTTCTTCTTCTTCCGTTTCTTCTTCGGGACTTGCGTATCCATCACATCAACCCACACTTGACGGGACTGGAAACGCTTTACCGACGTTCGAACATATTTACGAAACTTTTGAGATTTTAAAGGTGAAAGAAGAAAAAAGAAATTACTTTAGTCGGAATGCAATTCGTCTGTAATTCAATCGACTTTTGTTACTTTCCTTCTTTGATGACGTTCCCTTTGGTTTTTCTTCTTTTTTAAAACTCGGTACAACATTTTCGTCTACCCACCAACACCCGGCAGCCAATACCCGAAAAATCCTAACCGAAATTCATCTCTTTCCAACCCACACGAAAAGACACGATGAACCTTTTCCATCGCCGCTCTATTACATGAACATTGAACATCATCCCATTAACTTCAAAAGGAGGTAGGCCTCAGCTTCAGCCTCAGGGCCTTGGTGTTGTGTATAAGGTACTCATTGCCTTGATAATATAACGAGCAGGTCAATCACGTAAGTACAGCCGACTGCCTGCGAAATAATAAGACGACGACGAACAAATTTCGTTAAGGAGAGTAGGCAATTACGAGATACTACACCGCATCTGTGGTGTAGTAGTTGAACAATTTATGCGGGGCAGAATTGCCTTGCCCTTTTTTTCTTTCATCAAATGCAAAACATCCATCAGCAGTCGTCGTCGTAGCGTTCCCCTGATGGACGCGCAGACCAAACATTTTCACCGTCGGAGTCGATGCAAGTCGTTTCTGCTGGTCGACCGATAGGAGGAAACATGTCGACGTGCCGAGCAGTTGCCGTTGAGAGGCCGAGCAGTGCACAGCTCAAAGAAGTGGCCAAATTTCATCAGTCGTCCGTCAATCGTCACGTTGTACAATAAAAAATAAAAGAAAAACGCAAAATCAAATTCGTCGTCATTTCAGTGAATTTTAAAAAAAGACAGAGGATTTAAGATTCAAACGGAAAAAAGTGAAACATTTTGCAGAATAAATTGAACGTTCATTTTGTCAAATAATTTGTCATCAAATGACATTCAACTGGTGATTATTTTGATTCGTCTGTTTTCGATCGGCTGTTGCTGCTGGTGATGTGACGTAATCATCTCTCCTCCCGAATTCCGGATGTTCACGATCCGTTCAATCATCAACTATGACATGTCCTCCAGTGCCACCATCGCAATAGTTCCGTGCAGTTCATTTATTTCAGTCCGGGTGAGTTAAACATTCCTCCCACACTGCAGTTTAGCGAAAGTGTTTGCCACTTCAGAAGAAGAAAAAGATAAAAGTGAAATTCCAACTATTAAATAGAATCAAATCCTTGATCAAAGTTTCATTCAACACTGGGTCTTATGTTCCGAATTCAGGTAAACATTAAACTGCAAATTCATTTCGTACGATTTCGTATTTAATCCGATTTCATCTTTTATGGCCGACCCATTAAATATTGAAGTAATCGCTGCTGCTGTGTAGTATACTAACAGTTACCTAGTTAGTGCCCAGTTAGGACAACAGCTGCATCTATTTCCCCCGTTTCCCTTTTGGGCGTCGTTTATAAGTCGCCCGTCTGACTCACGGCTCGGCCAGCAGTTGACCCAAGAGAAAACGGAACGTGGTGGACGACACGGACGCTCTTAATGTCATTATATAACTGTTTTTCTCTTTAAATGTGACTTGCAACTGCTAGGCACTGAACTAACACAAGAGTCCCATGTCCATGGTCAGTGGACGGACTGAGGGACTAAAATGCTGCGCACAGTCTTCGTATCCATTGCATTTTAATTCTTTTTTAACATTTTTTTATCCTTTTGGGGATTTGTCTTTTGCTTCGGCTGTTGTGGTGATCCATTTAGCTGTTGGTCGTCCTTGTTTCTTCCTCTCTGATCTTTGCTCGTTCACTTATTCAATAAGCGACGATCAGCGAGCAGCAACTGACCCGATCGACTTTATTATTACGCAATTTGGATCTTGTGTTGATCTTGCGACAATGCCACTCCTTCCCTATATACAAAATCAGATTCATGAAATAACAAGAGGAAATAGAAAAGATTTCAGTGTAGTGCAATTTTTTTCTTATAAAAGGGCGAGCCAGTTCGTATCAAAAAGAGATTTTCATTATTCATAAAAGATGACGACTTTCACCTACAAAAAGAGACAGAGAATAGAAAAGAGAATTTTGTTATTCATTGAATTTTAAAATTTAGATGTATCAAAAAACTACTGCATCGCTGCTGTCCAATTTATTTATAATTTCTTTCCAATTTTTGTAGTTTTCAAAAAGAGAAACTTAACTTGATGTTGTCATTTACTTAGTTCGTCCCGTGTGACACAAAATAACGGAGAGTCAACGTGACAGTACGACATTACAATTGTATTAGAGCAGAATAACGCAGAATTGTGCAATGGCAGTGACTTGACTTATACGACAACAAAAAGGAAGACGTGGTCCACGAGGAGAAGGTGATTGGCTATGCAGAGCCCAGCGGATGCCTCTCTTCTGTTTTCTCTCCTCTGCTGGGCCTCGACAATAGAATTTATGGTCACAGGTCCCATATGGACCGAGACGAATCATTTTCTTTTCTTTGTTTCCCATTTCTTAACGAACGATCATTTTACCATTAACAATCCGACATGCATTTGATTGCTGCATCCGGTATTCACTACAGGACAATAAGGGCCGGATGATTCCTTTTCGACTTTCTGTTTGTTTCGCCCGTCTTTTCATTTCTGCTCTACATATTCCGAGATGAATATAGCAGACGAGAGACGATAGAGAGGCAAAGGGAAAGTTAAGAAACAGAAATTAGACAGAAAATCATCGTGAATAGCAAAAAGAGTAGCAAAAAGGGGTAGCGAAGTTTGTTTTCCATTTAATGAACTTTACGTAGTGAAGACGATGCCTTTTCTCGAAACTGTGCAGAGACTAAAGTGAGACAAGTTTAATTAATTTAACTTTAACAAAATGCTTACATTTCTGGTCATTATACTAAACGCACTCAGTTTATCTTTCATTCATTTCAATTAAAAATAGGAGAAATTATTCATTCAGTGGACTTGTTTACGTGTCAATTCACTATGGGATGACAAGTCTTGACATTTCACGTACATTCAAATATTGGCGCGGTTAGAATTCGGCGAGTGTTCCGGTTTGAACTTTGTCGTCCCGTTCCGTCCTCTTCCCACGTCTACGTGTCATTCCTGTCGCTGTTCAATGTTCAATGTGTACGCGCGGGATGCGGATCGATGGATCCGGAACGTGAACTCGAACGTGGGTAGGATTGGAGATCAAAGGCCTCAGTCGGTCTAGTGTCTACATTGGGTTCATTTATAAAAAGAGACACCTCGTCTTTTCTCCGTTGAACATTTCCAAGAATTCCATTTTCTTCTTTTTGTTTTTCCTTCCAAAATTTTCAGCGGAAATTTAACTTTTTTTCAGGATTTTCTTTGCATTTCTTCTCGTCACTTCCCGTGTTAGTGTCACTTTGTCGTCATTTTCTCTTAAAAGTATCGATGGCGCAAACAAAGTCAAAGTCACTTCAACTCAAAAGAGAACCTCACTGGCTACCACCTTCCTTTTCAGTCTCAGTCAAAGTCAAAAGTAAAACAAGAAAAGAAAAAGTAGAAAATGAATTTCGAATTAAATTGCAACATTCTCTGCTGGGCATAGCAACAACAAAGTTGATTGAATATTAACGGAACTCGAGAAGGTAAATTCACCTTTTCAGCTGATCCAATAACGCCCTTTACCCGTTAGCGACTATAAGAAATATTAGAGGCTCTTGTACTACAATAGAAAGGACAAGCAAAGTAAGTGCACAGGTTAGAGTGCTGTCTAGATTCGACGAAAATGGAAATGTCTGTTGCTCTGCTAAGGAAAAAGGCCCACAAATTCAATTACGAAACATCAGAGTCAGAGTCTACACGATTCTACGCCAAATTGCAGGCAGTGCAGATGCTCTTTAGTACAGCCCCGGCCTGATCCCTTTTTATAGCTGAGCGCTTGGTATTTATGTATAAGTTAATAAGTTAAACTCCCTTAAATATCAGACGCCTACATGTGCATGAAAAGGGGAACAGGAGAGAAAATTGGCCAAAGTACTAGAGAGTTTTATTCCCATTAAAGGATCTCTCAACATCAGCGGCACCTCCGCTGATTAATGGATAGAAAAATGAATTCAACTTAAAGTACATCTTATTCAAGTTAAAGATAGATAATCTAATTCGCTTATTACTCAGTCGATGGACAAAGCCAATAGAAGAGACTGGAATAACTTGCGCATTTAAAAAAGAATTTGAATTGTCCTGGAAACAGTCGCCAATGGATTGGAGGTAGTTAATGAGAAAGACATCCGTCGTGCCTGTCAAGTGGGGGCAACTACTTTCATCTTATTGTGGTGCGTCGTCCCAGCAAAGATTTTGTCTCATCACAAAATGAAAATCAACGAAAATATTTTCGAATCTTAATCAAAGGACTTTGTTTATACTTTTGGGTCTCGACATGGAATAATGACAAACGAGACCAATCAGAATAGGCCGCAGCTTTTGTCATTATATCAAAATGTTGAGTCATTAGTCCTCACGGCGTCTACACATCCTCGGCAGTTGTTAATTGCAGTCGCTGACGATAATAACTTTTGTGGGTGAGCGCCGTGACAACAGCGGCGGTGTCATTTCACAACATTTGTCTTCATAAACCCATCAGTTCTGTTTTGTTTGAAATAACAAAAGTTGTCACCAGACTAAACCAAACGTTTGTTTTTCTCTTTTTCTTTATATTTTTGCATCACAATTCACAAACAGGATCTTGTCTATAGAAGAGATTGATCCTGAATAGACTCTGCGCTGCCCATCGATCTTTCATCTCCCGGCAACAACAGCAGCCGAGCAGAAGCAACTCGCGAAAGGATCGCCTGTGTCCTGTGCAGGACATTGGGACGTCATCGGCAGGAAATTCAACGGGGCGAGATCGAATTCCGGTCGCCTGGGTCGATGATGGATCATCATGGGCCAGCAGTCAGACTGTCGGAGATGATCCTGAGGCTGGTGGCCCACCTTATTTTAGCTGCCCTTCTCGTCTGCACGGTCGAATCGTCTTCGTCTTCATCGGCTCTTCTCCTCATTCCAGCAGATTCGTCGCGTCCAGCGCAAATTTCTTCACGGCCGTCGTCACCAGACGAGGCAGCGGCCAACAGCCTCGACACCTCCGAGGATGAATGTAAGTCCGTCTCTTTCTCCATTTCTCCCGTCCGTCTCTTTCAGCCTTTTGTTACAAATTCAGTCGCTGTCCAAGACGAGCAGATCAGCTGAGTGACTGGTCGGATTGTTGAAAGTTAAAAGCGACACGGGCAGGAAATGCGTCCATTTTCCATTCCACTCGCTTGCGACTGAATGGACCCCTTCCTTCTGTTAGAAGACGATTCCCTTTTGATGACGAGGATCCAACAGCTGTGCGTTTCTGCGTCTCTTCGTTCACCTTCTTTTACTCTCCAATTCCTTAGGAGTTGATAAGAAGATGACGTCATTTGAAACTGCATGACATGTCAAAGTAATTGTACATCCAGACACAGAAACAACATATTGAATAAAATAGGAGCATTGCGTAATTGAAAGACATTTCATTCTTTCCTTTAAATTCTTAATCTTTTTTATGATAGTAGATCAGGGAATCTTAAATCCTTAAAATTACAACTACCCAGCCACATACACACAGCATTCAAATGAATTACAAAATTAAATTATGTTTCCCTTTTCAATTCCAACAGATCCCATCAGATCCCCACATAATATCGTCAATTTGAATTTCGTGCGAAGAAAAGTATTCGTCTTTTACCGGATTCACCAATCGATTCCATTGCAGTTTTTCATGTTCTTGCTTCTCGGTCACATTTTTTAAAAATTGGTGAATGTCCTTTGTACGCGTATTCTGTTGCGTTATTCAAAATGGTAAAAGAACGACAAGAAAATATTTTGTGCGCACCTGCTGATTTATTGATTTTACAGTCGCAATCTATCAGGAAAGAGTCAAGTCTTCAATGTGTTGAATGTAATTTAATCATCTGATTTTATGAGGTCCTCTTTTTAGTTTATATTTCTTAACAAATCGATTAGATACGCCCAATAATCGACTTTGCTGTATAGATCATCATGTAGTAACCAAATCTGTACCCAGCCGATCGATAGGACACACGTTTCGGGTGAATAAAAAAAAAAGTTCTAAATTTCTAGTAGACAATTCACTGGTGAAGGGGAGCGATGAATAATTTATCACCCAACAATGTCACGAGGAAATGTGGTTGTATAACAATTGAAACAAAAGAAGTAAGAGCCGATCAATCAGGAACAGCAGTCACAACAGATTGGCAGATATTCAAATTATAAAGGAAGACATGTGAAAACAGTGGATCGCTACAGAGACACTCGTATCATTTCAGAGAGAGAAATCGTGACTTGTAAATATTACTCCGTCCGGAGTCAAGGATGCATATATTTCTGCATCTTGGACTTATAAATTCATCTAAAAGTTTAAGGGCCAACAAAAGGAGAAAAGGCGCACGAGAAGGGCAAGTGTTTTCTCGTTATCTCTTGAGTTATGTCATTACGTTTTTTGAGGCGCCATTGTCGGAAATTGTATCGATTCGCCAACAATTTTTAGAATCTTCATTTATTTATTTTAAATGACTCAAATTTAAAATGAAACTGGAAACTTATTGACCCATTTTACCTTCGGATGCATAAATGTATTTGAGTATTTTCCAACAGTTCATAGGTTTTATTATGAAGATTAATGACTTGGCCGTGTGTTGAGGGTTGCGGGAGCCATCACACGCTCATCGTTCCTCATTACGAAAGGCCATTCCCTCGGCTCAAAGTCTGGCCCTGAAATCGATCGAAATTTTGGGGCGCTAAGGAATGCGCACGGCCATTCATTTGGCGGATCCATCCCGAAGTCAATTAAATTAAATTTGTTTTCCTTTCAGTTATTTTGAGGTGAAGAATAACAAACAAATGAAGTTGCGTCAAGAATTTTCATTGTCGCTTTACTTTGTCCAATTATATCCGCCTTTTCAACCGGACGTCATTTTTTTCTTATTCGACGATGATACAACAACTTGTCCTCTCCAACATTCACGTTTTTTGTTCGCTCGACTCCCACACCTTTTTCGTCATCAACTCGTTTTGGTGTTGCGCTTCGTACTTTTCTTTGTTGTTGCGTCATTATCACGTCCGAATGTTTGTTGAGTTATTAGAGAGAAGCGGGAAAAGACCGTGTCCCCATTTCAATTATTATTAGAATACAATTTGATGCGGTTTGATGGTTTTAATTTAAATTCTATACGTCCATGTTAACCATTTTCTGAAATAAATTCGAATACTGTCAAAAATGTTCCCTACTTCTCTACTCTCTTCTTTTTCCTTGCATAAATTTTACGCATATCGCAATATCCAATGTTGCCCTTTCTTCATCTTTTCTCTTCAATTCTTCATCTTTTTCGTCTTGTTTCTTGCTGTTCGTATAAGCGCATTGCATCTATTGTTAGGCTGCATTTGTTTTATTACAACGACGATCGTTTCCATGGCACCACACAGAACAACTATATTATAAACTATAACAAAGGGAGATGCAATCAAACCCCAGCCCATCACTAACAGCAGAGTAGATAGGGTACTCGCTACTTGGCCTATATAAAGGGGCAATAGGGAGGGACAACAGGACTATTGTGATACAAAGATTTCAGATTGGAAAAGATTTTACGGTTTCGGCATCTCGTCAAAATTTGATCAGCCATTAAATATTTGTTTATCTTCCGCGCGTGGCCCCCCGTGTCCTATGGTGTTCGAATGTTCTTTCCTTTATGAGATATCCACATACGTAGGCAGTTGCATTGGATAATAAATTGACTTTGAATCAACTCCTCCCATCCACGAGCCAGTCCCATCATTTATAAATGCACTCGGTCAAATCGAATGGAGGAATAAAGAAGGGACAATAAGGAAGCGAATGAAAAATTCATGTTACGAATTACAATGAATTTTTCTGTTTGAAATTGTTCATGAAATTGGACTTATTACATTTTATAACAAGGGAATATTATTTTAAATTTTTAAATCTTTTTCTTACGTGAAGGAACGAAGTTTGACGTCATCGAACGATATCAAATGATGATCTGAAAAAATAGATTCTTTGTTGTCCTTTGAAAAAGAAAACTTTTTAACTCAGCACCTCCATTCCATCGTCCATCCTCCAAAATCAATCGTTTATTCTTAAAATGTCTATTGATAATGTCTCCCTAAAATCAATTAAGCCAACGTTTGCAACTTTTGGGGTCTGACCGCTCCATTAATCACTTGAATACATTTTTGTTGCGCCATTCGATGGATTACTGATGATGTGCTCGACGTCTGGCATTTTCCCAATCGATTTTGATTTTCTTTTTTTCTTATTCAATTGATTTTTCAGCCGTCAAATTGGAAAAGGTGTCGGTGTTGAGCGGAAGGACGGCCGAGTTACCGTGCGACATTTCACCGCCTCCACTCGATTCCCTTTACCTCGTCCTGTGGTACAAGAACAACTCGGATTTCCCAATTTACAAGTAAGTCTTGAAAAATGTATTTTCTTGTTGCCCGGAGCAACGAAAGCAGCGGCAGTAACAGAAACTCCTCTGCTCCAATTCATCGATATTCACGATTTTCAGTTTGCAGTCCAAATGCGTTGACATGAAATTATTTTGGAAACTGCTGAAGTTGCAGTCGATAAAAATAAAAATTTGTTGGCTCTACTTGGCCAATGTGCGCATTTATGACGTTTGAAGTTTGACAAGGACGTCATAAATTGAGCGGCTACACTGTACACATGCGATGTCCTTTTGTGAATCCCTTCAGATAAACTTTGTGAACAATATCGATTTCGTGTGTAGTTGATCAGTTCAAACATTTTCAAATTGAATAAAAATCTCCTGAACTGTGGATGTTGAAACGAGACGAAAAGAAAAAAATAGCAGCAAAATGTCAGTGAAATGTTTTTGTTGAAATTGAACAGGTACGACGCCCGTCGTTCACGAGAGAATTACCGCCAACAACAGACGCAACACGACAGTCAGATGCTTTTATTGCAACAACAACAGGAACAACAAGGACAACAGCAGCAGCAACCGACGTCGGCAATTGCCTCAACAGCCAGTCGAGTTCATTTTCAATTCGACAGTCACCCAGTGGCTCTTTTATTATTGAACAACGTCGGCGATCACGACGAGGGAATTTACCGATGCCGAGTGGATTTTGGCCGATCGCCAACTCGTAACGTCCTCGTCCAACTCACCGTCGTCGGTATGAACTTTTAATTTATTCTTTTAAAAAAGTGGATTTCATTTTATTAGACGACAGGAAATGGATGAAAATTTATAGAATAGGAAGATAGAGAAATTCCAGTGAAGATGAATTTCAGTTTGACATTTGTACTACATACGGTGGTGCGCAACGTTTGTAAGGATTTTTTTGTATTTGGATCAATAAAAAGATTAAATGCAACTTCAACTGGATGTAAACAAGATGTTGAAGAAGAAAAAGATGAGACGAGTTGTATTTCACCATTAGCAATGCGGAATCAAACAAGTCCTGCAGTCCTGCAGACTCCCACAGGGGAATGAAACTCGAAAATAATGAGAATTGGGACTTTTGGGAGGAGGAGGATTCTGTTCTATTAATTGTACCGATCGATACATTTTGGATTGAAGGAAAAACAACGACAATTGCAACTGACATGTCACAGAGTCACTAAATTAACGACAAGATTAATGTTTTGATATTAAATTTATAATCGTCGATTTGGTTCTTTTCCTTAATTTTTGTTGCTTTTTTAGTGCCACCCGCAAATATCCGCATTATTGAGGACAATCGCCAAGTTTCGTCAGTCATCGGCCCTTACGACGAAGGGGCTCAACTTTCGCTCAATTGTATCGTCACTGGAGGTGAAATGATTTGGACATTCATCTCATTTTTATCAATAGTCGCATTGATTGCAGCCCCTACTGGTTGACCCGTGGCCTGGTACTCATTCGTTTGTTGTTGTTGTTTGATGTTGTTGTCGAGCTCCTTCCGCATTTCCGCCTCATCCGCACAAATGGACAAAGAGAAACACGACACAACAACAAATCAACAATCAACGGATTTGTTTATCATTGCGCAAAACGTTCGATGAATTTGTGTCTCATTCTTTCGTTGATTGCCAACTGATGGATTCCATTTTCATCCGTTTTTCTTTATTTTCCTTTTGCTTTTCTCTTCGGGAACGACAGGTCGACCACGTCCGGAAGTGAGTTGGTGGTTGGACAACAAATTGGTGGATCACACGTACATTGGTACGTCTGAAAATGTCGTCCAAAATGTTCTGGTCATTCCTCAACTGCAACGCCATCACCTGCACGCCATTTTACGGTGCCAGGCGTCCAACTACTTTGGCGTCCGCAACAACACGTCGCCCTACACGCCCTACCCGACGATTACTCCGTACGGACAACAACAACAACAACAACAGTCTTCACATCACATCCGACAACAACAACAGCAAAGCACGATCGTCTCCAGCGTTCAACTCGATCTCAATTGTGAGTTATTAAATGTTTTCATTTTAATCTTTTACCTTTCCAAATAATTCACACAATAACCAGTTGATATGCCTGGGGACTTGGGGAGGGGATATTTCCATTTCGCTCGAATGACTTGAGCCGATTCTCAAACATCGCCATAAATATTAGAGAGGAGAACATGAAAATTGGAGCGTCACATTCAAAATCGGGTTCCTCATCTCGTCTCTCGTTGATCCCACGCGATCCCACGTTATGAATAAAAGTGGATCTAATCCTTTGCCGTTCCACGTCGTTTGATTCGGCGACGTTTCCGGCGCTGATGGCCGTCCCTTTCAAATGAGAACCAAACATTTTCGACGGTTGGATTTGATATGCGGATGGCCTTCAACTCGAACCAGCAGCTTCGAATTTCCAACCAGCAACAAGACGCAAACGTCCACGTTCTCATAAAAACTTTTGATATTTTTCATTTCCGTTTTGTTTTTAAATATTCAGACGACCGGCGGCCGTTCAAAGTCAAACGCCAACCAAATAAGGAGGAGAACTAGCAATAGAGAAGCAAACGTAACATCAACTATTATATAAGGAGAACTTATACCCGCGTAATCTTTTTACTCTTTGCACATTTCAAACGGGTCGCTTCTAAGGGCCACGGGCCAATAATATCCAAAAGCGTGACGTCAATTCAAGTGCCGATGGGCACGCGAATAAATTTCGGCTAGTCGTGACACATTTCGTCGACAGACTCTTTGAATAAGAAAATCTGATGTGAGTGTGGGGATGACGATGGGGGGACTTGTTTATAATATTCACAGACTGGCATGCGATATCCCTCCCCAGTCCCCACGCAACGTGCAGACTACAAAAGTGCAGAAGCAAAAGCCATTGCATTATGGAGCAGAGAGAGAGATGGTCTCGCTTATCATCACAGAATAGAGCGGAATAGAGTATATCTAACGGCGTGTATAGTGTCGCATGTGTGTTGTGTATTCTGTTTGCAATGAGGGGGGAGGGAGGGACAGGGTGGTGCAACTCATAAAAAGATCGGCCCAAGCGACGGTGGGCGGTTGTTGTATCGATTGTATTTCAACGCGGATAGAACCTGCAATACCAAAGAGAAAAAAAAGTTGAATAGAAATAAGGACAAGCAGAGCACAACCGAAGCTTTTCATGGGAGGAGAAAACTTTCCCTTTTTTTATTTCTATGGCAGTGGCATCGACTTTCTTTGGTATCCAAAAAGACTGGGCCTTTCCGTTTTGCTATGAAATTTATGCAAAACGGACCCAACACTTTTTTTGGCATTTGACACATCACTCGTCGTTGGCACTTGGCAAAGATATGGACATGCACACGGAGGAACTGAGGATATCCCCGTGGATCCTACATATCGTCACCTTCTCTCATCTCACGTCGCCTTATCTTCCGCACAGCGCCACTCCACTGTGAAAATCTTTTGTTGGCAAAAGGGAAACGGGAAATTCTTTTCACCTCGCAGAGTTTGTCGGTTTGGATTTTCTTCTCTTTTTTCTTCTCTTTTTTATTGGCTGAGTCTCTCGCATCTCTGTGAAATGTGAACGCGTCACTGACTCGTCCATTTCCGAAACACTTTTTGACTTTTGGCACTCGACATGTCACGAGAACGGCACTTCAATTCAATCGTTTGACTATTGAAGTTCATGCCCTGAATTTCCATCCATTTCAAATATTTTGTTGATTTTAAAACGAAGAAAAAGGAGAGATGAACATTGTCGTTTTGTTTTTCTTTCAATGTGAAGAGGAGGAAAACAATAAAAAGGAAGGAATCGACTTATAAATCAATATTGGTATGCGCATCATATGTGACGGGCTCTTATATTCTCGCGTTTTCCTCTGCTGTTATTGTTTTGGTTGTTATTGCCAATTTCCTTGGTATTTTTGTTGAAAAAAGGAGAAAATCCCTCGATCCGTTTCAAAGTTCCATGAAATGCGAAAAAGTTGTTTACGGACGAGAGGTTCACTACTGTCTCGTAAAGTCAACAGTTGCTGGCCATCAAATGACAAAATGGGACATTTGATGAGTCGTTCACATTTGGAAACTGTCTCGTCGTACAACCCACAAAATGTCATGGTGATTCTCATAATGGCCGCATTTAAAGCTGTTTGAAGGGACGGAAACTATCAACAAACGGACTTAAAAGTCAACGTAATAAACTTATTGCGTCATTCACGTTCACCACTTATGGGTATTGGAATCGATCATTTTTCTTATAACCAATTCATGACAAAGTAACGCATTGAAAAGTTTGTAAATGTTTTGTTAATTTTCAAAAGATTATTTCTTGGCTGACATGGAAATGATTTTAATCGCATCAGATTTAGACAAATAAAACTCATGAATCCCCACATTACCACCACAAAAGTTGACGACTTGATCGAATAAATTTCAACAGGACTGACGTCAACAGGAGGTTTACGTTGTAAAAGTTCCAGCCAAATAAAATTTGGTGAAATCGAAGAAAAGTAATGATGTGTCGCCATGCAGGATCAAGACATTCGCCAAGTTCCTGCGGTGATCCTGTCCATTGCAATGCAACTGTGGTCAAAAACAAAAGAGAAAAAAAGGAGAGAAATCCATCGCTCATCCAGCAGCACGCGATCCAAATGGGTTGAAAAAGTTCTATTGGCCGGAAGAGCCAGCACCGGACGACTTTGGTCCAGCAAAAAAAGTTGCGAAGGCGTTAGGAACAATATCTAAAAACTTGACTGTAATAACAATTTTATTTTATGTACAGTTTCGTAACTGAGTCATTCTATACGTACGGAGATGTAACTCTTCATTCAAATTTGCAATAATCAACAGTCCTTAATGACGTCGTAATATTTAATTAACAGATCCTCTGTAGGAACCTTGTACGTACAATTGTGCGTTTCTAAACCTTTTTTTTTCACAAACTCATCAATATCATTCCATCCAAATGGCAACAGCAGATTGACATGTGAAAATTAGAAGGGCAGATTCAATTGAAAGAAAATAAAAGATCAGCATTTGCGGATTTTTCTATTAGCAAATCACTGCTATAAGTCTCATATCCTTTACTTACAGATTTCCAACTAGTACACGAATGATTATTATTTACGGTAAATTGTTGACGAAGGTTAGCGATGAACGCCGGCAAAGTTTCCCATTCCTTAAAGGAAATGCCAAGGGAAGAGGTGCTGTGGTTTGCCCAGACTCAGAACACGGGTCGATAAGCGGATAGGAGATTGAACCTTTTCTCTGTAAGAGACGAGTAAGAGGATTTATTCAACTAAATGGATGTTGTGATATCGGAAACGAATAGACTTTGGCCGTCGTCTGAATCGCATCTTTTAGACATTTTCTCTCACATTTAGATTTTTTGAGACACGCAAAGTTCAAATTTAAATTGAAAATGTCGCAAATTGTCATTTTCATTCGATTACGTTGCGTCAAAATATTTTGTTTTATATATTCATGAACTTGACGGCATTTCATTGAAAATTTATTATTTGATTGACAGTGAGGCCAACGTGGGTGGCCATCAGTGGAACGGAGAAGCCGCTGTCGGCCGGCAAATCCTACGCGATCGAATGCACCACTAGCGGATCCCGTCCGTCCGCCAACATTCACTGGTACCTGCATTCGATCCAGCAACAAGCCGCAAAGGAACGGGTAAGATGTCGGCCCGTTCATTTCTCGTCCACCTTTTCCCAGTCATTTCAGTTTAAGTTTCAGAAAATAATAACCGGCGGATTTCCGTGTAGGTGACGATGGACGGACGCAACACGACGAGCACATTGAAGTTGATTCCGACGGCCAAGGATCACGACGCCGAATTGATCTGCTCCGCCCTCAATCCGGCAATGACTCCGTCGACGAATCGCAACGTCAGCAGAAGTGACAACGAGGGAAATAATTTGGCCGCAAGGACTTTGTCCTCGTCGTCGTCGTCGTCGGTCGAAACTCGACGAAAACTTGTCGTCCATTGTAAGACGAACGAACGAACTCATTTTCGTCCTTTTCTTTTTAGTTTTCTTGTTGTTTTCTTTTTCTCTCTTTTCTTCGCCAACTTCCAACTCACTTTCTCTCATCACAAACGACACTCTCCTTGATGAAGACGAAGACGTCGACAACGGTGATGATGAGATTTTCAATAATGGGATACGACGTCGACGGCGTCGTCGGTCCCTACTGGGAAATGGCGAGGGAATTCTTTTCTTTTTCCAGGGTGGGGGGATACAAGAAAATAAAAGTTCCATTTTTCCATCTCCATTCATCCGCAAAAGGGAAAGGAGAAATCCAATCCCGCAACATCAGAGGAGGGAAAAAGAACAAAACGCACATTTTTATTTTATTTTTCTTTTTCGTGTTATGTGGTGACTATGCGTCTCATCTTGTCTGTTAACCGGTTCGAACATCAGCGAACATTCAGGGATGAACGACATTCGGGCAGCGCTGCAGAACGGGGCCAGGAAAATATTCCGGCCGGAAATTGAGGGGAAATCCCAACTGACGGACAACCGTAGGGCAAATTCCGATACTGTTATTAATTTTTTTCCCTTTCTTTTATTGAGTGTTGTGGGATCGTATGTGCGGCGTCGGAATTTCGACGTTAATTCCTCGTCCGCTGGCCGCCGCGTCATTCGAAACTGAATTACGCGCTAAAATAAGAAAAATCGTAGAGACGTCGAGATAAAGACGATCCTCATCAAAGTGATCCTGGATGGGATTAATTAATTTCATTTAGCGTCTAAATGTCTAAATGGTACGTGTACGTCTGTCTGTAATTGCGACTATCGATTGGATGAATGGAACTGATGACAAATCGGGAAGGAACGGCCAGCGACCGACCGGAGTAAACGAATAGTCAGACGACGTCGTGTGATTCGATTGCTCCAAAAGAAAATTCTCGCTCAGTTCATTGGCGTTTGGCACAACCTGACAGACTCTTTCACTCCAACCACCAAAGTGAAATAAGAAAAAGGGAAAATGAAACGAAATTCGGTGCTAACATGGCGACGCGACGACATTTATTGGAACAACAAACAAACAACAAAATGGCGTTGTCTTTCTCACGTACTTGATCGATCGATAAACAAAAAGGAGCAGAAACAGGGACCAGCAGATAGGATCCTGTCGCTTTTTCCTTTTTTATTCGTTTAGACATCAGCGGTGGCGACAAACAAAAACAGAACCGACGACAAAGACGAAGGAAAAAATAAAGAAAAGAACAAACAGACAAACAAAATGGAAGAGCAGGAAGATTTCCCAACAGAAAATGTGGGTAGAGTCTACAAAAAATCGGATCGTTCAATTGTTCAAGTGCCAACGGAATCTGTCAAGTTCCCGCCGTTTTTTTCATAAAATTCCGCCGAAGGAGAAAGAAGAAAAAATAATTACCGATTCCGCAATGTGTCGCATCGTCAGCATCGTGACAGCAGCGTCAATACACAGTCGATTAAACACATCCAGTAACGGGACCATTTTAAATGGAATTCCATTTAAAGAAATTGGACCCGCATAATCTCGCAACAACCGAAAACATTTTCGCGCTTGAAAATTTCAGCCGATTAATTGGAATTACGTCGTTGCTTTTGCAAATGACTTTTCATTGAAAAGAAGATCATCAGTTGATGAAAAGATGCGGTAAAATGCGATGCCAAATCCATTAGCCTTTTTTCCCCTAACAGCAGATGACGACGTACGTATCCAATGTCGATAATAACCGACGTGTCTTCCGCAAGGCCTCCAGCTCCTGCCGTTCCTCTTCTTCATCTTGTTTCCTACTTTTACCGGATTCCACGTCCAATATTACATTTCTCTGAGCCTTTGTATATATTGTACCGTGTCTAGTGTGTCTCTGTGTCTGTGGGTAATGCGCGTGTGATTGGCTCTCGGCGTCGTCTCCCACTCACATCGCAGCAGCTCAGCCGTTGACGGCACATCACGTAGCGTCTTCACAGCCTACGACGTTCTTTTTCATTTTCATCTTTTTTTTGTTCTTCTTCTGTCTCTCGGCTTCATTGTCTTTCATTCTCTCTGGCGGTGGAAGCAAAAAACAGCAGCACTCCAATTAGGCCGATCTTTTCTTTCCTTTTGGCATCATCAGAATTTTCCATTTTCTTTTTCTTTCCGTTCTGATGTTTGGAGTCTCTTTCATACGTTTAACCTTCTCGGTAACGATGTCATTGTCTCCTCATCTCCATCCTTTAATCTCCTGATAATTTTAAATTTTCTATTTTTCATTTTTCTAACTGCAAATTTGCAATTTGAATTTTCATTTAAAATTCTTTCATTTCTTTCGTGTCAAATGTCAGTTGCTCCGACGACGGAACTGGAACTGGGTCGCAATTTAAAACCGGATTCAATTGTTGAGGGCAACGACGTCTATTTCGAGTGTCGAATCCGCTGCAATCCGCCGCCCCATCGGATCCTGTGGACTCACGAGGTGAGTTCGCTCTTCTTTTGTTTTTCTTTTACAAATTGAGTCTTGTGTCTTGATCGTAGGGACTCGTTATTTTTTATTGCCGCCCCTATTAAAACGTATCGATCCTTGTGAGTGGCTGCCATCGCTCGTGGCATCGCAGCGGAGAAGAATCAAACCTGAAAAATACGCGCAGACATTCGAATCGAAAAGATTTCGCATTCAAAGGAAATGGAAATTTCCTCGTTTTTTCTTTTCTGTTCCATTGAACCGCAAAAGGATCTTGTTATTCAAATTGAATCGCTTCTTCTTCTTCTCCACGTATTCACTGAACAAACAATGGGAGTTGTTCCTCTTTCTGTTTTTCCTGTTTGCTCTTTTTGTTATTCCCTTTCCGTTTTGGTTAAATTATAACAAAAGTGATGATGGATGCGACTGAGGGCGGGACGGGATATGAACTGAAGAACTGCAGGGACTGGCAGTACGTAATAAGGCACTTGGTTCCACTATTCGATTAAATCAATTTTAATTGGATGTTGTTTTGTGAACTACAAGTACGTGCCCAATCTCTACGTCAACAAGTGAACGTTTATTTCTTTCTAGTTAAAATTTTATTGTTTCACTATGCGATCAATGACGGTATTTTCCCGTTTTGTGTGGGGTTTTCTCTTTTATTACTGCACTTGTTATGAAAATGTCACTCATGTTTTCTCGACGACTTCAAATCTTTCAGGGTCAAAATGTACGTGAAAATTCATCCGCCGGTGTCCTCATCGTTGAGCAAAGTTTAGTCATCCGACGAGTTTCTCGTTTGCATTCCGGCCGCTATTCCTGCACGGCCATCAACACAGAAGGAACGGGACTCAGCAACACCGTCCAACTTCGCGTCATGTGTAAGTGGCGCCCGTGGAATCCATTTTCATTATTTCATACTCATTTTAAAAAGTTGATTGATTACATTGTCGAATTGCAGTTCAGCCGGTCTGCCGGCAAAATCAGAAATTTCTTTACGGAGTGGCCAAACAAGAAACGGCCATTGTCCGATGCCAAACTGACGCTATTCCACCGGTAAAATTTCGTTCAAAAATTAATTTTCCAAGTTACGATGTCTCAAATTCATTTTCAACTAAATGGCAGGCGAATTCGCATCGATGGGCTTTTAACACGTCGTCATCTTCTGAAATGACCGAATTGACCGTCAATCCGACACAAATGACGCAACTGATCAACACCCACACAGAGGTACGCCTATGTATTTACTATAAGTTCCTCCCTTATTGTAGACGACGATATCAAATATTTAAATGTTGAATGAAAATTGAAAATGGCATCGCGGGAAATTGACGATCGAATGACAAAGTAAAGAAATCGACAAAGCTACCACGTCATTTCACTTTTTTTTAAATCCTTATGAATTCCCACCTGATTTCAACATTCATTTTCTTCTCGTTCCCTCCACCCTCATTTTTTTTTTTTTGGGGGGGGGGGGGGAGGGGGAGTTATTGAAAAAATGGCGCCCAATTTGCTGTTGTCAATCCTTTTTGGCTTTTTTCCTTATTTTCTACGATGGGATTTTATTCGCTCGTGTCGATTTGCATAATGGAAATCCATCCATCCGCTGGAACGCGCGAGCTCCGATTGTGATTGGTGTCTATATCCATCACCGAAATGAGTTTCCATTTTATTGATTTCCGCTTGTAACATTTCGATTTCTTCCGAACAAGAAATCGAACGAACGAGCCGATGATGGGCGACGAGTGGATTGGAGCAACAGCAAAAGAATCCACAATGTGTCAAATAGGAACGATGTACTACTTGCTGCAAAACCGTCAATCGCATTTGCATGCGTGGTGAACTCGTTCCGCCCTCCCATCACCACATCAGCACCCGAAAACCTTTTGACATTATCCTAGTCACGTAAATGCGCAGAAAATGTGTCTCATCACTCGTCGTTCGTCTCTTTTTTCTATGACCAAAATGGAAGGGATCGGCATTCAGCAGCTCGACGTCCCGTGACGTCCAAAATCCCAGTCTCATCTTCTGAAGACTGGCCCTTCTGCGCTGGGATTTGTTGATCTCTTTCTCGGCCATCACGTTATTACATCGTCCCACGTTATTCCCAATGCTCCCGAAGGAGAGTCCACTGATGCCTTTATCCAACTTATTCATTCCACCATGCGATCCCCACCCAATAAAGAGGAAGAATATCAGATGGACATTTCATATCAAGATTTATTGGTAGAAGAGAAACAAACTTTTAAGGCTCTTTTCAAATCATTTTTGGTGTCTCGGCCAGTCAGTCGCTGATTTATTGGTTCGCTTTCAACCATTTTGATCCTGTTAAAAAAAAGCAGATTTATTTCTTGTTTTTTTTCAGCTGAAAACAATCTCATTGAAAGCAAGTGGCGCGTGAAAAATAAAACAAAAAAACTTGTATCGTCCCATGTGTTTTTCATTGCGGGTTTATCATTCGACAGTATATTCAGCTACTGATATTTAACTACTTTACTTTATTGACTAAACATTTAGTGAGATTTTTCCATTTCAATACGAATAAATTGACTAAAATTTATTTTTATTGATTAGGACGGTGTAGAGGTGCAACAGGGCAGCGTGTTTTCTTATTCGCTGCATTCCGACCGCGATTACGGGAGTCTCCTCTGCTGGGCCCGCAACGACATTGGCGAACAACGGGATCCTTGCGTCTATCGCATTTTCCTGGGAGTGCGACCCGATCCTCCGATCAATTGTTCGGTCCTGAATCAAACGGCCGACGCCGTTGAAGTTTGGTGTCGTCCGGGATTCGATGGCGGACAGTCGCAACAATTTCAATTTGAAATTTTCGACACGCAATCGGCCGTTCTCCTCTACAACAAATCCGGACGCTATCCGCATTTGCGGGTCGGCAACTTGGAATCTGGCGTCAAACTTTTCATCCAAGTTTCGGCGTTCAATCAACGCGGACGATCCGCCCTCGTCCCTTTGGAGGCGTACACCATCAAAATCGCCGACAAACAAACAGGTGAATAACTCAAAATTAGTCAAAATGAAACAATTTGAAACATTTGATTGGCATTACGTCAATTCGATTGGCTCTGCTCTCCCACGTTCTATTGATCCGGTGATTTCCTGCGCCTTGCACTCACCTATACGATAACTTCATCTAAATAATAGATGCCTTCCGGCTTCCATTCCAAGTCATTCCGGCTGACTTTCTTGGACTCGAGTTTGACAGTTCAAGTTGCGCAGCACCGGCTCAGAAATAGAGTCGACAGAGAGTGAGACAGAGAGAGACGGAAGGTATCAGGATGTGCCAACTCAACTCAACTTGTCTTTAAATGTGTTGCATGATGAAACGCGATCAAATGCGTTTGCCGGCGCCATTCCGTTGGGGTTTCCTTCCATCTGTTCTGCGGTTTCCGGCGGTTTCGGCTGCTGCACGTCAGTCGCGGTAACTCACAAGTCGCAAAGAGATGAGATGGACGTCGAAACGCATTAGCACATACGACCAGCAGATTTAGCCCAGCTGCACTTTGGCCAGCGCGATATCTTTCCCGCTATGCTGAAAGTGCCATTCGTTGCAGTTTAAATGTTTAAGTTCTTTGGCTCACAAACGTCTTCTCTCTCGAAAATATTCTCAACTGGAGATAAACTTTACCTTTCAAGAGTTCCCACGAGATATTCGTCTTCTTTTGTGCGTCACATTTGACATTCAACTCACATTCAAACCCATTTGTCTCATCTCTTTTTTTATAAAAAGACGTCCGTCGTTTGAATTGACAATCGAAATTTAACTTGCAATGCTCTCAACGCCCATTTGTTCCCACGGTGTCGTCAGTTATTAGCTCAATTTTTACCTGCACTTTTTTATTTCAGTCATAATGGAAACGACGGATTTGGGTTCGGTGTTGGGCATCGCCAGTGGCGTCTCGGCTTCGGTCCTCATGATTTGCATCGCCATCGGTTTGACGGCCAAATTTCGTCATCAACAAAGTCATCCAAACCATTCGACTCCGCATCTTCCGCAGAGCAGCAACAACATCCGTAGGGAGAAAATTGCGATGAAATCGGTGGGCCATCATCAAAACGACTCGGATATGAATCCTGACATCCTCATCAACAGCCACTCGGGTAATTATTAAAAAATTAATCCAAACAAATCTCAAACTGTCAAACAAATCTTATGATAATATAATATAACTGACGATTATATTGTTGAGGGCAGTTCAGGAACAGCAATTGACGCCGTCGTATCAACAAAATCCATCCGCCCAATGGAATCACCGGAATAATAATTCAACTGCAACAGTTGGCCAGTTTTCATCCAATGGCCATCATCAAATTCATCATCCATCACCTCATTTCATTTCATCGGCGACTGTTGGCTCCAATTCCATCGAAGTTGTCGCCATCAAAACGCCGCACCGGCAACAGAATGAAATTCCTGAAACTTCCATTTGACTTTTGTAAAAGGAAGTAAATTAATAGGCGAACCGGGTGTTATTATGTCGGGTTGACAAAAAATATTGACCAATAATTCTGCTCTCAATTGTTATTGTCGCCATTTTCTCTCAATATCACATGCTCCAAACATAATTCGACGTCATTTGCTTGTACATAAATAAGTGTTCTAAAAGATTTAAAAGTTAAAATTACACTTGAATTATTTATTCAACCTCAACTTGGTGATGAATTTTTTTTACGGTTTCTTTTGTATCTTGATGGTTCTGTTCGAAAGCAAAGTACTTTCCACTTAAACCGCAAACCCATATGACGTCGAATGCATATTGTTCGATATTTTATTACTCACAATTGCTTGCGAGAACTGTTCCCGATCTGATAATGGCTAACAATAATTTTACTGTCCTTTTCCTGTTTCTAAACAATAATCACAAAAATATAATAATTCATATGTTGTTTTAAAGATAAAATCTTCTCGTCAATATTTGTTATCGTCGGAAGATATTCGAAACAAGTGGTATAATAATAGCAAGTCCTCAAATTTCACAGGATCGTCGATTCCACTGTATTCGTTCGGTTGTATCGTTTCGGATCATTAGATCACTCGTGCGGAACTAATTAAAAGTCGTTCTTCCCCGTTTTTGCTTTAACAGCAATTGCAGAGTGATGGAACATAACGTCTCCGTCCATCAGCTCATAGTAATCATTTCCTAATTTTTAATGCAATAATATGAGCGAGACCAAATTTGAGACTCGCACCAAACACTCATACATACGGACGTACATATCTACAAGTTTGATAATAATTTCATACTTATAATCGGGTTATCGTTTGCCATTTGGATCTGAGTCCCTTCTACTTAAATGCTCGAACACCAAAGCTATTATACATTCGCCACCGGGCCAACTATATATACGCTCTCAAACATGTATGCTCCGCAAACGTCAAAGTTTCAAAGAGACACACCTTTTTTGTTGTAAATTTTTTAAAAAATTACGACCTTGACTGCGACTTATGTTCATCAATTTGCAGAATATTGGCTAGCAACTCTAGTGATAAGTCTTGATCGTTCTTAGTTATTTTGCAAGTTTTATTCTTATAATTACCTCAACAGCTGCTAGAATTATAATCACTAATGACAGATTCCAAATTGAACCTTAATTAATCCAAATCTTTTTCTTCTATTACGATAGCGATCAGCAACAATTTTAAAGAAGGAGCAGGCTAATATTGAAGCCGCTTAGATGCTATTTAACAGTTTGTTTTTGACCATGAATGATATTATTTGATTTCCAATACTATTTAAGGAATTATTCTAAATTATCCTTTTGGGATTAATTGATTTACAATTTTATGATATTTATGGAAGAATTTATTGATAAAGCAATTCGAGTTTATTATGACGCAGTGCTTCGCTTGAAGCTGCATCCCATTACTGACTTTGTATGATTATAACTGGTTTGGTTTTAAGATAATTGCTTTCTTTTTTGCTATCACTTGTTCATTCGCCAATAACTTTTTCTTTAGTCTTTTTTCATTGAAAATCGGAGCTATGAACACGCACAGAAAATGTCATTTAAGTTAATCTTAAAAAACCAATGTATTTTGACATTTTCTTCCCCCCCATTAAAGGGCAGACTGTAACTATTTTGGACAACTCGCCAAATTTGGCAGCGCCAGCAAGTGAGAGTTACCGACGTACTTCATATATTCACATCAATGTGGCTATGCGATGACAGCAAAGAATAATATTAGATGAATAGATCAAATAAAGAATGAAGAGTTTCCTCAGCTGTACGTATACGGTGTTGCCACAGGTCATGCCTCATAAGTAATTGCGTCCTTATTAGTTCAAAATGTAGCTAGAAGTTATCCGCATCGCATAACAAGTATCCCTCTGATTTTTCAAGCAATTTCCAGACGTTTAACCGCAGCTGAGTTCATTTTTAGCGCTTCAGCTAATATCATATTTTTTTAAATTCAACATAATCCCGGTGGATATTTTCCATGCAACGTTTAAAAATCGGGAATGCCTGATATGAGATGCCTTTTGGCTGTATATTGAATTAAGTCCAGAGGTCGTTTGTCAAGTCTGCATTTCGACGAATAAATTAAAATACAGAATAACCAACTTTTCAGTTTTAGAAGTGACGAAATCCCCAATCTATGCAGAACAACAACCTACATCGGGAATACATTTTTGAAAATATTTTTATTCAATAGAGTATTGCAAACGAGATTCCACCAAATTATATAGCCAAACCATCACACTGATAGCACGTAATTCACTAGAAAAATTGATTCATTTTTAAATTAGTCCACACTGAGTTTCCTGAATGATCCTTCGATTCCAAATATGTCTTGAGCAGTTTTAGCTTTGCCCGGACGTCGTGACTCGTCGACGCGGAAATTTCTCTCTGAATCCATCAGGAATTCCCGGTTGTCCTCGACTTTCTCCTTCCAGTATACTAGTTGTATATAACAGGAAATATACAAACGAAAGTTATAATCAAATATTTTTATGCACCTAATTAATATTACCCGTAAGTTCCGCGAGTGAAAGTCCATCGCCACCGTAATCCTTGGGTAGAATCTTGCGATCGATTTCTTCGTACAACGATTTGAAATCGGATCCGTGTACCTTTAACTTTAAATGAAAAGCAATTTGATTAAATGTTACCGTAATATTTTGGGGGGAGGGGGGATGTTACAGAGCTATGGGAGACGGAACTTTTGATTTCTCTTACCCGTTGCTTCATTTTGTCATTGAGCATATTCGTCACCACATTGTAAGCCGAATGGAAAACCGAATTCGTCCGAATGAAATTGATCTTTTTTGGACTAAGTGGAGAACTCTAATAAACGTAAGTAACTAACGAAGTTTCAACGAATCCTTTATAGCCTTATTTACTTACCTGTAAATAATACATTTGCTTCTTGGTCAAAGTCAGCGGCTTCAGTGTGAGGTGGTTAAGTGTGAAGCCATGGCAATCAATAATGATGACCATGCCAGTGACAAAAATTTGTTCATCCTTCCAGCCCATTGTGTCTGAGATCATTAAATTGGCCTTCTCAATGTCCTCAGGCTTGTGGAGCATTGGATCGAAACAACCTGGACGCATGACAATCACTTTCCTGTCGTGCTGGTCGTAATCGAGTAACGGAAGGAATGACCTAACAGTTGAAAGAAATTTGATTAAAATATGAAAGTTGGAACGATGAGCGTAGCCTACGTATGGTAGCACTTACCCACATGAAAGTGCATCCTGAATTTTCGGCTTCAGTGGATCCCATCCGGAAAAGAATTCCGGCAAGGCCGTTCTCAAAGTGAATTGCAGATCCAACTTGTGCTTGATTTTCTCCATGCTGTACTTGCATCCGCGGGCGAAACAAATAATCGAATAATCGTCTGCGTTTGAAAAAAAATGATTAAGAATTCAACAATTAAAACATAGTAGTACATGATGGAATCAACTTAGATCAACGTCTACCTAACCAACATTTTACACACGACCGATTACATGACATAATTAATAGGAGAAGATTGTTATGTAACACTATATTGTGAAATGGGAGACGACAACACTCGATTTCTCTCTCAAGGTCTGGAATTATAGATTACCTAAGCGTATGCGCTGTAAATGCGGTTGCTGTCCAAACCATTTTTGAATAATTGCAATCACTTGTTGTCTTCGCTCCTCATCTTCACCCAATTCACTGTACGCTTTCTTCAACATAGCTTCACTCAACTTCGTTTGAAAAGGTTTTTTCGACATTGCCATTCGTCTGTAATAATAGCTATGCACTTGTTGAGAAACCAGTCCAGCCGAGTGAAAAGCGACAATCGCACTGCTTGCTGCTGGACGAGTAGACAACAAAATGAAACCATACACATCTAACGGTTGTGTATTTCAGTGATCCAAACTGCCGACTTGGCAGTTTTCTCTTCTGCTGTACGCGTCGTCGTCCTGTCTGTATGCTTCTAGATATGCTGGAACAAAAACACTGTGGTATTGAGTGCAAAAGTATTCCGAGACACTTGAAACCCAAAGCGGCTAGAAAATCGACAACAAAGACGAAAGTATTACATACTAGCGCGCTTTTGCATAACATCCGTTTTTTTTTCTGCAAGACGAATCAAGATCAACCCAATTTCTCTTTCTTTGCTTTCCCTTTTTTTTTGAGGGGGGGGGGGGGAGGGAACTTTCACGCATTAACTATACAGCATTGTGAGACTATGCTGACACACCGAATTGATGTATAATTGTAGATACCTTCTAGTAATATACATAGCCGGTTCGATGTCAAACGTGCAAGTCAATCCAGCTGAATTCTCATTGGTCTGACTGCTATTAGTGCTGTACCATATAATAAACGAGTTTATGTTGCAGTCAAGTTCAGGTTATGCAAGGAAAAAAAATGTTCATTCCCGAGCTGAGTGTCGGACGAGTTTTGTAGAATTTCAAATTTTGGTAGCGGTTATCGTTACAAAACTGGGACTAAGCGCTCAATCACGAATTAGATTAATATAGTGATGAGAATTAACTGAAGAAATAACCGGTTGGCTTCATTTGTCTTAAATTGGTTTTGGTTTGGTTTTTTAACTTCAAGGTAACGTTGCTCGTTTGCAGGTAGAATCGGAATCTTCTTATAAGGAACGTGACTCGCCAAAAAATAAGCGAAAGGAAAATTTATAAAACACCTTGTCTTTTTAATTAAAAAAAAAGGAGAATTTGTAAGCGAAGACGAGAATGTCTATGTAGCCAAAAACTCTGCTGTAATTTTGTTTCGCCTTAATTCCACAGCGCAGATTGAATAGAAATAAAAACAGGAAATATATATGTTGGAGGGATACATATAAGATAATCTACGTGTATGCCATACTATTCAGCAGTAATATTCACACATAATAAGAAATTCTTTTGCACTTTTAGTTTTGACTTTATCAGTCGCCGCCGGTGGCCGTGTCTCGTTTCCAAGCGAGATAAGTCATCAGCAGCTCAAGTTCGTTGTGCTGTAGTCAGTCAGGGTTCGAGGTTACATGCACGAGACCGTTAAGTTCGTACTTAACTATATATTCGTGCATAGTCATTATGAGGGATCACAGTGTACATGGCCAATCCACACCCAAGTTCTAATGTGATAAGATTTCGAACAAGATAATGCATCAAATAAACATCAAAAGAAAAGGATCTATGTATACTTGACTGAAACTTATTGCAGCTAAGGGCGCCCTAAGTTATGGCTTATCAGTTTGCATACTTTAACAGAGACGCCAATACATTGATTTTCGTTTCCTAATGACGTCATTTAAAATTTGAAGGTTAGCGAAATGTCTAATCATTTTTTTATTTGAATTGTTTTTTCAATACAGCGCGTTACGTTTCGATTTCATACACATGACTGAACACGAATGATTAAAATCGTATATAATTATCATTTTCAACGAATGACAGGAGAAATCATTTTTATACAACAGGAAGCACACATTTAAGTTTGTATATGAAACATGAATGTTATAGAAGAATTTCAGGTTAATAAAAAAAAAAATTACCCCATTAACTAACAAAATTAATCCACGTTGAGTTTGCGGAACGATCCTTCGATACCGAAAATGTCCTGAGCTGTTTTGGCTTTTCCGAGACGTCGCGATTCGTCGACGCGCAGATTTTTCTCCGTTTCCATCAGGAAATCTCTATTCTCTTCAACTTTTTTCTTCCAGATATCTGCAAATCGCATTTAAAAGGGAATTCGTCAGAATAACTTAAATGTGACACTTATAAATATGTTTAATATAAGCCAATGAAAAACACGTTTACGTTGGGCGTTAGGCATAATAGTGTAATATAATTACCTGTGAGTTCGGCAAGTGACTTTCCTTCGCCTCCGTAATCCTTGGGGAGGATCTTACGATCGATATCTTGGTAAAGGGATTGCATTTCGGGACCATGGACCTTTAGCTGTAGTAAATAAGACAGAAATTTTCATGAATAATTTGCCGAAAAATTTAGTGTTAAGTCACTATCTATAAACTTACCCTTTGCTTCATTTTGTCGTTGACTAATGCAGACATGGCACTGTGAATCGTCTGAAACACTGAAGTAGTTCGAATGAAGTGAATCGTTTTTGGACTTAATGGAGCGCTCTAAACAATTTTCAGACAAAACAAAAGTGTTAAAATAACCATTCAAACAATTATTTAGCATATTATTGAATATCACTGCGCCAATCTTCATCAATCAATATACCTGCAGATAATACATGTGCTTTTTAGTCAAAGAGAGTGGCCTCTGAGTGAAGTGGTTCAGTGTGAAGCCTTGGCAATCGTAGACGATGACCATTCCGGTAATGAACAGTTGTTCGTCATCTTTCACCATGACATCGGAGATCATGAAACTTGCCTTCTCGATATCTTCCGGTTTAAAATGGAATGGATCGTAGCACCCCGGACGCATGATGATTACCTTCCGGCCGTGTTGGTCATAGTCAGGCAATGGAAGGAACGAGCTGAAAATTGTAAATGATAGAATTTAATTAAAAATAATTATCCAAGTCCCTCCAAGTCTGTCTAGATGTAGCTTACCCGCATGCAAGGGCGGCTTGAATTTCCGGCTTTAGCGGATCCCATCCGGAAAAGAATTCCGGCAAGGCCGTACGCAAAGTAAACATCAAATCCATTTTCGTCTTCATCTTCTCCAGACTGTACTTGCATCCCCGAGCGAAACAGATAATGCCGTGGTCGTCTAATGACATGTGTATTATAGTCGATTGTTAATAATTCATTCTTACATGTACAATAATGCATTCAATAAATTACCTATGCGGATGCGTTGTAAATGCGGCTGTTGCGCAACCCATTGGCGAATAATTTCAATCACTTGTTGCCTCCGCTCTTCATCCTCACCCCATTCGCAGTATGCTTTCTTCAAAACAGCTGCGCTCAATTTGGTTTCAAAAGGTTTGGCGATAACTTCGACTCCCATGGCGATTGAATCAAGTCTGCAAAATTGTTCTAGGTTATAATACTTTCAAAAGCTTGTGATTGCTGTGACTGGTTTGAAAAAAATGCCGTGGGGGCTTTATATATACAAGCCCGAATAAGGAGGAAGGTCAGTTGAGCTCGCCTTATCTAAACCAGTGTTATATATTGGCTACCCCATGACGCTAATTGATAATGAGCAGGACTCGTAGACCTCGCTTGATTGTTTTGTTGTTCTGCTGACTGTCATAACGTCAAATGTAGCCTACGTCACGCAAAACAAAATATTTGAATATACCGTAATCCGTAATGACAATGTGAAAACAAATCAAACGTTGCATGTGAAACAATCACTGCATCTCCAGTGAACTTGTTTGAAGTCCAAAATATCTGGCCACCTATCACTCCCCCATCACTTGAGAGCGCCGTCAAGTCGGCAGTAATCTAATATATATTGGTTACCCCCTGACGCTAATTGATAATGAGCAGGACTCGTAGACCTCGCTTGATTGTTTTGTTGTTCTGCTGGCTGTCATAACGTCAAATGTAGCCTACGTCACTCAAAACAAAATATTTGAATATACCGTAATCCGTAATGACAACGATAAGATATTTTGGACTATACGAAACTATTGTTATTACAGCTTTCCATTTTTTGTTGTTCACCCATTACTGTAGAATAAATCAAGTCTTTTCAATTGCTGTTTCAACGATTCCAATCCACATGATGAAAGCTATTTTGGATTATCATTTTTTTAGAATTGAAGGGTCGGTGCAAGCAGCAGTCAAGAGAAGGTTACAGGGAAATGCAATCTGTTTCTTACACGCATTTTCTATACAGTCGAGTCCTTCATTTCCGCTTAGCTGAGAGAATTAAGATGTTGCATATCGTAACGTATATAGCCATGATGGTTTCGTCAAAGGCATTTCTCGGTTGTCTTGACCGTTCCCGTTCATTCCCGCTGCTGCCCTTGGACTTTAGAGCTTTAGATTTCGTGTAATTCGCCAACGTTGCAACGTTGGCAATCAGCACTTTTCGATTAAGCCGCTTTGCTGGGCCCTTATTTACAAACGGTCAAACGGTATGAATTACATTAGTAAGATTTATTTTCATTTTATATATAGACGATGATATCGATTTCCAGAGATCCTATCCTATCTCCTATTTATATAGGGATTCGAAGACTAGAAGGAAGAGTGGCCTCTGCGCAATCCATTACACAGGAATTTCAACCGTTAGGTTACTTTCCAATTTAACATGGAAAAGAATCTTATATACTTTTGTAACATTTCTTTTAAAATTAGATATTATTCGGCTTCGCAAGTAAAGTTGGATGGGTTGTGCATATTTCACCGTCAGTCGGTGCTATAGATGAATTTTAAAAAAAAGGTGAAATTAATTAGGTGTTTTCATTTAGCTGTGTGCAAACATGTTGCCGTTACTACGATACCCGCAATTCATTTCAATAAGCGTCTCTCGTGCTACCATCATCAGTTTCATATTGATGATGTTGATTTTAATTCATTTCTATTATTCTGATAACACGTCAAATAACAGTTGCACAACTTGGCGGATCTCTCGAGATAAACAAGAACTCAATTTAATGTCGCTGATTTGCGGTTCGGATTGGCAAAGGATCCATGTTCTCTGGTTTCACCTAAACTGAGTAAGTTAATATTTAAAAAAAAGTTAATTACTTATCACTTTTGCTTCGTCAAACAAAATCATTTGGTGGTAAAAAAAATTTACAGATACCCCCAAAAAAAGAAAATCAAGTAATGTTTCCTATGAGCAATTTTTTAATTGCAGCCGAAAATTACTTTAGAGCTAATAATAACATACTCGCGAAAAGTCGTCTGAGTTGAGACGAATATAGTCGTTGGGTTGAGTGAAGTCATCGTAGTTGATAAGCAGTTTTAGTTGATATAAGACATTGGTTCTCTTTCAACCAGTTTTTATAAGTGACGAACTAATACTAACATATATTATCTAACACATTCCAAATAATTTTTCGTGGTGCAAATAAATCATTAAAAGCAACTCACTGCCGTACGTATAACTAAATAATGTGTTATTATTATTTTGATTTCAGTGCGTTATAAGTCGGTGCAATATTCTGTAGCAGAGTATAACGAAGGCCTATAGGTGAGCTATTTCAATGCAATGCACTCTCAGAAAGAAAAATTTCAAATATCCATAAACTCACGGATGCGGCAATTAACCGAGATAGTTAGTGGTTCTTTGCTATGTCCGCCCGTGTCACCGGAAAGTTGTTGCTAAATGAACGTATATAGTATGATGCCAATAAGACTATTTATTCTAGCGAGTTCTTTGATCTACATCTCAAAGCTCTGTGTGTACACTGTATACGGCAAGTTTTCAGATGCTAAGTTCACTTTGTTTTTATAAATTTCGACTGAGAGGTTACCAAGTTTTAGAAGTTCTGCTGTTCTGGGTAGTCGTTTGTCGAGTGCTTTTGAAAGATTCAATTTGTCGACTTAAATCTTTTCTAATATGAAAATTATGTTCCAGTAATCTGTGTACAGATTTACAACACCATGATGAATCTGACGAAGTGGTTCGGAGTAGTTTTCTATCCAAATCAGGTGTCGTCATTAACAGAATCAACTGGCGTGAATAAGCAACCCAAAATTATTCTCTATTGGAACACGTTTTACAATCAAACTGATATGACATTCGGTTTCGGACAACAGCCTTTTCTCAAAAGTGGAAAATAGCAACTGCATCGCAACAAATGACCGCAGATTACTCAATCAATCTGACGGAATCCTCATTATCGGACATTACAAATTTTATTTTTGCGGCTGAAGATTTCCTCTGCCCAGATTACGTATAAGAGAACATTTTTATCGTGCCTTGACGAACGACATCGTCCCCGTGGTCTATGGTGGCGTCGATTATACTCAATACGCCCCACCCAACTCTTACGTCAACGTCGCTGATTTTGCAACGATCAAAGAACTGGCCGATTATCTACTGTTGCTGGACAAAAACGAAGCGTAGTACAGCAAATACTTTGATTGGAAAAAAGACTATGAAGTGATACCTCAGACAGCTGACGGTTGGTGCGACCTGTGCAAAAAACTGAACGATCTGGAGCAAGAAAAACTGACCAAATGGTGGTACGATGATGTACCGTGTTTGTCGGGGTCGTCCTACCTAAGCTCCGTGTAATCTTAATACTCCGTCAAGCTATAATACACCTAAGATCTAAACTAAACTGTCTAATAAACTGAAGGAATATTTATCTCATGAGCTATTAGTAATTCTACTAAATTTATTTTAACATGTGTAAACTGGTAGCGGTAATTAGGTCATGTGTAATGTATTATGTTATTATTATTGAACAAGTAGGCAAGAGAGAGAAAATATGCATTAATATTTTTGAAGTTTTAACACCAAGAACACACACAGCGTTAAATCTAGAGTAATAGTGGGAGATCAATTAATCTTTCGAGCAATCATATGTATAGCAATCATAATCGATCAACCATCACAGTTCTCAAGAGTAAAGGCAAAATAAATATTTCAAACATTTAATTATGTACAAGCAAATGACGTCGAATTATGTTTGGAGCATGTGATATTGTCATATTGAGAGAAAATAGCGACAATAACAATTGAGAGCAGAATTATTGGTCAATATTTTTTGTCAACCCGACATAATAACATCCGGTTTGCCTATGGATTTATTTCCTATACAAAAGTCAAATGGAAGTTTCAGGAATTTCATTCTGCCGGTGCGGCGTTTTGATGGCGACAACTTCGATGGAATTGGAGCCAACAGTCGCCGATGAAATGAAATGAGGTGATGGATGATGAATTTGATGATGGCCATTGGATGAAAACTGGCCAACTGTTGCAGTTGAATTATTATTCCGGTGATTCCATTGGGCGGATGGATTTTGTTGATACGACGGCGTCAATTGCTGTTCCTGAACTGCCCTCAACAATATAATCGTCAGTTATATTATATTATCATAAGATTTGTTTGACAGTTTGAGATTTGTTTGGATTAATTTTTTAATAATTACCCGAGTGGCTGTTGATGAGGATGTCAGGATTCATGTCCGAGTCGTTTTGATGATGGCCCACCGATTTCATCGCAATTTTCTCCCTGCGGATGTTGTTGCTACTCTGCGGAAGATGCGGAGTCGAATGGTTTGGATGACTTTGTTGATGACGAAATTTGGCCGTCAAACCGATGGCGATGCAAATCATGAGGACCGAAGCCGAGACGCCACTGGCGATGCCCAACACCGAACCCAAATCCGTCGTTTCCATTATGACTGAAATAAAAAAGTGCAGGTAAAAATTGAGCTAATAACTGACGACACCGTGGGAACAAATGGGCGTTGAGAGCATTGCAAGTTAAATTCCGATTGTCAATTCAAACGACGGACGTCTTTTTATAAAAAAAGAGATGAGACAAATGGGTTTGAATGTGAGTTGAATGTCAAATGTGACGCACAAAAGAAGACGAATAATCTCGTGGGAATTCTTGAAAGGTAAAGTTTATCTCCAGTGGAGAATATTTTCGAGAGAAGACGTTTGTGAGCCAAAGAACTTAAACATTTAAACTGCAACGAATGGCACTTTTAGCATAGCGGGAAAAAGTCGCACTGGCAAAAGTGCAGCTGGGCTAAATCTGCTGGTCGTATGTGCTAATGCCTTTCGACTTCCATCTCATCTCTTTGCGACTTGTGAGTTACCGCGACTGACGTGCAGCAGCCGAAACCGCCGGAAACCGCAGAACAGATGGAAGGAAACCCCAACGGAATGGCGCCGGCAAACGCATTTGATCGCGTTTCATCATGCAACACATTTAAAGACAAGTTGAGTTGAGTTGGCACATCCTGATACCTTCCGTCTCTCTCTGTCTCACTCTCTGTCGACTCTATTTCTGAGCCGGTGCTGCGCAACTTGAACTGTCAAACTCGAGTCCAAGAAAGTCAGCCGGAATGACTTGGAATGGAAGCCGGAAGGCATCTATTATTTAGATGAAGTTATCGTATAGGTGAGTGCAAGGCGCAGGAAATCACCGGATCAATAGAACGTGGGAGAGCAGAGCCAATCGAATTGACGTAATGCCACTCAAATGTTTCAAATTGTTTCATTTTGACTAATTTTGAGTTATTCACCTGTTTGTTTGTCGGCGATTTTGATGGTGTACGCCTCCAAAGGGACGAGGGCGGATCGTCCGCGTTGATTGAACGCCGAAACTTGGATGAAAAGTTTGACGCCGGATTCCAAGTTGCCGACCCGCAAATGCGGATAGCGTCCGGATTTGTTGTAGAGGAGAACGGCCGATTGCGTGTCGAAAATTTCAAATTGAAATTGTTGCGACTGTCCGCCATCGAATCCCGGACGACACCAAACTTCAACGGCGTCGGCCGTTTGATTCAGGACCGAACAATTGATCGGAGGATCGGGTCGCACTCCCAGGAAAATGCGATAGACGCAAGGATCCCGTTGTTCGCCAATGTCGTTGCGGGCCCAGCAGAGGAGACTCCCGTAATCGCGGTCGGAAAGCGGCGAATAAGAAAACACGCTGCCCTGTTGCACCTCTACATCGTCCTAATCAATAAAAATTAATTTTAGTCAATTTATTCGTATTGAAATGGAAAAATCTCACTAAATGTTTAGTCAATAAAGTATAAAGTAGTTAAATATACTGTCGAATAATAAACCCGCAATGAAAAACACATGGGACGATACAAGTTTTTTTGTTTTATTTTTCACGCGCCACTTGCTTTCAAGGAGATTGTTTTCAGCTTTAAAAAACCAAGAAATAAATCTGCTGTTTTATAACAGGATCAAAATGGTTGAAAGCGAACCAATAAATCAGCGACTGACTGGCCGAGACACCAAAAATGATTTGAAAAGAGCCTTAAAAGTTTGTTTCTCTTCTACCAATAAATCTTGATAAGAAATGTCCATCTGATATTCTTCCTCTTTATTGGGTGGGGATCGCATGGTGGAATGAATAAGTTGGATAAAGGCATCAGTGGACTCTCCTTCGGGAGCATTGGGAATAACGTGGGACGATGTAATAACGTGATGGCCGAGAAAAAGATCAACAAATCCCAGCGCAGAAGGGCCAGTCTTCAGAAGATGAGACTGGGATTTTAGACGTCACGGGACGTCGAGCTGCTGAATGCCGATCCCTTCCATTTTGGTCATAGAAAAAAGAGACGAACGACGAGTGATGAGACACATTTTCTGCGCATTTACGTGACTGGGATAATGTCAAAAGGTTTTCGGGTGCTGATGTGGTGATGGGAGGGTGGAACGAGTTCACCACGCATGCAAATGCGATTGACGGTTTTGCAGCAAGTACATCGTTCCTATTTGGTACATTGCGGATTCTTTTGCTGTTGCTCCAATCCACTCGTCGCCCATCATCGGCTCGTTCGTTCGATTTCTCGTTCGGAAGAAATCGAAATGTTACAAGCGGAAATCAATAAAATGGAAACTCATTTCGGTGATGGATATAGACACCCATCACAATCGGAGCTCGCGCGTTCCAGCGGATGGATGGATTTCCATTATGCAAATCGACACGAGCGAATAAATTCCCATCGTAGAAAATAAGGAAAAAAGCCAAAAAGGATTGACAACAGCAAATTGGGCGCCATTTTTTCAATAACTCCCCCTCCCCCCCCCCCCCCCCCCCCCAAAAAAAAAAATGAGGGTGGAGGGAACGAGAAGAAAATGAATGTTGAAATCAGGTGGGAATTCATAAGGATTTTTTTTAAAGTGAATGACGTGGTAGCTTTGCCGATTTCTTTACTTTGTCATTCGATCGTCAATTTCCCGCGATGCCATTTTCAATTTTCATTCAACATTTAAATATTTGATATCGTCGTCCACAATAAGGGAGGGACTTTTAGTAACTACATAGGCGTACCTCTGTGTGGGTGTTGATCAGTTGCGTCATTTGTGTTGGATTGACGGTCAATTCGGTCATTTCAGAAGATGACGACGTGTTAAAAGCCCATCGATGCGAATTCGCCTGCCATTTAGTTGAAAATGAATTTGAGACATCGTAACTTGGAAAATTAATTTTTGAACGAAATTTTACCGGTGGAATGGCGTCAGTTTGGCATCGGACAATGGCCGTTTCTTGTTTGGCCACTCCGTAAAGAAATTTCTGATTTGGCCGGCAGACCGGCTGAACTGCAATTCGACAATATAATCAATCAACTTTTTAAAATGAGTATGAAATAATGAAAATAGATGCCACGGGCGCCACTTACACATGACGCGAAGTTGGACGGTGTTGCTGAGTCCCGTTCCTTCTGTGTTGATGGCCGTGCAGGAATAGCGGCCGGAATGCAAACGAGAAACTCGTCGTATGACTAAACTTTGCTCAACGATGAGGACACCGGCGGATGAATTTTCACGTACATTTTGACCCTAAAAGATTTTAAGTCGTCGAGAAAACATGAGTGACATTTTTATACAAAATGCAGTTGATAAAAGAGAAAACCCCACACAAAACGGGAAAATACCGTCATTGATCGCATAGCGAAACAATAAAATTTTAACTCGAAAGAAATAAACGTTCACTTGTTGACGTAGAGATTGGGCACGTACTTGTAGTTCACAAAACAACATCCAATTAAAATTGATTTAATCGAATAGTGGAACCAAGTGCCTTATTACGTACTGTCAGTCCCTGCAGTTCTTCAGTTCATATCCCGTCCCGCCCTCAGTCGCATCCATCATCACTTTTGTTATAATTTAACCAAAACGGAAAGGGAATAACAAAAAGAGCAAACAGGAAAAACAGAAAGAGGAACAACTCCCATTGTTTGTTCAGTGAATACGTGGAGAAGAAGAAGAAGCGATTCAATTTGAATAACAAGATCCTTTTGCGGTTCAATGGAACAGAAAAGAAGAAACGAGGAAATTTCCATTTCCTTTGAATGCGAAATCTTTTCGATTCGAATGTCTGCGCGTATTTTTCAGGTTTGGTTCTTCTCCGCTGCGATGCCACGAGCGATGGCAGCCACTCACAAGGATCGATACGTTTTAATAGGGGCGGCAATAAAAAATAACGAGTCCCAACGACAAGACACAAGACTCAATTTGTAAAAGAAAAACAAAAGAAGAGCGAACTCACCTCGTGAGTCCACAGGATCCGATGGGGCGGCGGATTGCAGCGGATTCGACACTCGAAATAGACGTCGTTGCCCTCAACAATTGAATCCGGTTTTAAATTGCGACCCAGTTCCAGTTCCGTCGTCGGAGCAACTGACATTTGACACGGAGGAAATGAAAGAATTTTAAATGAAAATTCAAATTGCAAATTTGCAGTTAAAAAAGTGAAAAATAGAAAATTTAAAATTATCAGGAGATTAAAGGATGGAGATGAGGAGACAATGACATCGTTACCGAGAAGGTTAAACGTATGAAAGAGACTCCAAACATCAGAACGGAAAGAAAAAGAAAATGGAAAATTCTGATGATGCCAAAAGGAAAGAAAAGATCGGCCTAATTGGAGTGCTGCTGTTTTTTGCTTCCACCGCCAGAGAGAATGAAAGACAATGAAGCCGAGAGACAGAAGAAGAACAAAAAAAAGATGAAAATGAAAAAGAACGTCGTAGGCTGTGAAGACGCTACGTGATGTGCCGTCAACGGCTGAGCTGCTGCGATGTGAGTGGGAGACGACGCCGAGAGCCAATCACACGCGCATTACCCACAGACACAGAGACACACTAGACACGGTACAATATATACAAAGGCTCAGAGAAATGTAATATTGGACGTGGAATCCGGTAAAAGTAGGAAACAAGATGAAGAAGAGGAACGGCAGGAGCTGGAGGCCTTGCGGAAGACACGTCGGTTATTATCGACATTGGATACGTACGTCGTCATCTGCTGTTAGGGGAAAAAAGGCTAATGGATTTGGCATCGCATTTTACCGCATCTTTTCATCAACTGATGATCTTCTTTTCAATGAAAAGTCATTTGCAAAAGCAACGACGTAATTCCAATTAATCGGCTGAAATTTTCAAGCGAAAATGTTTTCGGTTGTTGCGAGATTATGCGGATCCAATTTCTTTAAATGGAATTCCATTTCTAATGGTCCCGTTACTGGATGTGTTTAATCGACTGTTTATTGACGCAGCTGTCTCTGCAGCTGTCACGATGCTGACGATGCGACACATTGCGGAATCGGCGACTATTTTTTCTTCTTTTTCATTCGGCGGAGTTTTTTGAAAAAAACGGCGGGAACTTGACAGATTCCGTTGGCACTTGAACAATTGAACGATCCGATTTTTTTTGTAGACTCTACCCATATTTTCTGTTGGGAAATCTTCCTGTACTTCCATTTTGTTTGTCTGTTTGTTCTTTTCTTTATTTTTTCCTTCGTCTTTGTCGTCGGTTCTGTTTTTGTTTGTCTCCCCCGCTGATGTCTTAACGAATAAAAAAGGAAAAAGCGACAGGATCCTATCTGCTGGTCCCTGTTCCTGCTCCTTTTTGTTTATCGATCGATCAAGTACGTGAGAAAGACAACGCTATTTTGTTGTTTGTTTGTTGTTCCAATAAATGTCGTCGCGTCGCCATGTTAGGACCGAATTTCGTTTCATTTTCCCTTTTTCTTATTTCACTTTGGTGGTTGGAGTGAAAGAGTCTGTCAGGTTGTGCCAAACGCCAATGAACTGAGCGAGAATTTTCTTTTGGAGCAATCGAATCACACGACGTCGTCTGACTATTCGTTTACTCCGGTCGGTCGCTGGCCGTTCCTTCCCGATTTGTCATCAGTTCCATTCATCCAATCGATAGTCGCAATTACAGACAGACGTACACGTACCATTTAGACATTTAGACGCTAAATGAAATTAATAAATCCCATCCAGGATCACTTTGATGAGGATCGTCTTTATCTCGTCGTCTCTACGATTTTTCTTATTTTAGCGCGTAATTCAGTTTCGAATGACGCGGCGGCCAGCGGACGAGGAATTAACGTCGAAATTCCGACGCCGCACATACGATCCCACAACACTCAATAAAAGAAAAGGAAAAAATTAATAACAGTATCGGAATTTGCCCTACGGTTGTCCGTCAGTTGGGATTTCCCCTCAATTTCCGGCCGGAATACTTTCCTGGCCCCGTTCTGCAGCGCTGCCCGAATGTCGTTCATCCCTGAATGTCCGCTGATGTTCCAACCGGTTAACAGACAAGATGAGACGCATAGTCGCCACACAACACGAAAAAGAAAATAAAAATGTGCGTCTTGTTCTTTTTCCCTCCTCTGATGTTGCGGGATTGGATTTCTCCTTTCCCTTTTGCGGATGAATGGAGATGGAAAAATGGAACTTTTATTTTCTTGTATCCCCCCACCCTGGAAAAAGAAAAGAATTCCCTCGCCATTTCCCAGTAGGGACCGACGACGCCGTCGACGTCGTATCCCATTATTGAAAATCTCATCATCGCCGTTGTCGACGTCTTCGTCTTCATCAAGGAGAGTGTCGTTTGTGATGAGAGAAAGTGAGTTGGAAGTTGGCGAAGAAAAGAGAGAAAAAGAAAACAACAAGAAAACTAAAAAGAAAAGGACGAAAATGAGTTCGTTCGTTCGTCTTACAATGGACGACAAGTTTTCGTCGAGTTTCGACCGACGACGACGACGACGAGGACAAAGTCCTTGCGGCCAAATTATTTCCCTCGTTGTCACTTCTGCTGACGTTGCGATTCGTCGACGGAGTCATTGCCGGATTGAGGGCGGAGCAGATCAATTCGGCGTCGTGATCCTTGGCCGTCGGAATCAACTTCAATGTGCTCGTCGTGTTGCGTCCGTCCATCGTCACCTACACGGAAATCCGCCGGTTATTATTTTCTGAAACTTAAACTGAAATGACTGGGAAAAGGTGGACGAGAAATGAACGGGCCGACATCTTACCCGTTCCTTTGCGGCTTGTTGCTGGATCGAGTGCAGGTACCAGTGAATGTTGGCGGACGGACGGGATCCGCTAGTGGTGCATTCGATCGCGTAGGATTTGCCGGCCGACAGCGGCTTCTCCGTTCCACTGATGGCCACCCACGTTGGCCTCACTGTCAATCAAATAATAAATTTTCAATGAAATGCCGTCAAGTTCATGAATATATGAAACAAAATATTTTGACGCAACGTAATCGAATGAAAATGACAATTTGCGACATTTTCAATTTCAATTTGAACTTTGCGTGTGTCCGGAAATCTAAATGTGAGAGAAAATGTCTAAAAGATGCGATTCAGACGACGGCCAAAGTCTATTCGTTTCCGATATCCCAACATCCATTTAGTTGAATAAATCCTCTTAGTCGTCTCACTTACAGAGAAAAGGTTCAATCTCCTATCCGCTTATCGACCCGTGTTCTGAGTCTGTCCAAACTACAGCACCTCTTCCCTTGGCATTTCCTTTAAGGAATGGGAAACTTTGCCGGCGTTCATCGCTAACCTTTGTCAACAATTTACCGTAAATAATAATGATTCGTGTACTAGTTGGAAATCTATAAGTAAAGGATATGAGACTTATAGCAGTGATTTGCTAATAGAAAAATCCGCAAATGCTGATCTTTTATTTTCTTTCAATTGAATCTGCCCTTCTAATTTTCACATGTCAATCTGCTGTTGCCATTTGGATGGAATGATATTGATGTGTTTGTGAAAAAAAAAAGGTTTCGTAGAACATTGTGAAAGAAACGCACAATTGTACGTACTAGATTCCAACAGTGGATCTGTTAATTAAATATTACGAAGTCATTAAGGACTGTTGATTATTGCAAATTTGAATGAAGAGTTACATCTCCGTACGTATAGAATGACTCAGTCACGAAAACTGTACATAAAATAAAATTGTTATTACAGTTAAGTTTTTAGATTGTTCCTAACGCCTTCGCAACTTTTTTTGCTGGACCAAAGTCGTCCGGTGCTGGCTCTTCCGGCCAATGGAACTTTTTCAACCCATTTGGATCGCGTGCTGCTGGATGAGCGATGGATTTCGCTCCTTTTTTCTCTTTTGTTTTCGACCACAGTTGCATTGCAATGGACAGGATCACCGCAGGAACTTGGCGAATGTCTTGATCCTGCATGGCGACACATCATTACTTTTCTTCGATTTCACCAAATTTTATTTGGCTGGAACTTTTACAACGTAAACCTCCTGTTGACGTCAGTCCTGTTGAAATTTATTCGATCAAGTCGTCAACTTTTGTGGTGGTAATGTGGGGATTCATGAGTTTTATTTGTCTAAATCTGATGCGATTAAAATCATTTCCATGTCAGCCAAGAAATAAATCTTTTGAAAATTAACAAAACATTTACAAACTTTTCAATGCGTTACTTTGTCATGAATTGGTTATAAGAAAAATGATCGATTCAAATAACCTATAAGTGGTGAACGTGAATGACGCAATAAGTTTATTACGTTGACTTTTAAGTCCGTTTGTTGATAGTTTCCGTCCCTTCAAACAGCTTCAAATGCGGCCATTATGAGAATCACCACGACATTTTGTGGGTTGTACGACGAGACAGTTTCCAAATGTGAACGACTCATCAAATGTCCCATTTTGTCATTTGATGGCCAGCAGCTGTTGACTTTACGAGACAGTAGTGAACCTCTCGTCCCTAAACAACTTTTTCGCATTTCATGGAACTTTGAACGGATCGAGGGATTTTCTCCTTTTTTCAACAAAAATACCAAGGAAATTGGCAATAACAACCAAAACAATAACAGCAGAGGAAAACAACAGCCCGTCACATATGATGCGCATACCAATATTGATTTATAAGTCGATTTCTTTCTTTTTATTGTTTTCCTCCTCTTCACATTGAAAGAAAAACAAAACGACAATGTTCATCTCTCCTTTTTCTTCGTTTTAAAATCAACAAAATATTTGAAATGAATGGAAATTCAGGGCATGAACTTCAATAGTCAAACGATTGAATTGAAGTGCCGTTCTCGTGACATGTCGAGTGCCAAAAGTCAAAAAGTGTTTGTGTCGGAAATGGACGAGTCAGTGACGCATTCACATTTCACAGAGATGCGAGAGACTCAGCCAATAAAAAAGAGAAGAAAAAAGAGAAGAAAATCCAAACCGACAAACTCTGCGAGGTGAAAAGAATTTCCCGTTTCCCTTTTGCCAACAAAAGATTTTCACAGTGGAGTGGCGCTGTGCGGAAGATAAGGCGACGTGAGATGAGAGAAGGTGACGATATGTAGGATCCACGGGGATATCCTCAGTTCCTCCGTGTGCATGTCCATATCTTTGCCAAGTGCCAACGACGAGTGATGTGTCAAATGCCAAAAAAAGTGTTGGGTCCGTTTTGCATAAATTTCATATCAAAACGGAAAGGCCCAGTCTTTTTGGATACCAAAGAAAGTCGATGCCACTGCCATAGAAAATAAAAAGGGAAAGTTTTCTCCTCCCATGAAAAGCTTCGGTTGTGCTCTGCTTGTCCTTATTTCTATTCAACTTTTTTTTCTCTTTGGTATTGCAGGTTCTATCCGCGTTGAAATACAATCGATACAACAACTGCCCACCGTCGCTTGGGCCGATCTTTTTATGAGTTGCACCACCCTGTCCCTCCCTCCCCCCTCATTGCAAACAGAATACACAACACACATGCGACACTATACACGCCGTTAGATATACTCTATTCCGCTCTATTCTGTGATGATAAGCGAGACCATCTCTCTCTCTGCTCCATAATGCAATGGCTTTTGCTTCTGCACTTTTGTAGTCTGCACGTTGCGTGGGGACTGGGGAGGGATATCGCATGCCAGTCTGTGAATATTATAAACAAGTCCCCCCATCGTCATCCCCACACTCACATCAGATTTTCTTATTCAAAGAGTCTGTCGACGAAATGTGTCACGACTAGCCGAAATTTATTCGCGTGCCCATCGGCACTTGAATTGACGTCACGCTTTTGGATATTATTGGCCCGTGGCCCTTAGAAGCGACCCGTTTGAAATGTGCAAAGATAAAAAGATTACGCGGGTATAAGTTCTACTTATATAATAGTTGATGTTACGTTTGCTTCTCTATTGCTAGTTCTCCTCCTTATTTGGTTGGCGTTTGACTTTGAACGGCCGCCGGTCGTCTGAATATTTAAAAACAAAACGGAAATGAAAAATATCAAAAGTTTTTATGAGAACGTGGACGTTTGCGTCTTGTTGCTGGTTGGAAATTCGAAGCTGCTGGTTCGAGTTGAAGGCCATCCGCATATCAAATCCAACCGTCGAAAATGTTTGGTTCTCATTTGAAAGGGACGACGGCCATCAGCGCCGGAAACGTCGCCGAATCAAACGACGTGGAACGGCAAAGGATTAGATCCACTTTTATTCATGACGTGGGATCGCGTGGGATCAACGAGAGACGAGATGAGGAACCCGATTTTGAATGTGACGCTCCAATTTTCATGTTCTCCTCTCTAATATTTATGGCGATGTTTGAGAATCGGCTCAAGTCATTCGAGCGAAATGGAAATATCCCCTCCCCAAGTCCCCAGGCATATCAACTGGTTATTGTGTGAATTATTTGGAAAGGTAAAAGATTAAAATGAAAACATTTAATAACTCACAATTGAGATCGAGTTGAACGCTGGAGACGATCGTGCTTTGCTGTTGTTGTTGTCGGATGTGATGTGAAGACTGTTGTTGTTGTTGTTGTTGTTGTTGTCCGTACGGAGTAATCGTCGGGTAGGGCGTGTAGGGCGACGTGTTGTTGCGGACGCCAAAGTAGTTGGACGCCTGGCACCGTAAAATGGCGTGCAGGTGATGGCGTTGCAGTTGAGGAATGACCAGAACATTTTGGACGACATTTTCAGACGTGCCAATGTACGTGTGATCCACCAATTTGTTGTCCAACCACCAACTCACTTCCGGACGTGGTCGACCTGTCGTTCCCGAAGAGAAAAGCAAAAGGAAAATAAAGAAAAACGGATGAAAATGGAATCCATCAGTTGGCAATCAACGAAAGAATGAGACACAAATTCATCGAACGTTTTGCGCAATGATAAACAAATCCGTTGATTGTTGATTTGTTGTTGTGTCGTGTTTCTCTTTGTCCATTTGTGCGGATGAGGCGGAAATGCGGAAGGAGCTCGACAACAACATCAAACAACAACAACAAACGAATGAGTACCAGGCCACGGGTCAACCAGTATAGGGGCTGCAATCAATGCGACTATTGATAAAAATGAGATGAATGTCCAAATCATTTCACCTCCAGTGACGATACAATTGAGCGAAAGTTGAGCCCCTTCGTCGTAAGGGCCGATGACTGACGAAACTTGGCGATTGTCCTCAATAATGCGGATCTTTCCGGGTGGCACTAAAAAAGCAACAAAAATTAAGGAAAAGAACCAAATTGACGATTAAAAATTTAATATCAAAACATAAATCTTGTCGTTAATTTAGTGACTCTGTGACATGTCAGTTGCAATTGTCGTTGTTTTTCCTTCAATCCAAAATGTATCGATCGGTACAATTAATAGAACAGAATCCTCCTCCTTCCAAAAGTCCCAATTCTCATTATTTTCTAGTTTCATTCCCCTGTGGGAGTCTGCAGGACTGCAGGACTTGTTTGGTTCCGCATTGCTAATGGTGAAATACAACTCGTCTCATCTTTTTCTTCTTCAACATCTTGTTTACATCCAGTTGAAGTTGCATTTAATCTTTTTATTGATCCAAATACAAAAAAAATCCTTACAAACGTTGCGTACCACCGTATGTAGTACAAATGTCAAACTGAAATTCATCTTCACTGGAATTTCTCTATCTTCCTATTCTATAAATTTTCATCCATTTCCTGTCGTCTAATAAAATGAAATCCACTTTTTTAAAAGAATAAATTAAAAGTTCATACCGACGACGGTGAGTTGGACGAGGACGTTACGAGTTGGCGATCGGCCAAAATCCACTCGGCATCGGTAAATTCCCTCGTCGTGATCGCCGACGTTGTTCAATAATAAAAGAGCCACTGGGTGACTGTCGAATTGAAAATGAACTCGACTGGCTGTTGAGGCAATTGCCGACGTCGGTTGCTGCTGCTGTTGTCCTTGTTGTTCCTGTTGTTGTTGCAATAAAAGCATCTGACTGTCGTGTTGCGTCTGTTGTTGGCGGTAATTCTCTCGTGAACGACGGGCGTCGTACCTGTTCAATTTCAACAAAAACATTTCACTGACATTTCGCTGATATTTTTTTCTTTTCTTTTCGTCTCGTTTCAACATCCACAGTTCAGGAGATTTTTATTCAATTTGAAAATGTTTGAACTGATCAACTACACACGAAATCGATATTGTTCACAAAGTTTATCTGAAGGGATTCACAAATAGGACATCGCATGTGTACAGTGAAGCAGCTCAATTTATGACGTCCTTGTCAAACTTCAAACGTCATAAATGCGCACTTTGACCAAGTAGAGCCAACAAATTTTTATTTTTATCGACTGCAACTTCAGCAGATTCCAAAATAATTTCATGTCAACGCATTTGGACTGCAAACTGAAAATTGTGAATATCGATGAATTGGAGCAGAGGAGTTTCTGTTACTGCCGCTGCTTTCGTTGCTCCGGGCAACAAGAAAATACATTTTTCAAGACTTACTTGTAAATTGGGAAATCCGAGTTGTTCTTGTACCACAGGACGAGGTAAAGGGAATCGAGTGGAGGCGGTGAAATGTCGCACGGTAACTCGGCCGTCCTTCCGCTCAACACCGACACCTTTTCCAATTTGACGGCTGAAAAATCAATTGAATAAGAAAAAAAGAAAATCAAAATCGATTGGAAAACTGCCAGACGTCGAGCACATCATCAGTAATCCATCGAATGGCGCAACAAAAATGTATTCAAGTGATTAATGGAGCGGTCAGACCCCAAAAGTTGCAAACGTTGGCTTAATTGATTTTAGGGAGACATTATCAATAGACATTTTAAGAATAAACGATTGATTTTGGAGGATGGACGATGGAATGGAGGTGCTGAGTTAAAAAGTTTCTTTTTCAAAACAAGAAAGAATCTATTTTTTTAGACCATCATTTGATATCGTCCGATGACGTCAAACTTCGTTCCTTCACGTAAGAAAAAGATTTAAAAATTTAAAATAATATTCCCTTGTTATAAAATGTAATAAGTCCAATTTCATGAACAATTTCAAACAGAAAAATTCATTGTAATTCGTAACATGAATTTTTCATTCGCTTCCTTATTGTTCCTTCTTTATTCCTCCATTCGATTTGACCGAGTGCATTTATAAATGATGGAACTGGCTCGTGGATGGGAGGAGTTGATTCAAAGTCAATTTATTATCCAATGCAACTGCCTACGTATGTGAATTTCTCATAAAGGAAAGAACATTCGAACACCATAGGACACGGGGGGCCACGCTCGGAAGATAAACAAATATTTAATGGCTGATCAAATTTTGACGAGATGCCGAAACCGTAAAATCTTTTCCAATCTGAAATCTTTGTATCACAATAGTCCTATTGTCCCTATTGCCGCTATATAGGCCAAGTAGCGAGTACCCTATCTACTCTTCTGTTAGTGATGGGCTGGGGTTTGATTGCATCTCCCTTTGTTATAGTTTATAATATAGTTGTCTGTGCGGTGCCATGGAAACGATCGTCGTTGTAATAAAACAAATGCAGCCTAACAATAGATGCAATGTACTTATACGACCAGCAAGAAACAAGACGAAAAAGATGAAGAATTGAAGAGAAAAGATGAAGAAAGGGCAACATTGGATATTGCGATATGCGTAAAATTTATGCAAGGAGAAAGAAGAGAATAGGGAAGTAGGGAGCAATTTTGACAGTATTCGAATTTATTTCAGAAAATGGTTAACATGGACATATAGAATTTAAATTTAAACCACCAAACCGCTTCAAATTGTATTCTAATAATAATTGAAATGGGGACACGGTCTTTTCCCGCTTCTCTCTAATAACTCAACAAACATTCGGACGTGATAATGACGCAACAACAAAGAAAAGTACGACGCGCAACACCAAAACGAGTTGATGACGAAAAAGGTGTGGGAGTCGAGCGAACAAAAAACGTGAATGTTGGAGAGGACAAGTTGTTGTATCATCGTCGAATAAGAAAAAAATGACGTCCGGTTGAAAAGGCGGATATAATTGGACAAAGTAAAGCGACAATGAAAATTCTTGACGCAACTTCATTTGTTTGTTATTCTTCATCTTAAAATAACTGAAAGGAAAACAAATTTAATTTAATTGACTTCGGGATGGATCCGCCAAATGAATGGCCGTGCGCATTCCTTAGCGCCCCAAAATTTCGATCAATTTCAGGGCCAGACTTTGAGCCGAGGGAATGGCCTTTCGTAATGAGGAACGATGAGCGTGTGATGGCTCCCGCAACCCTCAACACACGGCCAAGTCATTAATCTTCATAATAAAACCTATGAACTGTTGGAAAATACTCAAATACATTTATGCATCCGAAGGTAAAATGGGTCAATAAGTTTCCAGTTTCATTTTAAATTTGAGTCATTTAAAATAAATAAATGAAGATTCTAAAAATTGTTGGCGAATCGATACAATTTCCGACAATGGCGCCTCAAAAAACGTAATGACATAACTCAAGAGATAACGAGAAAACACTTGCCCTTCTCGTGCGCCTTTTCTCCTTTTGTTGGCCCTTAAACTTTTAGATGAATTTATAAGTCCAAGATGCAGAAATATATGCATCCTTGACTCCGGACGGAGTAATATTTACAAGTCACGATTTCTCTCTCTGAAATGATACGAGTGTCTCTGTAGCGATCCACTGTTTTCACATGTCTTCCTTTATAATTTGAATATCTGCCAATCTGTTGTGACTGCTGTTCCTGATTGATCGGCTCTTACTTCTTTTGTTTCAATTGTTATACAACCACATTTCCTCGTGACATTGTTGGGTGATAAATTATTCATCGCTCCCCTTCACCAGTGAATTGTCTACTAGAAATTTAGAACTTTTTTTTTTATTCACCCGAAACGTGTGTCCTATCGATCGGCTGGGTACAGATTTGGTTACTACATGATGATCTATACAGCAAAGTCGATTATTGGGCGTATCTAATCGATTTGTTAAGAAATATAAACTAAAAAGAGGACCTCATAAAATCAGATGATTAAATTAACATTCAACACATTGAAGACTTGACTCTTTCCTGATAGATTGCGACTGTAAAATCAATAAATCAGCAGGTGCGCACAAAATATTTTCTTGGCGTTCTTTTACCATTTTGAATAACGCAACAGAATACGCGTATAAAGGACATTCACCAATTTTTAAAAAATGTGACCGAGAAGCAAGAACATGAAAAACTGCAATGGAATCGATTGGTGAATCCGGTAAAAGACGGATACTTTTCTTCGCACGAAATTCAAATTGACGATATTATGTGGGGATCTGATGGGATCTGATGGGATCTGTTGGAATTGAAAAGGGAAACATAATTTAATTTTGTAATTCATTTGAATGCTGTGTGTATGTGGCTGGGTAGTTGTAATTTTAAGGATTTAAGATTCCCTGATCTACTATCATAAAAAAGATTAAGAATTTAAAGGAAAGAATGAAATGTCTTTCAATTACGCAATGCTCCTATTTTATTCAATATGTTGTTTCTGTGTCTGGATGTACAATTACTTTGACATGTCATGCAGTTTCAAATGACGTCATCTTCTTATCAACTCCTAAGGAATTGGAGAGTAAAAGAAGGTGAACGAAGAGACGCAGAAACGCACAGCTGTTGGATCCTCGTCATCAAAAGGGAATCGTCTTCTAACAGAAGGAAGGGGTCCATTCAGTCGCAAGCGAGTGGAATGGAAAATGGACGCATTTCCTGCCCGTGTCGCTTTTAACTTTCAACAATCCGACCAGTCACTCAGCTGATCTGCTCGTCTTGGACAGCGACTGAATTTGTAACAAAAGGCTGAAAGAGACGGACGAGAGAAATGGAGAAAGAGACGGACTTACATTCATCCTCGGAGGTGTCGAGGCTGTTGGCCGCTGCCTCGTCTGGTGACGACGGCCGTGAAGAAATTTGCGCTGGACGCGACGAATCTGCTGGAATGAGGAGAAGAGCCGATGAAGACGAAGACAATTCGACCGTGCAGACGAGGACGGCAGCTAAAATAAGGTGGGCCACCAGCCTCAGGATCATCGTCGACAGTCTGACTGCTGGCCCATGATGATCCATCATCGACCCAGGCGACCGGAATTCGATCTCGCCCGGTTGAATTTCCTGCCGATGACGTCCCAATGTCCTGCACAGGACACAGGCGATCCTTTCGCGAGTTGCTTCTGCTCGGCTGCTGTTGTTGCAAGGATGAGATGAAAGATCGATGGGCAGCAGAGTCTATTCAGGATCAATCTCTTCTATAGAGAAGATCCTGTTTGTGAATTGTGATGCAAAAATATAAAGAAAAAGAGAAAAACAAACGTTTGGTTTAGTCTGGTGACAACTTTTGTTATTTCAAACAAAACAGAACTGATGGGTTTATGAAGACAAATGTTGTGAAATGACACCGCCGCTGTTGTCAGGGCGCTCACCCACAAAAGTTATTATCGTCAGCGACTGCAATTAACAACTGCCGAGGATGTGTAGACGCCGTGAGGACTAATGACTCAACATTTTGATATAATGACAAAAGCTGCGGCCTATTCTGATTGGTCTCGTTTGTCATTATTCCATGTCGAGACCCAAAAGTATAAACAAAGTCCTTTGATTAAGATTCGAAAATATTTTCGTTGATTTTCATTTTGTGATGAGACAAAATCTTTGCTGGGACGACGCACCACAATAAGATGAAAGTAGTTGCCCCCACTTGACAGGCACGACGGATGTCTTTCTCATTAACTACCTCCAATCCATTGGCGACTGTTTCCAGGACAATTCAAATTCTTTTTTAAATGCGCAAGTTATTCCAGTCTCTTCTATTGGCTTTGTCCATCGACTGAGTAATAAGCGAATTAGATTATCTATCTTTAACTTGAATAAGATACACTTTAAGTTGAATTCATTTTTCTATCCATTAATCAGCGGAGGTGCCGCTGATGTTGAGAGATCCTTTAATGGGAATAAAACTCTCTAGTACTTTGGCCAATTTTCTCTCCTGTTCCCCTTTTCATGCACATGTAGGCGTCTGATATTTAAGGGAGTTTAACTTATTAACTTATACATAAATACCAAGCGCTCAGCTATAAAAAGGGATCAGGCCGGGGCTGTACTAAAGAGCATATGCACTGCCTGCAATTTTGCGTAGACTCTGACTCTGATGTTTCTTAATTGAATTTGTGGGCCTTTTTCCTTAGCAGAGCAACAGACATTTCCATTTTCGTCGAATCTAGACAGCACTCTAACCTGTGCACTTACTTTGCTTGTCCTTTCTATTGTAGTACAAGAGCCTCTAATATTTCTTATAGTCGCTAACGGGTAAAGGGCGTTATTGGATCAGCTGAAAAGGTGAATTTACCTTCTCGAGTTCCATTAATATTCAATCAACTTTGTTGTTGCTATGCCCAGCAGAGAATGTTGCCGATCGGGTCAGTTGCTGCTCGCTGATCGTCGCTTATTGAATAAGTGAACGAGCAAAGATCAGAGAGGAAGAAACAAGGACGACCAACAGCTAAATGGATAACCACAACAGCCGAAGAAAAAGAAAAATCCCCAAAAGGATAAAAAAATGTTAAAAAAGAATTAAAATGCAATGGATACGAAGACTGTGCGCAGCATTTTAGTCCCTCAGTCCGTCCACTGACCATGGACATGGGACTCTTGTGTTAGTTCAGTGCCTAGCAGTTGCAAGTCACATTTAAAGAGAAAAACAGTTATATAATGACATTAAGAGCGTCCGTGTCGTCCACCACGTTCCGTTTTCTCTTGGGTCAACTGCTGGCCGAGCCGCGAGTCAGACGGGCGACTTATAAACGACGCCCAAAAGGGAAACGGGGGAAATAGATGCAGCTGTTGTCCTAACTGGGCACTAACTAGGTAACTGTTAGTATTCTACAAAGCAGCAGCGATTTCTCAAATATTTAATGGGTTGGCCATAAAAGATAAAATCGGATTAAATACGAAATGAATTTGCAGTTTAATGTTTACCTGAATTCGGAACATAAGACTCAGTGTTGAATGAAACTTTGATCAAGGATTCGATTCAATTTAAGAGTTGGAATTTCACTTTTATCTTTTTCTTCTTCTGAAGTGGCAAACACTTTCGCTAAACTTCACTGGTGTGGGAGGAATGTTTAACTCACCAGGACTGAAATAAATGAACTGCACGGGACTATTGCGATGGTGTCACTTGAGGACATGTCACAGTTGATGATTGAACGGATCGTGAACATCCGGAATTCGGGAGGAGAGATGATTACGTCACATCACCAGCAGCAACAGCCGATCGAAAACAGACGAATCAAAATAATCACCAGTTGAATGTCATTCGATGACAAATTATTTGACAAAATGAACGTTCAATTTATTCTTCAAAATGTTTCACTTTTTTCAGGTTGAATCAAAAATCCCTGGTCCTTTTTTAAAATTCACTGAAATGACGACGAATTCTATTTTGCGTTTTTCTTTTATTTTTTATTGTTCAACGTGACGATTGACGGACGACTGATGCAATTTGGCCACTTCTTTGAGCTGTGCACTGCTCGGCCTCTCAACGGCAACTGCTCGGCACGTCGACATGTTTCCTCCTATCGGTCGACCAGCAGAAACGACTTGCATCGACTCCGACGGTGAAAATGTTTGGTCTGCGCGTCCATCAGGGGAACGCGCAGTCGCCATCGGGACTGGCGCAGATCTTTTCTTCTCTCTCAAAGTCTCGTCATAATAAAAATGTTCATTTCCGTTTGATCCTTTTCCTTCATGCAAATACAAAAGAGCGACGACGACGACTGCTGATGGATGTTTTGCATTTGATGAAAGAAAAAAAGGGCAAGGCAATTCTGCCCCGTATAAATTGTTCAACTACTACACCACAGATGTGGTGCAGTATCTCGTAATTGCCTACTCTCCTTAACGAAATATGTTCGTCGTCGTCTTATTATTTCGCAGGCAGTCGGCTGTACTTACGTGATTGACCTGCTCGTTATATTATCAAGGCAATGAGTACCTTATACACAACACCAAGGCCCTGAGGCTGAAGCTGAGGCCTACCTCCTTTTGAAGTTAATGGGATGATGTTCAATGTTCATGTAATAGAGCGGCGATGGAAAAGGTTCATCGTGTCTTTTCGTGTGGGTTGGAAAGAGATGAATTTCGGTTAGGATTTTTCGGGTATTGGCTGCCGGGTGTTGGTGGGTAGACGAAAATGTTGTACCGAGTTTTAAAAAAGAAGAAAAACCAAAGGGAACGTCATCAAAGAAGGAAAGTAACAAAAGTCGATTGAATTACAGACGAATTGCATTCCGACTAAAGTAATTTCTTTTTTCTTCTTTCACTTTTAAAATCTCAAAAGTTTCGTGAATATGTTCGAACGTCGGTAAAGTGTTTCCAGTCCCGTCCAATGTGGGTGGGTAGGGATATTGACTATGTGGGTTGATGTGATGGATACGCAAGTCCTGAAGAAGAAACGGAAGAAGAAGAAGAAGAAAAAGAAGGAAGGGAGTGTCGGTCAAGTTGGACGCCAACAATCGAAGGGGATGGATGACGTGGGAAAAAGGAAAAAGTTCCAGTCGGATGATGAACTTGGACAACTTCTCCGATCCACCGGCCAATGGCGTCGCTGAGCTGTTCTTCTGATTGCATTTTGTTGTTTTGTTTCTTATTTCATATTTACCGTGTCGTAGAGTTGGTTGCAGTTGATGGTCGAATGATGAATAAGACACGAATCCACGACAACCACCGCGGTGCGTCCGACACCAACATATTCGTCCCATTAAAAACAAAAAAAACGGAACGACTCCGTCTGCTGTTGCTGGTGCGACATTGACGCATCACTCGGTTGAGTCACACCAACATTCACTCGTTCATCTTTTTCTCCCCTCCATTCAACAACATGCGCAAGGAATTGTCCATCAAATCAAAATAAAATAAAAGGGAAATGCAGCGCGTCTCGATTCGACTACCTCCATTTTGTGGATATAACAAATAAAGGTGCGGCGTCCATTAAGGGATGGAAACCTTTTTTAAATGACAAGGGTCAGTCAGGCAGCATCGAATATTTTTGGTAAAACTATAAAGAGGATGGAATAAATTATTTTCTAGTTGTCGTGTAAATCGATTGACTTTTCTTAAATGGCGGGGTCGTTGTTTTTATGCCTTTGCTTAGCTGATTATTTAACGGATCATTAATTTAATTGTTCAAACAGATGGGCAGGGGGGGGGGGAGATGGGGAGAATAATATTTCCTGTTTTTCTTTATCCCGTCACCCGTCGGTCTCCTCATAGTCTGATACTTTCGATTGTTATGTCGGCTCCCGTCAAAGGAATTATTTACAGGGTCACGCGGGACAAGAAACAACATACACAAGAGAATTACGGCGAATTTTTATTTGTAAATAACAAGAAAATCTAGTCGACACGCAACGGCGGATATTTCAACGGGTTTCCATTTCCATTTTGCTGGACAACAGAAGACCAAAGGCCGGCCAAATCGTCTGAATTGTGGCCGTAGAAGATGAAGCCATTCCAGTTCAAGCTCAGCCCCGCTCTGCCCCCCTCACTTGCGATGAAGTCATACATAGCGATTAACTTTGCTGGATGCATGTTGCCTCATTATCGTGCATTATTCTTATTATATCAGCTTATTTTAAACTTGACATTGTTGACTTGACTCGACTCTGTTGGCGTCTATAAAGTTTTATGGCGTCCCGAAATATAAGACGAGGAAGTTCAACTGAATGTTAGTCCCCCTGGTTTCCATCCGGCAATCATTTCCGCGCAGCCATTGAGGCAACAAAAAATAAAGTGAAAGAAATGAAATCGACTTTTTTGATTGAAGCAGGAAACTATTACAACACCCACAATATTAACCACCACCACCACCACCACCACCACCGCTGGCTCTTTGCGATTCTCTTGTGTGTTCGCCTAACAAAACTGGGTCGGATGCCGCCTCGTCTGACTCTGTCCCGAACTTTTATTTATTTTGTTTTCCCTTTTTCGTTCGTGATTTTTCTTCTTCGTGAGATTATCGTCGGCACGCAAAAGGCCTCCGCATCCCTTTTCATTTCTTCCAACTTTTTCTTTTCCTTTTTTTCACTTTTATTTCGCGTGTCTGCTGCTATTTATCCTCTCACTTCCTGTTTCGTCCCCCTCAAGAGCAAATCAATAAAGAGACGAGGGTAAGGTGCTGATCTTTCTATTTTCGTCCGCTACGGATTGATGGAGTTTCAATGGCCCCATCGCTCGTTTACTCTATTTTTTTTTATAAACCGCGCAATTTTATAGCGGACCCGTGCTCATTTCTGACTATGAAAATGACGCGCAGTTGATTTGACAAGCAACCGCCCCCTCGATTGTAATAATGGGCGAAACTTTTGGGTCATCGTAGACGGACACTTCGACGTCAATCCCCATGCAGCATGAAACCCATCCGATGTGGGCTGGTCTTGTTCAACTGATCCGATCCGTTCAATTTGAGATTGGGGCTGGCTGTTGTTTTATGCAACACATGAATCGTTTTGTCGTTGTTGCTACAGTAAAGTTCAAACCACAAATAAAACAGAGGATTTGAAACTTTTTCCTTCGAGCCTCAATCTTTGGTTAAATTGGGTACATCTCCGTGCAAGTACATATAGGCTATATTACGAAAAAGGAATAGCAGAGCGTTCACTTTGCACACGTCACAGATGACGTTCAAGACTTGTGTCTGTGTCACTTATTCCATCGGCCTTTAGATCTGACACCGCCACTGTCTTGTTCGCTTTTTTAAATTGTCTAAAACTTTTTTGTGAAATTAAAACTTAGCGCCATGTCAAAAACAAAAAAAGGAACTAGGAATGGGGAAAAGGGAAGAATCTTCTTTCGAGAGAGTTAAATGTCTATTATGTTGATTACATCAAGTCTTTCTCGGTGTTCTCAGTCCTTCTGAATTGTTTCAATGTTTCATTACACAGTAATTGCCGCTTCTTTTCCCTGGGAGCGATTTTAACTTGTTCACAATAGTTTCAACGAAGCCAAAATTACAAGCCAAAACCAATGATCGAATTTCAATAAAATAAATGAAAGAGAACAAAGTCGTCCGATGAAATGACATTTTTGCGCGTTATTTTTCATTTGATTCCTATGGTCCAAATGAAATTCATAATTATTGCGCTGCATCCTCTTTTAAAAATCATTAGAATCATATAAATTCGTTAAACAAAATTGATCCATTGCCATTGATCGAGCCATGCGTCATCAAAGAGAACAGACGAGACCGAGAGATTTTTAAAAAATGTTAACGAATCTCAGCATTCGATCTCGTTTCTTTTAGACCTTCATTTTTTCAGGAGTGGGAACGAAGCGTCACGGAGCGCCAGTGTTCCATTTCGTTCACATCTGATGACGGACGAAAACGGCCCAAGCAATGAATTTCACACAGTTCATGAACCTGAAACTCATTGGCTAATTCCACGAATAAATTGAATTTTTATCACTTAAGTGGGATCCTCTTATTTTAATTGAAAATGGTTTTCTTCTTCTTGATTCAACTTCTTTTCTTGTAACTTCCTCCCAAAACGAAATAAAAAAAGGCCAAACCTCGCCGTCCTTTGAATCGATGAAACGACACGCTCAATTGATTTATGACATTGCGTGCAATCCACTCCCATCATTTAATCTTCCGGCGCACTCGCACAACAATGCAACGCCATTATACTTTTGATTTTCGCTGTGCTGCTGCTGATGTTCCTCATTGACTAAAGAACGAAAATTTTCACGAAAATTCCTCATTCTTTTGCGAATATTAACAACTCCCCCAGGTGCTGGTTCCGGACCGTGAGATCTGACAAATGACGACGACCAGCACAAATTAATTGAAAGGCGTCGGTGGCGTCGCTGAAACCAAGTGAAGTTTTATTTATTATTCGACAAAAAGTTCGCAACAATACATAATACTAGTAATAAGCCGTTGAAAATGTTGAAATATTCACGCGATGTTTTAGCTGCGATGCAAGTGATGATGGATCACCTACAGCGCTAATAGCCTCAATATCCATTTCTTTAATGAATAGTGGCGTTAAACATTAACAGGATCGATAATCTCTGCTCCTTGCTTTCTCTTTTTCCCTTTTTTGTTAATTGATCTTTTGTAGCCTTACGTAGTGCATACATTCCCCCATCCCCCCCCCCTGTAAACATCGACAGAGCAGCGCACAACACGCACCAAGATACCAAGAGATGATTTTTGATTCAATGATAAACTCAGCTCGTAAAAAATTTATTTAGGAACATGGAAATACGAGAGAAGAGCAATGTCTGAGTCAGAGTCGAAAGGGCGCTGAAATTTGATTTAATGAAATGCGCTCCATGAATTCATTTAGAAATCCAATTAGAAAAGACACCAAGTTTTTAAAAATATGAAATTATTTGTTGTTTCAAATTTCCTTTCCCTACAGAACTTTAAGACACTATAGCCTAATCGTTGCACATTTTTCAATACTTGAACCTATCGTTAACTTTTAACTGTAAAAAGAAAAAAATTATAATCAGGCTCTTTTTTCAGTTTCAGTTGCAAAATAACTTTCCATAATTGCCCTTTATATTTAAACAGGAGATTCAAGAGTCAAACGCCGGGATAATTGTCAATAAAATTTCGTTATTCGTTAAGAGCAGAAGGGGGAGTCATATATACCCACCCGTGTCGGTTGTTAATTTTAATGAGATCCAGACACGGACTAACCCGATCGTCAAGAAGTCCTATAGAAAAGTTGAAGGAGAATTTGACATCGTATAGTCAAGATCGTAGTTGCCTTGGCTCGTTCTCATGATTACTTACAACTATATTGTAGTACGTACAATGCGACTATATGCATAGCAGTGCCGAGTCAATTGTTGGAATCATTTCGTTGATAGGAAAACGTTATTATTATTATACTTTAAGGGAGAAGTTACGGGATTTTGATGAATATGCACAGTAAGTACCGAACAACGCCGTAATCCCGCTTCTCTATATAGTCCTATACCATGCAACTATAAAGTATAAAGGCCTATATACTGTACCCACGCAAAGAATAGTCACGCTCCCGGTAGTGCCCCCCCCCCATCCAACCCTATAATAATTTGATGTCTTTATATCTTCCCTTTGTTCTGTTTTGCACTGCTCACCTTTTTGTTCCGTTTAAATCTACTTTTCCATCTTAACATCATTTTAATAATAAAAAAACGACTTTAAAAGCAATCACAAATGTAGGCACTGCTTCTAATAAACTTCCCAGAACTGAATACAAGGATATGTCAGAATTTCTTATACGCTGAAAATTTAAATTTAGACGTAGCACCACGACGTACAGTATATACGATTTAACAGAGTTGTTTAGAACATTTTAACGATGTTGCTTGCTACAGGAGCACAGGTTTCCAATAATTATATAAAACAGGTGCTCGTAATATGTGTATTATATATTTCAATGTTACTGACTTTGATTGTGTGCGTCCTTGCTGCTCTCGTTCTTCTCCCAAAACTGCGTTGTATTTTCCGGGTACACTGCTGAAGGTAAGATAATCACCCGACAGATATACGGTTCTTCATCTCAAGTGCGTCAAATGGCCACGTATTATCATGAAGAACGTGCTGAAATGTCTTTTCGTCAACGAAAATTCGCTAGGATAGCAATTGCGTATATGCGTTGGGCGTGGCATTTGCTCATCATCGTCAAGTGCTGACTTGTTTGGTTGCTTGTTATCTTTTTTTATCGCCGGGTTAACGGCGGGTTAACGGCTCTTGTTGCCATTTAAAAAAAAATAATAATAATTTAATAAAACCCGAGTCGCTGAGTTCTAAACTATCGTCATCATCGGCACGTTCGTCGTTCAGGATTGTATGATGATGTGTGACGGTGCATGAGCAATCCATAAATGGACCGTGATGGCGTGACCCAATTTGCCAGGATTCACCTCATTATTATTGGCTATCGTCGTCTGTTGACAAATGCAGCCCATTACACACATTGTTTTGTATAATAGAGACAATATGTACGAGGAATCGATCCTGGCTGCCAGGCATTGGACGACGTACGTTTTCTGACAAGACGCAATTTATACTTGTAAGTGACGGAAAGATTTCCCTTTGGCTTCTTATTAGACTTTTATTTACTGTACGTTGTCTAGACAACATAGCATATAATAATACATGTACTGTCTATTATATTATTACATCACGGAAAAAAAGTTTACTTTGTGAATAACTATCAATCGTTAACGTAACGATTCCCTTGTCGGAGCAACCAGAGTGGGTACCACACTCTCGTGCAGTTTGATGAAAAACGACTTTCTTTTCTTTTTCTTAAACTTCTTTTTTTAATGTAACATAACGCCATCTCTAGTAAATCGATCATCTTATAGAAGCAAAATGAAAATATCAGGATCTTTTCCAGTTAAATTTAGATTTGTATCCGAAGTAAAGTCGAAGGGCTAGTCGAGTTTCTTCAACTATTGGCAAAGTAATTTTCCGCAAAGATTGTCTTGGAAGTCTTTGGAACCCGTATATCACTTAAATCTTTCATGTATTGTTGATGCACAGAAATGTTTCAGTATATATAGAAGTGCATGGAAACGGGGCTGATGTGCGTGTGTGTGCTGTCCCCGGGTATGGAAGAAAAACACGCTCCTATGTATACGCAGTAGCTATCCTCTTTGCAAAGTTGAGCAAGTCGTCGGAGCGTGAATCAATCAAGCTAATGGGCGGATAGAATGCGTTTACCTAAATATATTTGTCTCGTGCATGCTCACGAGTCACGTAGTTATATTACACTTTCCGTATAGGTCGCGGGAGTAATTTCATTGAAATTCTAGAGTTTTATTTGCTATAAGATGAAGTCTATTACTACATACAATATAGGCTGATGGTGCTGATGGGGATAATGCAATTACGTGTTGCAATTAGACGTCCGTACATTCTCACAAGAATTGAACAGACGCAGTCAAATGTTCTTTACTCATCAAGATAAGACTCAAGTGCTAGTCCTCATTGATGAAATGTTTTTCCACGTACTGTGAATGTAATAAGAAGAAACTGATGGCTATTTTTTTTGTTTTTTCATTTTCTTATTGCGTGAAGTCTATCGTCTGGACGCTATTGGATATCACGTCGCTTGAAATTGACTGCAAAAAGTGGCAATTCGATCTGCATAGTTGCCGAGCCATCGTCTACAATTACGCAAGTTCTATACGTAAACTTATCGTGACTGAAATGTGATGCGCCAATTCGTTATATCTTACATGCACTATAGTAATAACACGAAATTTGATTTAAAACATATTATAAGCACCATGTTGGATTATGTAACATATAACCTGACATAACCTCATGAAATAACATTTAACCACCTGTAGTATTAGGCTGTACGCATACAGCCAGTCCTACATCACCAGGTAGGTTTTGAATAAAGGAGGCATCAACGACATTTACGATCGACTATATTTTTTTAAAAATAATGGCATTTCCCGCCTGCCATCTAGTAACCGAATAACATGAACAGGTGCATGCAATCTTTATACGTAACTAGATAGCAGGCAACCATACCTACGCTTACCTTATTTGAAATAAATAATATCTCCAAACTCTTGTTGGTAACAGTTGCATTTTTGAATATAATAATGACCTCGTTCACAAGATTCATAATCAGTCACTGTTTTCTTACGGATTCCGAGAATAGTACGTACTTCAACTCCAGCAACTAACTTTACTAATACGTATACAAACGTCTTTATTTTAGAATGCCAGATGGTAATAATCGACATGCCGGAGTGCAGTTAGCTTTATATACGGCTGAATCCTAGTATATAACAAATCTCTGATGCTCAACATTGTCATCCACGTAATTAAGCGAAGCCAAATGAACCCCAGATACATGACGCTAAGTTCAACAAATAAGCCGTTTCGTAACATAGCTGATCATCAGTATACTATTCAATACTTAAAATTCCCGTGTGTTATAGTTGAATAAACAGGAATGAATGAATTATTATTAATATACTTCGAAAACCACAGATTTAAAAATGAAAAAAAAAAGACTTAAGGAGCAACACTGAATTATTCAATCACAGGGAGGAGCTATTCCAATGACCGTATTGATACATTGGCGTGTAGAAATCGTACAACTCGACAGGTAAAGGGTCTAGCCCTCTTTCCTTCAGCGCCAATTGAACACTTTGAATGGATTTGAGAATCAGTAAATGCTGGCTCTCCGTAAAAGGATTCCTATGTGCGCACATCAAAATTATTATAGCCAAAATATTATTATTTAAAATTTTAAAACATTTTTTTTACTTTGGGTAATTCTTAGGACCGGATTCACTGCGCTTGAAGGAGTTGTCCTGATTGTGGCGAAGGACGCAATCCAGTCGATCTTTATTCACGTCAGGAATTCCAAGCATGTCGGCCATTCGCAACAGCTGCGGTCCCGTGTCCCGACGTAATTTCTCGTAGTAGACGACGCCTCCTCGTTTCAGTCCACGGATCCAAACCGTCGCTAGCATTTCCCAACTAGCGACGCTGCGGCTGATGAATTGGTCCCACGCTATTAGTTATAAATAATCAAAGCCTTCGCTTAATAATAGCACAACAATTATTGCGCAATAGATTTATACAAAAAGCTCACTCGAAATTCGACGTTCTCCAATCTTAACTGGCTCAAGTCCTTGTGAAAAAGCTTCGACCGGAGCCAGTCCGGCCATGTTTCCACCGAATGCGAAATTGCGATATGATAAAATAGCTTTGAAAGGATTGCGAATCACCAGGATACCATCGCCACGGAAGTGTTGTACTTCTTGGTTGAATCGTTTTTCACTCGACTTGTTGGCCAGTGCCATGTTATAAATCACGGAGAACAGCGATAAATCGTGAGTTTTCTGTAGTAGGGAGCAATTGCAGTCCTTTCTCAGCTCGTAGCTACTCCCAGCTGTCGACCCGATAAAAGTATATAATCGAAATCAATTAGACCAAATCAGTTTAAAATGTATACAAGAATTTATTTACCTTTTGAAATGAAGAATTCGTCGCCAGGGTAGATTGTATCGACGTAGAGACCAGTCACACCCATCAAGAGCATCCGGAGCCAAGTGTTTCCGCTTCCGGGGAAAGAGACAAGAGCTCGAGGTTGAAGGTTTTCCTCCAACAGGTGAACGCTGAACTGATTGCAGAAAGTATCGTTCGACCACAAATCCAGCCAGTTGAGTGTCCTGTTGGGATCCGTGGACGGTGCTCCGATCCTTGGCAATTTTTCGATATTCAAATTGCTCGACGTAATTAGTTTAAAAACCGGCACTGATTTTTCGATATACTCTTCTGTGACAGGTGGAGCTGATTAGAGGCAATACCTGGAACTTATCCTGCCGATCGACAATCACTTTATTCGTCTCGATGTCGTCGTCATCAAAACTCATCAATTTTGGACCTTCACGTTCTCTAGTGTTGGTACTTTTTGATGACGTTTTCAACAGCAAGACGTAACAACAGGAAACAATGGCGATCGTGGAGAAATAATGAAAATTTCGACGAATTAAAGCGAGCCGCATTTTTTTGTATCACAAATTTAAATTCTTTTTGATTCCTTGGACTTTTATAAATCCTTGGGATGTATGAAATCAACTAATAACTTGGCTTTATACCACCATGTAGTATATAGTTCTCTTGTTTCTTCTGATGGATGTTTTTCTCCCCTCTTTGGAGAACTGTTTGCTTCCTCCACAGTTGGTATCAAACAACTGACTGTCGACTGTGATCCAGTGGCGGCTTTCTCAAGCGAAAAACTATACTACTTCTCGTCACAAGGTTGTATACATTACATCGCATGGCAATAGTCGGCCATCTGGGCAGACAGTGAGTGGGAAAGGACTTGAAGAAACTCCATTAAACTCGACTGGCAAAGTATAGCAAGCCAAAAACAGCTGCGCTCTCGTACAGCAATTTTTGTTTTTGTTTTTAAATAGACAATAACTTGAGCTATACTCGGTTTCTAGAAAAGGAGGGCTACGTCCTGAGACCCAAGGACAATAACCCTTTCCTTTTCCCTTGTTATGTGACGTGTTTTATGTGTACAACTTTTCAGCGAACAATGAATTATAGCTCATAATATACCTAGATGCCTTGTAATTTCATTTATCTTGCCTAATAAGGTTTGAGTATTATTATATAGTACGAAGTTTGGTGAAGTTTTCATTTTGGAATTTCAAACATGTATACAGGATATAACATTCCATGTTGTGAAATATCTTGACTATTGTGCCAAACTAGTGATTGTGCACGATATCCAACCGCTGAAATGATGCGTATAATTTCGTTCGATTATTATATAAGTTGTCTATACGTCGAGGGAACTAGCCAGTCACAAGGTCATAATTATCTGTTAGTTACAGGAAACATTTAAGTTTATCGTTCATTTAAATACGTACCCGGTATGATGTAATATAGGTACTATAGAACATTGAGGAAACTAGGCAAGTTAAATTAGAAGCGCGGTATTGTTTTAAAACGGATATGGACTTTGCTATGCTGCCCTACCAAGTGAGTATAGAACAAAAATTAGAATTCAAACACAATTTTCGTAGGTGGACTTATTGCCAAAAGAGCCACGTTTAGCGATGCCTAATCCTCTATACACCCACAACCACCTGGCGATTTGGTTGTTTTGCCTCATCACTTGTCGGTTTGTCGTGACTGTGTTTTACAGGTTCGACACGCTCTATTATTCTTTTATGTCTGTCTGTTTGCGCATTATTTGTTTTCTCAAAAGGCAAACGGAATTATTTCAACTTATTACTAGTACATAGGTAAACACTGAGAAATGAAACACGCGCTTTTTCATGCGGCAAATGAAACGGATGCCAATTTATTTTGAAAACAAAAATGATTTTCTAGTTAAATAGCGAATCAACGTAATTGAATCCATCCAGTTTTTGATTTATGCATCGTTATTTTACTTGTTGAATCAAATATTATTATTCGGATAGTACACTGAGTATAGATGTGCAAGCACGTGAAGAATGCTTTTGTTCGAATTCGCTGTACGTGTACGTTAGATCATTCTTCAATGTCAACTGTCAACCAAGATTGGAATTTGGTAATTTATTATTTACTTTTTTATGTTTTGGTTTTTCGTGATCGAAGAATAAATAAACAATGCACCTTATTTGTTTTGGGTCTTTTATTTATTCATTGCAAAGTCCTCGGTGACCAGAACTTTAAACAATGGGCTTCTTTCATCATTTTGACGAGAAATCAGCAAGCTCAACTCCTTGAAGAAATAAGAAAATATCTAATACGACAAATTATTCACCACTCCACTAAATTCATTTCTTCTTAGGCTACTTTGAGTTTGAAGCGGATTGAAGCGGAGAAATTTGTCTTATCGTTCTATTGTTGCGCAAAAGAATTTTATACAAGAAATAAGATGCGGATAACATTCCAGAAACTTTCCCATCAAGTTCAAGATCAAATTTCTGTTTTCGATTGTACAAGTCCCGGCTCGTCTTTCCTTACATCCTCCTGTGCAGCAGAGATTCTTTTGTACAACTGATTTATTACTTGGCGCAAATAATTAACTTGCACTGGAGTTTATGACATCTCCTTGGGAACAGTCCCTCCCTCCCTGTGGGGTCATAAAAACATAAGAGAATGTCAGATTTTATAACCCGTTTTTTTTTTTTCAGTGTGAATAATGGAATTTCTGTGTTCAAAATTATGTCTGCTGGAATACAAAGGATCATATAGACTTATATACGCACCATACCGTGCATTAGAGATGACATCAAGGTAAAGAAAAATTAAAGCTGCAGAATCATCAAGAGTCACCAAGGTTATATGAGGGACGCCGTGTCATTATCCTCTGAGACGATAGATATACACGATCCGGTCAGATATGCGTATAATCGAGCCGCAAAGAAAACCGAGAACAAAAGAGAATAACGATCGTAACGATTGCCATTATGGAATTTTGACTCGACATTCTGACTATATACTCAGGTATGTGAATAAAAAGGCACATCATTTCGGATGTATCCACACGAATCAAAATGCAAAAATTTGCTATTAATTCCTTGATTTTATTACATTTCAAACGACACAGACATTTCAAACGAATCAAACAAAGATAAGGAATATGTAAGTTATCGGATACATTTCAGAAATTAACCAAGGCTTGCGAAATTGAGATAATTCGTGACTTTCTTCGAGAATTCCCTTGCGTAATCTTCGCACCATTTCGTTTGCCAAGAGTCTTTGCCGTACATGAGATTGAGGAGCGGCCGAACGATGCGATTCCACTGAACGGGTAAATAAATTTTAACCGGCAAATGTGCGTCGAATTTGTGCGTGAAATTTTCCGGCATCAAGATGTCGGCGTTCCATTCGTTGCGATCGAGACGAGAGAATCCCACGTCAGAAACTCGATAGACGGAACCTTGACCATTTTTTTCCATCCATTCCGTCAGCCGGATGCTCGTCATTCGCTGGTCCATGTACCACGTCGGCTGGGCAACAACTACCGGACTTCTGGCCATTTCTCCGAAGACGTCTCCAAGATAATTCAAAATACTTTCAGAGTCGTAAGCCATTGAATGATTGTCGTTCATAATCTGGCGCCAAGTGGACACGGTAGCGCCGATGTTACTCATCGGATACATTGGGTAGGACTTGTTGTTCATTTGGAAGAAACCGCAGCATCCGCTGTGTACCTAAAACAACATCCATGTCCGGACGAGGGACAAAGTGTTCCTTTCTCAACGGCCAAAGATCGGAATCGCTAGTTATAAGGAAAATCCCCGTCTTTGCCAGGAAATTCCGGAAAGTTAACGGTAAAAGCTCGGGCTGTTTGACTCAGCGTCGGTCGATATTCCAGCGGAGAACTGACAAAGATGACCGTGGCTCTCCTGGCTTCAAGATAGGACAAAATGAGACTCAAAGTAGGATCGTTTTCCCATTCACATCGAGAGCCGATTATAAGGACTATGGATTTGAATCCTATGCGCTCCCAGGCCAGAGGCAGTCAACGGCAGATTGAAGGCGTAGTCGTACGTTCGATAACTTTCACCATTCGGCGTGTTGGATCCAAAAACGACGTAATTCTCCTGAATTGCACTGCTGGATAACTGGTAGGTTAAAATGTGTTGTTTCATTATTGTCGACTGCTGTGATGGATGGCGATGGACTTGTAAGGACAAAATGATAAACAAAGACAAAGATCCTAGTGCGATCATTAATTTGTGAGATTCGATATATTTAGCAAATCTGTTCGCCGGAACCATTTTCTCCGTGTTTTTTCAAACTGTTTTTTAAATACCTTATAATTGCGCACTTAAAATCACCTAAAGTATGGATACTTATTTAATGATCTTTAATTGGAATCTTTTTTCGCTTGAGGACACATTAGAGAGGCAACCACAAATATACCGATGTTAAAATGTGACTAAAACGATGCGGATCCGTCCTTAACGTTGTTATATAGGAAAAAGGTCCGTTCTGTGACCCCAAGGCTTTTTAAAATCTATGTCCCGCCTTCCTCACGCGGGAATCCAAGTTCCCGATCGTATATACACGCAGGCGTGGCTATTCTTCTGCTTCGTACTGGGCCATGTTATTATGCGTGTCTGAGATGGTCATTCAGTGTCTTCACCTCTGTCTGGCAACACCGACGATCACGCGGTTTCACGTTAAAACGCCACATGATAAAGTGCTGACTTAATGAATTTACTACGATGACAACGCAGAGTTATTATCAACTAGTTGCCAGTCGAGTGCGTCATCCGTTATTACCTTTCTTCACTTTAGTTTTCGTTGCGCTATTCTTCTCCGTGGCCATGTGGTACAACGTCCACATTCCGGATGCAGCAGCTGCTGCTTATTATCGATTTAGAGATGGTGCTGCTCAGTGTCAACCGAATCCATCCAGGTACTACATTTCGTCTCTTTGTAATTGCGGTAAAGAGATTTCGATGCCAGGATGAAGATCGACCTTTAGATGTGAACGCGTTCGACTGGTGCAGTCGTGAGTCTAGCGTCCGCGGACCGCACCAAAAAGTCATTTCCTATGCGCTCTACGGCAACGCCCATAACGCATCCATATTCAAACGTTATTATTCCTTATTGAGAAACATTTCGTTGACGGCGGAGAGGGTTTACCCCGGATGGAATATCCGCATTTATCACAACATTCCGGATAGTAACGGACCGGAGAGAGAAGCTCACGACCAGCTGTGCGACGTCTATTGTCGGTTCAAACACGTCGATTTGTGCAGCGTTCCGTTGTTGATCCAGCGCATTGGAAACGACACGACGCCCATGGATCCGACTTTTCTTACAGGACTCAATCCGCGAATGTTTCGCTACTTGGTGATGCTGGATCCCAATGTCGATGTGTTCATTTCCAGGGATGTCGACAGTTTAATTTGGCCCGAGGGAAGTTGACGCCGGTCGAAGAATGGCTCCGGTCAAACTACACATTTCACGTCATGAGGGACCATATGAATCACGGATCGGTCATTTTAGCGGGTAATCAACTTTAATTTCAATCAATCGTTTTGTGAATATCACCATCAGCTTTTGTCTATGCAGGAATGTGGGGTGCCAAAATGTGGCAGCGTCGATGATCTTTTAGAAGGATTGATGAGGGCTCTAGTCGTTTCCGGTCAACAACAGTTGAAATCTCAAGATCAATATTCGTTGGCCGATATCGTGTGGCCGATAGCCAAATATGATGTGGTAATCCGTTACTAAATGCTGTAATGGAAATTCATTATTTTTTAAATTTTACACTATTATTTGATTGAGCTCAGATGGCCCATGACACTTACGGATGCCAAAACGAGCGGCTCGTTCGCTTGTCGCCGCTGAAAGTCTTTCCGTTCCCGACCAAACGCAATGGAAGTTACTACGTGGGAGGAGCTGGTCACGAACTGTATCCGGACAAGTGTCCGGAAGCCTGCCGTCCTGAAGGTCACAAAGACTGGGAATACTGTTGATTCTCAAACCAGTCAAATTAAATTTGTAATTTTTGAAAAAGAAATATTCCCCTAAAATTATTATATTGTGTAGAAGTCTTCCGCGGAATATGATTAGTTCGTGAAAAATATATTTTGGTATGAAGCAACTTGCCTATAATATTCCGTAATTACTGGGTGCAATATTATTTATCTTTTGTTGTATTTGAATTTCGTTTTTTAGTTGTCTATACTGTTCGGCTATTTTGTTATTGCGTGCTGTGTTTTTCATGGGTCTGTTGCTTGCCTATATTTTCAAAAACATTCGAAACAACTTAATATAGACAGAGAAAGTACATATACGGCAGTAGCTTTCATCGTCATATAGTCAACTACCCTTCGGCTATCTCATAAAAATTCCCGGTGTAGTATTTACTTTACGGGAAAGAAGAACAGCAATGAAATAATAGCTATTACCCCTTCAAGGTCCTTTTTTCATAAGCTCTAATTATACTGTCCCGGCGTGTATTGCATCTACGGGATATATATGGCTTTTGATGTGTCATCTTTTATAATCATGTTGCCGCGCTGGAACCATGCCAGTTAATCTTATTTTTTTTCTGAGTATATTAACTTCAATAGGAGTACTAATTGAGTATCACCATAAATAAACTAGGAGTTACAACCTTTGACAATGCTAGATCCTTCAGTGCTGAATGGCCTTGTCTCCGCTAGACCACCACGAAAGTAAAACTCGGTAAAACTATAAAAATATGAAACAAAAGTTCAATGGCATCCCAATTTTACTTTCACGTTTAATCATATACAAGATATTCAATAAAACAAAGAATAGAATTATCACGAAATATGTGCAATTCCCACAACAAAATTTTAAAAAATCGTCATTTCTTTAATCTCAAAAAGGAAAGGACACAAACGAGCTGGCAAAAAACCATTTGTGAAATTCCAAATATGGGAACACGGACGAAATTGTAAATTAGACAAAAATAATAACAATAAATCTTCCTTGTTTCTAGGTGTTGAAACCCCGTTCTCGATTTGACAGCTGGCGATTCATCAGGCGTGGTTCGTGAGGAACGAAGAACCCGGGTAGCAAGGCAATTTCCGCACCCACCATTCAGCGACGTCGTCGTAACTTTTGATTTTTGTTTGCAGATTGGGATCGTTGAGTTTGGCGCACAAGTCGCACCATCCTTTTTTCGGCTTCCGGACAACGTCGTAGTGTTTCTTCCATTGAAAATATTCCAAGTAAAGGGCGTCGTTGCCGTCCAGTAATTTCAAGTAAGCGGCCAAGTCTTTGGGCGACTTGAAATCGGCGATGTTGATGAATGAGTGAGGCGGGGCGTATTGCGTGTAATCAGCGCCACCGTAGACGATGGGCACGATATCTTTGGCCAAGGCCCGGTAGAATTTCTCGGACACGTAGTCTGGACAAAGGGAATTCTCGGCCGCCAAATAAAATTTGTAAGTGTCTAATAAATTCTCGCAGCGTTGGCTGTTGCGCGGAAGGCACTCCATCGTTCCGCATTTGCCGTAAATGTCGACTTGAACGAATTTCGACAGTTCCTTGACGTAATCCTCGCGTTGGCTGTGAGTCGGACAATGAGAAGCGAACCAAGCGACCATCTGAGTCTTGTTGGCCATTTGCGGGTAATTTCGGTTGAGTAAATCAGCTGGATTGGCCGGAAGAGAGTCCCGGCAGAGATAACTCGTCCGGCAGTTGAGCGGGAAACGTCCAATGCTTAGGATTTATAGGCGCCGTATTGTTCGGCCACGTAAACATCCGAGTCTCTTCGATGCGTCATCGTCCAGTTGAAATAGTGCGGTTTGTATTGTCTGACGGGCAGACATTTACCAACGCAAGGAATGGACGTGTTCGGAATCGTCTCGTACAGAAAGAAAATGAAACGCTGGTCCGGATGTCGACTGGGCTGGTAGATCTCGAAGATCAACCTGAAACCCGTGGAAGATGACGGCGTCGCTTTGTTCAAGTAGATTACGATCGGCTGTGGTGATGCAATTGGTGAACTTGCAGTCATTATCAACGAAAACTTTGCGACCAAATCCCACAGCAAAATCGGATTGATTGTAATAAGGCGTCCAAAATAAGATGACCTTATTCTCTGGCTCAGCAATTCCCTGCATAATATACATTTATTAAATGAATTTAAAATAGGAATATGTATTCTTACATTAAGTTGATTATTGCTGTCGTCGACGATAGTCTGTTGACTGCTTTTGCTACTGACTGTGAGAATGTAACCGAAAATGAAGAACAGGCCTAGGAAAACGAGAATTTTCGGACGACCGAGTCTCGTTAGAATTGAAGCCGCCGAAGCCTCAATCGTTCCGCGGGCCGAACAGGACGGCGAGCCGAGACCGACGCGAGATCTCTTCATGCCTCGGTGGTGTGTCTAAGACTGATAACTCAAATGGTAGCAGCTGGTTTGTTCAAACAGTTTGGACCTCCCCATTTTTCTAAGGCTATTCTATTCCCCCCTCGAGCAGGTTTTGACTTTCGTTTCTTGTGTGAGACTGGAGCAACAAACTATAGCATATGTTTGAATATCATCGCCTATTAAAAAATGCATTGTTTATTATAGACACTATTTTAAAAGAAGAGCTGATTTATAAATCAGACTGCCGACTGCTTAATTATCTCTCTTCATTAAAAATGATTTAAATAATTACCCACCAGCTGTTATCAAAGTAATATATACCTTACAAAGAGATATGAATCAACCGACATTTTTTTTAATTGCGTGAAAGTATTTTGTTTTATTGAACGGTTAAATTTAAACAAGAGATGGAGGTGGTGTTAAACAGGTGTGGTGGCCACCGTGCCACCATTCGGCAATGTCTGGATAAGTTTTGCTTTCCGTTTTCGTGTCGCTCAGCAATCGACACAGTTGGCACATCCCGTCGACGGGCGCTGGATCGACGACATATTTCTTCCTTCCAGCGGAAGTGTTTCAAATAGAGTTCATCATCCGACATTCGTTTCTTGAGATGCTCTGCCAGACTCTGTGGACTATCGAAATCCATGGCGTTCACATAAGATCCCGCCGGAAGATAGGACGAATAATCGGATCCACCGTAAACCACCGGAACACTATCGCGTGCCATTGGTCGATACAATTTCTCCGTGATGTAATCCGGGCACAAGGAATTTTCGAAACTCAAATAGAATCGATAATTTTGTCCAAGAAAACGGTCACATTCGGCTCCGCTTGGGCAATGGTGACTGCCGTTGCCACAGAAACCGTAAATATCCACCGGAATGAAAAGTGAGAGATTGCGGACCAAAGATTCACGTTGGCTGTCGGTTCTACAATTGGATACTAACCAGGCGACTGTCTTGTTCTTCAGTTTCAGATCCATTGATAACGGAACGGAGGAAATCTCTTCAACAGGTGGTCCATTCAGTTTAGGAAAATCAAAACAGGATGGCGATGGATCGATGCATTTGATTCGACCGTAAGGATGGAGATCGACGACGTCAGAATCTCGCCGATAAGTCATCGTCCTGTTGAAGTAATTTCTGAAAACGGGAAGTTTTAACATGTTGAGATCTGTGTGCGCTGGCGATTCGTGAAAGAAGAAAACGAAATTTTGATGTGGGAGCCGCCATTCTGGTTGGGGCAAATCGTTTTCCTTCATATCGCGAGCGTGAAAGATGATGGCGTCGCTTTCGTTCAACAAGCCTCGATCCATCGTCGTCAGACAAATAGCGTCGCCTCTGTTGGAATTGCATTGCGCAAAAGGCGTCCGTCCAAGTCCGTATTCAAAATCGATCGTCCGGAAGTATTTCGTCCAGTAGAGAATGATAATCTTCGGTCGTACACTCGTACATGGATTGACAATCAAAGCAGCCTGCTGCTGTATTTGTTTATTAAATGAAAATAATTAACATAGAGAAAATGGCAATAGTATTTTACCTGGCTTTGATGAAATAACAGTTTATGATCCCAATAAGCTAGCAATAAATAATAGAGAAACACGATTGTTATGAAAAAGCTGCTGACCATCCAGTAACTCGGAATTCTTGACGGACAGTTGGTTTGCTTCGACGACACTAACGAACTTAAGCGTTCAATCACAGTCCAGTGGCGATGATACGTCATCTTAATAGTTGATTAAATGATTTCAACTGAAAAAAATTAAAGGTGAAATGGTGGTAACGAAATATTGAACAGTTTTGTTTTTCTTTGTAGCTTCAGACACAAATTTTATTTTAAAAAAAGGACCACGCCCTTCCCATATAACTCGCACTCATCCCCTAACTTCCGATTCGCGGGCAACGCTTAAGACAAACAGTCAAACACACAGCCATACAATTACACTTTTTTAAAAAAAGGGTGAGAAGTTGTATAGCTTACCAGTTAACTTGTGACGTAATATTCAATAGAGTGGATTTGTCATCTCAATTGAACGATGGATTGAATAACTATACGATTTTGGCTGTTGCTGAGGATTCGCTAACTTACGAGTAGAAACTCGAAAGACTTTGCTTTGTTGTTCGCATAGTCAGTATCATCTGCTTATATTGAGTGTCCTCAACTCTGTCACCGGCAAAGAGACGTGCAAGGGGCGTAACCCAATTGGACAACGCCACCTATCAATCCGGCTTACATAAAAACATTTGAATTTTAACAGTATTCAAAGTGTTTGCCAAGTTGTTTCCATGGACTTTGAATTAGTCCCAAGATCAAGGATCGTATTGCAATTATGTAAAAGGGGATAAGCACCAAACTATTGACACCCATCCATGAAGAAATAGTTTCCTCCTCCGTGCAGTACAACTGTGTCCGTGATTGCTGCACGATGTACTTACTTTCTAGTTTGCTTCAGCACAGTGTGCCGCCATTCCTGGTAGACGATGGTGTCTGTTGGCTCGCATCTGCGGGTCGTCATTCGGCTGTTTGCCGTCACTTCCATTATCGTTTTCTTATTCATGTTTCTGTTCAGCTCGAGTCCCGAAAATTCTATTCCTTATGCCCAATTAGATTTATTAGTTAAATCGCCAAAAGTGCCGAACCAAATTCAAGTGACGCAAAGTGACGAAAGTTTGCGATTATCGTCTAATCGTGTCGAGAAGAAGATTAAGGAATTATGTCCACTTAGTTTCGTCTAAGTTAGGTAAGTCTTATGTATATCTTTATGTTGACTAATGTAATATAGTGATTTGTTTTAATGGTGACTGCAGTTGGATGGATAAACATCTCCTCGGAAACGAAGGAAACTCTTCTGAAAGAAGACGAAATGACGGTAGAATTGAAGATGAAAGAGGCCGGACTCAAAATGGGTGGAAGATACGAACCGGAACCTTGTCAATCACGACACAAAGTGGCGATCGTCGTGCCTTACCGAGACAGAAAAGATCATTTGATTGTTTTCCTGCGCTACTTGCATCCGTTTCTGCAGCGACAACAACTTAATTACGTCATTATCGTCGTGGAACAGTCCGGTATTATAAAATGATTAAGAGATCTTCCTTTAAATTTTAAATTCATATGCGCTTGCGAGCAGAAGGTACGCCGTTCAATCGTGGAATGTTGATGAATATCGGCTTTAACGAGGCTCAATTACAAGAAACATTCCAGTGCTTTATCTTTCACGATGTCGATTTTCTACCAGAGGATGACAGCAATCCTTACACCTGTCCGGAAGATGGAAAACCTCGTCAAATGTCTTTTTCCATCGATTACTGGGACAATTACAGGTGTGATATAACCCCTTAAATATCAGTTACCGGTAGATTTTCAGTAATTTTGTCTTTAGACCGACGCCTGCTAGTCATTTTGGAGGTGTGACCGCGTTATCTGCCACTGATTTCCAAAAAGTCAACGGATATTCCAATTCTTTTTGGGGCTGGGGCGGTGAAGACGATCAATTCTATCAACGGGTAAAATTCAACAATTTGACGGTTGTTAGAGCCTTCGACGACCAGCCATCACTCGTTCATAAAGCTCACTACAGGACCCTGTCGCATCAAAAAGCCAAACCGAATCCGGACCGGAAACGAGTGCTCGCGGAAGGGAAAATCCGATTTAAAACTGACGGACTGGTCGATCTTGAGTATAAGAGACTCAATTTGGAATTTAAACTTCTTTATACTCGTATTCTTGTGGCTATCCAACCACCGTTAAACGCCTCATCAAGTCTGAATTAAATTCTCCTGTACTTATTTTCGTTTATAATTAAACCCTGACCGAAGAAAGACTTTCCAGCTATCAACTGAGCTTTTGTGACAATGCGACGACGATTCCCGGGGAGAGATCCTGCTGTTTTTTTATTTCTTTAGTGCTGAGTAATTTAATGCAACACGGAATACAACGCGGTGATTGTTATCTTTTGGTCTCCCACTGGTTGTCGTCTGGTTATAGATGCGCAATCTCCCGTCGCCAGGGTATAATGCCACGATACTTTATAAGGATAATATAATTTAATAACATGATCCATCAGGTGAATAAAGAAATGTTTCCTCGTTGACAATGGCTTCGTGATTCTGTTTTTCTATTCAAGGTCAAAAAACAAACAAAGACAAGATGACAAATTATGAGCAACTCGAGAGGAAATGCAAAATACCTTGCGCTATTCTATTATAATCATGGAATAAAAAACAGGTCAAACATTGTCGAGAAATGTCTTAAAGGAACAACTGAATCCTTTTGTCTGTTACCCAGCTAGGGATTCCCAATAATGTATATCTGAGTATACCACCCAAATATGGATTGTCGAGAACAACGACGCATTCCTGATTTCCTGTGCGACTTGCCGCTAAACGAAGATTCCAAGACATGGCGACATATGCAGCCAAGACGAAATAGGAAAAAATGAAACCACCCAACTCGACGAAAAATTCTTTTTCTAGACAATTGTATACAACTAAAACCGGAATTAACTTGAAGTTCAATTATCGCAGGATTTCTAGACGGGAGCGTAAAGTGGTCGTGACATTTTTATTACAAAGTCATGAACCTTTTTTTATGATGGATTCTAACTTTTCAAACATCTTAAATGCATCAGGATATATGTGACAGCAGCAGTCTGAGTCTGTTTTAACACGTGAATTTTCGTCTATAAAGTTTCGCATATCGTATTCCAAAGACGGGAGATTTATTCGAGGTCTCGCAATGTTTCGTTGAACGTCATTTGATACCAATCGCGGAACGGTAGAATCTCTGGTATTCTCCCGACGTTTTCACCATAAGAAGAAATGAGAATGCGCATAAATATTCAATGAGATTAAGTTAGAGCGATAGAAATAATAAGGAACGAAATGGATATTTTAAATGCTAAACTGTAACGGCGTGCATATTTAATTTTAATGTTAGTCGAAAACATTCTCGAAAAAGAATAGCGCTCAGTAAGTCTAAGTCATATTTGTAATTGTTGAAAAATGAAATTATAATTATGAGCCGTCCAATCCAAAAGGAAAAATCGTTCAAACGTCAGAGCTCTTGTTTTATAACAGGAAAAACCGTGGGATTTTTATTATAGCCTACTTGCATTTGTTATTAGATTGGCATCGCTCCATACTAAACGTGTATTATTTAGAACAACTTTTAGAAAGGAGAGTCGCGGTATAGATATATCATAAAGGAAGTTGTGGAGATTAATAATTCAAAAAGACGTTGAAATAATTATTAATTTGTCCAACATTTTTAGAAAGCTCGGAAGTATTTTTGGCTCTGGTTGAATGAACGATAAAACTCACAACCTTCTTTCCACGACCACAAGTGATATGTATCATACAATTCAGTCATCATGTACGTGATTAGAGAAATTTAATTCATTGCCAAAATAAATCATTTAAAAAACCGGCTTGAATTGGTTATATAATACGTTTATTGTTTTCAATTTGATGACGCCGACGCTCGTTTGAAAAATGTGTGAAAATGTTATAGGATCATTGAATTATAGGAGCTGTGCTATTGGCGCTGACACACGGACTGACATTCGTCTTCATCTGCAGTTAAATCACGTCGATTATAAGATGATTAAAAGTCACAACACGATCGTTTTCATTTAAAATTATAATTATAAACGCGAAAGCGACTTATACCTGGATGGGTTTGCGAATTTTTTTCGAAAATTTCATTTTCAAATTTTGCGGGTTGAATGTTGATGAAAGTGACGGTTTCTCACTTTCGACGAACAAAACGTTATTCAACAAGTTAATGGTCTTGAATGGCAGAGTTCTTTCTCCACTTTGACTAGCAATCTTCTCTCTCATCTGTGGCATAAAACTCTTATTATTTTGATTGCATCAAATTGGAATGTCTAATAATCTTATCTTACCTGGCAAAGTTTCTGAACCATGTCTAGACCGAGAATTCGACTGAAGACAGATTGCAAAAAGGGATCTTTCTGAAGGATCGACAGCAGTTTATCTCGGTGCCAGAGTAAAACTCGCGATTCCTCGCATGCTTGAATGCTCGTCTATGACAGAAATGTAATCCCATCTATTAGTTAGATCGGTTTCCACATAAAAGAAGGTCATTTTAATGTTTTATACTTGATAAAAATCGTCGGGTGAAACCGGTGAAATGCCAAACCATTCAGACGAGTCGAGGAATTGCATGGGATGAAGGGAGTGTAGTGTTCGGTTATTTTCAAAAACCGACATGCTATATAAGATCGTAAATAAGATATTTAAAAACATTATACTGGTAACTCTTAATTAAGGTTACCTGCCACACAGCAACAGCGAAAGTGTCTCCACTTTGGTTTCTTTTTCGACGGCAAAATATTCACCTCTTGCCATTAGACGGATGGATTTCATACATTCGGCCACTTTTTTGAACTGTTGTTTCGACACTTTAAGCGGCTTGAAAAAATGTTGGTAGACCTTCATCAACCCAGAATTATCAATCGACTCATTTTTAAAATGTAATTCAATAAAATGTTTACCTCTTCGATTTGCGGACCGAGTTTCACGGTACGCAATGAGAAAATGAGGACGACGGCGTGAACGGCGTTGATGAGAAGGAAAAGACTGTTCCAGAGGAAAGTGTCAAATGCGCAAATGACGAAACAGGCCCAACTGGCCAAAAAAGCCGAGCCGATGGCCAGCACCAAGCGCAGATAGATGAGACCGTAAAGTGTGGGTGGCGCCAGGTAAGACAAACAGAGGAAAACATGGGCCAACTGGAAAGAAACGTGATTGATGGGCAGCCACAAGCAACCCGTGTAGAAATAAGGCCAAAGGACATTCAAATCTCCTGGTGATGTAATATTATTGTTACTGCCACTCGACAGTATCGTTGAACTCTTGTTTAATTGACGATCCAGCGTCAGCGATCCTAAATTCCACTCATCGTTGACGATGGTGTATCGATTACGTCTTTCGGCTTCAGACGTAATTGAATGAAGTTCATCGTCATCAGCAAATGTGTTTGTCATTATCTTGACGGATCCGTCGCCGGCAATTGAATTCGATGGATAAGAATTCGCTTGGCCAACATCACTGACAGTACCGACTAATGTTATCAACAGCAGGAATACGCCACTACTGCACAATCGATAGGATAGCAACATTTTCCCTTGAATAACGCCGTCGATAATAACGAAATTAAAGCAACGTACAGAGTAATGACCGGCAGCTCACGAATCCGCTCGTGGGACGCTATATGGAAGGAGCACCAGCTATCAGCAAACAATAACACCAGTCCGCTTTCAAGAGTCTTTAAATACTTTCAACTAGGATCTCTCGATCTACACAATAAATTCACACAGCAAGGAAAGTAATAACGGACGACAGCTCCGTTATATCCTGCGCTGGACGGCGCGTCCTAGAAAAGGCGCCTGGCGCTCACAACCCATAAATACCAATGAGCGAATAACAAAGTTATATGCAGCTATAATACGATAGATTTAATAGATAGAACGTTCTGCTATACGGAAGATAGACTTTCACCACTCCAATGAATTCATCAGCCGTCGTTTTGACACATAAATAGTTGGCCGTTTTATCAAGAGAGAGAGAGAGATAAAGACTTTCACTCCGTGATGCGGCGCAGCAAAGAATAACATTTCCCATGCCGTACGTGTGTGGCCGACTGGCTGTGATCGAATTTCAAACGTTGCTCCGAACGTTGCACTGAGGGTCGAGTTGCTATTTGTATGTTTTAAGCATTCTCAATTGTATATCTCCAATCGTTCGCCATGTCAAAATTAAATTACATACCTGTTCGAACTGCATCTTTAAATTCATTGCAAGTCATGCCCATCAGTCGAGGTAATATTTGACGAGGAGGTGCTCTCTTTCCCCTCTAAAACCATTATCTAGTGATTATTCGCGCCGCTGCAGAAATCCGTTAGATTTATAGATTTAAAAAGAAATTTATTGAAATTATTCCCGAACAGTATCAGCACGTTCATTGTTTTTGTTTTGTCCACCTTCTTCCTGATCCTCATTATCCTTTGAGACACAAAACTCAAAGGACCCATAAGAAATAAGAGGCATATACTTTCCCATATGACAAAGAGATGGCGCTCCGACAAAACTTTGAAATAGTTCACAGCACACCCGCTTGGTGTGCTGAAACGAAATATGCTTCATTGTGTTTGTGACTTTGTGTTCCTAACGAAGTGCTGCCATGATGGCTTAGACTAGAGATCTGCAACTAGAGTTTGTAATTCATTGTGACTTTATACAAAAGTGTGATTAGCAAGGTTTTGTAACAATAATTTGACGTAAAACCCTTGTTAAAGAACCCGTTGAATTCTTAGTTCCCTATCGTAATGTCATATCCTTGTAATATGTTATACTTATACAGTTATACCCGCACATGTCCCCTTAATGTCGATAAGTCCCAACACGTGGTTAAAGCAAACCAGCCGAAGAAAAATTGTTTAAACAGCTAATGATTTCCAGATCACATTGTTACAAGAACAAATGCATTGTTTTGCCTGCATTGGATTTTCAATTTCTCCTGGCTGGGAAAAATGGTTAGTGCTGCTGCAAGTGATAAGTTTTCAGTGAAATTTGTTCGGCAAAAATTCCATCAACATCTCAAATACTGAAATACAACACCAGCATTTCGGTCTAAACCTTTTGGATACAGTGTGACAGTTGAAGTTGCCTCTAGTGATGAACTACAACGTTGTGGGTTTTCTTGGATGTCAGCAATTGAAAGTTGAACTCATTTTCTGCCCATTCCCACTGATTGCTTAAAATTTGTCTGACATCCAATGTAAATTGTTCTTTGATTTATAGAATTGTCTTATGAGCCCTTATAATTATTGAAATTTTATTTAACCAACTTTTTCAAGGCTCTACATTTATCACTTAATTTTGTCATTGCTTGTTTTGAGTTTAAGGGATCAAAGGATTGTACGAGTTTTGGACCCTATTCCAATCACTGAAGCCCAATGACTTGGCGTTTTACCCAGTATGGAGTATCTTTCAATCACTCACAAATTAATTTGAGATAAGTTTAATTTTTTCTTTTCCCAAAAGAGTTATGCTCCGTTTATTTTACTGTTAATTGACTTCCCTAGCTTTATTTTTATACTTTGCAGTAGAAGTTGATGGGGAATTGTGCTACTTCAGTTTCAGGCACTCAAATTGGTGTTTTCTTGCATAGAGTTGGGCCAGATTGAATTAATTAGAAGACGAAGAAGAAATCAGTAGACATGCGAACAATTGTTAATTGTTGCAATTTATTGTTGAGTTGAAGGGTTCACTCATTTTGTCATTCACAGAAAAATCGCTACATATTTTAATTAATTATCCTTTGGTGTGTGTGTGGGGGGGGCGTTTAAGGTAAATTCAGTCGCTCTACTTATCGCTTCACAAGCTGTTAACTATTTTCTAGTAATGAACATCCAAGTTATGCAGGATTGTTATTAGCTTCCATTGTTTACAGTCAATTGGACCTTTGGTGTTGTTTCAGTCGTCACTGTTGATTTAGTTGTCACGTCGTCTACAGTCGTAGCTGGTTCCGTTAGTTCTCGGTTTAACTGATGTTTCTGCTGGCATTGTCAAACTTGGTCGTCACCGTTCTCTTCTAGGGTAGCGTTCGAATTGAAGAGATGTTGTCAATGTTGTTAGGATATCGATTGTTCCTTTTACATTTCTTATGTCATCATTCAATTGACTCACTAAATCTTTCCAATTACCAAAAGAATTTATTTTAGAATTCTGAAACAACTTATGACAATCACGATAACTTTATTATTTGATATCGATCAAGGTGATTTTTTAATGTGTCTAAATTCTTTTTTTTTAAATTTCCAGTAGCCGAAGGATCGCAATAAATCTAAACATAGATCTTGATTGAATAACAAGGATATACTGACAACAACGGCTTGATGACAACATTCCAAATATAAAGAATATGTGCCATATATTCTTTCCAACATTATTTAATGGAATATTCACACCTCAGTTAATTTTTATTTAGATCCTTATTGTTACATGATACCTTTTTGTTGTTATGCATGAATCTTTTTCTCATGTTTTGTTTAATTTTTGTCTCAATAAAAAGAAAATGGGAGTTGGGTGGGAGGGCAGTTAGTTTATAAGATAATTGAATTATTGATTTAGCTTTTAAGATAATTTGGTCATTGTTTCGTTAAGAGTTTCAGGAATTGAAAGTATCGTAATTTCGTAAAAATATTGAACCAATCCCCTTTTCCAATCACTCAAGTCCGATGACTTGGCGTTTTAACCAGTATGAAATATCTTTCAACCACTCACAAATCATTTTGAGATTAGTTTTCTTTTTTTCTTTTCCCTTTTAAATTTACTTAAGGCTGCTGTTGAGAATTTTTTTATTTAACGGCGTCCCTAGTTTTATTTGTATATTGATTAGTAGCTGTTGATGGGGAATTGTGCAACTGCAGTATCAGCCACATGTACTATTGTTGCCTTACTTAAACTTTTTAGTTGACAAAAAATTAAGTAGCTCAATTAATAACTGTTGCAATTTTATGTTGATAAATTGCGATGTGCACTGCACATGGCAAATGAATTAAGGTATCTGTTAATGACATACCTCAATTCATTTTATCATACACAAAATAATCGCCATATAATTTGATCAGTTTTTTGGTGGTTAAGATAAATTCTGTCGTTATCCACTAATCGCTTTACACGGTGTTAAATATTTTCTAATAATGAACACTACAGGTATATGATTCAATTGTCAAGATTCTTGACAATTAATAGAACCTTTGATGCGTTCAATTTGTATATTTTTTTCTGTTGATTTAGTTGTAAAACTTGTAACGTCTTTTTCATACAGAATCAAATTTCAAATCAAGGCTAGAAATATCCAAACAATGTTAGCGTCAGGGTAACATTAAAACACTTGGGTATTTACATGCTGACACAGCTGCGGAACTTCAATGGATTTGGTATGACATTGGTATTGATGAGGATGTCAGTAGATAGATTGTGTTCTAATGAGGATTTTACAGGCAGCATGCGTTCCTGTCATTTCCTCGTTTTCATTCCCACTAGTGATACTTGACATTTAAAAAAAATTGCTGCGGTGATAATTAACCATTTCAAGTGATGCACACAACCTCATACCATTGACAACAAATTGCGAGAGAATGTAGATTGTAGGCCTATCCAGAACTAACTGATATTCTCACCGTCACTTTGATATGATCCCAAAATCTGCAGATACACGGTAACAATGATTAATGTTAATTACTATTTAGATAGCAAGCAAACTGTTGAAACATAATTTACCTCTTTATCAGTCAAATTAAATATGTAGCTGCAGCATTTTAAATGAAGTCCTTAAACCAGGAAAATACTGAAAAAAGGGTTTACATATTTGTTGTACCATGTTTGTTGAAACTTGAGAAATTAAACAAATTGATTTAACACAACTATCTTCATTGCCTTTCTATACAGAGGTTCGCAAGCAGTTCTGAGAATACAATCGGCTCAATCAAATCGGCATATGTGACGCTCAAGATTAGCAACGCCGCAACGCCATCTGTTGATGCCCTGCAGTGTCAGTCTGTCAAAAGGATTCGTCTGCTTATTGTCATGACAACATTTGACCTGTAGTGACTAGTTGGTGTTGTGATAGACGTGCTTCTCTACTTCTTTCTCCAAGTTCACCAGTGTTTTAATTGGCAAGTTAGTGATAGTTTCTAGTCGACGATTATGTGTTTTCAACTCATATGTCCGACATTTGAGTGTGTGAAACTTGAGAAGTGAACAAAATACTTTTAATTACTTCTAGGATAACTTCTGGCCAAAATTTTAAAGCAAGTTTTATGTGATTATTATTGTTTATTAGTTAGAAAACAAAGCTCATTTTTCAGATTTGAAAAAACCAGTGTCGTTCTGTACTTCCGGTTTCTAAATGTGCTCATAGCTAAGTAACCATTGAGTTGACGCAAAAAAGAACCCGATTTTCGTGATCCTCGTGCAGAGTAGGGTATAGTTCATGTTTCCATAGAAAATACCCGAAAATCGTCGAAAATCGCAAAAAACACTGATCTATATAGTCCAGGAAAATTTTTTTTGGGCCATGTCATGGATTTCGTTTTAAATACAACAACCCTACCTGAAATTTGACGAGGATCACGAATCTGTGAGTTGTTTTGATCACAGCTCAATAGTTGAGGAGCTATCGGTCTATTTCCGGTGTACTTCCGGACAATTTGAGTTTTTTAATTGCCTTAAAGTAAAAAGTGAACTTTGTTCTCCACACAGTTGTTAACAATTTTAGCGTATTTTAAGTAAAGAAGAAGGTGGATTTTTAAATTTGTTAGTGTCTAAAGAACTGCTGGATTGGCAATCCAGTCTGAAGGATGAGTGTCTAAGTTCTGACACTAGATGTCTCTAACTGTTGTTGTCCTCGTCTTAAGAAAAAAATGTCTGTTTTTCTTGTGTTATCTTTTTTTTCGATTTATTTTGTATATTCTGGATAAATTCACTGTGAAACTTCTAAGTAAGTTATTCTAGAGCATTACTTTATAAGAATAGTTATTCAAATTCCCAAATTCTACTTCAAATTGAAGAAAACGTGTGTCTGTATACCTGTAACCTGTTCATGTTGTCATTTTCAGGTCTGACAGAACCGTATAAATTGCCTTAAACGACTAGTGGCTCAGTGTTCCTGTTTAAATTTCCCCCTTCTGCTACAAAAATACAACTTCGTTACCCAACAGTTGCAGGATTAGATGTACTCCATTGGTAAGCATATTTTTTTATTGGTAAAGTTGCCGATGATTACAAGTTTAACCATCTTGTAATTGTCACTTACTTTCTAGGTTCATTAACAGCTGTGGCACTAGCTTCAAAACCACAAACAAGGAATTCTGGAACAATGTATGATTGATCACCCAAGAAAACCGGATTGGTATTACCCATAGTAAGCATGATTGACTTATCTCTATTTGAAAGAATCTGTGTTTATCAACTCCTATATCTTGGTTTAGTGCTTCTGGTAATAACCAAAAGGATGCAGCCAGCATAAACATCAAAAGACTATCAGCCCTTCTAGGATAAGCATCGTTATGAACCAAGTAAGTTGGAATGCTATAAATATTTGTAATCCAAAGTCTGTGTTTATTAACTCTTTGTTCTTTATTTAGTCATTTCGGTAATAACCGTGCAGCCTTCATGAACATCAAAAGAACGACGGCCCCTTACAATCATCAACATGTATCTTCTGATTGCGGTGAAATCTACAAGTTCAACTCGGATCACCTGTTTTTGCTCTTGGTATCTATGTTTTTGTTAGTTTATCCGTTGGCTGCCACGCCTTTGTTTTCCCCCATGTTAGCTTGTTTCGACGAAAGGCGCTGTTAGCCGTGCACCATAGGAAGTTGATTGCAGTCTTATGATTCTTTTATTTATTTATTTATTTAGATGAAGAATTGGTGTGTACGGAATGCTGTGGCGACCCACAACTTGTTCATCGTGGATCATCACATCTGCAGTTCTGCACGTTCAGCTTCATCTGTTATTGCTGTTGGTATTTATGTCTTTTGTTAGTTTACCTGTTGGCTGCCACGCCTTTGTTTCCCCCATGTTAGCTCTCCTAGGGGCCCGCTTCTGTTTGGTCTTGTGGTCTATATGCCATGAGATTGAACAGTTGCACTTGCCTATCTACAGGATTCGCCGAAAGGCGCTGTTAGGGTCGTGCACCATAGGGACTTCCCCCTTGTCGATGCGGTGATGGATTCTAGTGGCGTGCACGCCGACTTCTCCCATCACTGTGTCAGCCCGGACTTGTCAGCAATGGCAAGTCCCACCTTGGCCGTGGATCCTTAGGACACGGCGAATAGAGAGTAGAAGAGCAACCTATGGGTTGTATGGCGTGGCAGCCAACGGGTTAACTTAAGTGTATGTTGTATTTGTATGTTAAGTCAAATCGTGGTGGAATTGTGGGTGGAGGTGGGACTAAAATAAAATACATAGTTTTCATCACATTTTTCTTTCTTTCGCGTTTTATTTGTCTGATATGTATAAATGAAGTAATTTAACTAACAAAAAGGTATCACTTAACGGTCTGTTAAATAAGGCTATTTAATCTTCATCAACAAAACTATGAAATTTTTTTTTGCTCATGGATTACCAACATAATACAAAACACACTAGATTGCTGCAAGTCTTTAAAATATTGGAATTACTTTCGCCTTTGCTGCCTTTCTTTCCAAACTCCAAAGATTCTATCCTTTCAGACCTTCATGCCAAATTTTAATAATAATTCTGTTTCCACAACTTTTGTAGCAGAAAAATTCAGCATTAGATTTCATAATTAGAATCTGCACAACAAAAAATGTGGGAAGATTTGGCTGCAAGCCTACAATCCATTTCAGAGTTGTGCATCCACACCACACATTTGAACTCAATACATCACATAATTCTTCTTGGCAGCCAGAATCCCAGGAATCGCTGGAAAGTTAAGCAGGTAAAATCTGGAAAAGAAAATATTGATGTTAAGTCAAAAGTGTCAGCAACTTATGTTTTTTTAAACATTCCTTAGCTCAAAATGTCCAAATTGAAAATTCTTTAAATATAAAGGTGGCAGTAGATTTCATCTTCTGGTCTTCAAAATCCATAGCACCATGATTAACTCCATCACATCACATGATGCTTCTTGGCAGCCAAGAAAGGTTCAAACCAGTCTGGAGAACCTAAATTTTGAAAAAAAAAAGAATTGATGTTATTGACTCATAATTTGGATCACACAACACTACTTCAATTGACAACAAGAATTGCTTGCTGGCTTTCTTTGCCCAGATTTTGTAGCTTTGCACTAACATAACAAAATTTAAAATGATAGCCTATAGTTCTTAGCAATAAGCAATTTTGTTGTTTTCCCAACTATAAGTACTTTAACAAAAGTAATTATGCTGTATTGGTTATAGAAAAACATCCTTCGTTTAAGTTATTTTATGAACATTCTGAACACTTTCTGTCTCAATGAATGAAAGTTTCCATCACAATATCAATGAAAATGGAAAGATAAAAAGAAAGACATTTTTTTAAAGGAGGATACGTACAATTAAAAGACTTACAAAATATGAACCATAGAACGTGCGTTGACAACCAGCCACGCGAGAATGAAGCAGCCGACTGAACTTCACAGCAATGGCTGCCAAAAAGGCCAAAACAGTACGCAATTCCTCTACTAGGTGTCGGTAGCTTTCAATTAAGATGAAAGCAGTGGAATGGCGGATCTTTTAAACGTTATACGAAATGAGGGCATATGAAGGGTTCATTGCATTAATTTTACTGCCCAACAAGCAAAAACATAGCCGTCAAGAAAGCCAGTCTCTATTAAGTGACGACTCACTTGTTCAATCGGGATTTCTTTGTACTTATTCCGTACCTATATGTTGAGGTCTGAGAAGGTCGTATTGTGCCGGTGATAGTCACCAAGATTATTATCATTTAAAATTGACAGTTTAAAACAATTTACAACAATTATTTGTATTATACGTTTAACTTGTTTTAATTATTGATAGTCATGATACATGCAGTAAAATGTTATCAGAACTTTTGAATTTCAATAAATAATTCAAGATAACGTTGTTCTTTTTTCCGTTGTATAGATATTGGCAACCGGGTTTTGTATATTAGTTGTGCGCTCATTCCGGTGTGCTTTTCACCAGAACAATTCAACTTATTATTCATATTTTTATAATATGAAAAACATTTTTGAAAATTAAATTATAAAACCAAGGATCTACGCATTTAAGAAATGTAAGTGTCGACAGTTGAACTGGAGAATCTCCGGCAGTGCATTAGATCGGTTCTTCTGATAAAGTAAGGAGTACCTAATACAAATTTTAAAATTTCTTTAATTAATTTGTTTAGTTTTACGCTATCGAAATTTCCAATCAAAATTTAAAAAAAAAATTCATTCCAGGCATCACTCGTGTGAAAATCAGGAGAAAATGTTAAAACGTAATTCAATTCCTTGAAAGAAAAGTATAATTATAACAAATTATACTTATTAAATATCAGTGCTGTCTAGATGCTGCACAATGGAGTAGTCGTAACGACCAGTCGGACTGTTGATGCTGGCTGGGCTGCCAACGAATTTACGAGTGTTCAGTGCCGGTGAAGTCGACCCGCTTTTGTTTTTCATCTTTTTGCTTTGAACACTTTCGTCTAAAAGCGACAGTTGTTCCGGCGCCACTACCATCAGCCCATGCTCATGCACTTTTGTAGTTGTGTGTGTCAGGAGAAAAAAAAGAGAAAAGAGAAGAAGAAATCATAAGACGGGCAAACATTATTAAAGACCCACACACTTGATCCGAGTAAAAATCACGCAAATGTAATTAGTCATCTATGCAACTGAGAAACATGAACAGTATATATAATATCATCATTAGTTTAGATATAGACTTATGCATATTGAAATGAGAAAATATAATTAAAAGTGCGAATAGAAAATCAATCGAAATTAGCTCGTCAAGGGCCTTTCAATCGTTGAAAACTCACTAGAACTTTTAGTATTGGCTGGAAGAGTGGAAGATTTCTCATTTTCGATGAACGATCCATTATTGACCAGATTGCTGGATCGGAATGGGCTTCCACCACCACTACTGGGACTGGCGATTTTCTCCTTCATCTGCGTATCAAATATCAAATTGAATTAAAATTTGTTTTCCCCTTTCATATTCCTTGTTTATAATAGTGTTGATTATTGCCTGGATAAGTTTACGAACAACATCTCGTCCAAGGATGTGATCGAAAACGGCTTGCAGGAAAGGATCGGTGAGTAGGATCAATTTCAATTTATCGCGATGCCATAATAAGACACGTGATTCCTCGCAGGCTCGGATGCTCACCTATATAAAACACCAGATATCAAATAGTACATTCGTTTCCTCTTGGTGAGAAAAAAGAAATTACTTGGAAGAAATCGTCAGATGAAACGCCAAACCATTCGGGTGAGTCGAGAAATTGCATGGGGTGAAGGACGTGAAGTGTCCGTCCATTTTCAATAACCAACATGCTACAGTTATAAAAACAAATAGATAACAAATTAAAATTATTTCTTATTTTCCTTTAAACATGTAAATATGAACCTTCCAGACAGCAACAGCGAAAGTGTTTCAACTCTTGTTTTTTTTTCATGGGCAAAATGTTCGCCTCTTTTCAATGGCTTGATGCATTTCATACAGTTGACTACTTTTTTGAATTGTTGTTTTGACACTTTCAACGGCTGGAAAATGTTTTTGTATACCTAAAAGTAATCAAAAATGAAATTTACATTATATACATTTGGTCATTAAAAACATGGTTGTTTTGTGAGTAATCACCATCATCCACTGAGAATGCTATAATTTTAAAGAGAAAAAAGAGAAGTATGAAAGAAAATGTGATCGATCGACAGTTTGATAGATGCGTATTTTCCGTGTAGCACGTGAGACTTTTTATGTTTTAAATGATTCGATCGATTCAACAACTCGTGTAACCGATTATTACAATCACGCAACGGGTCGTAGAATATCGACATAAGGGAACTAAATTTTTAAAAAATTATAATTTACCTCTTCAACTTGTTTGTCGAACCTTACGGGACTCATAATGGAGAACAAAAGGTAAATGACATGAACGATATTGATGAGTAGAAAAAAGGCGTTCCATAGAAAAGTGTCGAATGCGCAAAGAATAAGCCATCCCCAGATGGCGAAGAAAGCCGAGCCTATGGCCAACATCAATCGCAGGTAGATGAGCCCATAAAGTCCAGCCGGCGCCAGGTAAGACAGGAAGAGGAAACTGTTTGCTAGCTGAAAATAGACGTGATTGATGGGCAACCATTCCAGGCAACCTGTATTGAAGTAAGGCCAAACGGCACTCCAGTCGGTCCCTTGTTGGGTAGCATTACTATCGGCTATCGAGTTGTTGTTTAGACGATCCAGTTGAAACACATCCTGATCGCCGCTAGCCTCTTCGATGGCGGATCGATTACCACCGCCACGACTATTATCAAAATCGTCGGGAAGGAAAAGTTCGTTATTCAATACATCTGATTTTTGAGATTCATCTTCCTCAATAACCGCAGATGTTGAATCATCTGCAATGGAATTAGAAGAGTCCGGTTTAGTTTTCCTTTCGGCGTTTGCACTGCTGCAGATCACATTGAGAATCACCAACAAGTAAATCAATCCACTACTTGGCCACATTTTCTAAAAGTACTTAAAATCCCTGACGACAACAACAAGGAAACAACACTGGTCCCGATTATCGATCCAAGTTGACGGATCAACACCATACGTAGTTAAACACACTGCGCATAGATTTTCAGCCAAATGGAAATCAGGGTCAATTGCGAGTATAGAGAAAGAGATTGGCACACGCAGCACACAGCCTTGTCGTTACATGTTGTTGCAACCGGGCGACAAGACGAGAAATAACGAATAGCCAGCACTGCAGGGCACATTCACAGCCCGAATGATGATTAGTGCTGTTACTCGGATTTTGTAAATTCCTTCTGCAGAAGCAAAGACCGAGGAGGAGCAGCGCAGAGTTCTGCCGACTACGCATGCGCGTGATAGACTGAGTTGCTTGTTACTGAAGTTGCTGAACTTGCTGTGTGTGTCCTGTTTTTGTTGTGTTCTTTCCCTTCTCTCTTCGTGTGCTGTTGGCTGGCTGTTGCCCTGGGAGTGTGTCAGCGTAACAACACAAAAGTCGAACCAATGTGGGAAACCAGAGGGGAGCCACCAGCCCAGCCCAAAAAGTTGTATATACCCAGAAGAGGGGAAGAGTTTCTTTACGTGATTATATGCATAGTAAAGATTTTTAACCTTGACCCTGCTCCCCCCCCCCCCTCTCAACAGCTCGTGTCTATCCCTCTCTTCACGCTCTTTTCTAGTCAGTTGGGTAGCCTAAAATGTTCCTGCCATCGTTTTTTTTGGAATGCGTCATTCGGATGATGGCGGAGCTTGGGTGTTGTACAACAGAAATAAAGAATATAACTATTATGGGAAGAAGAGGGGAGCCAGTCGACTTTGCGACTATATATGGAACGGAGGTTCTTTTTGGCTGAATGGCCTGCCGGCATCCAGACAGACATCGTTATATGTGCCAACAACGAATTCCGCATTAGATTTTTTGAGCCTTTTTTTTTTGGTGTGACAATTTTTGAACCTTAATAAGACATTCAAACTAATTGTGTTGTTGGGATACTTTTCCTTAATTTTTACTATGAGAACACCCAGTGAGGTAATAAGGGAGAGCCCGACATGCGGTTTGGTGCTCGTCCATTTCTTTTTCTCTTGATTATTCTCTCTTTCCGCTTTTGTTTTTTCCATTAAATCAAAAGCCAAAAAAACAACAAAAAACTTGTAGGTAGTAATGTAGTATCCAAATTAGAAAAGACAGTTGCCGGCTATTTTTTGGTAAGTCCCTACGGCGTTGCCGTTGGAACTTTAATTTCGAAATTCAGGACACGCATAAAACCACTTACACCAGACAATAATAAAAAAGAAGTCGACGAGCTCTCTCTCTCCGGAAATCGTGCAGATTCGCAACAAGAGTCAATTAAAATATAGTCACCGTGTTTGTTGAACGACGCCTTTTTCTCACATCCGCCAGCATTTGATTCATTAGATTACCATCCAGTCAGAGTCGGATGATTCTATCCCGGCAATCGTCTCCAATGTCGTTCTTCCTTGTGTCCTGGAATGTATTGATGATGATCTTTTTGCCAATTGCTGAAAGAATGCCGCAAATTTGGAACCAGTTTGGTTTAGTATATTAAAGAGATGTGACCTTCAAAGGTTTGTAAAACTTGTCAGACTGCAACTTCACATCTATTCATCTTCGTTTATTGCCCCATTGTTTCAACTCTTGATTGGCACTTGACTTGCATAATCGACCGGAATCACCACTAGAACCATGGAGTCAATGACTTGAGCTCGAGTTCTTCGTCGGTCAATTGACTGTCATAAATAAGACAAAAGAAATGGAAATATTGAAGAGAAAAAAGAAGTTCCTAAAATTCACCACCGAGTTCTTCTATTTAATTCCACCATCTAGCGGTGAAATAACAAACTCAAAATTCAAAATATCAACCTTTTTTTATATCAATCATACTCACACTCCCCAGACTGGAGAGTCGGCAATGTATTTTAAAAAAAGTAGGAATTAAACGGACGCCTCGAGCTCATTTTGTATAAAAAGAGGGGTGATGTGACGCCATTGTTTAAATTGAAAAAAAAAAATACCTTCATTCAAATTGACGAATTACAAAACACCATATATGAGGGGGGTGAAAAAAAACAAGACTACAAAGAAACGGGAAGCAATATAACAGTCTAAATTATTTTTTTCAACTTCAGTTCCAAAATTTTTTGTTTTGTCTTGAGCTAGAACTCCGCTGCTTGTCTTTCAAAGATTATTGGAACCAAGATGCATTAGATTTTTTAATACCTCTGTTGAATTGTGACAGCTTATTAACCGCCAATATAAAGATGGAACAGCTGATTAACTTATATCAATTTTTTTTTGTTGTATTGTTTTTTTTTTGCTTTTTTTTGGGTGGAACCTAAGTTTTCTTTTAGCTCTTCCTTGTATGTGTTTGTTATTTTTGCATTTTACAACTCATCGTGGTCTCCGCTGTCGGACTTCAGGTTCTTCAGCAGGTGCTGCAGGTTTGCTTGGTTCGTCATCGTCATGATCTTCATCATCTTCATCCTCGTTGTCTTCCTTCTTCGACTTGGCCTCTTCTTCCATCTTCTTCCGTTCTTCCTCTTCCTGAGCTTCCTTCATTTTCTTCTCGGCTTTGCTGGTGGCAGTCCACAGCTCGTCACCGATCTATAATCAATATTTCAAATTAATTTCTAAACTATTTCAAATTTCAATTTTATTACCTTTTTGGCTTCCTCGACATCATCAGTGATAAGAACGTTATCAAAGATGGTACCAGCCTTCACTTGCCACAAATCGAAACCAATAATGCAGGACTCGTCGTATTTGCCAATGGTGGCATCAGGGGCGTACTCGGGGTTATCGATTTCGGGATGAACCCAGACACCCTGTGATGACAAAGGACATTTTTTTTAGACAAAGTTTTCAACCTTAATTAGATAGAATTACATACTTTGTAGGCTGGGTTGTCGATTTGTTTTGGTTTCCATTCTCCCTTGAAGGCGGGGTTGTCGATCATGGCAGGCTCCCATTCACCATCCATCTCATCATCCCAATCTTCAGGTTTCTTGGCCTCGGGGTCGGCAATGTGTTCGGGAACATCCCAGTCAGCGGGCTTGGCGTCTTCAGGATCATCGATCTTGGCACGGTCATCCCAATCTTCGGGTTTCTTGGCTTCAGGGTCCTTGATGGTCTTAGGCAGGAAGGAAATCCCAGTCACTTTCCAAATCACCAGACTCGAACTTTTTCATTATCAATCAAGACCTGTAGAAAAGACATGACAATGAATAAAGAACTTATGAAAGGGTGAGTCATTTCAAATGGACTTACTTCATAGGTCTGATCTGGTTTAACAATGAGTGTGTACAAGTGAGTGTAAACATCATCCTTGGGTCTGATCTCTTTCTTGATCAAATGGTTCTTTCCCTTGTAGTTGAAGATGACATGGACTTTCTTGTTGGAGGGACCGCAAATGTCAGGGCCTGTTGCAAAATTATTAAGTTATTTCATCTGTTATTGCTTACGCAAGCTATTATTTAAAAATATTACCAAACATGATAAGGTATGGAGAATCTCCATGCATATCATCTTGCTGCAAACTGCAGTCAAACAGCTTGACATAACCACCTCCACAGTCAATGTTTTGTTCGTGCTTGACAGGTGAACTGAAGGACTAGTGGCTTCTCCTTATTGCTGAAGGGCTTGAATTTAGTGGAAAGGCCATAAAACCTGGCATCTTGGGAAGTCTGGATACCTGTGGAAAAGCAATTCAAATAATCATGTGAACTGTCATCTAAAGCAATTCAATGAGGTAGAAAAAATCCTTACCTAAATCTTTTTCAGCATCACCATAGAATTTTCCATGAGTGAGAACAAATTTGCCTGCTGTTTCTCCTTTGTTTGTAGACTGGATCCACCTTTTCTCCCATGCAGCTGAAATAAACAAGATAAGACGTACACGTCACCAAATGCCACATCGAATGAACTCGAAAAAATGAAAAAGCCGGGTAGAGGTCGTGGCAAACTAAACGTCATCAACTTCGATTTGAAGTTGAAAACTTTTCCGTTATATCTACAACCCCCTTATTTAAATTTCTAATTTTCTTGTTATCAATAAAATACAACGACTATTTTCTAATCGTATTTAGCCAAATTTTTTTTTCCGCAAACTCTTGATCAAGTCATTAGAATTCCGCATAGCGGCGGTTGAAACCGCTGTAAAACTTAAACGTAATTAAATTATTTTCTAGTTTATTTTAGATTGCCACGTCAAAACCATTCAAACGATACCAAATTATTGAGCATTTCGCTTTGGCAGACAAAGTGCTTGTGTGTGAAAATGAGAACATTTAAAAATAGCTTAGAATATTCATTTAACGTGTTGCAAGCCTCTTATTTAGATGACGAATTTTCTAGAAAAAGACTCCCCCTTCCTACCCTTGAAAAGTCAACCCTCTTCAACAGTGTATAAATATCAGGAAAACAAAATAAAATTCTGGATCTTTTTCTTACCTCCATCTGAGAATCGTTCATCGAGGAAGACTTCGGCCGTAACGAAGCCGATCAAGGCGATTAATAATGTTAAAGCTTTCATTTGTACAAATGAATCTGTTTGAAGACGATGAACGAGCAGCCTGGGACAGACGAGTGAGACAAACTGACGTGATGGTACTCCTTATTCAGGAGAAGTTTATACGGAAAGGGAATGGGAAGGTGGATAACACCCGTAATGCTCTCATTGGTCGGTTCATGTCACGAGAGAGAAAGAGATGAACCACTTTGACGAAGAAACTTGCTTGACCTGCCACCTATCGGTTTAGTTCACCCTTGTATGATTCGCTATAGGCTACCAGGAGCTCATCGTTAGGTGGCGCGCAGATTGGCGTGGTAGAATCTTCTTTAATAGTTGCTCATCTCATTCACGAATTCACGTTTTACTCAGACAGTCACGTGACCAGCGTCTACCAATCAAATTGCGCCGTCTGGCAAGCGTTCAATTTTCCACGTTTATTCCAATTTTGTTTTAAATATCTACGGAATATGCGTTTTAATTGAATTCCCTGAAACTTCGCATTCAATTTAATGTTTCGTCCTTTTTAATTTTTACTAGTTCAAATTCTTATTTTGGGCAATTCCTTAATAATAATTAATAACCAAAATATTTATCAATTTCCTGTTTGTATTCAGGTAATAAAAAGTGGTTATCTGATATATATGCCCACATGGAATCTTATAATAACGACGATGACGTGTCGCAATAGACCCTTCTGTAATATGGATTCTCCCTTTTTAATAAAAGTTGGGCACGATGCCTACTATGATTCCCACATGTTCGTATACTGTCGTGTGACGTAGTGCTAGGGGCTGTTGTGTTGCGATTAGATTGGACCACGTACCGAGGAAAAGACGCGCGTTACATCCCAATTGGAGGGGGGATTCCATATATAGCCAGCAAGTGAACTAAATCGTCAACTAATCAAAATCAACCACGAACAATCGTAACGCTTATACAACCGTATATTCATGAAAACATCATATCCGACGACAGGGGGGGGGGAATAATAAAAAAACGAACCGTTTAACAACTGAGAGTACACACACATAGAATAATAATAATAATACAATCACAAAGAGAAAGAGAGAGAAGATAAGTTAATTAGAAGATTACATGTAAATTTTGGTTTTTGCAATCATGAGAATTTGGTTAATTAGAGGAGAGGAAACACTGCAAAAAACGGACCATTTTATATCGATGTTATACTTGTGTAAGGTCGTGAATCTAAGTCCGATTTTTTCTTCTTTACCTGCCATGTGTGAACACCAATTAATTTTAATTATATACATAATAAGGTTTTTGTTTGCTGCCAATTCGTCTTCGAATAGCATTTGGGAAAAATTGAGGTGATTTCACGTGCAACGACATTCAGAAAGGGAGAGGACAATAACGTAGCAACAACCGAAAAAAAAAACGCAAAACCGAATGCATTCTTTCTTTTTTTAAAAACTAGAATAAACTTTTGTTTCGCCAAATAATCAATCTGCACGGAATGTAAACTTTTGATAGTACGGACCTACGACGTGCCAATTTACTTCAAATGACCGCAGGTAAAAATGATAATTTGGTGAGACCGTTGAAATTATTCCTTACTGCTTATTTGGGGGATTTTGGAATAGAAGGAAAAACAGTTGTGCAAACATCCTCTAACTATCGTCGGAAAGCCAGGAAAGAAAGCACACACATAAAAAGGGAAAAAGGAATTGTTGAACTTTGCAGTTAGAAAAAGAAGAAACAAGATACAAGGAAGAGATTTTTCTGACTAAATTTAGCTCGGGACAAATTTTGGAGGAACTGGTTTTTTTTCCAGGCAGAGGCTACAAGAAAAAAAAGGGAGTGGGAGAGGCAAGTTCGCCTTAGAAGGGCACACATACTGAACCGGATTGCATACACCGGTGATGATTTGGTTTCCAAAGAAAAACCGAAATAATCGCGCGGAAAAATAGAAAGTGAGAGAGAAAGATATAGAAAAATTGTTGACATCAACTACTGTGCAAGGAACGTCCAGGTTGATGCGGGGTTAACGGGTACACGATCCTGCATGACACACGCACTACTTTAGATCCCCATGCGATTCTTCCGCGTCCAACATTTCTTCAATATCGTCAGCGTCAGCTCCACCTGTCTGTCCAGATCCTTCACTGCCGAGCTCGTAATCCTGTAGCTCGGCCTGTAACTCTTTTTCCCATTCATCATCTGTTGTGGTTAGTATTAGTCATAGAGGAACGAAAAGAAAAGGGGAAATTCTAGACATGATTCCTAGATACTTAAAATTAAGGATTATTGACATTCCTAAATACCGTTCGGTTTCTTGTTTCCCAGACGCTTGATGCCCTCCTGGACTTCTTTCAGGTCTTTGGATAGCGTGTTGCTTTGATATGAATCGGAAACAAACTCGTTCATCGGAGAATCAGGTGTATCAGCGCCCTCTGCCGTAGGATCAGGGTTAAATGTCTGATTAGTTCCACTTTGAAAAATGGATCCTTACCTGTTTTGTCTTCTTCGTCAAAGCTAGATTCACGAGAATGGTTGGCAGAATCCCTGTTGCCTTCTCCTTGGGTCATTGAAGACAGTTCCGTCGATTGCCTTAAAAGACTAACCCGGTAAAAATAGTTGCGCCAGAATAGCTCCTCTTTGATGCTGAATTTAAAAAAAGTTAATTGGGTTAGCATAAAAACGGATATTGTAAATATTTCATTACATTTTTGGAACCAATTCGAAGCGCATTGTTTCCAAGTTAGGATCCTCAGCAAGCGTTGCTAGGGCGATCGGGTAGAATGAATCATAGTCGAATTGGAATTCAACGCCTGCAGGTGGGCTTCGAACAAAATTGCGCCGATCCTGTAGTAACAAAAAAAATGTTTATTCAGATTTACTTCTGAAAATGAATTTTATTCCTTTACAGTTGAAAGCGACAGGATTTCAGCCTTAAGGGCCTCCTCTTCCGGATAACCGACCCAAGGTGGAATGGATCCTTCCATTTTATTTTTGCTCTTAATGAACGCCTCTTGTTCCTTATTAAATTCACTCAGAATGGTCTAGATGATGATTTAAGCAAAAACAAAGTATTATAAATGTTCCATTTCAATTTGCATGAATTGCTAAATTGGATTACCGTTTCTTCGACAGTTTTCTTAATTTTAGCGCCAGCTTCAGTCACTGTTTTGCCGGCCTTGCTCACGGCAGAGGCAAAGAAGCTCCCGATTGTGCGAGCACCTTGCATGGCTTTATTGGAAACTTCCTCTAATCCTAGACAACAAATAAGACATCAAAGGTTAAATATTGATTTAAGTTTACTGAACTTGAAGTAAGTTTTTTACCTGAACCGAAACCTTCTTTGTCTCCTTCGATTTCTCCGATATCTTCTTCAGCTTTAGTTTCTGCCTCAACGACGACTGGTTCTTCTGTAAGTTGCTCCTTTGTCTCTTCTGGCTGATCAGTGGTTTCCTTCTTTGACAACCAACTGCTCATTTGATTCTTCATGCTACTAAAGAGATCTGCTTTGGGCTGTTCTTGATCACCTCCATTAGCCTCAGATGTAACTAAACAAATAATTAAATAATTAATAAAGAACAGTCATTATTAGTTACATAACCCTATTATCTAAAAAAAAACCTGGGCTGGTAGCAACAGCAGCTTCTGTAACAACAGGTTCATTCAGGATTTTGAGGGCTTGACTCCTCTGATGGGCCACCTGCTTTCTTTGCTCCAATCCATGATGAGATTGAGCTCATTTGATTTGTAAATCCAGAAAACATGGTTGAATCTAGGAATCCAGTAGATTCATATATTGTAATTTATATGATATTGATCTTTTGTAAGTAAATTTTGAATTACAATCTAACACGAACAATAATTGTTACAAATCTGCTAGCTTTTTCTAGAGATTCAAAGAAATATTCCAGTTAATATTTTCCAGACAATTGAAGCTAAACATTTGTGTAAAGAAGAATTTGTCAAAATTTGTTATTTCTATGAATGACCAACAAATTTCGTACTAAATAACAGACTAAATAACACCTCGAAATAAACGAAACATACAACTTTTACTTTCAACAAGAAAACACTCTTATTTTCATTTCGGGAAATGTTAGCGTTTCGTTGAATTTTAGAGTCCATTGAAATCACGAAGAGTTCTATAGAAAACCTCAAACTCTTCACAATTGTATCAACAGAAAAATGGAGAAAAAGTGGAAAAGACTTACCTTGCTGAAAATACTTGTAATTTTGCCACGTCTAATGATCGAAATATGCTAGGTTTTAAGGGTATTGTTTAGATCCGCAATCGCTTAGAGGAAAAACTCGGCAACGGACAGATGATATTGAACGAGTGCGTTCGTAAATCCACTTGCCTAAACTTGAAGCGCCGCCGTTGCTGCGCAATAGACGACCGCACGGCCGACGTGTCGAAGTCGCACATAGTTCTCCGCCTTCCATTCAATGCGGGATTATACCAGAACAATGCCCTAACAAGCATTCGGCAAGTGCTTTTCCATGTCCCATCTCTTCCCAAGTTTTTTTCATCATTTTCTATGTTCTAGGAAGGTATTAATTATACTTATTCACGATACAGTCGATACAATACTCCGTGTTTCAAAGTTTTAATCAAAGTTCCATGATGAAAAATCGTTAACATGAAAACAGATTTACGAATACAATTTCACGCCAAACAGTGACAAAAAAAAGAATCAATGTTTATTGACTGAGCATGTAAAAGCGACAACACAATGTTTTACTGTTATTTTTTCAACACACATTATTTGTAATCGGCTGGATAGAGTAATTCCTTGTTTGTTTTCTTTTCATCTGATTCCTCATCCACATTGTTGTACACCATTCATTCTGATTTTCTCCTTGTATATACCTATTACATCATAGTTAATCAAGCGAAACACAAGTTGTGTAAGACTTCTTCAACGAGTAACACGCGGCGCAGCATTCGTGCCAAAATTTCACGGGGCACTGGCTGTGATGAATACCATACTGGTGAATCTGGTGCGCACGACGGGTCAGGCAACAAGTAGAACATGTCTTTACGTGATTTGCTCTCTTCGGGACTGCGTAATAGAACAACAATTACTGTAATGAAATTAGGGAAAGAGAACACTTTCTTTTTTGCATTACCACTTAGATACATAAAAGTTGTGAATTTTCACAGGACAATGTTTCAGATCATCAACGTTCTGTGGCATCTCCAGGGCTTTCTTCCGTTTGATACCGCGTGTAAGGTCTGCATCTGAAATAACGTCACATTTTTTAGTATATCTAAACCAACAAACACCAACTGGAAATTTACCTCTGTCTTTTTCCGTCTTGAAATGTTCGAATTGCAGGGAAAATATCTTGGCGGCATTTTTACTCGAAGATCCGTTAGATACCCCTAACGTAGATGCCACGGTATTCTTCGCTACCTTTTGTACGTTTCTAAACGACATTTCGAGATGTTGTTCCGCCGTATACAAACGAAAGTATTTAGTGTTGAAATAGAGCATCGTGAACACGAGAACGATAGGCGAATCGACACCAAGTTGTCGACACTTCCACAGATGAGATTCCTTTAAACAGGTCTCAACTTCTATTGTGCTATCAGAATTAATTGCCTTCAACAAAACGTCGTAAAACGGCTGGAGTTGTTTGTCCAATTCAATTTGAAAAGGTAACAAAGCGACATCCATTAGTAAATTCTGTCTACGGAAGTCCGCCCCAAAAGATAAACTCTCTTGCAATCCTAGTTATCAAATAAAAATAGTAAAATACTTGCAATTCATTACAACATGAAGAAGATATTTACCAGTGATAAAATATAGAAGAACGTCCGGCCTGTATCGTTCACCATCAGGTTTCTTGATTTGTTGAACGAAAGCTATTAGGGATGTATTGATATCCATAACACTCATTTCGCAAAGTTTAGAAATATTGGGCTTTTTGGTTCCATTTCTCTTCATCCATTCCGTCCAAGCCTTGACTCCTACTTCTTTTTGGAAACCACCTTCGTAAAAACATAATATAAATATCGGGATCACAACAGAAAGACATAACAGTAATACCTATGACATGCAAACTAGGAGAATCGGATCTGGATGTTTTAATAGATTCTTCACTGTCACTCGAGCTCTTGTAACTGTCAGCATTTTTTAGTCGTTTTGGCATCGGCAATGAAAAATGTGAAGCCGAGTGCGATCTTTTTCTACCTCCACTTCGAGATAAGATGCTACAAGATGGAATTTCTAGCTCAAAATTCACTTCATCAGGGATTTCGATCAAATCAGAGTCTTCTTGCTCTTCATTTTCGAGATCATTCAGGCTGATGGGGATAGGCTCGTCAGTTGATTTCGATTTGTTATTGCTTTCGACGGCTTCCTGCGCAGGGCGGATGATCATCAGCTAATGAAGTTTCGTTATCGACTTGCAGTTTCTTTGCGTCACCAATAGCTTTCATCATTTCAGCCAAAAGATTGGAACCAACAGGAAAGATCAAGGGAGTGACAATTGGCACAGGAAAACCAACTGGAAATGGAGAAGGAAAATTGTACATGCCCATTGGTACAGGGACATAAATCGGAACTGGAATAGGGATTGGTATAGGTATGTAAAGCGGCTTCCTAAAAGAAATTTAACAAATTATTAAGTGAACAATGTCGAAATGTTGAAAGGCAAACATACTTTTCTTCATCAGTTGATGTGCCAATTTCACATTGGACAACTTCGGATGGTTCGGGAACATCCAGTGGTTTAGAAATATCCGGAGCTGTGGAAACATCCAGCGGTTCCGTAACACATACTGTAGACTGTTCACTTGGACTCATCATAGATTCATTCTCCTTAAAACTACTCGGGCGACACCAGACAGACTTGTTCTTCATTTCCTTGGGTTTCGGTGGGACAAACACAATCTTGTGTTGAAGCTCGATGGGAAGTATAGCAGTGTGTGGTGGAGGAAGTTGATTGATACTAGAGACTGAGGTTGTAGTAGTGTTGACAGATGGTGTAACTTGGGAGCTTGCTGGGAGATTGTAGACCATTAATGGACGGGTTATTACTGGTGCCTGTGGTGTCATTAGGTTGGGAAATGAAGGGGGAACAGGACGTAAAGAAGATTCAACAACCAAAGATTTTGATGCAACTGCGAGTGGGGGGGCTACCGAAATAGCAACGGGCTGAGATGGAATTTCAATCGCCCTTCTACGAGGAGCTTCTCGACCCACTGGGGTCATGTAATTAGTAAAGCAGTAAATGGAGCAAAAGTGAAGCATCTGCGATATAGAAAAAAACCCCCTTCGATTAGGTCATAAGGTCGCTCTCATAAAATAGGGTAACAGACAAACCTGTGCTTCTAATTGGTTTTTATCTTGCTTCGTTTTACCAACGATGTCACCTGTTGGCTTGCGAATCATGTCAACATTGTATTTCTTTACTTGACAGCGGGCACAGAACTCAATCCTTCGTTTTCTAAGCAAATGGATTGCAAAGCAGACGGAACTGCAGTACCAAGATAACGTTGCGTGGTGGGTCAACAACCCACTGTTAGTGTTTCTCGACAGAAAGCGAGGTGTAACATTTACATCGAATCCACGACTGCATACCTCACACGAAATTGTGGTTACCTATAATTAGGATCAGGTTAGTTTTACAGCAGAATCAACATTAGTTCAGAATTGTATACCTTGTTGGAGAAACGGAATGCATTGAGACACGGTTTACTGCACAACCAATTGCTACGCCCCTTTAGAAAAACCTCTTCTTGGACATCTTTTAATTCGTTACAAACAGCGCAAAACCTTCTCCCGTAAAAGTAAGATTTGTTTACAAGGCGCCGAGAAAGTTCTTCGCAAGCTGGAGAGCAATGGACCTAATGTATAATAATTCGACATTAAAGAAAACTGCAGTGTTAGAAGTATTATTTAAAAATAATAGAAAGCTTACCTTATCCTTGTCCAACATATTGACCTGGCAATTAGCACATAATTTATGGCTGCCTTTGAACTTCTCGAGACACTCGGACGTACAAAATTGGCGAATGACAGTGCCAAAGCGAACGCAAAGCTTACCCAATATATTTTCACCCACTTGGGAGTTGCACATATTGCAATGGGATCCAATGACTTTGACATAGGTTTCTGGCAAAAGAAGGTACTTAATTATGTGACATGAGAAATGACAAAAAATTTTCTACAATTATTTACTTAAACATTTTTCCGAACAAAATTCCATGGATTCCCATAGGAGAGTATCCGTTCTATCATACAGAGAAGTATGACAAGTCAAGCAGCATATTGTTTCTCGCGCTGCTTTTTCTACAACATCAGTAGTAACTACTGCAGGAACATTACTTCCGGCGTGGCTATAAAGATTTAAATAATTTTTATTAGTTTCATTTTAAATGTACAAGGTTAAAATAATTTACCTAGGTTCTGCGTCTTCAAACTCCATTTGAAATTCGTCTGACAGGGTATGGATTTCTATATCGGGCTCGATAACTATGTGATCTTGTAGCGAATCACGTAATAGTATGCCATTGCAATCACTAAATGACTGTTTGCCAATATCTTTTTTCCCAGGTGCAGAATTTAGTATTTGAGCCATGGCTTTGATTTTTTCTGCAGATTTAATTGCTGCTTTGCGAGGTACTCGACCTTCAGGACTATTTGGCGTCGCCGAATTTTCGAGCGGTAGTAAGCCAGGTGGTGGTCCCTTTTTGGTTTTTGAGACAGATTCTTGTTCAGGTGGTGATTTTTCAATAGTGACTTCTTCAATGACAGGCATTGTTACTTTTGGGATTAACTGAATATCATCAGCAACAGATTCTGTATTGGATGATAACAAGTAATTTACTAAATCAGAAAGCTACAAAAAAATAATTTAAGACAACTTTTACCTGAATTGTCAGCACAATCTTTAGTGATTTCCTTGACAATTTCAACGCCACTTTCAGTAGACTGAGTACTTTGAGAATTTTCTTTTGAAACTGAAGATGCTATGACTGGTTGTTTTGGTATTTCTTCTTTTTCACATGTGAATGAGGATCTTGAACTTTTCACTGTGCACACACTGCCATTAACTACACGTTCAAAAACAAACACAGAGTCAGAGGAGATTCTGCCAGTTTCCTTTAACACTTCAGGTTCTTCACTGTCTGGCCAGGTAACACTTGTACGTGATGGTCCAGTTTTTTCCAAATCCTTTTCACCAGACTCTTTGGTGTTTGTTGGTTTATCCATCCTGTATTTAGATAACAAATAAGGCTATTTGTTAGTCAAAAATAAATAATTTCAAGATTACAAAAGTCAAATGAAAAGAGAGCACTATTATTTAGGAAACTAAATATTTGAAAATTCATTACTTAGAATATTGGCTATCCTTTAAATACCCGGGAGCTTACGCTTTTCAACTCTGGTCACAGTCGTACATGCTAAAACTAACTATTAATGTTGAAGACAGGTATCCAGACAACTTTAAAAAAATACAATGACATCCAACAAGCATTAATCTTTGGCTAACTTGGCAAAACACGATTAAATAAATTTGTAATCAGCCACAATTAAACCGCTAAAAAATAATTTGCTCGGTAGCTTCAAAACACTACTACAGAAACGCGAAGTATGCTTTAGGGGCGATGCCAAATATATTTAATACATTTTTTGGCCATTCGATCATTTTTGAGATTGAGACCGCATAATTCAAAATTAAAACCTCGCATTGACAGCAATCTAACCTTGCAAATTGTGTTTTATTTAAAAGAATGATTTTAAAGCAATAAGGAATTCGGAACTTTGAATCCCGGTTAATGAAGATCCTCTAGAAAATTACAAAAACATTAACCTTCTAGAACATCTATCAAATAAATTGTGTCTAATTTGGCAACCTTGAACAATGGCGACCAAAAGGAGGGGAATGGGAAAAAGAAGGTTGGGTACGAAGCGAGTCGCCACTTTCGATACATCGATTTATTACTTGCAGTTTGCCAATTACGATTCGGCAAGAAAATCTAATGATATCGAAATTCTATCATGGTTATGGTACAATATTCGCGGATTAACTAATGCTAATATCGTTACGCCTTAACACCCTTAATATGGAGAAAATTGTTTGCCCTACCATTTGTTGGGTCTGATATTGATGCCAAACCAAATGTCAGGGGTAGAATCCAAGAGCAGTACAATTGTGAACCGTTCACTTCCTAGGTTAACCCAAAACTAAATTTTGAAGGTCGACCAAGGCCATGCCCATGTGTTTGGAAACAGGGGAGGAGACAAGAATATTTTGTTCTTTTTTCAAAGCAAATGGTAGGATAGGATGGGTGGTCAAGTATCCCGGGTGGGGGGGGGAAGGGTAGGGTTTCAATTCTCTGAAACGCCATAGGGACAACCCGGATGTCGAGGAGGCGGAGTTTACCAACGGCTTTAGTAAGCAGTAAACCTACAGAGCTTCTTTTTAGCTACTTTGCCTTTGCCCTAGGATTTTTTTAGCAACTTTTACATCTGAATGGCGTCTTACCGTGTTCTTACCGTGCTAGTATGTATGACGGTTACGACGTTGATTCTGAAAATTTTGTTGTCTAGTTTTATAATTTCATTTATTTATTTTAATTCGGATTTTAAGAAGCCCAAACTAGAAAATCTCTGGAGCGAGGGGTTGTCGAATCCTTGTCAAATTTTCTGGAATGTGTTAATCCTTTTCCATTATCCCTATTTTGGATCAAAGAAAACGAACTACATTGAAAAGAAAGCGTAGGGTTGTCGAAAATGTTGACAACTTCAAACTTGGAAATTATTCCCTGAAATTAGATTTGAAGAACTGGTTTGAGTTTTTAAGACTTCTACCATTAGATAGAATTATCTACTCTTATGACATTATCCTAGTATCGATTAAGATCTGGGAAGTTCAATAACGTGGTTCATTTCTTGAAAACCAGGAAGTATGTTAATCAGAATGAAATCTCTCATAACAACATCTCTAATAAACCGCATTTCGAGAAACCTAAATCCCGACGTCCACGATACAAAACTTCGGTTTTAATTCTTTGAAATGTCCTTAATGATATTTGGACCATGCTTATTATCCTTTCAGAAATCGACGAATTGAACTTCACCATGATAAGTAGAGGGGTCTCCATCTAGTAAGCATAATCACCTCTTAAGGAGGCAATCTTTTAAAATGCTAGGATTCTTGCAAGAAAAATGAATGTTTTCAATTAAGATGTCCTTATTTAACTATTTGCAAGTAATTTAAATTTCATTTCTCTTTCTGTGTCTTTTTAATTTTATGAATAAGAAAAGAAAAATAATTCAAAATTTATGGTAAGGTAAGGTATTTATTTTTCTACATTTATTTCATATTTATTATTTTATGTCTATTTCCTTTTAACCTAGAATTAACTGTTATTTAAAATAAAGTATATATTAATGCATTTTTAAATTTAATCAGTAGGCTTATTGCTCAATTAATCCTTAAATTTTCGGAACTTCCCTAGTAACTCTGGCAACTGAATTCCTGGATTTCCATTTTTCTCAATCTCTCTTTTGGATAAAATTATCTACTCTTATGACATTGTTTAGGGTAAACAATTTATTTATGGCCTATTTGAAAAAAAAGTCAATTATTAATCGACTGGAGTCCAGGAGAATTGAAGTAATTGTATTTGTAACATGAAATCGCCTACTTTCTACTTGTTTTTTTCCAAAACATGGCCAACGACATTTTTAAGTCACGTAACATTTCCCCCCTTTTTTTCCTGACACAGCCCCGTAACATTTTTTGCAACCCCCCCCCCCCCCCCCCTCCCCTCCTTGTGCTTTAGGTAATTGTTCCCGTCCCCTTGGGTAGCCAATAGACAGTGGTCGACTAAACCATTTGATTAAATTGTATTACAAATCGTATAGTGTGAAATATAAAAAAATTATATCGATGTATTGGGCTTGATGTTATATGCTATTTTAGTGTATATTAGTAGTGTATAGAGTCCAAAAATACCTACCCTCCCAAAAAGGAGCGAAACATACAAGTTGTCTGCCGCTGCAAAATGGTTCTTGCGCTTAGTGTTATGCAAGTGGCATAGCGGGTATACAAAGAATATTTATTGGGGGCGAAAAAAAGGCATCTCTGTCTATACATTTCGCAGTTGACATCGCGTCAGTTGACAATGACAGTAAGCGCAAAACCAATTTTGTTGCTGATAATTTTATTTTTCACGTCTTTTTGGGGGGTAGATATTTTTTTCAACAGACCCCATCGGTCCCCTCCTCCTTGTTTTAAACAAATTCAAAAATTTGTGGAGTTTTGGTCAACAATTTTTTTTTGTGATTGACTCAGTTTTTTATATGTTATATTTATGTGTTGTATGTCAGCAAAAGTGTAAGTCCCCCCTACTAGATGGCAGTATAGCATATTTGCAACCCCTGCCGGGGGGATAGACCACTTATTCCTTCCCTCTTGGTTTCCATCAAGGTTTCTGCGGGATTTGGCCATAAGTTGTACTCTTTCCTTGTCTGTGATAAGGGGATGTTGGTGTAACTTGTTGAATCTAGCAATTTGTTTTAAGATAATCACGATCCAGCCAGCGGATGTCGAGCCAGTGGAAAATCCGCCTTTGAAGTTTATTTCGGTTATCCAATCTATTTGGGTACCCAATCTATTTGGTTTTGATTTGGGTATCCAATCAATTCGTAAGATCAGTTCTAAATCGGTTTATCTCTCCCCCTTTACACCCTCTCATCCCTTAATCATGACGTCATCTTTGACATCGTCTGCTTTTATTTTTTTTTACAAAACGGCGTTGAGTAGCAGGAAGTAGCAGCTAGCTGTAGGTTCACATAGCATAGCAGTAGCGCTTGACAGATTTTAAAACCAAAATAAAAGAAAACAGTTCAAAACTCGGTTCAAAATGATGAATAAGCTAAAGTGTCGTTCACACGACAGCGTTTTTGAGCGTTACGTATAACGTATTTCGGTTTCAGAAACCTTTGTGAGGAAGCCCTCCTTATTAAGATTACTGGTTAATATCGAAACCAAAATACTTTTCTTAGGAAGGCAATCAATTTTTCTGGTACGTAAAACCGTTGCTTAAACGAATTACGTATGCTATACGTAACGCTCAAAAAGGCTGTCGTGTGAACGTACTTTAAGAAAGCATATATTTTTTTCGATTCAAAATTTTTAAATGTAAGGTATTCAGAAATCTACCACCACACCAGTACCTCCTCGTTTAATTTTATTTTTTGCCTTCCATAAAACTGGGAAATGTCAACCTAGAAATGTGTATGCGGAAAAAAAGGCTTTCCATTTTATATTAATGTTTATCGTTTACCTACTTTTTTAGCGATGCAACTATAAAACTGGCCAATCGGATAAATGAGAGCATTGCTCAAAAAGGATTGTAATTATGGGTATTTCCAGCAAAAAATTTTTTGATATCGTTGAATTTTACGAAATTCCAATTATTGTTGCTATTTCATTGTGATCAAATTACGACACACTCTTTTGATGACTAATTCTATTTTTTCCTCTTTTTGAAATAATATTTAATTTTTTTGACTACTTATTCCAGTCTATTTTTTAAGCTATCATTCTAATTTTGTTGTTATTTTCAACAAAGATGGCACAGTTGTAGAAGGGCATATTTAAGAACGGATCGTATCGAAGAGAAATTCTATTCTATGGTTCAATCCATCTAAAAATTAAAAAATTTTGCTAAACTGTGCAATGTTACACAATTGAATACCCATAATCGTGATAAATCGTAAAAATCAAAAGTTAATTAGATGGGTCAATGATCTGTTTATTGCGAAAGCAACTCCAGAAATATAATAATAACACAATGACGGATGAAAAATGAATGAAACGAAGTCTAATGGTCAAGATGAGCGTGCAATGGTCCAGCCTCACGCGTCTTGGTCACTTCAGTTAGTCAATTGTTCAAGTCAGATGGGCTTAGATGTTGATCGTATTAGGAAAGTAGTTGTCGCTCCGTTGATGCGTGTATAGTCGGATGTTTAATAACCACCAGCATAACCTTTGTTATCTTCGGGCTGTGTGACGTAGAATCCCCAAGGAGCGAATCCGTAGTCACCACCATAACCTCCCTTGCCACCTTCGTAACCCTTGCTGGGACCACGGTAGACTTGGATCTTGACACGTCCGTTGGAGTATCCTGCACCTTTGTAGGCAGGAGCGGCATAACCAGCTGATGGTGCAGCTTCGTAAGGAGCATCGTAACTCTGGGGATAGGCAGCGGCCATGGCGACAACGACAGCCAAAAGGACGAACTGAAAATGAACATGCAATAGTTGATTACATTTTGCAGCAATAGAAGAAAGGAATGTACCAAACTTACCACTTTAAGAGAAGACATGATGATTGTTGTTGTTGTGTTTAACGTTGTCGGATGAGGACTGGTTGATTTGAGGACCTGTTCGGTTGGCTTATATACCCGCCAGGAAAATGGGGAGAGGAAAAATGATGATGATGACTTCAACCCATAACGCTCTAACCGATCTCCTCCCCCTTTCAGCCCCCCGACGTTCTCCCTTCTTCACACATAGGTATATAGCCCCAGGATGGAGGTGCCCTCACTTGTTTGTTTTTATAGCTTTGCCGCAAAAGTGTACCAATGTCCTTGTCTTGAAGTACAGTTTTCACACCAAAGCGATCCTGATATTAGTTTCAGCATTTTTCAATATGAATTCCTTGTAACACTAACAGTCTGTCTATAGCTTAATCCTTGAATTCACGTATAGCTGAGTTGATCTATAATGTTTGGTCATGGTATAAGTACACCATCTTGCGCGCTGTTGATATGTACATAACACAACTGGGCCTATACAAAAGACTGGAGTTAACAATTCAGGTCATAGACCTCATATTAGAATTGGGACTAGATGCAATTAGAGTTCATTAGTTTGTCGATATTAAGGGTTTTTACATCCTCATCGAATCGAAAATTGTCTTTGTATAGATCGCTTCATACCTGTTATTGTATGAAATCGTAACAATCAAAACAATAGGAAGCAGCAGATGGCATTTGCCACGAAATTTCATTCCCGCTAAACAAATGAACTAAAGAATTGAAGAAGAATACAATATTTAATTTAAGAGAGAGTTTAATTTCTTCTATGTACGCCTTAATATCCTATGGGCGATGAGTGAAACGACACGAATGGAAATTGGGACAGCGCAAAAGACCATCATTCATATCAAGACATCTTCGTAGCCTACTATAACATATTTTGTGAATAACGCCATATAAACAAACCAGTCGATCTAATTCTTCTATATTACATAAACATCTCGTAAAAGAATTGAGAGCTCAAATAAGCTTATAAACTGTGTCGACCGAAGCTGCACGAGAATTATGCTCTCGGGTGAGTTATAAAATCTTGTTCAACACCCCTTATCTAGGAAAATATATAGAAACGTGAGCTGTTTTTATAGCTCAATAACCCAAATTCAGGAACTTATATATTTGACGAACTATTTGACGCGGTATATAGAAATTTCAATTCAATCATATTTCAAAAACGTTATATTTCTTGACAGGAAATATTTTAAAACAACATTATCGACAACAATTTATGGAATCCAGCCACATCATGTTGTCATTGCAATAAAATACATTTAAAAACTTTTTTGTTTCGTGATTTGGTGATGGAATTGTTTCGTTAATTGTGATGATGATAATAAAATATTATCGAAACATCGGGGTCAATGGGTGAATTTTGAGCGGAGCCTTAATAGCCCTTTCCGTATGGTTTGTTGTCTTCAGGTTGTGTGACGTAGAAGCCCCAGGGAGCGAAAGCGCCATCGTAGCCCTTGTCGTAACCCTTTCCGTATTCCTTGTTGGGTCCGCGGTACACCTGCGTATGTGCGGATAAAGATAATAACATATGGTATAGCTGTAATATAAGCACAAGCGAATTCAGAGCACAATTTCCGTTTCATCTTTTTTTCCCCCGCAAAAAAAAACCAGGAAGAACTTGGTCGAAATATATAAGCTTTCTATTCGTTAATCGTATTTACCTGGATCTTGACGCGGCCGTTGGCATAGCCTGGCTTGTAATCACCAGCAGGATAAGCTGGTGGAGAGTATGCTGGTGCAGCATAGCCGGCTTGGGCCGTGACGTAAGCGACGAAAGCGGCCAAAACGACCAACTGCAAATTTTGAACAATTAATAATTTAATGTCCAGGTAATAAATGGAAAACCGCAAGAGAACAATAGCTGTTTTTTTCGGGAATCCCCGTCATCATTTTGAAACACATAAAAATATAATCAGATTGAATCTTAATACAAACTTACCATCAATTTCATGGAAGGCATGTTGAGTGAGTGAGTGTTGCTAGGAGAACTGCTGCTTTGAAACAACTGATGCTGGATCTAGAAACTCCAAAGGCTTTATATATGCAAGGGTTTTTGACTGTAGGCAAGGGAGGAGGGCAGTTCTTCTTTTTCGGTATGTGTACATGTATAACATAAGTGATCGAAGAATCTCTCCCCAAAAAACTCACCTGACCGCAACGCTCACGACGGTTTCCGGGCCGTTATTTCGCTGAAAGTTTTCCTTTTTTTTTCTTTCTTTCTCTTATTATTCACTTCATGCTTCATTTCTTTTCCAGTCGTCCACCTACTGCGCTAAGACGATTGCTACCAGCAGACAGGCGCCCTATGTAGCGCTACGTGTGTAATGACCTTTAAGAGTGGCAAGCATGCATGAAAGATGGGTCTGGGGCCCTCATTTTCTCCGCGTTTTTCTAGGGCAAACTCGTTAGTCAACTATAACTCTTTGTCGAGGGAATAAATAGAAAGAAAATAAGAAACACAGGTCGTATAATCATCTTACCTGAGCTGCAACGCGTGAGATTGTCATTGAGAGCAAAAGGTCAACATATTTTATATTACACCCAGACGCACGGCATCCGTGCGGCGCGTTAAAAAGTCAGAAACGATTTTTCTAAAACACGAAAATAGAAGAAGAAGCTAAATTTTGAAAAACAAAAAATATTGAGGCCAACCTCTGCGATGGTATACAACAATTCAGGTCATATCATTTTCTATCTGCTGTTATAGGACAACCGAATAAGTCCGAATAGTTGCACCGTTTTCTTTAAGTCACCTACAAACTTTGCTAAAATTTCATGGCGAACGATGACAAGAGGAACTCGATGCGGTCTGCCACTTTTTCTTTTTTTCTTTTGTTGTGTCCATTATCTGTTTCGATTCGTGAGTCTATGTCATTTCTCCTTATGTTGTAGGTTATAAGAAAGTATGTCTCCCACTATAAATATACTTAAAAGCTATAAAAAGAAAAGGCCACCTGTTATTTTCCCAGGTTTTCTCTCTGCAAATGAAACGTTTCTTTTCGTCGTGATGAAAAAAAAATGGCCATTTTCTCCGTTCTCTCATCAACCATTTTATTATGTTTGTATGGCCGACAGGCTTTCTTCTCACACCAATTATCTTATACGGCCCGGGAGATCTCTATCAAAAAGCTTTTTTTAATAATAGCACAACAAAGCTGAGCTTGAAAAACAAATGTATTTTTCAAGACATCCATCTTCTCAGAGACTGGAGACTAGAAAATCACTGGGAATATAAATCAACAGGCAGATGGGATCTTCCTTTGGAGCCACCAATCTTCAGGATAATGATACTTTTGAATTTCTATGCCTTCCCGTGGTGCTGGGAAAAGTTGGTGAGGACCAAACTTGATTTCTGATAGCGGAGGCAAAACGAGAAGACTAGGAAAACATTCGAGAAGTGGATTTTCGCAGTCGTCCGGCAGGAGTGCTCGTTTAAGGCCGGCCTTGCGCATCATCGAGCCAGATCGTTGCTGAAACAGTACTAGGCGGGCACTTACATCTGGACCGACCGCATTGGGAAGCCCTGGGAAATTGACTGTATCCACCAATTTAACCACATATGCACCTTCTAGCATATTATAGTCGAGCACAAGATCCTGGGTTCTAAAGAATCTGGCGATGAATCCCTCATCTTGGTTGGTCAAAGCATTCCCAATCACACACATTTCAACAGTATGTTCCCATGGTCTTGGTCCTTCATTGTAGAGAGATGCCCACAGGCTTTCGTAACAGATAAAGTGCTGGACCTCCAGTATTTGTAGAGCCCTGTGGACTCGTTCAGCCAGGTAAATTACTCTGAGTTGATCAGCTGGTCTACGGTTGAGGCACTCATTTTTTTCAGTAGATCCACTTCTTCTATAGTTGACGTATTTTATCAGGCACAATATCCCTAAGGCGAAGATGCCTGCATTCACGAGCCGCTTCGGAGTTATCCTCATATTCAAGACCTACGTGAAATTCATGGCTAAACACAAGTTATCACATTAATAAACTGATGAATGGTTTAATTTCAAATTCCACCTACCACAAAATTTTATTGGCAATATCTGAAACACTTGTTATTTGTCCATGGTTTATCAATTCGTTTGTTTATCTTCTGATCCTTCGTTCTGCTAAATCCGGGTAGTGTGTCAGACTCATCATTAATTGAATTAAATTGAAATAAAAAATTACGAATTTTCGATAAATAATATCTATTTATCAAACGATATATTTAAACATATTTTCAGTATTTTAAAATGAATTTCATGTACCACAAATTGAATTGACAAATTTCACATTATTGGGCAATGCTGAATCATTCGACTTCGAGTCATTGACTCAGAGCGTTTTAGCATATCGCCAGCATCTTAATACTTTAAGGCCCTTTCACAAGTTGAAAAAAAGGGACAACTGAATTATTTTTCAGTGACCGTTATATGTGCTAGTTAAGACAAGAAATATTTTCTGTCGTGTGTAATAAATCGACTCTATATAGAAGAGTCGAGTGTTGAAGTAGCTTAATTGGTAGACCTCTGGGTTTTGTTGGAGATTTTCGACTACGCCGTATCAGAAAGAGCAGAAAGGAGAATCATGTCAGCATTATTCGCTTGTTCCCGTTGTTTCAGTCGCCATCCTTTTGAGGAATTATCACAGGGTCAACAATTGTGCAAGGTGTGTGTGTGATGTGTGAATGAAGTGAGAAGGAAATTATGGATTGTGATGTCAAATATCTCACAGTGGCAAAAAAAAAAATAGTTGAAGTTGTTGTCATGAATTGGATTCTCATCATCTTGCTCGTGTTTTCCTTTTACCTAGGAATGCAGAGGTGCTTTTCCCATCGTCAAATGCACATACTGCCGTTCAGAGTTCCAACAGGAAAGGTAAGATGAAGAAAGTTTCTTTTATTGTAGGATTATTACTGATGTAGCTGTGCATACTATCACTTGTTGGCAGCAAAGGGAATACCAGCACCATTTGCAAAAAATGTGAATTCAATGTCAAGCAATATGGCAAGCCCTCTGCCTGTGAATACTGCAATATAATTGCAGCTTTCATTGGAAACAAGTGCCAACGTTGCACTAATTCAGAGAAGAAATATGGACCCCCTGTCACATGTGAGCAGTGCAAGCAAAAGTGTGCTTTTGATCGTAAAGATGAAGACAAGAAGAAGGTGAGATTCTCTAAAAATGTTGCTTAGTAATAATCAATCTAATCATCTTGAATTTGAAATTTTATTTCACAGGTGGACGGCAAGATGCTCTGCTGGCTGTGCACCCTATCCTATCGGCGGGCGCTGGCCAAAACAAAGCATTCTGAGCGTGGATCGCATTCTAATTCTTCCAAAACTAAAGAGCAGCAACAACAACACAGGAGCAGTGGTGGTCACCATAATCATCATAATAGCCATCACAATCATCATGACAAACGTCCACAGCGTCCTGATGTTACCAAGGTGCTGTTCGTCAAATGACTTGACATTGTGGGCATGGCTCTTTGTTTTGACACCATTTCTGTTGTTTTCCTAAATCATCAGGTTGGACTTGGCGATAGAGAAGATACCGGTCCACCAGCCAAGATATTCCGCCCCATGATCAATCGTGACGCCATGGTTGATCCCAATTCGTCTGATCATGTTGTGGCCATCACTGAACTTCGAGAACAAGTAGCCACTCTTCAGAAGCAACTAACCGTCAAAGATAACCAGCTCTTAGCCAAGGAAAAACAGGTGAGTCAAAAGAAACCCCAGAAACCTCCCGTTGTTGTTGTTTTTTTTCTTGTCGAGACCGCGACCGCTGTTTTTGGCAATTGTTGCACACATTCCCATATTCTCGCGTATTCAACTCCTACAGATCACCGAGCTCAAAGCCGGCCAATTCCGCATGGACCAGGAGCATCGCGTCAGGATCAAGACGATTCAGAAGGAACACGAAGCCAAGGTGGACATTCTACAGGAACGTATCAAAACATTCCAGAAGGAAGTGGCCACGCTGAACAAGGCCAATAACAAGCACAAATCTGACCAGCAAAAGCAGATGCAGCAGCAAAAGAAAACGGATAATGCTGTGGCGGCTGCTGCTGCTGCTGCCAACGCAACTGCAGCGGCTAATGCGGCGGCGTTCGCTATCCAGAACAACAATTCGACTCCGAGTGGATCGAAGAGTCGCCAAGGATCTGGATCGGATTCGGACGACAACAGTCCCAGAACTTCGTCTTAAGGCAATTTTCAAGGAACTCCGACGTCGAGGAATTTGAAATAACAACATTTTTCTTCCCACACGTTCTCTCTCTAAGCCTCTAAAAAAAATTCTTGATGAATCAAATTTGATGTGTTGCCGTTCTTCCTTAAAAAAGAAAAGAGAAAAACGCGATGAAACGAGAAAAGGTAGTGTTTTTGGCTCATCTTTAGTATCAAATTTATCTTTCCTTTTCTTCTTTTTTCTCATCATTTGAAATGAATTGACTCTTTGATCCTTGACAACACTCACAATCCTACCTTTGCGTCATCCTTCCCTTCCTTATACACACTCCTTAGCATAATTCCAACAACAAAAAAAATTCTCCCCTTTTTTTGAATCTAATTGTGTCTTCGATGATTTAGTTAAAACATCGCATTGGACTTATTAAAATTCAATCAAAATAACCCGAAATTATTTTAAATAATTTTTTCAAATCCCTTTTTTGGGGAAAATATCGAAGGATGGGGGTATTTTTATAACAAGTTGAAATACAAAATGGCGTGGAAAAATTAATTAAGAAAGAAAAGAAAAGAAAAAAAAAGATAACGAAAACGATCGATTGGTTTTTTATCAAAATAATTTCATAATCGCCTTTTTTCCTGGTCCGGGAATTTGGGATCCGTTTTCGTATACAGTGACCCACCACTGATCCGTTTCTTTTGATAAAAAATTGATAAAACGTAAAGAAAAATCAATAAAGGATTACGAATTTTTATTTACCGTCAATTTCGATAACCCAACGATAACCGCCAGGGTCTGTTTTTCTATTGTTTTTGGTTCGTTGGGGCCAAGTTGGCCTTCCGATCCATCCGAATGGATTGGCGTAAAGACCGATTACACGTAGAACAGACGGATAATCACGGGTTGTTTTAGTTTCGCGATTATGATGGCGTCGCCACGGCGGTCGGCCATGACAAACGATAGTCGATAACGTTAGGACTAAAAACAGGGACAATACGATTTTATCCATCTATCCGGTCGGAAGGCTGATGATGTTATGAAGAAAAAAGGAAGATTTCCATTCGGGTACTGTAGATGTACATATACTGCGCGATATTGCACAATCAGTGATAATGTGGTTTTAGACGACATCATCTTATTTTCTTCTTTTTTTTCCCACTATTTCAGCCGCCCTATACGTGTAACCTCCTCCTTTCTGTGTCTGTTTAGTCTATAACTCACATTTGAAATGATAATTTTACACGACTTTACCGTTACGTTTTCTTCTTCTTCTACAGGCGAGAGAAACGTGTTACCCCGTTGAGAGAGTGGCAGATGCGCCGCATTGCCGTCGTACGTCACACTCCTGTTGCGTTGACTACACGTCGTCAAGGAAACTAAATTGGAGATGCTGTTGCTGCTATTCTTCGATGTGCGGTGACATTATTCAAATAAGAAAATGCCAAGGAATTTCGAAAGCGACAGATGGAGCGCTCAACCTCAACAAAAGTGTGTTTTAATGGCATCTTTTGATGCTCTGACTGGGGGAGGAGGTAAGGATTAATATCGCCACATCATTCCATCTCATTAGTGAGATTCAAATTTTCAAACTTGTAATCATAGAGGGGCCGTTATTTAAGTTCCGTTACGTCGTCTTATAAAAAAAAAACAGTAAAACTTGATGAAAAATTGCAAAATATTATCTTATGTTGCGTTTGTTTTCAAAAGGAAATTTGATGGTGTGTGTACATACCGTAGAATGAAAACTGGGTTGGGTCTTGTGAGCGAGTGATAGAGAGTTCTGATGGTTTCAAACACGCTACACTGGCTGGATCTCCTACTGTTTTTTTCCACGTCAAATTTCCTCTCTATGTTCTTTATAGTGTGTACCCTCCAAAAACGATTGACGGAGACTGAATGGCCGTCCGTCCCGCTTCTAATATCGGGTATATGTGATGCGTAGTTGCGTACACGTAATGAGATGGATATTTCGCTATATAAGAAATAGAAAAAGCCCGGAAAGTGTTCATATTAACGCTAAACATGTCCTTGTTTAAGCTAATACAATAAGTTTATAGGCATCGCACGCTATTCGGCCATCATATCCGACAAATGATGATACAATTCATGAAAAACTTGATTCACATATTTCATTTTTTTTTTGTCTAGATTATATGTGTTACAGCTGCTGTCCAGTTCCTTGTTTTGCGCTGTTTTTTAGTGGGCCATTTAAAACAATAACGTTCTATTTCTGCTCGTGAAAAAGTTACGACGCCAGTGAAATATTTTGACGATTGCAGCTGGGGACTCGCCAATCAAAATCCTATTTTTCTTTAATTTTTCAAAAATTCTGCAATAATAACAATTTAAAAATAATTTTATTGACTGGCTACATATAGCGACGGGTGGAAATAGTATGTCTGGTAAAATGTACGTTCGTGTATTGTATATATAAGGGCGGGTAGAAGCGTCTGCGTAGAAGCAACAAGGCGCCGGAAAACCCATCCGATCCTTGCGATCCAGCTCTTAGGGACACACTTGTTAGATAAACAACGTGGGCCGTCTCTACATAAAGACGGATACTTTTGCTCTTTCACTAACATTCGTTGGTGGCTCTTCGATACTGTTTATACCTCCAAACTTTGATCGTCGATCGTGACCTGCACTACATTTCTTATTTACCCCCAAAAGGTTTAAATGAATCATTTGTTATGATTTATTTTTAAACTTAATTTTATAATTTGTTTTACAAATTTTGTGGTTAGTTATAGGGGCGCGCCCCGTGATCGATATAGTCAAAACATAAAAATTCCGAAAAGTCCCTGCTGTGTGTGTTTACTAAATAAGAATGCCTCGCCCAATTCGACTGGTTGGCAGCAATTTTTTAATTTTACTTATATCGACAGGTCTATGGGTGAAAAATGTTCTTCGTAGAGGACGACCGCAACAGTCAAATTCCCGGACGTTTCGAAGATGTCGACAACAACAAAAAGAATCTACAGCCGGGACCAACAAATGGAATTGCGGCTGTCGTTCCCGATTTACAAGAAACGATGTGCATGCTTCAAATGATGTCGGTGGATGGACCTTTAGCCGAATTGAAACCCAAACCGATCCTTTCCGGAATCTCCATGCCTGGAATTGCCAACATTTTCGGCGAAGCTCACGTCACTCGTCGAGTTGTTTGGATTTTGGTCATCGTTGCCGCTTTCGTCATTGCTACAATCCAGGTAAAGGATGTAAAATGAACTTAAAATTTTAAAAATTCTAATAATAAATTTGCGACAAAGTATCAAAATGTAATTCTTTTTTTATCGCCATATTGCACCCCACTTTCTTGGCTGTTAAGAAAACAATTGATGCGATTTATGAGTTTGCGTTCACGGTGTCGCGTGCCGCTCACGATAATGCACTTCTCTCTCTCTTTCGTGTGTGCGGTTTATTTCTTATCTGTTTCAAACCAAGAAAATTAATGAGGGGGTCGGGTCTTTTGTGTTGGTTTTCTTTTTTGTCACCACAGGTGAAGGATCGTGTTGAGTTTTACAGTTCAACGCCGGTGACAGTCAACGTTCGAGTCACCATGAACGACACGCTCCGTTTTCCAGTCCTGACTATTTGCAATAAAAACAGTTTTAATATGAGTCAAATTCGAATGTTGGCAGCCGAAGCGGGAATTAAACGGAACGATAGCGGGAAATCTGAAGTCAATATTGGTCAATTGATTGGCGTGCGTGGAATGGACGCCAAACAGTTATGGGACGTAATAGCTCACGATCCCGATCAAATCATCGCAGAGGTAATTTTTCTTTCTTTTTCACTTCCTGGTAAACGATGATAAAGACTGCGCGACGCTCTATAGAAAGAATTGCAGCAATATGTCTCTGTTTTCTCTCTCGTGATTGATTTATTCTTCCGGTGACACGCCCCGTTTACAGCCCCATTACAAAAAAAAAAAAAAAACAGCCTTCACGTCCAGTTTTATAGATAGTTTGATGGCGTGTGTACAATGCACAGTATACCTTAGATTAAACTAGGACAAAGATAGATGAACAATAATTAATCGATACAATTCAAATTAAGTTGAAACGAATTTCAATCCATTTTCATTCGAATTATTTATTGTGGTTTATAATAGTGCTGGTTCGGAAGGAATGTCAGCTGCAACCAGGTCGGCCGTTGGACGAAAATTTACACTTATTTGGGCGTGTGCTATTCTTTCATCCGCAGTAAGTGTTAAAAGTATTTTGCAAGTTTAAGTTGATTCTTAATTTTTGCCAACAATTTTAAAAGATGAAACTTCGGTGAAAACAACGGGCAGTTTCAACAACCTTTACGTCAAACTGAAAGACAACGAGATGGAATGCTCCTCACTTTTGTGGGGTGCCAAGAAAGGGGAAGGTGAAAGAGGCTGGAAGATGTTGATCCATGACTTGCGTGACTCGCCCGTCATTGACGTCCGCACGCACGGCAGCACGCTCGACAACGGCTGGGGCAAGGACATCCGTATCTATTTGAGAGAGGTATTAGACTCAGACGATACAAATGAATTCGTCACTATTTTAAAAAAGTCAATTTTTCATTCATTTTCATCCAGTTCCGCACGTTGAACGTCTGGAAACGCCCGTGTATGAACAACGGCAATTATTCAAAGTGCATTGAACGATGTTTTGTGGCAGCTGCCGCTGATCGAATGACATGCAGACTTCCTTTCATGGATGAAATATCAGGTTGGGGGTGAATTTTCTAAATTGCTTTTTCTAATTTTCAAATGAAATTATCAAATTGAAAATGTAAATTTGATATTTAGTTGGATATAATCACCGCAACATGACGTATTGTAACACGCCCGAATCTTTTTGGAACAACTCGAAAGAAATTGATAATCTTCTCGTGTACGGCCAGTGGACGAGGACCAATTGTAGCCACTGCCAGCGTCAATGTCACCAGGATTTTTACATAGCCTACACGGAAATGACGAAAATGAAACCAACTGAAAATAAAATCAGCAAATTGCGAGTTTTCTATCAGGTATTTTTCACGGAGAAATCGTTTTTATCACTTTATCATTAATTGTATTCCATTTTTCAGGATTTCACGTTTGACGAGATCGAAGAGAGTGCCGACTATGGAGCCGTTTCTCTACTCTGCGATATTGGCGGCTCACTTGGTTTCCTGCTCGGATTTTCCGTTCTGACTGTTTGCGAGATTGTCGACGCCATCGTTCAAACTTGTTTATCATCTATGCGTCGTTTGATCAACAAATGCAGAGGAATTAAATGAAAGCAATTCAGTAGACTTTCAATCTCTTTCTACTTAAAATGAGAACAATTATACTGCTGCATTTTTAAAAACTTTAACCTCAAAACAGTTTAGTCATTTCAAATGTGTTGCTGTGAAGAATGAAAGAAAGTTTGAAATACAAAAGATCCAAATACGTCATCAAATGTACATTTACTAATAGGGTGGAACATGCGAATTCCGACGAGTTTTAATATCGAAAGAATAAAAAATAAGATAGCATAGAAGTAATTGTATTTTTTTGAATTTGTTTTTTAAGCGGTAGTGATTGAATTTTGATTTTCTGAAATCGTGCAGTGCAGCCGGTTGAGGGTAGGTGGTGTCTGCTACTGTTTTGATAGACGTAAGACTCGAAGTTCAGCCAATTTACAAGTCTGAAGTCTTTTGGTTACACACATTTATTTTCTGTAACAGTATCTACCTATTTCCCAATATGCTTATTTAAGGAATAGTTAAGTAGTTTGAATATCTGTGTGTCTTCCGGGATTTCATTCATTCAAATACGACCGATTGCCGTTTTATACCTTCTCAACGAAACTTTGACAACAGATAATGGACTGGAATGTCGTATGCGGGAGTCCTTCTCTAATCGTATGGTCCAACGGCAATATCGGGAAATGCTTTGGTCAATTGGCTTTCACTCTACCATCCAGTGTGATATTAACTGCAGTTTCTTCCTACTATTTGGGAAAAGAGTACAACTGGGTCATTCGAGACCGACTGCAAGTCACTGTCCTCTCTCTGAGAGCATTCATTTGCCTCTTTTTAGCTTTTATTCCATTTTCAAATCTTATAATCAAATGTTACTTCAAAGAAAATCTATTCTTGATGGACTACCTGGTCAGCTTTGTTACATCATGCAGTTGGCTCTGCCATATGTTGTACATCATCATCCTGAAACAGAGAGTCTCAAGAAGTCTTCGTGGGCCCCTTCCTTCCTTGGCTGCATGGATGCTCACTGTTGTTCCCTGCGCTTTCCAGATGAGGGAAGACTTTTATGAATTTGATGCCAAAACGATAGAAAGTCCAGAGTTTTGGCTGAACATGTGCTACACCTCTCTTCAGTTCTTGTACTTGCTCACTTTGATTCCGTATGGCATGGCCAACGTCACCGGATTCGATAGATCATTTCAATCTCTGGCCGACGAAAACCTCAATCAACGACTTCTTCATTACAATCGTTTCGACATTGATTTCGACCGATTCTATTTGGGTATCGCTCGGGAGGGTGTCACTTTCCTTTCGCGACTTTTCATGTCTTGGGTGCAGCCTCTGATGAAAAAAGGTGAACTCCTACCTCATACGAGCAATTTAATTGACTCGTTTATTAATAATTCTTATTATTCCTCATTTATCCAGGAAGTCGTAAACAACTGAATTCCCCAGACGATTTGTTTGACCTGCCGCGCAAAACAACATCGCAAATAGTGGCGCCACAATTCGAACGCCAAATGCACGAAACTCAGTCGGTCGTCAAGTCCCTCCACCGCTGTTTTGGTTCGTCATTCTATTTGCTGGGCTTACTCAAATTCACCGGTGATGCATTAGGATTTGTTGGCCCTTTAGTGCTCTCGGCCCTAGTCCAATTTATCGACAACAAAACAGAACCTATGATATTTGGCTATTTCTGTGCGGCAGCCCTTTGCATAGCCTCATTTACTGGTATAAATACAAATCGATCATTTTTTTTTAATTTTCAGACAATTAACTTGAGTGAATTCATTTTTTTTTGTGTTGGTATGTTAAAGCGGCCTTGTGTAACGTCCACTTCAACTTCAAAGTCAGCGAAATTTCTCTCCGGATGCGAATCGCTCTCATTTCAAGCATTTACAACAAAACACTTCGAGTCAGCTCGGCAGATTTGTCTCAATTTAGGTAACAATAAGGAAGGAAAAAGTTTGGTGAAACTTATTTATTTTTAACTTAATTATTTTGGTTCTTAAGCTCTGGAGAAATTGTTAACATGATGAGTACGGACACGGACCGTATAATCAACTTCTGTCCTAGTTTTCACGCTTTTTGGAGTCTTCCTCTCCAGGTGATTATTTAAATTTATATTTATCCGTCAAAGAGAAAATGGCTTTCTTATTCAAATTTATCGGGAAATATGTCAGGTGGGCGTTACGCTGTATTTACTCTACTCCCAAGTTGGCCTTGCTTTTCTAGCTGGACTCACTTTTGCAGTGATGTTGATTCCTATTAACCGGTGGATTGCTGTCAAAGTAGGTAAATCTTCAAACCCTTCATTATTAGCAGTTATTTAACGATGTAAATTGAACAGTGGAATCTTTATCCAAAAAATTCCGTCTACTTTTCTTGTTAAAAATGTTCCGTTTTTTTCTTATAACTTTTGTAATTTTCAAATTCTTATTTAGGTAAATACAGTGGTGAAATGATGACTGCTAAAGACAAACGTGTGAGACTCATGAACGAACTGCTGAGTGGGATCCGTGTTGTCAAATTCTACGCGTGGGAAAAAACACTTTCGTTGTCGGATAGAGCAACTTCGAGCCGATGAGCTCAAAGCCCTTAAAGCTCGAAAGTACTTGGACGCCCTTTGCGTCTATTTCTGGGCCACAACGCCGGTTCTGGTGGCCATTCTCACGTTCGCCACCTTTGTCTTGATGGGTGGCACCTTGACTTCAGCCAAAGTTTTCACTTGCATGGCCTTATTCAACATGCTAATCAGTCCGCTTAATGCCTTTCCGTGGGTCATTGGTGGATTAGTTGAAGCCTGGGTTTCCCTCAAACGCGTTCGTAAATTAATTCAAGTAAGTGCGTATTCGTATTTTTAAATGTTTGTACAGTATCTAAGAGAAATAACGATTTTAAATTTGATTAGTTGCCCAATATGGATTCTGGATCATATTACAGTGCAAAGCGATTGGAGCCGGATGCCCAGGCAACGTTAATTATGGAGCAGGCTGTATTTTCATGGCAATCGGTTGACGATAACTTCCGATTAACCGACTTGAATTTGAGAATACCTAAAGGACAATTTGTTGGGGTCATTGGTCGAGTGGGAAGTGGCAAAAGTTCTTTTCTGCAGGCCATCACTGGCAATTTGGTTAAGAAAAGTGGCAGCATTTATGTCCGTAATTGGCAAGAAGGTCTCGTCTACGGACTAACTAAATTTTAAGTTGAGGTTATTAATTCTTTGAATCAATACAGGAATGGCGATTGTGACTCAAGAACCTTGGATTCAACATGGTACCATTCGGGAAAACATTTTGTTTGGAAAACCCTACGATGCTGGCAAATACAGAATCGTTCTGGAAGTCTGCGCCCTGAATGCGGATTTGCGGATGCTGACCGAAGGTGATCAAACGGAAATTGGTGACAACGGTGTTACGCTCAGTGGTGGGCAGAAGGCACGTGTTGCTTTGGCAAGAGCCGTTTATCAGGTAAAAATGATTAAATTCGATTCAGAAATCGTTTTTCTAGTTTGGATTTATTAGTTTAACTTGACGATTATCTTTTCATAGGACAAGGGCTTTTATTTGATGGACGATGTGCTTTCAGCAGTCGATTCCCAGGTGGCTAGACACTTGGTGGATTCTTTGATGGTGGATTACCTCCGAAATAAAACCCGGATCCTGTGTACGCATCACGCCCAGTTTTTGCAGTCAGCTGACTGGGTTCTCGTGTTTGATAATGGCCAATTAATTTCCCAAGGTATTTAATTCTACTCAAAAATGTCAGTCACATTCTTTTTTTAAATATTGTTCAATTTCAGGTCCACCTTCGAAAGTTTTATCGACTTATTTGGAAGGATCAGCCAAAGAAGGACGACCAATGAACCCGACGTCATCCGAATTGGACGAGAGAGAAGCGCCTATCCCCATAGAAGAAGAACGGTGTACCGGTCAAGTGGAATTGGATATTGTTTCCACTTACTGGAAAGCCGTTGGAATTTACGTTTCACCCATTGTCCTGGCCATGTTGTTCTTCATGCAGTCTACAAAGAACGTATCCGATTGGTGGCTGGCCCATTGGGTCTCTGAACTACAGAACGAAACGATTAACGGGACGCTAATAGTAGAAGGAGGAACCGTTGAAGAAGTTTACGACCCCACTTTTTACTTGGCTGTCTACGGAGGAATCGCTGCAGCCAACACGATCTTCACCTTCCTTCGCGCCTTTCTATTTGCCTACGGAGGCTTAAAAGCCGCCACGTTTTTACACAGTAGCCTAGTCGACATTGTACTGCAGGCCAAAATGGTCTTTTTCGATACGACTCCTGTTGGCAGGATCCTCAATCGACTCTCATCCGACGTTTATGCCATCGATGAATCACTGCCTTTCGTTCTCAACATCTTTTTGGCTCAAGTATTTGGACTTTTCGGTACGTCTCCCATCAATGCATAACACAAAAAAACTGTTTATTTAATCGAATCATTGATTTAGGTACTATTGTCGTCACCTGCGTTGGAATTCCTTGGATATCTTTGTTGCTGTTACCTCTCGGCTTCATTTATTTCAATCTACAACATTTTTATCGCCATACTTCTCGCGAACTGAAGCGTTTGTCCACCGTTACTCTCTCGCCGATTTATTCACGTTTCGCCGAGACACTCAGCGGATTGGTAACGATCCGCGCTACAGATAATTCGACGCTTCGATTCGCTCAAGAGAATCTAGACATGGTGGAAGACAATGTCAAAACTCAATTCGCTAGCCAGGCCGCTGCCAATTGGTTAGGTTTACGTTTACAGTTGATTGGTGTGGCAATGGTGACGGGCGTCGGGATCTTCGCTGTCGTTCAACATCACCTACACACGGTCGATCCTGGTCTGGTGGGACTAGCCATTTCCTACGCCTTGTCCGTAACGAGTGTTCTCTCTGGTGTCGTGACGTCGTTTGTTGAAACGGAAAAGGAGATGGTCAGCGTTGAGCGTGTCCATAATTACATCCAGCGGCTTCCAGAAGAGTCTTCCGGTAGGATTTTGTGATAAACTTTTTAATATTCTTCAGAGATTAATTTGTTTAAATTGGTTATTTTAGAACCTTCTAGGACGGCTCTACCTGCTTCCTGGCCGACTGAAGGTCGCATAGTCTTCCAGCGAGTGTCGATGAGATACAGGGAACACTTTCCACTGGCTATCAGAGATGTTAGTTTTGAGATCCGTTCTGCAGAGAAAGTCGGAATTGTTGGTAGAACAGGATCGGGAAAAACTAGTCTTTTTCAAATTCTCTTCCGGTTAGTAGACACATGTACCGGTGAAATACAAATCGATGGTGTCAACATCCAGTCTCTTAGTCTTTCTGATTTGAGGTAACTCAAATGTGAATTTAAAGAATCCGTTCTTAAGAAGTTCCGTTCATTTTAAATTCCATTAAATTGCGTAATAGGTCTCGACTAGCCATCATTCCTCAAGATCCATTCATCTTTAGCGGTACAGTGCGTGAAAATTTAGATCCGATTGGTCAGTATTCGGATCGGCAACTGTGGAAATCTTTAGAGCGTTGCCACTTGCGGGAAACGATTGCCAGGTGGCCAATCGGTTTGTCCACCGACGTTCAAGAGCGAGGCAAACTGTTTTCCGTGGGACAGAAACAATTGCTTTGTCTAGCTCGGGCTCTGTTACTCAATTCTCAGGTATGCCTTACATTTCACATTATTCATTTTCTGTACTTGATTTTCATTATGGTTTGGTTTCAGGTAATATGCATCGACGAAGCGACTGCAAGTGTGGATGCAGAGACAGATCGTTTAATCCAGAAAACAATACGCTCGGCATTCCGCCATTCCACCGTGTTGACCATAGGTATGTGTACAGTGCTCAATATAGACGATCATGGTCTTGATTTTACTTTTTCTCCATAGCTCACCGACTAGAAACGATTATGGATTCGGATCGAGTGGCGGTTATGAGTGCCGGGCAATTGGTTGAATTTGATTCCCCTTCCAAGCTGTTGGAAAATCCAGGTTCTCATTTTTCTCAACTGGTCAACGGCTGAAAGTCTCGCCCATTCTTCCATACGTATGAATCAATTAACAGAGATTATCGAAATAGTTGTTAACATTTTGGGTATATTTTCTTCCTTCCGAATCTACCAAAGATTCTCCTTCATTTTTCTTTTATTGTGCAAGCTCTTTCAACTGGCAATCGACTAGTAAGATATAATAGAAAACTAGTCTGTCGGATGGATGTTGGAGAGTGTCTTTCAATTGATAGAGGCCATTCAGATTCTCTCTTTGTTGATGAATAAATCATGTAACTCGTTTCGTTCGAGTGCTACTATTTCCAACAATTGTACAGTATATTACATCCGATCCATTTGCTATGATTCTACATTTTAATAATTGGTGAAACTGGGCTGTCTGTATATTACATTTTGTTATAGTGAACTGTTACGTATATATTTAGAACATTATATCTTCATCTTCTTCTTCAATTAAGCTCGTTGGTTTTTCTTTTTGCTCAAGGCTTGCAGCTAAGGCGGCTTCTTTTTTACTTCTCAAAATCTTCTTCTTGTCTTGAATTTTCTTGAGTCTAAAATTGAATTTTAACAGATTTTTAGGAGTGTGGCTATGCTACATTCATCCGATATATGGATACCTGTAAAACTCTTCACGCTCCATTTCGTCCAGTTCAGAGATGATGTAGGCCAAAGTGCGCTCAATTCTCGGGATGATGACTGATTTAAAGGAAATTGTTTAATTTTAAATTTTATTTTTGATAGTAATACTGTAGCCTACTGACCGTGCTCGATAGCATTGACACGTCGATTGGTGACTTTGATAGCTTTATCCAGTGTGATGAAAGATGTTTGCATGGAAGCCAACTCCACCAATAATTTGACAGCTTGTAGGTAACATTTCTTCATCTTGGCCAATACTTGGCCACCGCGAGCGATTCCAGTCAACTCGTAGCGATCAATTCCATCGACATTGCTCTCAAATACGGGCAGATTGATACCGGCTACGTTGTCCTTCTTGGAAGAGATTCTCACCTGAGCCGTGGAGACATTCTGGATAACATACTGATTGATGTCTCCTGTTTGGAATTTAACTTCAGCCAGAGAGAAAGCCGCTTCTTTCATGATCTCGCCAACCAACTGCTTAGTCTGTTGAATTAAGGTACGAGGTAGTAAATCTAAAATTGCTATTTAATTATCTTTTTATTACGTCAATGATCTTCTTCAATATGGCTCGGAATCGAATTTTCAAAGCTTCGACTTTTTTCTTTAAAAGACGATGACCAGTTTCGGCACCCTTTAATCGGATCTTCATACCAGCCTGCGCTCTGTTAATAATTAGTAGGCCTATCTGTAAAAATTTTTATTATTTTTATTTTGAGTTATTTATTGAAACTTACCCTCGAGATGGGAAAATAGCGATCTTGTCCTTTCCTGACATGGCTGCTTTCTTAGAGTAATTTTGTCGTGCAGATGTGTGGCTGATCACTACAAGGAAAAAAGTAGCTTGTCTTGCGTCTCTTGTGATCCATAAAACTTCACATGACTTGTGACTGTGGGTAGGGCGGGTAGAGCGCGTGATATTCGGTTGCATTTTTTCGAGATATGACCAGAAAGAGTACGTAATTGTAACAGGTATATAAAGAAATCGCGATAAATGTGGCTTGTTCATTTTGAGTTAAAACCCCTGTGATGGAACAACCCCGGTACTTTTTTTTCAAGTTCAACTTCGGAACGTGGAATGAAGTCTCACGTTTTCTATGATCTCTTGGAATTAACAATGCCTCTAAATGGTGAGTAATTATTAAAGCAAGTGAGAAATTCCTGGATTAATTAAATTTTTCTGTAGATTATTCGTTAATGCGGAGATGATGTATAGACCAGTTTATCCTTTAGGTAGAAATATTTAACTTTTAAAAAAAGTGGTTAGGAATTTCCCAATTTTTGTATATTGTTATGATTCTACTTTATAGTTTTTCAAACCATTCCGTTCAAATTGTAATAATATTATACATTTTGTATTTTTTTTTTAGAACATGATATCGTCGTCTTCCTCTTCAATCAAACTCGCTGGATCAGGCTGATTTTTAAGACGGTAAGCGGCTTTTGCGGCTTCGGCTTTACCGCGCGCAATCTTTTTCTTGTCTTGAATCTTTTTCAGTCTGAATTTTGTTTTTAACTATCGTAAGTAGCTGATGGTTAAAACAAATTTAAGAAAGGACAAGTTACCGATAGAATTCTTCACGTTCAAGTTCGTCTAGTTCGGAAATGATGTAGGTTAGTGTCCGCTCAATTTTCGGAATAATTACTGTCAAATCATCGTATTTAGATAATAATTGAAAGCTTTGCAGCACGTAACTTTACTGACCATGTTCGATAGCATTGACACGCCTATTGGTTACTTTAATAGCTTTGTCCAGTGTGATGAAGGACGTTTGCATGGAAGCTAATTCCACTAGTAATTTGACTGCTTCAAGGTAGCATTTTTTCATCTTGGTCACTTGCTGACCACCGCGAGCGATTCCAGTCAACTCGTAACGATCAGATCCGTCGACAAGGCTTTCAAAGACGGGCAGATTGACACCAGCCACATTGTCCTTGCGGGACGATACTCTTACTTGAGCTGTGGAGACATTTTGCAACACGTATTGATTGATATCTCCCGTCTGGAATTTGACTTCAGCGAGAGAGAAGGCGGCTTCTTTCATCACATCGCCCACCATTTCTTTAGTCTGTTACATTTATTATGCCCGATATTGAGTTTTATAAATGGTAAATAATATCTTACGAAATCATTTTACCTGAATGATTTTTTTTAAGATGGAACGAAATCTTAGTTGCATAGCATCAGCTTTCTTCTTTAAAAGTCTGTGGCCCGTTTCGGCACCCTTTAGTCGAGCCTTCATACCTGTTTGGGCTCTATTATTAATCTAATAATTATTTACCGATGAAAAGTTGAAATTATTGTAAACTTACCCTCGAGATGGAAAAATAGCGATCTTGTCCTTTCCAGACATGGCTGCTTACTTGGATACCCTTTGTGTTTGTAAGTTTAATCTCCCCTCTGCTCGCATCAAGAGAAAAAAGTGGACCAAAATGCCTTGTGATCGCCCATAAGTCACATGATATTTTACTGCTGTATATGGACCTATAGCCTGCGCGTGACTTGATTACCGTCCGAGATAAGACTGAAAAATTCAATCTCAACAGGTGACGCGATGGCTGTAACCAGAGCGGAAAGTTTCACTTCCAGTTGGACATTCCAAAGAAACGGAAGCATTTCAAGAAAGTACACCAAGAATTTAAGATTCAGAAAAAAATCAGGCGAACGGTGTTTTAATCGAAAGTGTAAATTGCAATTAGTATTTTTTTTTTCTGTGGCTACCAACAACACCAATATAAGGTAAGGAATGAACAAAACAATAATAGACATGCACATCAAAAACTATTCGACATAGAAATCGGATAATATCGCGCCTAATAAATTTCTTCTGCACCGTCCTTTTTTTTCAGAAAAGCACATCCTCGTCATGTGCGTCATCGAGGATGTTGGCTGCTTCGTCGTCGATGTTCCCTTCAGCTTTACGTTTAGCCTTTTCGAGTTCAGCTTTGGCACGTGAGATGCGCTTCTTATCCTGGATTTTCTTCAGTCTTTACAAAGAACAACGTCTTTAAATGGCTGGAAAATATTGAAATAACATCTAATGTAAATTAATACCGATAGAATTCTTCACGTTCTAGCTCGTCAAGCTCGGAAATGATGTAGGCCAATGTCCGTTCGATACGAGGTATGATGACTGAACAATTAAAGTAATTAAGTTTCACTTATTGACTGATAATTTTGATTATTCTAAAGCTGAAATAGTTTTACCGTGTTCGATGGCGTTCACTCTTCTATTGGTCACCTTGATAACCTTGTCGAGTGTGATGAATGACGTCTGAAGAGAGGCAAGCTCCACTAATAGTGTAACTGCTTTCTGGTAGTTTTTCTTCAGCTTGCCCAGCTGTTGACCTCCTCTGGCTAAACCTGCCAACTCATATGTATCGCTACCATCTTGATAGCTCTCAAATACTGGCAAGTTCACACCTAGACACAACAAAATGGTAACACTGATTCCTATTTTTAATTTTAAAATTGGTTTACCTGCTACATTGTCTTTTTTAGATCGAACTTTGATCTGAGCCTTTGTGACATTTTGCAATACAACCTGATTAAAGTCACCAGTTGCAAATTTAGCTTCAGCAAGTGAAAAAGCAGCTTCCTTCATCACATCTCCCATTAATACTTTAGTCTGAAATGATTTTATCAGAGGTTAGAATAATTTTGAAAGGGCTCCAATTTCTTTTTAACTAGTAAGTCTTACATCAATGATTTTTTTCAGGATTGAGCGAAACCTCATTTGAAGAGCATCTGCTTTCTTTTTAAGAAGACCATGGCCTTTCTGTGCACCGGCAAGACGATGTTTCATCAAAGTCTGTGCTCTAGTTGTTATAAGAGAGAAAAATAATTGAAAGTTGTTTTTTCTGAGCTCAGCATAGATTTCGAAATTGTAACTGGATCGTCTTATGAATTTGTATGACTTACCCTCGAGAAGGAAAAATGGCAATTTTATCTTTTCCGGACATTATGTGATTAAAACACTACTGGATCTGAATACAAACGAATAGGGTTCGTAAGAAGGTTTTGTGTGTGGTTACCGAATTTTGACAAGAATCATCTGATCATGTGACAACAAGAGAAGGAAGAGAGGGGGAGGAGCGAAAATGCAACCATCTGGCGATAGCAGAAAGAAGCAAATTCACGAATTTGAAAAGCAAATGTAGTATGCATAATAAATTACGAGAACTTTGGAATGTTTAAGTCGAGCATTTATTCAGAAAACCAGAAAATTGACACGTGACAGAAATATTTTTAAACACCAGGGAAGGTACATTCATAAGGGCATTCACAAAACCATGTATATAGAGAATAGGAAAATGAACAATAAATATGAAATTACTTCAGTTTTGACTTCTTGCTCCCTCTTTTATTTATATGTCTGGATTTTGAAACTTTGCCTAACTTATCACCATTGACCCCTTCTAAACCAAGAAAATCTCTGCTGTTTTCGTCACTTCCACTCATTCCTGCTTGTGACTCAGTTTCACTGCTTCGTTCTGCTCTCTCAGAATTCAGATCAATGATCCCGCTCACAGCCTAGGTTTGAAAGAAATTTTATTTCTGTTAATTCACTAGAAGTGTCATGGAATTCTACCGCCATAGAAGTAATGGAAGACTTTGAGAAAAGTCTTTCATTTTCCTTAAATTTCCTGTTCCTTTTGTCAGATGAAGGGTTTGACAGTTTGCTAGTGCTGTTCAAGTAGCGATCCCATCCACGAATAATATTTCCATAAAGCTGCGTATCTTCCAGGTAACTCCCTTCGAATGCATAAATTTGTCTTTCCAGGTTGGCTAGGGTTTCCTACAAAACACAAATATAAACAATGAAGTTGACAGTTTTAAGGTATGAAATTGTGTTTATTCTTACGGCGACTTCAATTCTTCTTTTGACGAGGTCAGAAAGTTCAGATCGCAAATCGGAACTAGATGTATTTTTCGTCATTTTACAAGCCAAAATTTCGCCCTTTTCTTTTGTTGTTCAGGCGATGCTGGCGGCCATTTAATTTTAGTTTCTTCATTGTCCGCCATGTCGCTAATCAACATGGCGGTGCAGACAGCATTATTCAAATGGACAAATGGCGGATCTACTGCCAAAAGAAGAAAAGATCTGTGAAAGTGACGAAAAACACATCATACAAATTAACCCAAAGTTTAAAATTGGCTACGTATATTCACTAGAATTAATTCAACAATGCAATAGAGTGCCAAACCTGACAAACAGAGTAAGTGAATGTTATTCAACACTGTTTAACACTGAAAGCTTGCTAACCATCACCAGTTCTAAACCTCACCTTTTTTTATTTTCAGGCTTCATTAATTCACCACTTATTAAAATCTTATGGCCTTTTAGATCATGTTTTATTTTTAAACTCTGATAAAGTTTCTGATGACGTCTTTCAAGGGTTTCATTCTGGCGATTACATTGAGTTCCTCAAGAGGGGTGATGTGGATGTTGAGGATGAAACCAGTGAGGAATATGGTTTAGGTAATAAAATGCACTGAAATTATTAAAAGAAATTGCTAAATTTCAATTCCTTTTCAGGTTATGACTGTCCCTCCACTTGAAAAACTTTATGACTTCATTTCTGTGATAGCTGGTGGTTCTGTAGCAGGGGCTAAAGCTCTTGTTTCTGGATCTGTTGATGTAGCAGTAAATTTCTGTGGTGGCTGGCATCACGCTCAAAGAGACTGTGCTTCAGGATTTTGCTACATCAATGACTGTACATTAATTTATTTATGTTTACTTTCTAATTATGAGTTCATTTAAGGCAAACCAAATTGTCTGATTTTCAAAGGTGTTCTTGCCATTCTAGAATTGGAAAGAAAATTCAAACATGTACTTTATATTGACTTGGATATTCACCATGGTAAGACCTTAAACCTTTTCCAGTGAAATGTATTCAAAGAATGAAACAAACTTCTTTTTATTTATTCAAGGAGACGGAGTTGAAAATGCTTTCGCTTACAGTCGTAAGGTGTTTACGTTATCATTACATAAACATGAAGAAGGATATTTTCCGGGAACAGGAGCAGTGAACGACACTGGTTTCGGAAAGGGTCGCAACTATTCATGCAACGTCCCACTCAAAGATGGAGCTTGTGATGAAACTTTTATCCACGTATTTCAAACGTATAAATAATCCTTTTTTTTTCTGAACCTACACAACTTTTTTTCGTCATTAATTTTGGATTTTCTTCAAAGGGTTTTCCAGGAAGTAATGAAACGTTTTCGTCCGGAAGCAATTGTATGTCAATGTGGAGCAGATGGCCTAGCTAACGATCCATTAGGGACATTTAACTTGACACCTAAAGCATACGCCCGCTGCACCGCTGTCATCCAAAGTTACAAATTGCCTACTTTGTACCTTGGCGGAGGCGGTTATCACAAAGCGAATGCTTCTCGTTGTTTCACTACTATATTGGCAGGTCTATTAGGCCTACAAATCTCCTCAGATATCCCCGAACATGAAGTAATTAATTATTCTTAAGATTTCATTCATTATTTTATGATAATTATTTATATTATTTTTTTATTGACAGTATTTCGATTGGTACGGGCCGAGCTTCGAATTAGACGTCAGTCGAGGCCTTCGACGGGACGAAAACAGCCCCGACTACATCCGGACTCTTTTACAACAAGTTTTTGGTATGTTGCATTCGTAGTAGAGAGCAGTGCGTGTTTCAAGCCTAAATTTAGTTGCAAGAAAGTTGAAATATTTTCGGCATGCCCTTGACTCCTCGCTCCTTCCATCGCGGCTCGGTGACACACACACCGCACACGCACATAGGAACTATATAAATAGACGGGATATATGAAATTTATGTAATACCTAAGAACTCCCTCTCTTCTTGGCAGGCAACTTGGAGCAAATCTCTAGCGAGTCGTGAACGTTTTGGATCCATCACATTTCCCCTTCGGGCCATTATTCGGATTTTCGAAGGTTTTACCTTTTTACAAAAGCACATTTTCGACATTTTACATAATCAATACAAGACGACAGCTAAACGAATGACGCCAACACTTTTTATTTCATAGATTAGCCGATATCGAAATGGCTGTGTCAACATAAACGTCTCCCCTATTTGTTGTTTTTTTGACGAACCTTTACTCGAGACATTATGAAAATTTCCGTTGAATAAAATTATCCGACGGACTCTCCCATAAAGAAAAGGTAAACAAAAAAATTCGATTTTCGTGATGGTGCTATTAATCCTAATATGGACTGTTGTGTAAAAAAAAAAGCCACAACGTATTGCCAAAGTGTAGAAATCCACCTACGCCGCCGAGCTTTTTTTCTGATATCAGATTAAAAGAGCAAAGGATTTCAGGTCGGTTTTCCCGACTTGTCAGATGAGCTCATCGTGTGCCGTCACATCCAAAATTCATATTTCTTTATCCTGTTAACCCATCGAAAACACTTGATAGAACCAATCGGCATAGGAATGGGTAGTAGCAAACTAATCTTGGATATGATAATCGAAAAAATAGGCCTCTTAGCAACTACTTAATTCCATTTTGGTTTTTGGTTTACAATATTGTGACCTCGTCTGACACAAATTTGGACAGTGCAGTCTCTTAAGACTCGTGAATGAATTTGGTAAAAAAGGGTATTTCTTGTTTTGCGGTTGGAAAAAGTCCGGTGAAACAATTTAAAATCCTTGAGAAATCGCCATCTGGTGATTGAAATTTTCAACTCGGATACAAGTGGACGAGTACACGAGACCTTGAGAGGAGGGGAAGGGGGTTGGCACTGGTAAAGCAGAATTGGCCTCAGAGCCAGTCGATCGGTGGTTGACGTGAGACCTGTCTCAACGTCCCATCCTGCCCGTAGTACGATTCAGGGAGGAACGTTAGCCATTGGATTCCTCTTGTTTCATTTTGTTGGTGGATAAAATTCGATACCTTATCAAATCCAACCATCTTTCGTTAATCAAGAAGTGGAAATTAAATATTCGTTTTGTGTCTAGTTTTGTGTGCTAGATTCCGCCATTGTGGTGTCTTGAGTGTCTGTGTGTGTGGGGGGCCAACTACCGTGTGGATTTTTATTTTTTATTTTGTAAAAAGCCACTCGTCTTCCTTCTTCGACCACCGTGCGACTGGTCTCTCGTCCATTTCTTGTTTTCAGAAAAAGTCAACAAACAAAACAGAAATACACAAAGGTAAATATGGTGGAAGACGAGAAAACAGATAATCTTGATGGAATAGTAGATATGAGTCATCGTTGTGTTGACATTGAAACGACGAAGAGAGAAAAAAAAAGAGGAGGTTACAATTTCACGCTAAAGTTGCCTTTTTTCCTTCTTCTCGTTTGCTGGAGCGTTTATTGGCTTGTGACGTCGGGAAACGAACAAAAGTTGAATGAATTGTCTGTTGTGGTTTTCTCTTGTGAAAAAGAAAAATATTCTTACCGAAGGAGATAGTGAACGAAAGGAGGAAGAAGGAAGGGTGGTAAGGGAGGGAATTTTAGTGGGGTGGTGGATGGGTGGTGGTGAGTCACGGCCCGGATTGTTGGCATGACTCATCGAGTCGGCTAACATACAGCTGTGCTGGAGAGAGAGAGCGGCGCAATGGCCACAGCGCAGATTATGTCAGTTGTTGTTTTGTCTTTTTTTTCTCTTGTTTGGGAGGAGGGTGTGAATATTAAAACATACTAATACGTTCCGAAAAATAGAAAGAACAAGAATGAGGTCCTCTGATTCCATGTCGAGGTCGTTTGACACACACACGCAGACGACCTTGCGCCCTTCGTCACAAAATGGTGGCAAGCGTGGCCCTCTGGATTTGGAAGAACGAGTTTTTTATTTTTTTAAAATTCCCTTTATCTCAAAAGCGTTTTTAAAAATATGGAAGGATAGAGTAGTTGGTTGGGTTTCTTGTTTATTTGTTTTTTTTTAAGAGCTCCATTTTATATGCACACCCGTTATCGGTGATTCCTCCCTGCAGGGGGAATAGATCTCCAAATACGTTCCTCTCATATTCTTTCTTATAGTTTTTTCGCTCTTTTATCTAGGAAATTCGAAACGGTGTTCATATTTCCCAAGACAAAACAACAAAGTTTAGTTTTTTTGCTTTATTAATTCGACGTAATTTTTTCGCTATCAATGGGTTGGATGAAAGAATGTTCATCGCTGTCACCTCGAAAAATGTTAAATGCTAAGGCGCGAGTAGAGAGGAGAGATCCTTCATTGGCTCGATGTTGATGATGACGGGAGTGCGCAACGGCATGACGGCGATGATGACGCATCACACCAAAAATGAATCTTTATTTTCTTTCACTTTATGAGGTGTGCCGTTGAATCGGCATCCGACAAGATGTTTTTTCAGTGGTGGGAGGGTGGTGGTGTGGTGGTCGAGTCCCCAAAACAACAAAAAATCAAACATATTTCCTTCCTTTTTATCCATTGGCACGATCTCTCGATGACGTCACCCTCATTTCGGTGGGGCTCTGTGTGTTTCCTTTGGCTTTTCGAGCTCCCGAAAGAGAAATTTCAAAACAGCTGACGTGATCCAGCTGTTGTGTGCATGTTCTAGTGTATTCCGGAAGAAGTTCGAAGGAGTGTAGCAAAAAAAAAAAGGGAATGTTACTTCCCTTGAGGGTTTTGGGTGTATAATCTTGAAACGAGTATATGTTTATTTATTTTGATTGTCTATTGAACTTTGCGAGTTTGAATCTTCTTCATTTTTACACCGGTTGTAGTAGGAGGTTTACACACGACGCTGGTGTGTGTGTAAGTAGGTGGTCGGGTTTTAGCTGATGGGGGCTGACGTTTTTCGGGTGCCGTCTATTTCGGGAATATCCAGTCGGGGGATTCTTTAAGGACCTCCTCTGCGTTTTTGTGATTTTCTCTTCTTTTTTTTTTTTTGTCTGTGTGTGATGCTTTTCCCTGGGCTTTTGAGATGAGTCTAAAAGAGAAAAGAAGCAGCTGATTCATCATTTTTCCTGTCCAGTTCATTAAAGCAAAGGGATTTTTCGCATGTTTTTGACACATTTCATGCCGAGAGAGAGAGACTCTCTCCCGCAGAATGGATGAAACCTTTTTGGCATTTCTTGGGTGTCGGTGTGTGCAGGCCCGCAATGAAACACCTGCTGTTTTTTCTTCTTCTTAACAGATTAAAGCAATTTATTCCCTTTTTTCTCTCTTTTTTTATCTGGTGGACAAGTTTTGAGAAACGCGTGTTCTATTATTTAAACGTCGGCGTTGATGATGATCATGACTTACGAAATTTTTCTTGTTTTCTCTCCTTTATTTGGGAGATGACGTGATATCGGCCAAAATGGGCATGAAAAGAGATTTAAAGGTGTTGTTTTTCTTTCATTTTGCAAAAGGAATAAAAACCTACTGGGGTGGAGTGTTAAAACTATCAAATTCCCTTTTTTTTTTCCTAACATTTTCCTTTTTCATGATGGCAGATGTGGAAACGGACAGTTTGGATACGGGATACGGATTCGAATGCGGCGAATGGACACAAATGACCTTCATCTTCTCTACCTGAGAAAGCGCCATCACCAAAGATCCTATTCCGTTGAAGGAGTAGGAGGTGGGGTAGTGTTAGGAAACAAGACACATACAGAGACGGGGAAAAAAAAGTTGCCTAAATTCCAAATTGGGATATCACGGAAACAACAACTGAAAAACAGCCAACGGTCGTCGCGTCCTCTCGCTCAACAACACCCAAAGAACAACAAAATCTTCGCTTCTTTATCCTTTTTTTTTTTCTTTGAACGACCAACTCGAGACATGGCCAGCAAAGAGAACGCTGTGGCCCTGGTCGACCCACACCAACTGGCCTCGGTGATCCGCAGCAGCCGCTTAGACAAGGTCAGCATCATCGGAGTAACCTTTAAAAAAAAGGAATTAACGACTTTGACAAATACGTCTGGAAATGGGAAAAACGTTTTTTAAATCTATTTTTCTGCGAATGAATTTGTTTTGTAGGTGTTGATTGTGGACAGCCGGAGTTTCCTCGAGTACAACGATCTTCATATCCAGGGCGCTGTCAATGTTTGCTGCTCTAAACTGGTCAAACGGAGACTCCAACAAGACAAGGTCTTGACATTTTTTTACCAAACATTTCGCTCATTTTAAAATTAAAAAGGGGAAATTTGTTTTTTTTCTTTTTCGTTTAAATAAATTATCTCTCCCGACAAAAGCGCGCCAAATTTGGTTGCACGCCAAAAAATGAAAATGTATTCAAAAAAAAAAGAATTCCATTGCCCTTAGACGGACGGACGACATGAAATAAAAATTTAAAAAAGAAACGAACGTCATCGTCCCGTTTAGCCGCCTCTTTTAAAGAGCTGGGGGAAAAAAGGACGTTGTTAACTTGGGTTTTGCCATCTAACGGTCAATATGTGAAAATTACAGGTTTGCGTTCGAGATTTTTTGCTGCAAAATTGCCGTTTGGAACGTGGATTGGTCGAGTACGAAAATGGCGATGTCATCGTTTACGACCAGTCGTCAGTCAGTACGGCCTCGGTTAGCCCTGACTCTTTCCTTCACGTTCTGCTCCATAAATTGATTCACGTCTTCCGGCGAGTATTTCTCCTATCCGGCGGATTCCTCGAGTTCCAAGCATGTTATGGCGACTTGTGCGAAGATAAGTCGCGATTGTTGCGATCGTCTTCGTCGACTTTGCACAACATGACGTCATTATCCCAACCGTGCTTGCCAATTACCAACGTTGGACCCACCAGGATTCTCCCTTTTCTCTATTTGGGATCCCAGCAAGACGCCCACAATCAGGAACTTCTTTCGGTACGTTAAAGATAACCAAAAAAATGAACGGTATTTCTTTTATTTGAAATTTTTGTCTTAAATTAAAGGATTACAACATCACGTATGAAGTGAATGTGAGCACTAACTGCCCCAAACCGGATTTCATCCAAGATACCCACTTTCTACGATTGCCAGTCAACGATTCCTATGGCGAAAAGCTATTGCCTTATTTCGTTCGAGCTACTCAATTTATCGGTCCGTCTCAATCCCCTTTTATAATTGTTTGTTTTTTTGTTCTTTTCCTTATCGTCTGAATTTTTCTATTGGTATCAAACAGATAAAGTCCGCGAAACCAACGGTTCAGTGTTGGTCCACTGCCTGGCCGGTATCTCCCGTTCGCCCACGGTGGCCATCGCTTACGTCATGCGCCACTTGAAGATGACGTTTGACGACGCTTTCCGCTACGTCAAATCGAAACGATCTTCCATTTCGCCCAATTTCAATTTTCTCGGACAGTTACTGGAATACGAGCGGCAATTGAGAGCGGAGGAGGTGCTGGACTCGAGTGTCGGTGACGTCACCAATTGTTTACAACCGTCGTCACAACCTTCGCCGATGGTGTCGTCACGTTGTACGTCCTCGACTTCAAGTCCAGCGCCCGGCAGAGAACGCTGCCTGTCGCGTTCTATTTCATTGTCATTATCGCTGAAAACTCCCGCACTTGAAACGGTTCCGCACAGTTGCAGTCCCAGTCCATCGTCGGATCACCTCCTGCAAAATCCTTTCGGATTCGCTGGATTAGTCGTCGATGAAGTCGATGGATCGACAACCAAAACTCGCCCGATTTTGACGGCTGATCTCTCACCGACCACAGCGCTGTCTCGGCTCTCTTTCGAAGCGCTGGAAGCCGCAGCCGCTGCATCCGGATTACAATCAACTCCACCGGAAGAGTCTGAAATCAAGGAAACTTCGTCTTCCTCTTATTTGATGGTCTCTAGACGGAAGCACCACACCCGAGAGGAGAGTTATCGGTCTCTGCGCCAGCGGATGTCGAGCTCGTCAACGAGCAGCACGGAAATGAGTCACAGTTATTACAGCAGCAAACAAAAGACGGAAACGACGAGCAGTCGCTCCTCTTCCTCTATGGTCTTGACCGTTAGTCAGAGCCAACGGGTCCAGTCGTCCAGTTCCGTCAGCCCGTTGGCACCGGCAACTCCAACCGCTGCAACGCTACTACCAACAACAACAACAACAAATCAAGGTCGGAATCATCGATGGAAACTCTCGCCAAGTGATCCGACCGCATTGTCACCTTCGTCACATTGTTCGGAAATTTCTGTACAAATCGAAGAATCCAAGGCCAGCAAAGGATCGGCTTCCGTCCAATTGAAGGAAGAAACAACTGAACAAGTTGAAAGTGAACAAGTGGAAGAGGAGGAGGAAACTGAACAAGTTGAAATCCGCCGACGTGGCCCAAGTTTTCCTCGTCCACATTCGGATACTGGAGGCAGAAGTTACCACCATCGCGGCCACCACCACATCCATCATCCGCTCCACCACACCCGTTCGGTGCCTAGGCGGCCCAGTTACGCCCCCAGCGAAACTTCGTATTCTCCCATTTCAGATGAAATGCTCATGCCGCCCACACCGTCCTCGCCTCCACCTCCGTCCAATAGCAGCAGCAGTAGTTGCAGTAGTCACCACTTGATGGGTGGTCTGCTTAGCCCTCAAGGTATCCCTAGTAGTAATAGTGTCAGCGGCGCCTGGGGCGTGGTCAGTCCCGGCTTGTACGCTCGTTCCGATTCTGTCACCACTTCCGGACTGGGATCGGAAATATCCGATAGTGAAATGGGTCAATCCAGGGCTGATTTGGATGCGCTGAGTCTTTGCAGCGGAACGAGTGGAACTCTTAGAGGCAATGGAGGCGGCGGAAGTATCGCTGGATTGGGTTTTCTAGAATCTGAAACGGATTTCTCTTCTCTACCACCGGATGACGGAGTCTTTACCGAACCTCTTTTTCTTCCTCCACCTCCTCCTGTTCGACTACAACCGCCACCTCGAGGAGGATCGGCCCGACCTTCACGGCCATCTTCACTTTTGGGTAAGTTTATTACAGTTAAATTTAAAAATGATTGAAAATTGTATTAATTTATTTTAATAGGAATCACTCCGGCACGGGATTCGGAATGGAAACCATCACCAAGTAACAGTAGTGGTAGCGCGGATTGCATGATGACGTCACTGGATACTTCGCCCAGTTTCAATATATTCCCGTCGCTGCGTAAAGCCCGTCCCACATCGCTGTTGAATCCGTTAGATCCTTTATCGTCGTCTGCATCATCTTCAACATTGGGAGATTTATCCGCATCGACGAATCTTCCATCCGTACAAGATTCCAGCCCACAAATAGGTAACAAATAATTCGCTATTTCAAAACCATTCAAATTTTCTGATTTGACCCAAATTCAAATCGATTAGGAGAAGATGATGTTATGCCAGACAGTGCCACCGTATTCCGGTTGTGGCGGCAACGAGAATTGGAACAACAGTTAGTTGACAGGTAAATGACGAAATAAGACTTCCATTAGTTAATTCTGTACATAATTATCGAGTGGATAAAAGAAGTAGACAATTTTGGAAACAAAATTTGGATTTTTAAAAAAGTACTTGTGAACAATTATTAGGTCGGTCGCAAAAAGACGCAGTCCCTCCATCTGATGACTTCGATTTTTCCCTCTTTCCCATTAAATGTTTCAATTAGATTTCATCTTCTGCCCCTTTCCCGCCTCCCTGAATTCAACCCATTGACCATCGCCGTTCCTTTTCACACAATTCGGCTGTGATATAATCCCGCAATTATTTTATTTAAACCAAAGACCCCCCCACCCAATGAAAAGAGGAGCAAATTGACACACACAAACAAAAGATCGAAAATTTATGAGGAAAGAGGTTAGGTTAGGTTTACTAGTCGCATGATTTTTTTGTCCACATGATCCAAACAAATTTTGTTTTGTGGATTCGTTGTGAATGATTTTCGGTGTTTTTAACGATAAAGGCGTCCCGTGTTTCTAAAGGCAAAACTAAACGCACGGTTTATCCTTAATCCCATCACTTAAGCTCTTCCAGTCACAATTTCCTGTTCATTTCAAACTTATTTCAATCAATTGATTTTTATGTGGATTTTTCTGTTTCCAGGTCCAGTGAGTCAACTGGTTCATTATCTGTCCGTCGCCGTAGCAGCAAAGAAGTTTTAGCCACACCGGTCGTCCGATCACATCAACAATCGATGGCTACGGAGAGTAGCAGCAGCACTTGTAGTAGTAGTAGTAATAGTAGTTCTGCAACTTCGACTACTTCAGTATCCAGCAAACGCAAAAGCAGTTCAGAGATTCCTCGCGATGGAGGCAGTGGCTGCGATGGAGCAGGACCAGGCGGAGGAGCATCGCCACCGGCTGTTGTTGAGAAACGCCGATCTGGAACTCGAGGTCCGTTTATTCGCATTTCAATGGCGCGGTGATGGGGGCACTCGTACAAACACATACAAACAAAACACACATTTTTTATTTCAAATTTTTCAAATCAATTTTCACGGCTTTTGGGTTCTTTTTTTTTTATCGCTAAAAAATTGTGAAAAAACTAAAACTACTGCCAACGCTAACACACAAACGATTGCAAAAATATTTAGTGTTTATTTTGATCGTTAGATGGTATACCATTTTGCGATGAAAATAGATGCCAACAAATTTACTATTACTAAAATTGTAATTTTTACAAATTAAAAAGAAAAACGATTTACCCAATATTTCGGGTTGAAAATTAATTTGGTTGAGAGAAAATTAAAAGCCAGTGAAGTTGTTCGATGAAAACTAAATTTAATATAGGCCAATGGGTTGTGAATATTTAAACGCGAAGTTTATGTGTCCATTTCTCGAAATTGTTTTTGTGTGTTCAATTTGTTAATTTCGTCAAGCCAAATATTAACTGCGAACGCGAAACATATCCCCCACACTTTGTTGTTGTTGTTGTTGTGTGTGTGTGTGGTTTGTTTTGTTCGTTAAAAGAAGAAATTTAACACCGAATTTTGTCATTTCTTTCTGTTTTGGGTGTGGAAAAACAAAAATTTTCTTTTTTTTGTGAATTTTTTTCGCGTTTTCCATTGTGTGATTGTGTGTGTATCGTTTTTTGTACAAGAAGAAAAAGTGGCAAGAAATAACAGGGTTTTGTTGTTGTATACCATTGAAATTATTGTGGTGTTAAAAAAAATTCATTTAAAAGCAAAACAAAACACAACAATTATTTTCTCTTTTCTGGGTGGCTTCTATTTTCTCCTATCTTTCTTCCGTTCCAGTGACTGGAGGTAAAATAATTTGTTTTTCTCTCACTTAATTCGGCTTTTGGCTTCCGCTTTATGTACACACACATGTTGACGTTCTTTTTAGTTCCTAACAAGACTAATCATTTTTTAAAAATATTTGTATGATTTTATTTGTCGTAGATGTTGGCGAGTCGTTGATGATGTATGGACTTTACCGCGTCAAAAGCTGCCCCGACATTGTGGATCAAATGAACAACGACCAAGATGGTCTACTACCAAAGAACATCCATTTGGAATTGGAATTGAATAAAACTAATGGTGAAAGTAGCAGTCAACAAACTTTGGTCTTGTTGAGGGTCGCCAGCAGATCACGTCGCGATAGTCAAACGCAACGCTATTCTTGCGGAGCATTAGATGGCAAAGTTTTGGTAACATCAAATAATAATAAGATAAAAGATTCGTCATCTAATCCTTCACCATCTCCTTCGGGCTGCGGCTCTAGACACAATAGCAATACCAGTTTGAATTGCAACAGCTTTTCTGTTATTGAAGTGTCATAATATTATAGCCAATTATGTGTAATTATTTTAAACAGATTTTTAGGGTCTGAATTGTTGTTGCTCTTTATTGTGTACACCATCCCCCACCTAACAGGCTGATATCATTTATTTTACTTTATTTTATATTTGTTCTATCTATTGACAGTTTCTTAATTTGTGTGCAATAGGTTGTTATTATTGCTACATGAAATGACTATTTTTAAACATAATTATTCTTGTCATTATGTAAATTATTCCCTTACCTGAGACACTTATTACATAAAAGTGACTAGGCTTCATTCATTAAAATAAATATTGGAAATGTTGCTTGGGAAGTCTACAAACTAATAAACAAATACGTTGAGAATGAAAAATTTAAGTGTGGTTGTAGCATGATATTTTCCATAGTCCGTACATCAAGTTTGGTTGTACACAAGTTCACTTTGAATTGTAGGTAATACACGACAGAACACATAATGGGAATGTATTCTTGCCAAATGATGAAGGATCAGTCATCATTACTTCCTGCAGCATTCTGGATAAGCGTAATATTGTCACCTTTCAATAACACTCGCCCTGCAAAAGGAAAAAGGTTGTAAGAAAAGTGATTGAATGAGAAAAAACTTGCATTACCAATTTGTTTTCTAACGTTTGTTTTGACATAGACCTCTTCTGCATCATCAAGAACAATGTTCATGTACTCATCAAATCCAACAATGTGTCCTTCCATATGCATGTTGATGTTCTCGTAAAGCCAAATATCTACTCTTGATCTTGTTTGAAGGTATCTGAAAATAAGGTTCTGGAAATTGCGCCACACGTGCCGGTTAATAAACCTTCCTGTTGAAATCAGAGAAAAAGCATTGAAAACTTACGATAGGTTGAACCATCACTTTCTGAACTTTAGGTGCTCGTGCTGCCATTTTTTAAGAATTGGAATTCAGTTGATTTCAAAGATTACAACACAATAAGATTTCCAGATGAAACTTTATGCGAGTTTTTTTTCACTTTTTTCGTTTTCTGAAACGAACACAGACGCTCAATCGAAACAACGTTGCCAGGTATACGTATTAACAATCTTGAGAAACCAGTTCAAACTTAAAGATATAGATGGCGCGGGACAACGCAAGCGCCAAGCAGTCGTCTGCTAGTTGTTTATTATTACATTTACATAGTTGGTTTGTTGTCGTGATTTATCGTGATATGTTTTTGTCTGTCAGTTTGCCTGTGATTAGTGAATCAACAAAAGAATTTTGCATTTTGTTGACGACTTCGTGTTTTACTGTGCGACCTAATTTGGATATTTGGTATTTCATTTATTAATGGAGTATACTCACGAATCTACAATCAATATCCTCAAAAAAAACTTTGGACAAGAATTTTTCAGTAAGTTTCATGTTTAAATTGACAACTATTAATTTACAAACAAATCTCATTTGTTAGATTTGAGTATTTTAATAAGAAAGATGATTTATATTTACTTCCGGTTTCTAAATCAACCCGTAACTCATTAACCATTGAGCTGACGCAAAAAAGAACCCGATTTTCGTGATCCTCGTGCAAAATGGGGTATAGTTCACGTTTCCATACAAAATACCCGAAAATCGTCGAAAATCGCAAAAAACGCTGAACTATAGTCCAGGAAAATTTTTTTTTGGGCCATGTCATGGATTTCGTTTAAAACACATCTGTTCTACCTGAAATTTGATGGGGATCACGAATTTGTGAGTTATTTTGATCATAACTCATTAGTTGAGGAGTTATCGGTCTATTTCCGGTGTACTTCCGGCCAAAATTGAGTTTTCTAATTACCTAAAAGTAAAAAGTGAGCTTTGTTCTCCACACAGTTTCTATCAATTCAAGCATATTTTAAGTAAAGAAGAAGGTGAATTTTTAAATCTGTGAGTGTCTAAAGAACTGCCTGATTGGGGATCCTCAGTCTGTGGGATGAGTGTCTAAGGACTGACACTAGATGTCTCTGAATGTTGTTGTTTTCGTCTTGGGAAAATGTCCGTTCTTCCTGTGTTCTTATTTTCTCAATTTATTTTATATATTCTGGATAAATTCAGTTAAAAATTCGCAAGTAAGTTAACCTAGAAGATTACTAAATAACTATAGTTACTAAAATGCCTAAATTCTACTTGAAATCAAAGAAAATGTGTGTTCTATATCTGTAACCTACGGTTGTCATTTTCAGGTCTGGTAGAACCATATAAATTGCCTACTTGAAGAACTAGTGACACAATTGTTTCCTGTTTCAATTTCCCCTTCTGCTGAAAAAATCCAACTTCATTCTCCAGCTGTTGCGGAATTACACTCGGGTAAGCATGTCTTTCTGATTCTACTATTTCAGAGAAAATGTGGCATAAAATGTCTAATCAAATGCATTATTATCTGTCATTAGCAGCATTCATCGTTAGCATCATTAGATGTTCTCTTGAACTACAGTCATCACATGGAAGCAGGAAGCTTCATTATTCTTCGTTCAGAAAATGTGACTATTGCCTTCTCAAAATTTGTATGTGTTCCAATAATACAATCTTTTCTATCATTTCAGGGGAAAAACTACAGTCATTATCACCTTACTTGAATCGTCTTCCCATCGTATAAATCATCGTCATCCCATCGTATCCCTCATATCGTCATCCCATCTTCTGGATAAGCCAAGAAAACCTTGCTGGTATTACCTTGTGTAAGTCTGCTTGTCACATCTCTAAACTAAATTGAATTGTTATTAACCCCTTTTCTTTATTTAGCCATTTCGGTAATAACCGGGAGGATGCAGCCTAAAGGAACATCGAAAGAACCCCTTCCCTTCTTCAAGTTGTCAACGTGGATCATCATCATCTGTTCATCTTGTATTGCTGTGGTATTTATGTTTTTGATAGTTTATCCGTTGGCTGCCACGCCTTTGTTCTCCCCATGTTAGCTTGTTTCGCCGAAAGGCGCGTCTTGTGTGCACCATAGGGACTTCCCCCTTGTCGATGTGGTGATGGGTTGTAGATGCGTGCACGCTATTTACTACTCCCATCACCGTGTCAGCCCGGACTTGTCAGCAATGGCAAGTCCCACATTGGCCGTGGATCCTTAGGACACGGCGAGTAGAGAGTAGTAGATCAACCTACGGGTTGTATGGCGTGGCAGCCAACGGGTTAACTATTTGTGTATGTGTTATTTATGTATGTATGTGAATTAGTGGTGGAATGTGGGTGGAGGTGGGACAATAAAACATTCCATTATATCTATTCTCCAACTCGTATTTATTGGTTAACTCACAACTTAAGATCAATGAGATGTAATCTGACAGAACAAAGCCAATACTTAATTGCACAAGTAATGATCGCATATTCGAAATTCACACGACGCAAAAAAAACTAAGTGCACTAGTGCAAGCTTGTAACCAGGAGAATCACATTTTTAAATTGTAAGCATCAAATGGAAAGTAAAAGTGCAAATCCTTGTAGACACGAAATAGCAAGATCGACTCAAGAATTACTTCTGACAAAATTTAAATAAGTTTTTAAATCCTACAATTTTGATGAAATTGTGAAAGAATTGTAAATGCTAAACAAAAATATCCATTTTAATCTAGTAAATTTCAATGTATGGGACTTATTACACCAAGAAATAAAATTCAACAAAGCATCTTCAATTGATAGGTAATTTCATTTTTAGATTCCATGCAACATGTTGTTCATGCCTGAATGAATCGATCGCCCGATTGGCCTCAGCTGGACAACGCGGTAGAAGTTTACGAAACGTGAATTTTTCCTACAACTTACATTCGATTAAAAAAACACGTCATTGAAAAAGTCCAGTTGCAAAAGGGGTCACACATTTCGATTAATCTAACCCACAACATAGAATGATGTTAATTCGCTTCCCTCGTTTTCATGTCGGCAGTTCGACACAATGATGTATTGGCGAAGTTGGGCAGGACAGTCAGTGACACAGGAAAGCTAAATAAATTTGACAAAAAAATATTATTCACACTAGACGTTCAACTAATAAGACTGAATTCTCGCAAAGAACGCCACGTAAATTTTAATCCGCTTCATTCTTCCAAACAACAGTGATCCTACAGAAATCATGCAAGAGAAAATACAATTAATTTACTTTGAAAGGTCTTTGTTAGGTAAGAATGATTGTACTAACGAAAAACGAACGTAACGATCTCCAACAATCTAATCGCCAACAAAAATTTTAAAGCAAAATTCCATTTTTAATTTACTTGGTTCCTTAGAAATTGAAACAAAATCATTTTAGATAGAGTACAACTAGTCAATCCTACAATACTTTGAAGCCTTAAATAATAAATCAGTTAAAGTAATCATTACCAGAGGCATTACTACCAAAATCTGTGCTAACATAGCTGCCCGTTTGGAAAATCAATCCATGGTCTGATCTTACACCTAAGGTGTATCAATCAATTGAATGTCTTGAATTGTGCATATAAGTGATTTTTACAAAATTAAAAAATTAAAAAAAAAAAGGAACCTACACATGCACAGAAAAGATACACTAGCCATGCAATGCCATGGATTTTGTTCTGCTGATGTTCCAAGGAATTTCCAAGTAATCATTCTGTACCTTTTTCATTACCCTAGTAAAATTTACCATTTTCAGACTTTAACTGATGACGTACGTTTTTTCTACATTATCTCTATGGCCACGAGGCGTGGTGGGAAACTAAATAACTTGCAAGTGTCTACATGACAAGATAAGAGGTAAAAATTGACAAGTTCTCCTAACAGCAACCAAATTGTAGAGAATAGTCAAAACTAATTCGTTAGCACTAGGAAATTTTAAAAAATATTTACTTTCTACTGTTGAAAAAAGGAAACAAATCAGCCCACAAAATGCACGAGGCAGGAAGCACACGTTTTGTTCAAGGAGCTAATGAATTGAAGACTGGTAGGAAAGGGAAAAATCGTCTGCTATTCAGTAAATTCCGTCAGATGGCTGATTCGCGCAAATTTTGAAATAAAGCAACTTGGAGAAATGGAGATAGATGCACAGAAAAAAATGGAGCAAATATAAATCAACTAATTTTTGTAGCTTTAGCTTTTTATTACATCTTGTGCTCTTACTTACGATGATGCATTAATGATTATGTATGACTATTTTTAAAAATAAGAAAAATAAAACGGATAGAAGTATTACAGAAGTAACAATCATTTATTGAGATTTATTGAAACAAACAAACTGATTTACTGTTGAAGTGATTCTTACTCTGTTGTCTAAGATAAATTGCAAAAGATAAATACCCAGCACCACACATAAATAAAATAACCCCCAAAAATCGAGCAACTAACAACGCAAAGGAAACTAGCTTAACGTCCTGTTGCTGATGTAGTTGGGATTGCGGTACTGTAGGCTTTCGTTGTTGACGATGTTGTAGTTTCGTAACAACTGCATGGCTCTCCTTTAGGACCTGGAGGACCTGGAGGACCAGTGTATCCCATAACTCCTTTCTCACCTATTAGAATAGACACACCAATGATGAGCCAACAATTGAAACTCTGTATAGTATAAAGTTCCAAAAGGATAAATAAATATTACCTGGAGGGCCAGGATATCCGCTATCTCCTTTATCTCCTTTGTAACCAGTCATTCCATCGGGTCCTTTTGGGCCTGGAGCTCCATCGTTTCCTTTATATCCTGGTGGGCCTGTAAAACCAAACATTTAACAAAACCAACAGAAAGCTTTTTTAGTCACGCAATTTTTCTTTTTTAAAGTATGATAAATCAAACAGTATACCTTGAGGTCCATAAGGACCTGGAGTACCTGGCCACCCTTTTTCTCCTTTTTCTCCTTTGATACTTGGTTTCTTATTGTAGGCTTTAATTGTTGTATGTGGCCAATCGAACCAGTGGGCACCTGTTGATTTATTTTAATGTGAGAAGATATTAGACAGATAAATGAATATTGAAAAACTACGATTATACTTCATATTTTGACCTAACATAACAATTAACACGAAAAACCTGAAATTTAGAGTGCAAGACCTACCAGACTTCAAATGATGGAAGTATCTAGGAGAATTAGTAAATAGATCCAAGTTACTATCTGAAGCTGGCAATGCATACGAAGGGTCTATAAGGGAAATTGGATTTAATAGTTAAACAAATTACGAATCAAAAGTATCAATAAACGCATATATTTACCACCATGTTGCTGAGCTCTGCGGGATTGAATTTCAAACAGTTGTCCGGGATGATAGCACTGGAGGAAGGGATTAGGGAAATCCGGACATATTGTATCGGACGAGGCGACAGAATTCAGCCTAAATTCATCGTATTGGCCGATGCTGAACGCGACCAAGAAAGCGAGAATAGTACAACCGTTCAGCAGGAATGAAGGAGACATTTTAACAGTTTACTCTTCCATGTTACCTGGTTGGATCCTTTTTTATACTCTGTTCTATTCCGAGATGCACTCGCTTAGTATCGGTCAATTTCGAAACCTTGATCTTGTTCATAGGATAAAAACAATCGATTCAATCATGTCCCTCGTTTGTTTCCAACTCTTCCCGGCAATCTTACACACAGAGAAATATTTGTCTAAGTCAACGTGAGTGATACGGTTTGCGAGTTGTTTCTTCAAATAGATTCAAGTTCAAAAATCAGAACAGACTATTGTTCTACCTTGCTCATCTCCTGATGTTCTGAAAAGGATTTCGCCACAGTAACGAAAATAGTCACTTGTCTCAAAGTGACGACCAACGAACAGTAGTAGATCTTGTCTCTAACAATTCTAAACGCACTTATGAAATCGGAAAGCTAAAAATACATGCACGGCACATTGCTTCTTGTTTTAGATATTCTTGCAGAGATACATCGTCACATTATACTACACGAATCAAACACATAGTAGCACACTTCCTGTTGAAAGTTTAATGACGTGTTCTAATTTTCTTGTTGACTAAATGACTGTGGCTTACATTTCACAACTAAACAAACAGAAAATATCAATTAGAAAATCTAGAGCATGTCAATTCGACCACAGAGTAAATATGTACGGTACGACAGATTGGAACACATGGCGTAAATAATTTAGTGCCAGAAGCGTTACTTTATCTATATAAGTAAAGTAAAGGCGTGGCTAGCTAAGTGCAAATATGTCAAAATATCCAAAGATACCGGATTCGGACAGGTAAATAGAGCGCAGGAAGGAATTATCCTCAACGTTGCCACGTAACTAGCCAGCCCATTATCAACGTAATTAGTTTAGTTGGATTGTCGTTTCTTTTGTGATACTGCTTATCTTTTTCCTGAACAGTATCACGAACAACATGGGTCGTTTAACTCGGCTCATTCCAACTTTGAGATTTAGGCAAAAACTTTTAAATGGTTATTCATTACGTCTATTCGCTTGTTTGATCTTGACGGGTTTTGGGTTATCTGTCGGACAATCATGTTGGAAATATTTTACACATCCTTTGAGAGAAAACCATACAAGGTCGTTGAACCGACCACCTGTGCTAAACTACTCGATCCACGAACTGATGGCCGCAGTACGAACAGGCACATACGAACAGGCTAGTATAGCCAAAAGTGACTCAAAATATAAACGAATTCTTTTCTGGAACGAGGTACGTAAGACATCTCCTTTCAATTATCTAAAAACCAATTATTACGACTATAACATTTAAATTTAAGGCTTACGGGACTAAAAATTACGATGTCGGAATCGGCCGTGATGTATTGCGAGAATGGGGATGCCCAGTGTGGCAGTGCGAAACTTCGGAAAATCGCACCGACGTTCAGGACTACGACGCCGTGGTCTTTCACCTCCGCAGTTGGATTCGACTTGATTTGCCGAAACGTCGATCATCTCATCAGCGATACGTTGGCTGGATAATGGAATCTCCAGCGTGGCAGGAATATATGCTGGACCACAGTACGATGGCGAACTATTTCAATTGGACGATGACGTACCGTTGGGATTCTGATATCGTGAGGCCTTACGGTTACATAAAACCGATTGGAAATTTTCCTCTTCATCCTAACGAAAACCAAATGGAACATAATTTATCAGAAGTGAATTACGCGGATGGAAAGACAAAAATGGTCACTTGGTTCGTTTCCAATTGTAACTCGAAAAGTAATAGAAATGAAATGGTCAAGGAACTGCAAAAGAACATCAATGTCGACGTTTATGGGGACTGCGGAACGATGACCTGCTCCAGGAAAATAGAGGGAGACTGCCGAGAAATGGCAGCCAAAAACTACAAGTTTTACTTGTCGCTGGAGAATTCTTTGTGTCAGGACTACGTCACTGAAAAGTAACGACGGCGATTTCACTAGATAATATCAAAATATCTATAAATTTCTTGATTGATTCTTCTATTCTTGCTAGATTTTATGAAACGATGAAGTATCCGATAGTCCCGATCGTCTACGGAGTTCACGATCATTACGATAAAATTGCGCCGCCGCATTCCTTCATCAACGCGGCGAAATTTGAAAATATGAAACAACTGGCCGATTATCTCATTCTTCTGGACAAGAACGACAAGTTGTACAACGAATACTTTTGGTGGAAACCGCATTTCGAGGTGCGAAACAGCCCAAAAGATGACAGCATTGGAATGTGTCATCTATGCGCCGCTCTCCACAACACGACGCTACCAACGAAAATTTACCGAGATATGACCGATTGGTGGGAAAAACAGTCAAACTGTCAAACACCCCAATTCTGAACTAAATTTCTATAATCCAAATTTTGGGGAGAAAAACCTCCATAAGCGTGTGCTATCCAACTTTATCTAGCCCAAGTAAAATAGTTGAAAACTTTATTTATGTATAGAGAGATAACGAACTCAAAAAAGATAAATTGAAGCAGGGAAATATAAACAAGATTACAGATTTTCACAGTTTTAGTGAATACCCGCAATTTAGTGTTTTCAATTCAAACAAGTTACAGTGACATTATTTAAGTTCTATAGTCTCTAGCCATGTATCCAACGACAGATGCGACTATATACATAGACTAAATTGTAATGGAAATAGTATTATTTTCAACAACAAAAAAACAAGAAACAGGTATTCAATAACACGGGACACCTGTGTGACTGAGAAAATTTGCATCTGCTGCACACACCCTATTCTCCAAATTTACGTGACAGTTTAAGCGTGGCAACAGCAGAGCTAGAAAGGGGAAACCAATCCACATATGCGTTTTGCGTTTTCCATTTTATTTTTTAAAGAATTACTAGACTTGAATCTTCAGTTGACTATTGGATGGGGTGTGAAACAGACATGGAAAATTTCAAATAGCTAGGCATTTTTAAAGTTACAAAGAAAAACTGGTTGAAAAAAAATCCCATTTTTGAATTCTTGTGGGGAGTAAAATGTTCGAAATTCAACGTCACAAAGCGACTTGTATGATACTAATCAGTGTCGTTTTATTCGTTTGGCAATTCTATCTTGTGAAGCAAAGCAATATCATAGACAACACTCTGTCAGTTGCAGAAAAGTTTCCAACCGAAGCGCAAAAACCATTTCAATTCCACTGAAATCAAGGGAAAAAAAAGCAAATACAAATGAGATGGTGCCCATGGTGGGTTCTATAGCAAACCCAAGATGGCAAAATATGAGCAAGAGAGACTGTCAGATGTTGCCCCAACTTTTAAACGCATACTGTTCTGGAACGAAGTAAGAGAATTTAATTTCTAATGTTTTTACTTCTAAACTATGAGAAATTTAGAAACGTATTTTAATGTCCAGGCTTACGGAAACAAAGAATACGGCATTGGATTCGGTCGTGATGCTTTACGCAAATGGGATTGTCCAGTATGGCAATGCGAAACTTCGGAAAACCGCACCGATATGCAGGATTACGACGCAGTTGTCTTTCATCTACGCACTTGGACTCGACATGATTTGCCACAACGTCGATCACCTCATCAGCGATACGTCGCCTGGTTAATGGAATCTGCAGCTTGGCGTGAATACCTGGACACAAGTCCGATGGCAAACTATTTCAATTGGACGATGACGTACCGTTGGGACTCTGATATGGTTGGCCCTTACGGATATGTCAAACCGATTGGAAATGTCCCTATACATCCTAATAAGAGTCAAATGAAAGAATATTTATCAAATTCAAAAGTGAATTACGCCGATGGAAAAACGAAAATGGCCGTTTGGTTCGTCTCCAATTGTAACTCAAAAAGTAAAAGAAATGAGTTGGTCAAGGAATTGCAAAAGCACATCAATGTCGACGTTTATGGGGGATGCGGAACGATGAACTGCCCACGAAATAAAGAGGATAACTGCCGAGAAATGGCAGCCAAAATCTACAAGTTTTACATGTCACTAGAGAATTCACTGTGTCAAGACTACGTCACTGAAAAGTACAAAATTACAGATTAAGACGTTCTGATCAATAAATATTTGTCTTTTTTAAAAAAGGTTCTTTGCAATGCTTGACTATCGGATACTCCCGATCGTCTACGGAGTTCACGATCATTACGATAAAATTGCGCCTACCCATTCCTTCATCACTGCCGCGAAATTTGAAAATATGAAACAACTGGCCGATTACCTGATTTTACTTGACAAGAACGACACGCTTTACAACGAATACTTTTGGTGGAAACCGCATTTTGAAGTGCGGTACACACAAAAAGACAAAAACAAAAGCATGTGCCATCTATGCGCCGCTCTCCACAACACGACACTACCAACGAAAATCTATCGAGATATGACCGATTGGTGGGAAAATCAATCCAATTGTGTGTCTTCACCACCAATATCCTGATTTGTGTAAAACATTGATCTCGTGATTATTCAATAGTGTTGTTGTTCTCAGCAAAGTTAACGTTAACTTCTTTTGCAGCAAGACTGTTCTGAGCAGGAAATCACAATATATAAAGTCGTTTATTACCTTTTTAGGAAGGTTCTTTATTAGCCTAGTTTAATTGCAACCTTGAATGATTGCCATTTGAGTTGTATACACTCTACAGTGATGACGTTGTAATTTCATGGCCATCGAGGACCGGGACACACTTTGCAAGAAAGGGGCGTACTTGATTAAACAATTGAAGGCGAAAAATCCACAAGTTAATAGTTACCTTGATAATGAGGAAATTGCTGAGATATTGTCACGATCGATCCATTGGCACCAAGAAATAAAAGAAAACGTTAAAAACTTGTAAAATGTCCACCAATCGGACAAGTCACGTTCGAATTGAAAATGTATCTGAATAAAATCGTCTGCTATTTGATGAATTCCGTCAGATGGCTACGATTCGCGCAAATTTTTGAAAAACAAACACAAAATGTGAACCTTGAATTTTTTTAAAGTGATACACCCAAATCCATATCCGTATACACTTTCGTTTTAACAGAAACCAAATTCTAATCTTTGTCGTTCAAGGCTAAAAACTCGTTTTTCTCGTGGAACTTATCACCGAGTCAACATAATATACAAGAATAACGTGTTTGTCTTGAACAAGTCACTCTTAAGTGATGCCCAAACCTGTAAACACACTAAACAGAAAGGTAAAGTTCTTTTACCAAAGCAAAAATAGTAACCAGTCAACCATCGATTTATTATAGCTGAATTGACATTCAGAATTTCAGATGCACAAAATAGACTTTGAACTGCTTTAGCGTTGATTTACAGCTGTCGATCAATAGTCGAAATTCCATCATTATCTTTTGAAAATCGATATTAACTCGGACTGACATATATAACAAACCTATGTCTAAATCAATTTTTAGCGTTGGAATAATCGTTCACGATATGTTGCGTATTTGTGGCAAATGATGTGAAACCTTCTAATATTATGCAAACTATACTACATGAACGCCATTTGCCTAGCAGTGCTATATATAAGACGTGGTGTTCCACCTACATAGACACGTTTCTGCGCAATTCCAGTTACCAAATCAGCGCTACATTTATGTCGACATTAACTTTCAGAAACGATCAATGATTATCATTCAAAACTTATTGTACCGTAATATAAATAAAGCTATAAACACGCGATGATTCCTTATAGTATTCAGTATTCACTGTCAAGGTTTTCTCTTTTCGTATAGCTGAGAAAGAAATTGTTGTTGTGATAAACGATCAATTCGTATCGACACAATCCAAGGACAGTCGCAGATAATCCAAGCGAAGACGCATGTTCAGATTCACAATTGAGAAGCACAATATAATTCGAATAAAAATGTGTTTATTGTTTTTATTAAAATTCAAGGGCGTATCAGTCCTATAAACGTTTTATAATCTCAAATTGTATTTCATTTTGTCCGAGCTTGTTGTTGCCATGTGGAGGTTTTCTGTGTGTATATATCAATCCACGTCCTTGATTATCAGGGTGTTGTTCATTTTGGCTTTATGCTAAAAAAATAAAATTTCCAACCAGCAGGGGAAACTGTGCCCAGCAGCGATATGCTGGGCGGTTTTATACGAGTGTATGAAATAATGATCAAGGTTTTGTTTTTCTCTCAAAAATACGTTGTAATAATTTCGCAGTCGTTTGAGGATTGCATGGGAAACAAATCTGCCTTGTGGTGGAGTGTGGGCTTTGTCGGTAGAAACGTTTGTCAGGTTTTAATTCTAGAGATGATTGAGGAATGACAAATATTTGTTCAAACTTTTTGTTGGGTATTTTCAAAAATTTCTGTTTAGACTTGGAATGAATCGACTCAATAGTGAACAGAAATTGTTTTCATGAACTATACGGAGTACCCGGAGTAGCCTAAAGCTAAAAGGAAACCTTGATATCTTCCTGCGTAAAATTTATCGTTACGTCACACATTACAAAAAAAAAAACAAAAAACACACTTGATTAGGTACAACAGAAAGATTTTCAAGGTTGGCGATGAACAAACATTATTGCTTTTGTTTTTTTGTTGTTTAAAATCAATAATTTTTTTTATTTTTACAACCGAGACATTGCCATTGAACGACGAACGTGATTTTTTTGCTACGCACTCATAGCAAATTAAAAGAAAATAAAATTAGTTTCTACTGAGATTTTAATACGGAAGTGCCTTTCGTTTTTTTTTTTTTTGGTTTCCGCCCATCAGTTTCAGTGGCGATTCGATTTAACTTAAACGCGGATAAATGTGTTTTAAAACTCATTATTTACTATTATCAAAATACCTTCGGGATTTCCTCGTTACACCCGACGTGATTATGTGTGCAGTCACGGAATGGACGTAATATTCGTGACTACGCGAATAAATGGCAACATTAATCAAAATTTCATTTGCAAAAGTCTATCAACGATATTGGATACTTAATATTATTTTGAAATTGTCTACTTTGGCGCGTAAATTTAAATTCGTTCATAACATTTTTTAAATAGAAATTCCGCTCACCACGATCAGGAAAAAGGACGTGGAGGTACACAATAGGATTGCGTTTCCCACCAGTCGGTCATATTTCGGTAAATTTTCGGCGGCAGAGTCGCGTTGTGAAGAGAGGCACACAAATGACACACGCCATTGTTTATGTTGATGTAACGCACCTCGAAATGCGGTTTCCACCAAAAGTATTCGTTGTACAACTTGTCGTTATTATCCAGAAGAATCAAATAATCGGCCAGTTGTTTTACATTTTCAAATTTCGCGGCATTGATGAAGGAATGGGTAGGCGCAATTTTATCGTAATGATCGTGAACTCCGTAGACGATCGGGATTATTGGCCGATGAAACATATAGAAAAACCTAGCAGAAAATTCAATTCGTTTTCAGACTTAACCAGGAATTTTTTAAAAATTCTTACTTTTCAGTGATGTAATCCTGGCACAAGGAATTCTCCAGTGACATGTAAAATTTGTAATTTTTGGCTGCCATTTCTTGACATTCGTCGCTGGAATCATTTCGCTCGTCATCTTTTGGACATGACAACGTTCCACAACGACCGTACACGTCTACTTGTATGTACTTTTGCAGCTCCTTCACCAGTTCGTCTCTTTTACTTAAAGAATGACAATTGGAAACGAACCAAGCGGCCATTTTCGTTTTCCCTTTCGCGTAATTCACTTTTGAATTGGATAAATATTTTTTCATTTGACTCTCACTAGGATGAAGTGGAACATTTCCTATTGGTTTGACATAACCGTAAGGTCTAACCGAGTCCGAATCCCATCGATAAGTCACGGTCCAATTGAAAAAATTCGCCATCGGTGCCGAGTCCAAGTAGAAACGCCAAACGGCCGATTCCATCATCCAGGCGACGTAGCGCTGATGAGGTGATCGATGGTCCGGCAAATCACGTTGACTCCAACTGTTGAGATGAAAGATAACAGCGTCGTAGTCCTGGACATTGGTGCGGTCAGTCGAAGTTTCACATTGCCATACTGGACAATTCCATTTGACTAAAGCATCGCGACCGATCCCGATTTGAAAATCAGTTATTCCGAAATACTGTACAAACAAATAAAATACTCTCGTTAAGATTGAATGAATTGATTAGAATAGTAGAGATTCTTACGTCATTCCAGAAGAGTATCCGTTTGAACGGTGGATCCGGTAATGTTTCCCGCTCATATTTTCCAATCACTTCGTAGTGTTCGCCGATTGAATTTGAATTTGGCGGTTGTTTGAAAGGTTCACTGTTTCTCAATACTCTACCCAATACGATGAGTCTCCTCACATTTTCAGAGTAGACGAGTAGCGACGCAATTAAAATCAATGCAATCGTGAATATTGAACACGTTTTCAATCGTTTCAAGTTGACCATTTTGTTCATTACTCAACAACTCAGTCAGAGAGTCGAAGATAAACTGTCTTCTTCACGGTGTGTGTTCTCTTATCTTTGTGCATTTATTTGTGTAAACGTTTATCAGTCATTATGTTATACCGTAGGAAAATCGCCTTAAGGTATATAGGATGTTATCACTCCGATAAATAAGCCTTATCAGCTGAAGGTGTCTACTCATATGAGCAGACGTCTAAAAATAAAATTATTCATCATTTGCTGTATTAGAAGGAAACTGAAATTTAACTTCGCACTGCTAAATTTTTAAAAAATCTTAATCATTTCACTTATTTTGAAATAACGATTATGCGCGCGTAATTTAAATTCTTTCTATTTGAATTATTTTGTTCACTGCGATGGTGGAAAATCAATCAGAATTTTCAGGAAAAGTGAGGTGGATAGACGCAATAGGCTTGTCTTTCCCACCAGTCGGTCATATTTTGGTAGATTTTCGGTGGCAGTGTCGTGTTGTGAAGAGAGGCACACAAATGACAGACGCCATCGTTGACATTGAACGTCTAATCAAACGAATGCCTACTTTCTCTCTCATCAATGATTCCAAGTCATATTTTAAAAGGTATCACCGTCTTCTAAAGGGACATCTTTGGTGATGGCACTAAGTCGATGGATTTGATTTTGACGTGTTTTTTTTTCCAATTCTGTGCAAAAGAGATTCACGGTGATCCTACCTTTTTTAGTGGACGTATATGTTGAACTTAAAGTTGAAATTTTTTGGAGGCTGGCGGGGTCTTGACATTCCTCAATTATCGAAATTATTTTCTTCTTCTTCTTCTGTCCCGTGTAGTCAACAATAAAACGTCGACATCCATTTCTGTGCAGGTCGTTGACCAATTTTTTTATAACTCCTTGAGGCGACATTTCCTAAATTCCCTTCCCCGGCTGCTTATTTCACTGAAATTGGATTAGATAAAATACGATAAAATATTAAATTCATTATAAAATGCTTCCCTGACTATATGATGTTATAAAGTGGCACACTCCCCATAGTTGGAAATTGTACCGCAGGGTATGATTACCATATCAGAGTTTTCTATCGATATATGTCACGATCCAATTGAAGATGAAGTTGCTGGCCATTTACGGTGGACTGGTGGTGTCCCGTAAATTCTTTCTAAAAGTTGCCAAGGTTAACGGCAAATCATTTCGGCGCCAACTGCGAAGATGCGAAACTACGTCGTCGTAGTATTTTGACTTGTAAATTCAGTCATTGTGTAATTCTGCGAATAATTCATCGATTTGTATCAATTATTATATTCATCTGTCAAATTTTGGAAATTGATTAGTACACAATTCTGACGTCATATAAACGGTGGGTCTGGCATTATCAAATTTCCCGTTCATATTTCTCCATCAATTCGGTTAACGTTGGTTATAATCGAATTTGAATTTGTCGGGGTTATTTTATTTTTATTCCCCAATGACTCATATTGTGACCCGGTCATCATCACTTAACTCGGCCAATCACGTCCAGTATTTGTTCGAAAAAAAAAGAAACAATTCGTTAAAACCCCCACAGTTTGTGGTGTGTACGTGTAGATGCATTGATGCCTCTACAGGTAAATAGAGTCACGATTTTATGTGGTCATTTCTTAACTGCCGTAATTCATCATCGAATTTCTTATTTTATAAAAGAAAAATCGTGAGAACAAAAAAGATTTTTCGACTCACTTTTATGGGTCATAGCCTCTTTCACCTTTAATCGAATAGATTATCCTATGTGAGAGACTATATAGGTTCTTTTGTATTCTTATACCTATAGTCTTCAATCTTTCTCTATACACAATTATAATCATCATCCGACGAGTGAAAAAGGATTTTCGGGACACGGAACAACGACGTTTGACGATGTGAAGAAGAATAGAGGCTTAAACCCTGGAATAAATATTCGTTATCTGTTATTTCAAACAAACCGCAAATAAGACGCCGTAGCACTTGAAACAGGTCAGCAATAATCATTTTTCAGGTCCTTATTTCTTCTTAAAAAGTTAAATAAATATCAATTACACAAAAAATAAAAAAAAAACGCTAGCTGCTGCTTGCGCAAACCGCAAATGTAATCTTTTTTTTCGAATTCAAAAAATGATTACAATATTTTCCCGTTTTCAACACACGGGCGCGTTAACCATCTGTATAAGGAAGCGTGCACGTTTTTCTCTGTGTTTTTTTTTTTTAAGTCGCATGGTTAAATAATTGGCGGTGTTCTGCTGCTGCTGCGGCAGGATATGAGAATCTTTGAATTTGGTTTTTCTATGTAGAGAGAGGCGTCTCGTCTTTGCACCATACAATTTCCGTTACCCATTATTTATAAGGAAAAAAAAAAGGCGGAAATTTCAAACTGAACTCTAATCCCCTAAAGTTCAAATCGTGGTCGGCCTATATGGCACACATGGCAGAATGATTTTAAATCATAAAAATAATAAAGATAATTTACTTTTTTTTTTGTGAATGATTAAGTTGCCATAGCGTTAAATGTAAATTTCATAATCCAAATCTGCTGTGGTATGCGTGCGCATATTGGCCGCCGACATGGGATAGAATTTTGTTCGTTGTTGTTCGTGTATAAATTGTATACGTATACATCATTAAAGATGAATAAGGCGTGGCTTAATAAAAGTTGTGATGGCCGGAACAGAATTAAACAAACAAGATAACCCAAATACGTGGAAATGTGCTGTTATCATAGTTCCAACTTGTCTGTCATTATTATAATCATTATTTCTATACATCTATTTTTAAAAATATTAATAACAACTCGGATCATGTATAATTATAGCGACGCACATAATCTTTTTCCCCATCCTGAAAAAACAAAAGAAGAATGGCGAATAAGGAAAAAACTAAACCAGCAGCGAGTCGCTTAAAAACAAAAAGAGAAAATTCGAAATATTTCTTTTTTGTTTGTTTGAAAAATGACGCAAGTCACGCGATACATATGTACCGTGTGTGCACACAATAGAAAATTCCCAGTTGACATTTTGCGCCTTTTTTTTTAACGAGAAATTTCAAAAGAAAAAATAAAACAAAGGTAAAGAAAAACTAGAATATATATGTTTTTAAGGTCGCGGATTTAGTATTTCTTTTACCGCGCGCCATATTCAAAAGTTCTTCCGGACTTGGAGCTTATTTTAATAATGTTGCCGCCATATATGAAAAAAAAAAAGAAATTTTGACGAGACCGTCGGTAATGATATGCTTTTGAAGAAGAAAACGTTGTGATGCGCTCATTACCTGGTTGATGAACTTTTTTTTTCCTTTTTTCGGTGAAACGTTTGACTAACACGGTAGCGGCTCATCTGGTTAGGGATTTTGAACGTAACAAACACACGTGTTTGAACGGCATTTGAGCGCGCTAAAATCACCCGAGGCCGAATATTTTTCTTCACATGGACTTTTGCCCATTTTCAAACGGAAGTTTCTTATTCTCAATCCAAAAACGGCCAGGAGAAATATTTAAAAAAAATAATAATAATAATAATGGGTCGCGCGGCGAAAATCATCGGCAGACACATTTCAAAAGGCCCACACACACACACGAATAAAACACGTAACTATATAGCGTATATGTATGTACATACATGTAACCGTGAAGAGCTATAACTCTTGTGTGCGTTCGTATTTACGTGTCAAGTCTGGCCGCTCTCAGTGGGAAACGCCTCGAAAGTTGGGGAGGAACGAAACAATGGGTTGCGATGAAACGACGATGGCGGAAATGTTTATTACATATCTTGAAAAAAAAATTGTTTAAAAAATTTCACTTTTTTTTTTTTAATCAAGAATTTTAACTTAAATGATTATAGTATTACGTCAGTATATTTCCGAGAATCTATAATTATCACCGCAGAAAATTCAAATTACTTTTTTGCTTGTTAGTCTTCCTAGAGATCGAATCCATGTTCTTGACCTAATTTCATTGGCGTCACATTTTATCCGGAATTAGAAACAAAAAATTTATTTATTCCGGTTTTGCCTTCATTGACACACTTTCAATTTATCGCAAACAATTTAGCACAGTACTCGACAAATATACTGAACACTATTTTAAAAGTGTACACATAATCACGTCGTGACCTCATTTCCCGATAGGAAACGTAACAACAAAAAAAGGCTCCCCCCCTCTCTCCCATTGATTTTTTAAACGTATACGAAAATGAAAACAAACTTTTTCACGATCCATTAAAAACAGACAGAGAAATGAATTGAATACCCCGTTTTACGTCGTCCTTTATTGAATTTCAAAGTCAAACAAAACACAAATGTTTCATCTTTTTTTGTTTAAAACCTCTTGACAAGGATGAATAAATGTTTGACTGCTGCCAGCACAGATAGAGAACTTCTCTCAGTTGGGGGTGAAGATACATTCTTCATCATCATCCCACTGGCCAATAGTTAAGAAAATATTGTTTTGTAACAAATTACGATGAGTTGTGTATGTATATACTAACGTTATTATAAATACAATTTGAATAAGTTTCGTTTACAGCTACACTATGTAAGCAAAGCAAAGGGGACAAGACATATACTATACCAAAATATTATAAAAAGAAAGTAAGAAATGTAGACTAAAAGAATGGCGATGTTGTTGTCGGTCGTATACCATTTAGGCGGAATTTTGTTTTTCAAAAGAAGGAACGGACCTGCGGCTAGATTATCAGATGGGACGTCTCTTCCATACCGAATTTCAAATATATATACACAGCTGTCTACCATCAGAATAACGAAACTAGAGGCATAACTCTTCTTCTTTCTTTTAACCATCAGCCGATCGACGTCATTCGTTTCATTCCTCGGTCTCTCTCTGCTTGTTTGACATTAACCTAACGGGGTTGCTAGGTCAACAGACGGCCCTCAACCTAGACCAACTTCTTCCTTGTATGAATAATAACAATAACAACATATCTATATATAGAGAGAAATGAAAATGATGAAAACTCTTTCTGACTATAGATTGTACGAATTATTCAGGTTAGTTTGAGCTGCTCCTGAAAAACCCATTTACTATTTTACTATTAACGATGACTTGTTTTTTGGTTTTATTTTGATCACCATGCCCAGTCGTAAATATACAGTTCGTGCTGTGTGGAAATGTAGAGCCATTTTTGGGGATGCGTTGTTGCAACAACAACAACAACAACACAGCAATTTCACCGTCGACTGATGCCAGGTCTCTCAGCAGTTCACCCATTCACGTGTATTATATGAGGAAATGCAAAATGACTAGACGGACACATTCGACTTCTACCTGCGTCTTAGTGAGGAGGTGCCTGTCTTCTTCTTTTTTCCTTATTTTTTTAATAAAGTTTCCCACCACCGTCGGTGTGCGATGACTAGCCAACTCGCATCTGTTCATCGTCACGCAATTCTCATCGTCTTCGTGTTTTGGCTAACCTTTGGCTCACAGTCAATTTGTGATGGCCGCAACGCCGAATCGTTCGTTAGTTCTGATGATGGACAACACAACAATCAAACGACGATGGAAGATCGCAAACTTAAAGGTAAATAGTCAAATCTGAGTATTTAAATTGGCAACTTTACAAGGGACATTTCAATTTGGGATAGGCAGCCAAAAGTATTGGCGATGGGCATATCGAAAAGTCAATCAAATTGAGAAACTTGAATTACCTCGAACATCCGTCCAAGGTATATAGATGAGCGTACGTGTCTGTATAATTATTCGATCGGAATATAATTATTCGCTCCTGCTGATATCATTAGATGACGAAAGATGGATGCAAAATTTCGACGTGCCTCGACTTCATTCGATATTCGACAGTTATTTGAAATCAGTTAAAAAAACCAAATGGATGGAGAAAATTGGCAAGAGTTTACAATCGAAATTGCTGCGTTCCATATTGTCCAACACCATCAAACGGCATTCTAGTTCAAGTATTTTATTATAGGCGCTCGTTAAAATATCGAAACTTTCACAAAAAATTACAAATTTGCTGCCAATTTGAAAAAAGTTAAAGGTGGACCGGTCGATGATGGAATGATTCAATCCCGAATGGACATTAGTTTTTGGAATTTGGTTCCGTGTTATTCGATTCACACAGAACCGGGTCTTTGCCTATCGACGGCCATTTGTTCTGCCATCGGTGGCACACCCAGTGGCTCCTGCATGCACCGAATGAGCATATCCAAAACGTGTTGCATCATCAACAGTATTTATTAAAATTTCTCCCCAAAAATAGTTGGCAATCAAAATTGAATTTGCATTTTTGAATGCTGCACGATGCGCAGAGATTCTAACTACCTGTTCGGCTAATGTCGTGGCAAATAACACTTATTGGCAATCACCACTATTTGGAGTTGATTCTGGCTCGGTATGCGTCATGGCTCTTCATTTAAATACGGGAGTTATCCGACAGAATTTACAATCCATTTGCCAAGTTCGGTTAGTTTTGAATTCTTATTCTCTAATTGAATTATAAAGTGAATTTTGATAATTCTAAATTTCCTTACATGCAGGCTTGATTTCGACATGTTTTCTATCGCTCAACCAAACACGGCATCTGTTTGTTCGACGGATGTCTTCAGAGTGGCCGGATCTCTTAACACCGTTCCGCCCATTTGCGGAGATAATTCCCGACAGCACAGTACATTACGATAAACCAAAATGTTAAGTTTCCCTATCTATTTTATTAAGTTTAAATAAAATACGCTATTCGTATAGTGTACCTGACCTCAAAATCAACGGCCCGTAACATCCAGCTAATCTTCAGCATCGGTTCGGCGCCGACCATCGACCGTTCGTGGCGGATGAAAATCAGTTTGTTGCCTTGCGACGCCGACTATCTAGGTAAAATGATCATCTCTAATCTATCCTTATTACCTAAGACTAATAATGCGCATTTGAAAAATAGCTCCGCCCAATTGTCTACAGTACATCACGGAAAGTACGGGTACCGTTAAATCGTTCAACTGGAAAGACGTGGCTGCCAGTGGGACGTCACAGAGACAATTGGCCGATCAGGACTATCTCATTTGCTTCAGGACGGAATTAGTGGGAAATAGTCAACAGGTGAGTTGATTGCTACCTATAGTATACCGAACGTAAGAACATATTTGGGCATACAAACGAATTTATATTTAAAAAGGTTCCAAACACTCATTGTCTGACCGAATGTTCGACAACCAACGGCGGCCTGGCCTTCAGTTTAAGTCGAGTGGCTACCGCCGACGTAACGAGCAGTTCGGGAGGGAGCGGCGTGACATTAGCCATCGACCAATGTGCCAATGATTTCCTATTCTTTCTCGGAGGATTCGACGTGCTTGGAAATTTCAACGATCGATTTTGCGGCAATCGACTCAACCCAACGCCCGGCTCTGCCATATCGACGCCCATTTGCTGTAAATATATTATCAAATAAAGCGCATAATATCTCTCTCTTTCTTTCTTTCTTTATACTTCACCTAATTCTTATGAATTTCATGATATAGCTAAATTCAAACCGTTCCAAATTCGGTACGTAACGGACGCAGCTGAAACGGGTGACGGAAGCAACAACGGGTTCTGTTTGAATTTCGTCCAATTTTGAAAATGCAGCAGAGTGACCATGGTTTTATTTTAGACTCATTTTGTGTACATATAGAAAAGACGACTTGAATTTGTTCTTTAAATAAATTATTGTTTGTTATCATCGGAAATATCCGTCAAGGAAACCGCATCAAATTTGAATGATTTAAAAAAAACCAGTTTTGAATTTTTAAAAATTGTCATTTGAGAGAGATAGTAGGGCACCCTCATGTCTATACATTAAGAGCCAGCACTTTAAATATGGTCAATTATCCGGGGACAGCAACAATGGACCCCGATGCTATATACACAACAGGAAGATTTTTTTAAAAATCTCTTGCAAACAAGGACATTTTTGTACAAAAAAAAAAAGATGCTAGCGGCATTGTTCTTCTATGTTTTATTACAACGTCCAATTTCAGGGAGAGAATATAACCAAAATTTGACAAGGTGGAACGAAATTTAGTGGCCGTGAGAGAAAGACGCAAATAATAAGAAACTCTGAAAACACAATTGTTTTTCATGACCCCGTGACGAAGAATGCCTAACCTTACGTCATATTTGCATGTGAAAAATTCTCTCCTCGCATCAATTGTGATTGGTTGAAACAAAGTAGTAAAATACATTGAATTGCCAAGAGCAACTTTGTTTAATTTTTAAAATAAATTAAAATATTAATTAAAAATTTGAAATTTACTGCATATTATATATCAAATAAATCACGGCATTTAATTAACTATTAAATTTCTATAAGAAAGAAGAAGCGCTGATGTTAAAATAAGGAAATTTTTAAGTAGCGCCTATATAATAAAAATTCGTGACTACTTTTTAAAAAAGATGTCGAGTTATAAATAGCCGGAAGATACTGCGCTTTGAATTTGTTTGAGAAAATGTAAAAAAAAAAAAAATAAAAGAAAAAAACGAATTCGTCTATTTTAAGACGGAAAATATCTCGACACCATCCGTCATCGAAACGCACGTCCACTTTATAAAATTGTGTACCTATACAGACGTGCCAACAAAAACCGGGAGTCGATCCATATTAGCCGTCGACCAAAAAAAAAATAAATACATTTTAGACGCGCATTTTACTATTTAAAAAACAAAAATACAAGACAGCTCCTGTCAAATTGAATCAGCAAGAGAAAAATATCCCCCCAAAAAATGTTAAATTTTATTTAAGTGTATCTACCTGAATTTTAAATTTTTTTCAGCTTTCTCTTCTGTCAATAAAAAAAAGCGGATGGGAATAAAACGTGATGTGTGAGAGAATCACGACAAAGTCTCAATTAAGTCGTACTCGGCATCAATCTTATATCGTCCCGCAACATCATCTCATAGCAGCCCCTGCGCTCTACGTACATATGTGGGTGTAAAATTATAGACATTGTGTAGTACTTTATAGTAACACACATTACATCATATATGTAGAGTGTATTGTTTGAAGAAAGAATCGAGGTCTCTACTTTTTGGGCCATTACAGTTCTTATCCTCGCCTGACTTTCGCTTAAAATCACTGCATAGTCTGACAATCGACGATTTCAGAAATGGAGCTCACGGGAACGATGGCATTTTTGTTTGACATGGCCGAATAGGTACTAAGCGTGACACGTGAGAACGCGCCCAAGGAGATCGAGAGTCACTTTTGGAAACCGCGCGCCGTCGAAGGGAATTTTTTAAAAATGGAAGGAGATGACATTGAGCCGAGTTTCTTCTCCGGCCATCAAACCGAAATCAAAAGTGTTGCAAAAGTAGCACACAAATCCCCCCAACAAATTTTATGAAGTAACAAAAAATCTGTGTGCTGTTCCTTTCAAAATTATGAGACAATATTACATTTCCTGAGACACATTTCGTAAATTTGGATGGGGGTCAAGGACGCGCCAAATTCAAAATCAAAATGAGAGACTTTCAAAAAGTGCGGACGTGATGGGGAGAGATTTCTTTTAAAAAAAAAGCTGAAGGTGAAAAAAATGATTTTCCCGTCGTCATATGGGCGGAACAGCAAAACGAGACGCTAAATATTGTTTTTAACGAGGATACGAGAAAAAAAAAATTTCACTTTCCGTTGTGATCTTTTGTTTAATTTAGAAAGTCTCTGCTGCTGCTGCTGTTGCTGGACAAATGTAGAAAACTAATTATGAAATGTTTTTTGTTCTTCTTATTCTTTGTACACTCTTTCGTCTCTAATGAAGCCAACACACACATCGGATATATGAGACTTCCATTATTAAATGTTTATAAGACAAAAAAGTATAAGCGGAAAAGAAAACTGTGGAAAGTGGGTTCCGTTATTATTGTTTGAATCTAACTGTTCAATTTGTAACTATAGGAAATATGTACGTAATTTCTTATCTCAATGTGTTCACAGTTTCACACCCGTGTTTTTTTCTTTCTTTTTTTTTTGGTTTCGTAAAAATGTTGTAATTATTGAGGTCGCTAATTTAACGTATACGTTTGCGGGGGGAGAAAAAAACAACAACAAAATAATCGGTTGACCCGGAGCAAACCGCGTGACGCGTGTAAATAAGTTGATATAAAATCAACACGACGATAGATAGACGACCGGATTTGACTGGCTATACAAATTTCACATTGATAGCAGTAAGAATTCTAAAATCGTAGGAAATTTTTGGACAAAAATAAAAAAAGAGTATAGAGAACTGCGTCGCAAGATAATCAACTGGAGCCATCTGGAAATATTCAGCTGCGTTCAAGTCGATCAAGGTTTCAAGTCACGCATGACTGCTGCTTACAGTCCCGAAATAATTCCCATGTTGCCTCCGGGGGGGCGTTTGGATTCAAACGATATCAAATTTTTATAAAAATAAATATAGAAAACATCACCGCAAACGATCGAATGCTGAGGCTAATGTCAAATCGGCCATGGGATATCCGGTTGTTGATGGGAGCGGAAAACAAACGACGGTTTCAATTTGATTGACGTCATTTAATTATCGTAAATTAATCACAAAAAATTGAAGAAGGGGGAAATGCACTCAAATATCTTTGTGTGTATGTGTATATTTTTAGGATATACTTCTGAGTTGCGTATTTGGCTATCATCCAAGAAATGTTGATATTTATAATCAGAAATAAGGGCCAATTTTTTTAATAAATTATTCCTAGTTCAAATAAATGATTGAAAATTTTCACTTTGATATTTCCAAGCGGGACGAATATAACAAATCAAATTTTAGCGCGTTTCTAAAAAAAAAATTAGGGGGAAAAAAAATGACGCAATCGAACGCAATATTTTCCGCTTTCGTACAACATTAAGAGAAATCCGACGAAAAAAAAAAATGTTTGATGAAAAATGATAATAATGGCCCCATTTCTGTTATTATTATTAAATAAAAAAGGGTGTGAAGCAATGTAGCCAAGCCTATATAGCTTGCTGTGGTGCAACGGGCTGCTGATTTTAACGGGGCGAACGGTAAACACAAAGAAGAAGAAGAAAGTAAAAATGAAGAAGAAGGGGAATAACCAACAACAACAATGGTGTCGACAGTCCGTACACAAAAGAAGCTCTCGTCGGTACCTGGTAGTTGCCTGGTACCGGGGAGGTTGTTGACTGACGTCATCTCAGGTAAAAAAAAAAACAAAAAATCCCAGACTATTAATCCTCAGGCTATGGGTACTGCCCCAACAGATAAGGATGTTTTTTTTGTATTCTTTATTCTTTTATAAAACTTAAAAATTTGAAAATTGATCCTCCTCTTATCGTCGTGTTTTAAACATGTAGGACAACCCTCGATTGGTGTCCGTGAGTTAAATCACATTTGTTTTTTTAAAGGTCATTTTAATATCAATAAAAGAAAAGCTGCTGCAGGGATTAAATGGGGGGGGGGATTCATTGACAAGCCAAGGACTTGAGGTAAATTACAATCTGATGTATCGATTATTACAAAATCACGTAATCAAATGATGGTGTGCGTCATATGATGTGATCATTTAAACAACGTGAGTTTCACGTTACACACTCTACCTGATATATCTTCTTCTTAGCTCAAAATTGAATCAAATTAATTTTTTTTTTTTTAAAGTCATTCGGGGAGGGAGGGAAAAAAAACGGGGAGGCCACAATTTCCGCCACCACCTTCAAACCCATCACCCACCCACCCAAAACCACAAGGTCCTTCTAGTCCCCTCTAATACCCATGGCCTTTGAAAAAGCAGAATAAGAAGAAGAAAGAGAGAACTGAAGAAAAACTCGGAGAAACAGAGAGAAAGAAAAAAAAAAAGTTCTTTTTTTTTTCGAGTTTTTTTATTTAACTGAAAACAGTTCTAGCTGCTCCCAAATGTTCAGTTGAGAAAGTGACTCGATGGACAACGATTCATCGTGTTAGTTGCTCCCCTATACACTCAACAAAAAAAACTAATTGAAAAACGATTTTTTCAAACACACATTTAAGTGAATGTACAGCCTGACATTTGCGATTCAACTGTTTTCATACTGGGAAAATATTTGACATCGTCTATAAAAGTGGAAATATCAATCACGAATTCAAAACAAAAGGAAAAAAGTTTCAATTGTGACTTACCTTAATTAGTGGCTGTGCGAAAGTGGAGTGTTTGTTGGTGTTTGTTCACAAAAAATATTCCGACACAAATTGTAAAGAAGAAGACTGGATTGAAAGACGAGGTTAGTGTGTGTGTGTGTGTGTGTGTGCACTGTGTATAGGGTTATTTTCAGACGCCATTACTGTGCCAACCCCTTTCCTCCCTCCCCCACTTACCCCGTTAGTTTCCACCCACCCAACTGCCGTTTTTTTTTTTTTTTTTTGTGTGTGTCACGAAATTTTCTGATGATAAAATAGCACGTACCGAAATTGAATCCGATAGGAAATCGTTTAATTTCATTTTTTTGCTATTCGTTGAGATTTTTATCAAAAAAGGTCATCGGCCACGGTCAGATGCTGTTTAGACACGATTGAAATTTTGTGAAACCTTTTTAACCCGCAAATCTTGAGGGCATTTGAATCGACCCGTGAAATAAAACGCAAATGTTAATTCGTTCCAAAAAAATGTTAACGATTTCTTTTAATCAGATCCTGCAAAACTTTTTTTTCCTCCCTTTCCTTTTTGTTTCCCTTTCATTTGTTATTCAACAGGTATAATTATTAAAAAAACACACACACACACACACGAGGGAAAGTTGTCTGTCTGTCTTGTCCTGTTTATTTTTTATTTTCTGCTTAAAATTTTTCACATATCGGCGATTTTCAGTGAAAGTTCTTTCTGTGTTTGTTAACTGGGCAGCAGAGATTTCGGTTCCTGTCCTATCCCCTCTGGCTGGGTTTTTCTTACTAAGGGGAAAAGTTGTATTCAGGTTTTATTTTTTTGTGTCATATTAATTTATTCATAAATCAACCTCATAGAATCACCAAGTTTGTGTATACGTATCGTATTATTATTCAAGGCTTACTATCTCCGTGTTGACGTCACAAAAAAATGTCGTGTCTCTCTTTGAAAGTTAATTTGTCGTTAAATCGTGACCTTCCATGTATATTGATTACATTACAGAAAAAATTTCTTTTTTTTTCTCCCAACTGTAGAATATAGGCACTGGACACAATTTCAGCAGGGAATCTCGAGAGAAATATATACGTCATGGATTTGTACGCAATTCACAAATCATTTCTGGACATGCAATCGGATTTCAATCGAGGAGATTCGGACAGTACGTCCGACATTCAACAATCGAGAAACCGAGAAGAAATGGCCCGTCTGAGTAAACTCATCAACATGGCCATTTTCAAAGGCATCGTTCCAACCAATCGTCAGACGACTTACGACGTCAATTACGACAGCAGCGACTCGGATGAAGACATGATGATGGGCGCCGCACCGTTGCTCACTCCTTTGAATAACAAACAGCAGCAGCCATCACAGTCGAGACCGAGCAGTACAGAATTCAATCCCAGTTTATTGTTGCCCTTTGGCGTACGTGGTGGTGGTGGTGGTGGTGGTGGGGGTTCGTCCAGCCTCAGCCAAAACACTTTCAATTCAGCCAATCATTCCGGGGGATCGTCTAGAGTCACCTTGGCTGATCAGTTTACGTAAGTTACTTTGAAAATTTCAAATTTCTCTCATCGACTCAAATGGAATATATTTGAAATCACAGGTGGGGAGCTGTCGTTTGCGCTGGAGTATTTGTTGTCGTTTTCATTTGCGTCATGGCGGCCTGGTGGGTTCACAAGGTAACTCCAAATTTTACATATTTTCATTTCTCACGCACAGACACACAAAATTCAACTTGGAATTTGGGAAATTCTTTTAGAAACAGCAGGCCCGTGTCAATCGTCGATCTGCAAATAGAGAAGCCAGAAGGCAAATGGCCGAAGGTGGTGGTCCTTATTGCATTGAAAACGACGTACGAGGCCCTGGCAACGTTCCAGTCGGTGACATTCAACGACCGCCGTCCTATTTCGAAGTTATCGGATTCTTTGATCCACCTCCTTCCTATAACGATATCTTGGGTGAAGGATCCGGCCAGCTGGAACCCAACCAACAACAGGTATTAACCGTGTCTTTTTTTTTGTTATGATTATTATTCTGGACGTGGACCATATTTTTTTTCCTTACTAATAATTTTGGTGGGATTCTATTTTTTTTTGTATCGATCAAAAAGACTTACGATAACGTCGTGATGGTGACAATGGATGAGCTTCCTCCGCCTTTTGTCGAAGGAGATTACATCAAATCGGCTGAGAAAATCGTGGCCGACGAGTCGATTACTCCCGATGAATGTCAAACGAGTGCCATAAGTAGTCTGCCTCCAAATAATAACACTGTGATAATAGAGGACGAGCGTGAAGAACATCAAGGATCAAATTCTTAAAAAAATTTAAATATTATTATTTACTTTTAATCGATCGCTTGACTCTTTTTTTTTTTCTCTTGAAGAACGTGTTTTTCCATGCAACAGTGCCTTACCTTTGTATATTTATAAAGAAAAAAAAAACATAATCTCTCGACCACAAATCCCATCCCCTCTTTGTGTACAACATTGTGTATATGACCGTGAAGCGTCATTATATAAATAAATTCTTGGAAATGACTTGAATTTGGTATTCTACTCTAGTTGGGTGATATCTTTCTCTTCCCAAAGGCTCTCGGCTTTGAATATGTCGACAGGCTTGTAGACAGGAGGCACCGGGCTGGTGGGATTGGAAGGTTTCTGCAACACAATGTTGAAATAGAGCAACAATAGGGATTGATTTGGGGTTAAATGTGTTACCAGGAATGGTTTGAAAACCGTTTTGAACACACTCTCAGATTCTAGGTATGCCTCTGCAGTGTTGAGCTCGGTCTCCATGGTGCTGACACTCTTTTCCACTTTCCTGACGGCAGACTCAAGTTTGTCTATTTGACCAAATGTATTCTTCACTTGGTTGAAGTGAGCCACAATGTGGGGAAGCAAGCTCTCAACACAGAGGCTGGTGTCTACGTTGATCTGTTTCGGTCCAATACATAAAAATGAAATTGATTTATCTTCAAATGTTTAGAAATTGTAAACTTACACTCTCCAGCAGAGACGAGAATTCCTCGACATTCGATGACAGGTTTTGAATAACTGTTTGCAATTTCGACCACTGATGAAACAGGCAACACAATGTCAACATCATTTAGAAATTCGAGTTGTTTACAAAATGTGATATTAACTCTTACCTCATCATTGGAATCAACAACCAAATAATTGGCGTAATCAGACGCCAAATCTTTCAAAAGATCCTCTTTTCTAGTGTCTTTATTCGTTTGCATTTCAGTCAGAATAAAATATCAGATTTCGTACGATTTCCATTGGTAAACAAGAGAGCCATCTAGCGGCCAAATGAACAACTATCAATCGTTTCTACCGAATCCCGGAAAAAAAAACTCCTTTTTTTAATAACACATAACGATCGCATTTAAATATATATAAATATGCGGCTTTTATACTGAAGAAGTGAGGGGAAAAAATGCATCAATATTTGAAAGGCGAATAAATAATCGAAATGTCTGCAACGCCCTTGAAAATTCACGACAATGAACGTGACGCAGCAGAGGAGTCGTTTCCCGACTTCAGCTTCAAAATTTCATGTGCAATTTGGGCATGCCAGTCTACGACGACTACTCTATATAAAATACACATTCCCGACATCTTCTTTTATTATTCACCAAACAAGAGGAGGGAAAAAAAAGAAAAAAAAAACACGTCGGGTATATTGCTTGTGGTTTTCCGTGAAAGTATTGATATGGCCAACACTTCACAGCAAACCAGCAGACGGTGCCAAAAGAATAAAATAAAGTTATCTCTTCAACACACACACAAGTTCCTTTTTCCGAGAGGGCTTATTTTTTTACGTGTGTATTTTTGCATTTAGATATAAAAGAGACGAACGTCACAATCGAATAATTCGGGTAGAGCCGCGCGTGCTGGCATCTTCAACTTTCTCTTTTATTCGTCCTGTCCAAGGTCTTGACGTCTTCTTATTACGTAAATATATATATAAATATATGTATGTGTGGACATCTATATATTTTAAATAAAATATAAAAGCGATAGAAATGTCAGAGCAGTCTGCTCTTTTTTTAAATTATTTTGAATAAGACGAGCGGTAAAATAAAAAAAGTGAAATCAATGTCACTTTAGCGTCGCGACGACACAATACAAAATAACCGCCAAAAAAATAGAGTGTCGTATTTGAATAATATGTAAGAATATAAATTTATATGTGGATAGTGTCCTTGGCCTTTAAGATTTAAAAAAAAAATCGACACATTTTTTTAAATATTATTGAATTTAATTCTATTTATCCTGAAATGAAATACGGAAATCATTTGAAAATACGAGGATAATATATTCAACAACATCCAACAACAAGAGAGATATTTATAGTATTACAGAATGGCTATAGTTACAAAACACGAACTGCTGGACAAAAAAGAAGATTGCTGTTGACAATCAAAAGGAGGTAAAGCTGCAAATAAAATAAGAAAAAAAGGAATTTTCTTTCTTCCTCCCCTGAGGGTCTGAAAAGATTTATTTGAATAAATTTTAGAACTAGCAGCAGAGCAACTGAATGGACAAATCCGGATCATTCGAATCAACTGGAGAGGAAATAAACTTTTTCCTGTGTGTATACACGTATATAAACACGCACGTATATAAACAACATAAAAAGTATAGTATATTTTTTTATGTTTTATATCGTATAGTATTTTATGTATATGTAAGAGAGTGAAATTTGGTATATGAATTTATTTTTTTATTTTATTTTTTTGAAATTTAATTACAAATAAACCAATGAGCAGATGCAGCAGCAGATGTCAGCAGTTGCCGAAAAATAAAATGAAATGATTTTAAAATTTTTAATTTTTTACAGTTTCATTGATTATAGGCTATGTGTGTATATAATATTATATAAATTTCAGTTCAAATGTGGCCACTTTCGTAAATGTTTTATTATTATTTTCAATTTCATTTGAATTTGAGAAAATTATATTCGGGAATGTTATATAATTTTGTTATATGAGTTAAACACAAAAGAAAACATTTTCAGTAAAATTTCCAAATTAAATTAGATAAATTATCTAAAACAAAATAAGAATTTCAATTTCCCACACAAAAAAATTGAAAAATTTAAGAATTTCTCTCAGACGAGTGACTGTTGACGTGTCGACAGGTAAATCACGGCATTTATCAACATCAACGTCATCAATCGAACCATAGACGGCCTCCGGGCAACGCTGTACATGGCAGCTGGTCGTTCACCTAAAATAAAAATATAAAACTTTTTTTTTAAAAAGTTGACTGACGAAATGACAAATTGTCATGTCGAATGAATTAGTTTATGTCCAACGCAAATCACAAAAAAGTTGTTGGCTGCGACGAAAAATAAAGTTGCGCACACAAAAACAAAAGGCTCACATCGATCCTGTCTGCTCCTACATTTTGTAGACGTTTACCCGGAAGTGAAACAACAACCAACAAACAAACAGACAGAGACATTTCTCCATTTTCTTGATCAAATCCTAGGGACTGACACCCTTAATTCCACACTAAATCTTGTATAATCCACACAACAACAACAACAACATTAAGCTCCTGCCATGGGACTACGTGGAAATGTAGGCTACATAATTTCATAAAATTAACATTTCATCATCATCAGTCTAATATTGTCTTAAAAATTAATTACCTTCTAGAATGTGAATGGAAGCTTGAGCTGCCGGCGACGAACCAAAAAAGAAAAAAATTAATTTTAAAGTTTCTCCGACGGCCGGTAGGCCGTTTCTAAAAAACCGTTTTTAAAGTCACAGTTAAAACCGTTCGTAAAGGCCGTTTTTAAAAAACGGCCTAGAGAAACGGCCTACCGGCCGTCGGAGAGAGCCTACCTGCCGGAGCTGACGATGGCGAACAAACGTAAACACCCGAATCTAATCCAATTTTTTGTTAAAAATAAAGAAATTATTTAAAATAATTTGATTTAAAAAAAAAAAAAAAAAACGTATTTTTTACCTCTGCGTGCCGCTTTCTGAATGAGTAAAGAGCTGAGCGTCGTAGTTCCGCGTTCAACCATGACGCTAATGCCGCCCCTTTTTGAATCGTAATTCACCGTCTTTTGTTTTTGTTTTTTTGTTTTTCAATTTAATTCACCAGAGGACGATCGACGCCAGAGAGAAAGAGAAATGAAAAATAGAAAAGAAAATTGAGCCAATTGGACACGTTCAATCATTAGCGAGAGAGCGCACAAGAGAGAAACCGATTAACCCCCTTTTATATACTATAATCTACTCTTATAGGATTTTCCTTCTTCTTTTAATTTCGAATCTAAAGACAGCGGATTTTCTATATCAAATAAGGACGACGTGGCCCAGCTGGGCGGCCAGCAATCAGCACCGAGAAGAGTTACGAGTTTTTTATAAGTGAGAGAGCTCATAGTTTATATCGGAAGGGTTTATTTTTCTCTCTCTCTCTCTTTCGTTGATGGCAGATTTTCCAAGTGCTTCAATGAGCATCACGCTCATCAACCAACTTATATAACATTACACGTGTACACAAGTGCTGTATATTTAAAGTTAACTACATATACTTGCTGATTGTGAGTCCAGAAAACGTAATCGGGTGGCTCGGGTGTGTGTTGAACGAGACATGTCAAATTGATTGTACTGCCAATATCGATGTGCATCTCTGAACCGCCAAGAATCACCGTCGTCGGTTCTGATTGAAAAATTTGAAATTGTGAATTTCAGCGCGAGTTAAATTTGATTTTTGGATTATTTTAAAATATATGTATACGTACCAACGATAGAGAGATGAATGTAATGGCTGACACGAGGAATCACTCCAATTTGGCATTCGTATCCTCCTTCGTCTCTAAACTGGACGTGGCTGTTCAAACATTGACCCATCAGCAGCGTCGAGTGATGGCAATTTATAAAAAAGAAAAATAATAATAAAAAAGAGAGAAAATCAATATAATTTATAGACGACATGACAGACAAAAATTCTTTTCTTTTCTCATAACAAGCGACAGACAGAATAGAAATCGATAACATGTCTCTCTCTCTCTCTCTCTCTCTACACGATATATGATTAGCGCAGTATAGATATAAGAAAATAAATAGTAAATCAATTTAAAATTGACTTTAACCTGATTTGAAGGGACCAGGCGTCACCGTTGCCGCTGATACCGGCGCTGAAACGTCGATCGGCCGTGTACGTTTGATTGCCGACCGTCAGCAATTGCAAATCCGAATAACGTATCCACGCCACTTGCTATATAATATACAGAAAAAATGAATGATATTTAACTTGAAGTTCATTATATTACTCAAACGCGTAATCCTCTTATCTCTCACTGATGGGACTTCTTTGTCTTACTTGTTAGGGGAACGTCTAAATATTCACAAATTCAGCTCAAACCCACGCAACTTTTTCTTCTGCCGACTTTACAATCGAATATTTACTGTATGTTGTTTATATAGGACACTTTTGTTATATGTAGAGAGGTACAAACAAGAGTTTCTGTGTGCTCTATTGAATATTTAATTCCCCCGTGACATTTGTATTATAGTAAATACAACATTTAATAAAGGATTAGCATCTCAAACTTTGGTCAAAACTTTTTGTTTATTTAGTTGGCCGTAGAAGAATTTGGGAATTTATAATCAACAACATTTACAGCGTCGGCTGATTCAACTTCATTGTCTTAAATAAGTGAAATGTGAGCGCCGTTGTTTGAATAATCCGCGCTACATATACACCTGATGACATCAACTCTTTAATTTAGTATAGAAACAAGAATAACACAACGAATAATTGAACGGCTGCGCTGCTGTCGGATATGTTTTTCGCAAAAGAGAAGAAAATGTATAGTACATTATTATTATTGTCGAGCTAATACACACAAAAGTTATCTATAATATAGAGACACATAAACTGGTCTCTCTCTCTCTCTTTGCTGTGTGCTCTGATGTTGTTTTGTTGTATTAATATTGTTTAATCAACTTCTTACTTTCAATCAACGTCGTCAGCCAACCAGTTGGCTCTTTCGCAGCCTGGCCACTTTGGCTCATACAAGTCTGCAGCAGAAGGAAATGAACAGCCAAAAGACATAAGACACTATAAATACAACTCCCGTCGTCTCGAAACTTTGCAATTTAATGGCACCTTTCATGATTGTATGTTTGTTTGTCAAAGGCAAAAACAAACAACCAAAAACTAATGGACATGGTAACGAAACAAGTTGCGTACACGGTGGTTTATATTTAAAATTTTATTTAAATATCATAGTTGGAGAAAAAATAACAAGTTGTCTGGTGGCCTAGTCGGTAAGGGCGCTATGCTCCCAACCTAAAGGTTCAGGGTTCGAGTCCCGAAAAATTGCAAATGATGATAACAACCACGACGGTCTTCGCGATACTGCTTAACTGACGAAAACGTGAATACATCTGATTGCAATTATTCTTTTTTTTTTAAATTTAGTTTATCTTCTTTAAATCTAGTGATACATTTTAGCGAGATCGTACGTCCTGTCTTCGGTAAGTGAGTTGGGTCTTTTGTTAGAGTGTCATGTGTCGTGAGAATAAATAAAGAAGGGCCTATATGAAAAGTTAATCGACCCGTTTTCTTTCTTTATTGAATTACAGGCAACATGCCTCTTGTATATTTATCTTTATTGCCCTTGGGTATTATATATATATGTAGGCCTATATAGGACAACAACAAATACACATCATTTTAGCTATTTGAAAAATGGCGCCAGTTTATTTGATTGAACAGCTTCGAATGTGTGTGTCTGCTGACGATGGTTATATATATAACAAGAAGAAAGAAAGAAAGATGTATATATGCTTAACGTATATATAGGTTGAGAAACGCCCCAAATGGAATGTTTGAAAGAGACCCAGCTGCCATCCCTTATAAAAACGGTATCTCTTATAAATATATAGGCCAGCGTCAGGCCCAGCATTATGGGGCGTGAATTTAGCCTTGTGCAGCATGTAGTCGTCCAGATAAGAAAATATGACACACACACACACACACACATCATTGTGTATCTTAAATACGAGTCTCTTATATTCTATAAGAAATATTATACATTATGTAATATATTGGTATATTACAGCTCGGTGATATCACTTTTTGGGTCACATATATAAATCTAAAATATTAAGGATGTGATAATATTTTGTGTTTTTTGGAGGTTGATGTCTCCTAATATCAGGTTTGTTATATACCTCTATATAGTGTGAGGCAATTGTTTTCCATCGCTATATATTCACTTGATATGAGATTTCTCGGAGAAAATGCTGCGACGTCAGTTTACATATTGGACAATAGACAGAAAAGACTCTTATTCTTTTATCTCTCTCTATAGTGTCTGGCAATATACACATAGGCCTATAAAAGAAGCGACTGTCACATCGATAACATCACAATCTTATATACAACATCACTCTACAAAATTCAAAGAAAAATGGCAATAATTAATTGTCTTTTTCTATATAAATAGAAAAGGCTGCTGATGATGATGTTTGGGCGTGCGCAAAAACGATAGACGAACTCTATTAAACTCTATATATAGACGTGCTGATGATGATGATGTGTGTGCCTTTAGAAATTAGAACTAATAATAGTTTTGGAGGGGAGCAGCTCCTTTTCATCATCCCGACTAATAATAATAATAATAATATAGAAAGGATTATACATATATTAGTGTGCTGTGTGCAGATGGCGCTACACAACACACAATGGGCCCAGTGAATTTGGCCAAAGCCCCTCTCAAATGATGATGATATCATCTAATATGCACATTGTACTACATGGACCAATGAATCTATTGTATATATACTCGGTGGAATTACATATTTTATTAATTAAAATTTTGAAGGGGGGGAAATGATTCCTACCGTTCGATTGTCCAAGAGACCAGCGCCAACTTTACACGTCAAAAGTGCCGTTTTGCCGTGAGCTACCGTCACGTTTTTGGCCGTCGACGACATCTGACTCTGTGGTGGAGATGAAATGAAATCGCCGAGCGGATCCTTATCGGCTTGGTTGACTAAATTTAAAGATGAAATCGTCGCTTTTAATGTGCTGGCATCACTCTGCTGTTGAGACTCTTGATAATAACCTCCACCGCCGTCATCTTCGATGAGCGATTCACTTCTTTCTGCTGCAAAAAAATAATATAAGAAATCATATGAAAAATACGATGATATTTCTATGTAAATTCAATGGCTCATATTTAGGGTAATAATGTTGGATGATGTAAATTTTATTTATTTATTCTTCAATATTTTTTTTTTAGTACCCGTAGCTGCTGCTCGGCACACGGACTGCACGATGAGCATCAAAAGAGGCAACACTACGCCTGATGGCCACATTTATTTAATTGTATTAGTCGATAATTTTTCAATTTAACAATTATACAAACAAATCAAATCACAATTTGATAATTTTTTGGCGCTTTACTATTTTAAAATCACAATGAAACACTTGATAATCATCACTTCCATTTTTTCAAAAAAAATATTCCGCACAAAATTTAAATGTCATAAATTGTTCACTTTGATAAAAAAAATTTGAAATTTTTGTGGGGAAGCGTCTACGAATGAAAAACACAAACTAATTTAACAAGGGCGAGTATATGTTCACTGGATGGCTGTCGGATGTAAACTGAGGGACATGTTAGATATACAGATCCACAGCGTCTATTCCAGCGCCGTCGCTGGATTAAAACTAGCGACGCGCGACGACGCCGTCCCATCCGGTTCGACGTCACACACACACCGATATCTTTCTTCTTTACTTTTCTTTAATAGATGACAACTCAGATGGATAATGACGAACGTCCATTGAAAAAAAAATTTTTTTTTTTTTTCAAAATTAGCGCCAAATTCAAAATTGAATCAAATGAATTTTTGAAACAAAAAATTCTAATTTTAAAAAAGAGAATTTTACCAAATAAATTCTACCAAAGAAAAAAAAAAGGAATTTTGTGTTTTTTTTATGGCCTAAGAGTTTTATCGATCGATATCGGATGTGTTTACGAAAATAAAAAATAAATATAAAATACACGGCACGTAATGTAATGTGTGTATGGAAAAAAAAAACTCTCGCAAGCCACAAAAAAAAAAAGTTTTTTTTCTAATCCTTTTTTTTGTTGTTGTTGTTGTTGACGAGGAGATAGCAGCAACAAGAGACAAGAAAAAGAATAAGAAAATATATATAAAACGCGGACGGATGGTTGGATGATACGGAAGAACGGGTTCAACCGTGAACGAGACACACATGCACAGAGGCGGGCGGGCGGCAGATTATTGGCTGCTGGGTTGGGCTGGGCTGGGCTGGCGTGAGTGCACGCGATATATCTCTTTATATATATGTGATGTACAAGCAGTTTGACTAACTACAATTTAAAATGAAAATGTCTATACACAGCAGCAAGGTTCTTTTTATTTGATTGAAATTAAATTTTCATTTCTATCGTAGTAGAATTTTTTTTTTTTTTGAAAATATCAAATTCCTTGGAGAGAGATGATTGAACTTTTGTGTGAATTTATTGCCTGACCATTCAAAGTGTCTAATATCATTTATCACTATAGATGTATGAAGCAATATGAAAAAATCAAGATGAATAATCACCTAAATTCCACAAAATCAATTCAAACTCTTGTTATAAATATTGGTCACATATTTTTAAAATATTAAATTGATATTTCTTTCATTAATATTTTTTTAAAAATAAAAAAAAATAAAAAGATTTTTTTTTGCTGCCGGGTGAGCTTCCATCATTTCTTGTTCATCAATCGCTCCAGTGCATCTGTTGTTGTTAGTTCCAGTTCACCGCAGTGCAGCAGCAAATCGATGACCGTGTTACTATAAACTCTCTGCTCTATATATATATATTACACCAACAACAAAAAATAGAATCATGGCATTGTTTGTGTTGTGTAACCAAACAGCAGCAAAATATACAACTTTCGATGCCTATATACACATTTATAGATTCTCCTGCTGTCCGCCTTTCACTCGTATTTATACAGCAGAGCAGAGAATCCTTCTTCTTCCTTATTCTGTTGAAATATAAAAAAAAAAAAAGACACACACATGAGAAATGGCTGAACTATTATGTATACACAGTTTGGGCGGAGGTTTTTTGCTGCTGGTAAATCATAATATCTCTTATTCCTTGAAATTTCACAATAAATAAATGGATTGGAACCGTTGAGCGGCGCATATTTAGGTCGGAAGTCTATATAACGCACGAATGAATTTCATTTTTTATTGCGCATTTCATTATTTATTAACATTTGTAAAAAAATTGAAAATAAAACTGGAATTTTTTTTTTTTTTTTACTGTGCACAAATTCAGGTGAAAATTCACTAAATATGTGAACAACTCTAATATTCAAAGAATTTGAAATATTTATTTGTTTATCTTTCAGCCCAAGATCTCAGCCGCTATTTGATACTTTATAGTGACGAGTATACGTTGATATAAAAATGAGATGTAATAGGAATCAGATAAGAAATGTAGACTGCGGCGAATTTATAATCTGCAGCCGACGCAGATGCCTTTTTGAATAACTAATGAGCTCACCTATATTTAGTATATCTTTAGAAACAAAAAAAATTCCTAATAATATTATATTATATCTACTATATACAATTACGTAATATATAGTAATATAATATAATACGTAACAACAAATGAATGTCCAGACTTTTTTGGGCTGCTGTGTACATCAATTTAATTACATTGAAACGTTTATAGAAAGAGAGATAACCTTTACACACCGAGTTGGGTTCTTTTCAGACCCTCTGTAATATACTACTACGTTATCGATCGTGCGTGACCTTTTATAGTATTATAATAACATAGAACGAATATATAATAATAGTCGACTATTACGGATAGATCAATCTTTTTTGGCTGGACAACTCTCTATCCACCGCCGTCCACACATTAAAATAATATCTACGACAAATAGTACGAACATCAATATAGAACATGAAGATTATCATTTTTTGTTTCCTTTCGCCATTTGATAATTCTTCAGATAGATCAAACAAAAGAGCTGCTCAACTTTTCTGTGTATTATTTACCTTCGTCATATATCACAAACAGTCCAACAGATATAGACGATAATGTGCTGGTGTGAGTCAAACATCAAAACCAACAAGGAGAAACGACAAATAATCAATCAAAGACGATCCCTTTTGATTGATGATGAAAAACAAAAGAAATATCCGCCCAAGAAGATCAAGGGCATCAAAATAAACTTTTGATTTTTATTTTAAAGTGTTGAAAAATAGATAGAAGGTTAGTTGTGCGCATTATAAAGAAGAAACAGGGATGGAGCAGCAAGATCAGCACATGTTGTTGAAAAAGCCAATATATTATTATTATTATATAGGCGAGAAGCTGTACGTATATAGTGCGCGGATGATGGATGAAAAGACAAGTGGATATCTGCAGAGTGGCGAAAGTCTGTGAGCTCCTCGTTGTGTGTCAATATAGGATCTAGGAGCTGCTGTCTATTTATAAGGAAAAAAGGTCGATGCTGCGCATAATATACGCTCGGTTGGACATGTGCAATACAGCAGAGACTATATGGAATCAGAAGAATTTTTTTTTTTTTGGGGGGGGGGGGGGTTGTTCTATTATTTATAAACAAAGTTCTGTGTTGGTGTTGGTGCATCAGCAGAATTGAAAAAAAAAATTTTTTTTGTGTGTGTCCGTTTTGATTTGATTTAGAGAGCGCAAAAGTTCAAAGGAAAAATGACATTTTCCTGTTGCTGGGAGAAATTCAGAAGAAATTTTTTTAGAACTATTTGAGGCTTTTCTATGTATACATCAAGTGTTGTTATAGGCTATGGACAACGTCAGCATATCACCATGGAAACGTGCTGGTTGATACTGAATATAAAAAAAAACACAGCAGGTCGTACAGAATTGTAATCAAATATGCAAATAGATTCGTGATATCTGAGATTATAGCGTTTTAAAAAATTCAAATTTAGCGCCAAATACAGTGACAATGTGTATTGCAACTGCACCAATATTTATAGAAATGAATTTCTTATGTGCCTGTGGTTTTGTAAAAGGTTAATTGAATTAACGCATTATTCCCTGGAATTAGTCTATAATGGGACTAATAATATACGACCATGTTTTTTTTTCAAAATGAGAAAAGTGCATTGGCTGGAAAGTGCGTCGTTTGCCTCTGTATTGATTTCTCATTTTAATTTGATTAGCGAATTTTCGTTATTTTTATTGTTGAACAATGTCTTTTAAAATTTGAAGATGATTTTAAAATCAATTCAGTTCTCTAAATGAATCAATTTGAATTAATAATCGGTCTTTTAAGTCGTCCCGAATAACGGAAGTGTAGCAGTCGAAGTCTATATAAGGGACGCCACCTATCATCTGTTATTCATCGAGATTTCATGTTCTCTCATCGAGTGAAATATTTTATCCAAAAATGAATAATCCTCAACAGAAGAACAAAAAGGTCGGCAGCAGCAGCAATAATCCGGCAACTAAAAGGGCCAGTCGAGTGGCTATCGTAGTGAGTGCCATTTTGATTTACGTCATACTCTGCTCCATCACTGGCTCCACTATCTACGCCATTTACGGATGGAAAGGTCCAGGATCGGGTCCCGATGGCAACATCATCACTGCCTTCCAGGGTATGGCTGAAGTAGCCACTCAGCAAATCTTTCCTGCTGTTCCAACAACAAACGATTTAGTACCGATCCAACAGCAAATCATTCCTTGCCCACCTGTTGTACAGATACCTTGTCCACAACATCCTACCTGTCAGTTGACCAACGGAATGGAATGCCAACCGAAATTACCGCCACCACCGTGTTACCACCTTCCAGCACCGGTTTGCCCAACTTGTCCGTCTCGTCCACCTTGTATTTGTCAATCTGCCACTCCCTGTCCGGCTTTACCTGTTTCTAGACCTATCGACGAATTTACCAGAGGTCAAAGAATGTCGAAAACCGTTTCACAGTGGCTCAATTATTACCCGCCTTACTCTAAAAATCGTTTGATTGTGGCCACCACTTTGCTGGACGACATGATCGAACCGTGGGCTCTGGTCGGATCCTTCCACAGGTGCACGGCGGACAGCAACAACGACATATTGAAAACGACTTGCAACATTTGTCAGGATCGATACGAGTACATCAAATGCGTCATCTCATCTCCTCTGATTGAAGACAATTCACTGCCCACCATGGCCAAGAGCAACGGATGGTTCAGTTTGGACACGGAATTCACGTCCATGAGGGGCTGGTTGCCGGAATTCGTCTACCATGGGTGGTCACGAATCCATTTCGATGGTATCATGGCCAGATACCAAAAGGAAATCGACGCCATGACAGTTAGAACAACGTCAGGAAAAGTTTGTCGAGTTTGCACCGATTTCAACCGCAACGTTTTCGACAAATGTATTTCCAGACAGTAGATAATATTCAATAAAATTGACCTGCCGTGTAATTCTTAAAAAAAAAATGACATGGGAAAATACAAATAAAAATTTCATGAAATCAACTTTTTGTTTAATTGATTTAGTCTAATCGAATTAAGTGTTATAATACTATAGCAGCAGCTGTGGTGCGGAAATCTAATCAGGACATTATCAGGGCTAAATACCGGATGTAAACATGGCTGCGGTTACATATGGGATAGACAGAAGAGCGAATATAAGGAGACTAATAATAAATAAATAAATAAAAGAAACAAAAAAAAAAACGCAAGTTATACTATATGGCAAAAAAAAAGCCTGGGGATTTGTGTGTGCCATCAGGCGACTGCGGCCGGATGTTGAAACGTGACTGTTGGTTGCGTTCTGTTATTTGCCATCGGAAATGGAAAAGAGTGGGCCGTGAATCTCGATGATAACCTAAATAATATCGGTGGTGGCACACAAGCGGAATGATATTCGCTGATGTCGCCATCCTCTTTTTTTATTTATTTTTCATTTTTTTCAATAGATTCATTTTGGTAATGTGCCATGTCACAAAGTTTATACTTAAGTCAATCCTTTCTTTTTCACAGAGTTGCCATCACTGGTGAATGTTCTGCTACCATCGACGAATAATTGCAATTTAATGAAATTGATGTATTTATTTGATTGCCTCTATATTAAGCGAATCAGTACATGATAGGCTGTTATTTAATGGCTTATTTGAAAGATCACTATCTATACGAGAGAATGAGATGGCCATTTCCTGTATAGTGTAGATTGTGTGCGGGGAGGAGAGGAAGGACGTGGATGCCATGACGACGATGACACTGTGTTCGCTCCTATTTATCGATCACAGCTCTGATGCCTTTCCAAAATGCGGGTATATAGCCCCAGGGCAGCAAAGAATGAGCTTTTTTTTTTTAAATAGATGAGACTCTATTAAGAGTTTCCTGTCACGTTCTAACTCGCCTTGCGAAAATTTATTTTCTTTTTTTCTCGAACGCCATCAGCGCCCCAAAATTAAATTTAATATGATTATTTATATCAAATATAATTACCCCCCACCAACAAACATCCAACTTCCCAAATTATTCCGGGAATTTGTTGGGCATCGATTGTTGTTTGCGTACTGGGGAATTTTCTAAAAATACTCACGTTCACAATGATATTGAAAAGGTCACGACAATGAACGAAGAGCGAAAACTTCTTTATTGTGATGATGATGATGATGTATTTCCGTATTTCCTTTAAAAAAGATATGCCCAAGATAAAACGAAGAATATTATGAAGAGTATACATATGTTGTCTTGGTTGCCTTGACGACGTCGCTGCAATTCGATATCTTGTTGGAGATATTAGGTAATTATTGCATCGAAAAGAGAAAGTGGATGGCCCACGTATATCATCGTCTATTTCATAGATAAAAGGGAAACTGCTCTATCTTCTCTCTCTCTCTTGGTATAGGTATATATTGCTATGAGCTAATATTACAAAGGTATACTCATCGTGTTCTCTTTGTGATTTCTCAGAGAGACCCTGAGAGGTTTTAGGTGTCGAGTAACTTCATCCACCAGCAGCCGATGGATGTTGAGTTTAATAAAAAAAAGAGATCAAGAGAGAAATTCTTTTTTTTTCGGCTGTTGAGATGCTCCTTCTGCTGCTGTGAATAATGGAATCTAATGAACCTGATTCCCAGATTTGACGTTGTTATAAGAGACTATAGGAGATGATGATTTAATCATATATGATCTTATAGTATTATAACTTGGAAGAATTCATAAGGCGCAAATGCTATGGGAAGTTGTTGCTACGTCACGTTGTATTAATGGTAAATGTTTATTCGATATCGGATGATTGAGTATATTAAAAGGACGTCGATATTGATTTAATAATATTCAAATTCTTAGACTAACAAATGAAACAAATTTTATTTGTCTATATGGGAATACTACAGGGAGGAGGAGAGACAATTATTTAAATTTATTATTATTTTTTTTTAAATTTTATTTTCGATCTCAAATCGAATTCATGAGTATTGATTATTCAATTAAATAACAAATGTTTTCATTTCCACCCAAATCATTTATAAATTTATAATAAAACTTAAAAAAAAAGAATAAAAATTAAGTAGCTCTCTGCTCGTATCGTAAACAGAATCCGTTGTTGGCCAATTCCGTCATACTTTCAGATCCATCTGTCCGGTAATAAACATTGAACGGTTTCACCGTCGCTAATTTTTAAAAAGGTGAAATTTTAAAATATTATCATCTGAATTTTTAATTAAAATTAATAAACTTACAGCACAAGGTGACTGAAAACGTTTGAGCGACAGCATTTAAATTATTGCCACAAAATCGATCGTTGAAATTGATGGAATTCGTCGAATCGACAGCGCCGCGGATGACGAAATAGTCCGTGTTTGCGCACTGATTGGCCGCCGTACCAGCGCCAGCGCCGGCCGGCAAAAAATTACCCGAAGAATCGCCCGTCAAACTGAATGCCAACGGCGTTGTTTGCGGTGCCACGGGCACGGTCGTGATGACGCAAGGCGTATAACAAATGGACGACGACACCTTTATTTTCCGGAGGAAATTCAAATGATTAAAAGAAATTTTAAATATTAAATATTAAATAGATATACCCTAGGAAAAGAATTGGTGTTGGTGATCTGTTCCGTTCTGAAACAAATGTTGTAATCCTGATTGGCCAGCTGACGTGGCGCTGTCGTCGACGGCGACACTTCACGCCAATTAAACGATCTGACAATGCCGATACTTTGAGTGAAATACTGGAGACAATCGTCGGGAGCTAATAAATAAACACGAAGAATAAATCGATATTTCATGAGATTGGGGTGTTAAATTGAATGGATACCAAGTAAAGACGTCGAAGAACATGCGAGTAAACTGATCCTGATTTTCCAATTGCGATCCTGTGACGTGCCAGTGCCCAGTGTGAATATCAATTGGATATCGGACGTCGACGACGGAGCAATCAAGTACACTATTACACAATCAAATAAATCAAATCATTCAATCTGTAATGATAATAATAAATAAGATGTCAATCAACTTACTGTGTTGGCCGACGTTTTGGCCGCAAATAATCGGCACTTTATTAGCCGTTCCACTCACACGGAAGTTATCCGTCGAGCAAACGGTTTGTGTATTAGGTCCGGCGATGGAAAAGGCCTCGAAATCCAATCTGCAACAATTGGATTGAATAAATATTCTCTTTCTAGGTGGGAAAAGTCAATCAATTGTAGACTCACCGAACTTGGCAGATTGGATTCCTCCTTTGTTCGGGTAATGTCGAATCCATTTTAACAGATAAAGAGCACGTCGATTCGGTGTTGAGCGTCGTAGGAGATGTCCAGTACGTGTTGTTGAGTGTGACGGTGGCACCGCATCTCGTCACCGTATCTTTTTAAAAATTTAAAATCAAATCAAATAAGATGAGATGAATGAAATTTCGACAGACAAGTGTGAAATTGTGACGTACTGATGCAACAGACGCTGCCGAATGAAGTGCACGAACCGCTGGATCGTCCACCGTAACTGGAACAAAGTCGGGAATTGGTACAGATGCCAGCCTCGGCATTGGGTGATGTACAAGACGTTCCTATTTCGTGATTGAGACCGGGTAAATTGAACGACGTCAAAATATCAGAAGGATTCGTGAAGAAAGACGACGATGATATGGTCGATGCAAAATTGGGAAACGCGTAGCGAAACGACGCCGGGATCAGACGACTTTCCGTGACTGTGTTTGAAATAATAATGGAACCAGTTTATTTAAAAATGTATTGAATATTATGTAACAATTTGTGATGATTTACCAGAGGGTCGGAAGTTGTCGATTGAACTACTGGGACGATCGTCAGAGTAAAGTTGGTTATTGCGCACAGGAGTTCTGCCTTGAATGTCAGTCGACTCGACAATGTCTGTGAATTAATTGGTTATTAATTGAAATTTAATTAATTAATTATTATTATGTAAACCATTTTGTTCGTCTTGAAGTGATTCGTCGAATGGAATTAGATTCCAAGGATTGACACCTTTTTAAAATTCAATCAAAATATTTTTTTTTTTTTAATTCCCCGCGAAATTTGAAATGATTTACCTGATGTCGAGTCGTCGTGACGATAAGGCAGGTAAAATAAACTGTAATAAGGTTGATTGACGATCAATGATGAAACAGTTGGCCATGGATAAGTCACATGAGCCCGCGATGAAACGACGACCAACAGGAGGACGACGATGAACAACATCGAGACGTTATTACTGGACGAACTGAACATGGCCAACTTTTGAGTGGATGTGATGGCCAACCGTGAGCGACGCAAGCCTTTTTTATAGTTAAGGCTCCCATAGTCCATCTGTTGGTATTATTAACATGAAAAGAATGTCTGTCTCTGTTTGACTTGCAGTCATATGATCAAATATCCGCATATCACGAATATTAAAATAATGCCGATTGATGAATGAGCACCATATATTTTATGGATTGAAATCATTTTTTATTTTATTTTATTGATGTTGACATGTTTATAGGTTCGCCAAATGTTGAAATTAAATCGATTTTTGAATTATTATTCATCCATCATTCAACAAAAAGGAAATACCACACAGACAGTTTTCAGTTGTTTTTTCTTTTCTTTTATTATTGGCCTCGCCGCTCGGTTTCCGTTTGTCACCCAAAATTTTCAACTCACGCGGAAAACAATGGAACGCCACACAGGTTTGCCTCTGATTGATATTTAAATTTATTATATAGAGAGCCACCGCTAGAGACGACGGAAAATCAAAATCTGATTTCAAATCGGCTGCATCTTTCATCCCATTTCGATAGATAAGTGCTGCTGCTCCTGCTGCGTATTATTATTATATAACTTTGCTGGCCTTAAAAAAAAGTGTGTTGGTTTCTATATACGTCGAGCGCGGTTTATTTGAAAGAACCGCCGCCGCCGCCGCCACAAAGTTGAGCGCTCGTCACCTTATTTGGTTACATAAGAGCCTGTAGATTTAACGTCGAAACGATTGAGTGCCGCTGTATTGGATTACAATGAAATTCAAATCACGTAGCGTCACTCGTCGTCGTAGAAACGCACAAAAACATCACAAAAAAAAGCGTTTGATCAAAGAAACTCTTTTGTTTTCTATATACTTTTATTTTGGGTTTTTTGATGCAGCCGAGAGCAATAAATCACAAGAAATACAATGGGCCATCGTCAAATTTCAACAAAACAAGATAGGCCATTCAATAAATGTATATTTGAGTTTATTCCTATAGTGTGCTGTTCATCTTCTATTGATGCCATCAAATGAAATGCGACGTTGATGGAGTTGAAATGACGTTAATAGACTTTTATATGAAGTACTTATTATATTACCATCAGCAGACAGTAAGTTATATAGAAGAGACTATATACAAAACCATTTCGCAAGTCAATTCCACATTGTTATGTCGACATATCGTCGTCATTGTCCTCTATAGACTCGGAAACTACGGTATTTTTTCTGTATAATGACGCAATTCGGAGACGTTGAAACACTAAAAATGCGGATCTTTTTTAGTACGTCTAGTTGCTGTTGAGCCATATAGGGTGGGTCGCATTATTTTGATGGATAATGCCAGATGAAATCTGGTCACTTTATGATATCCTGTATCGGCAGATGTGTCAAAAATACACAATAAAGTATTCCGCATCATTATACACCGCGCTAACAGTAAATGTTGAATGCTTTTCTTTATGTATAAGAATCAAATTAAATTCCCAAGGTTATATTACACCTGTCTCCACAGAGCAACAGGTGACGTCGGTTTTCTTTGAACTGTATTGATGATCCCAAAATAACACACAATAATAAAGCCAGCAGGTGAGTGTATTGATCAAGGTGTCATTATAACTCACCTTCAACGTATACGCAGCCGATTACCTTAAATATAATTGTATGCTGGGAATAATGAGTTCAAGCGAATGATACAGTTTGTTATGATTGAATCGATACAAAACGATTGAATTGCGACGTTAAGGTGATGTTAGCGAAGCGTATAAAAGAGTCCGATCGAGTAGCGATAAAGACACACACTTAAGCAGTTGACACAGACAGACAAGTTGCTGCTTATCTTCAAATATTCTCACCATCATGGCAAAGGTATTATTTTTTAAAATATACAATTGACAATTTCATTTTTAAGCCTTTTATTAAAATCTTTTTACAGACATCTTTAATGTTGTTGGTCGTTTTACTGTGCGGATTGGTGAGCATTACGCTAGCTGATCCTACAATGTACGGAGCTGCTCCGGCCAAATATCCATCAGCTCCAGTTCCTTATCCAGTCAAATACGAGACTCCAGCACCTCCAGCCAATAAATACGAGACACCAACGACAACTTATTCACCTCCAAATAAATACGAAACGCCTATTACCACCACAACGGTCAAATATGAAACTCCTAAATACGAGAAGAAGATGGAAGAATATCCAGCCATGAAATACGGCGTTCCTGCCATGAGGTACAGACGTGCTGCGGATGTTGAGAAGGAAGAAGCTGATGTTGAAGAAGAGAAGACGACCGATCCAGCGGCTAAAGTTGCTCCTGCTAAAAAGACGTCACAACCAGCAGCAACAGCCAAAGTGACGAAACTTTCGGCTAAGACTATCAAACTGTTGAGAGATGCCGTCATCGAGAGTGTCTTGTCTGATCCCCTTCTCATTCGTATCCGTTTACTCCGTCGACCTCTTTTCGGTTTGGGTTACGGCGGTGGATACTTCAACGATGAAGACGAATTCTTTTGAAATTGGATGTCGTAATATAGACAGAGATAAGGCAGGTTGACTTCATCACTCACCTGCGTCTCTAATTGAACTTTTTACTTTTCCAACCGGAAAAATTACCACATTCTTCAACAATTAATTATTTCTTTTAAAATTTAATACGAAACAAGACTTTTAAATATTATTATTCCTTCTCATTTTTCTTATTCGAATGAAATGTTCGTGGATCTTGCTTGATTTGATGAAATTCATTGTGATGTCTTTATTTATTAAATACATAATAATATTTCTCTCTGCTATTTTAATTGGAAAACTTAAATGAAATTTCAATTATTTTTTTCTTGTGATTCTGAAAAAAAAAATTCTAAAGAGCCACAGGTTCGTACTTAACTGCGTTCGTACTTAACTCGTACTATTAACTGCGCATTGGTTTAGCACGACTCTTAGATGTCAACTTCTGAACGTGAGGACCAACTAGTCGAGACACCGGGATATAAGACGGATACGATCTTTATTAATAGACGTCCTTTATGAGCAATAGGATGACGATAGGGCGACTAATAGATCTGGAGATTGAGTTGAGAATTGAATAATAGTAACGATTGCATACGTCTATAGTGACAGTCACTGTGACAGTATCAAAACAGACGTATTAGAAATACGATGTCCTTTACAGAAACATTTATCTCATCATTTCGATGAAAGTTTCAATAAACAGTTAGCCTATATTTATCCCAATCAATAAACAATTAAACATCAATCGACTAGTCTATGAAATAATAATAAAATGTGTCCAGTGTCCACATGAACTCCAATTGAATTGCCGAGGCTGTCCTATATCGATTTTCCATAGAGCGCTGTCCCCAAAAAACCAGGATCATTCTTAGACAAGAGAATCTTGAGAATTTGACCTGAGATGGGTCAGGACGGAATGGATCGGATTGGACATAAGAATTCTCAACATTGTTCTGAAGGGGCCGATCCACGACGGTTATGCGCGGCCGTCAGATTTTCATCTGTATCTCCTAATACACATTCCTTTGAGTCGTGGAATCAGGAATCCTAAGCCTTGGATATTTATTTAGCTGATAGAACTTAACTCAATTGTTTTAAACGCTAATTTAATCAAATTTAATATCAATTTCAGACTTTCAGCACATGACTTTTTCTGTTGATAAGGGCTTCGGGGAAAAATTGGATAATTTCAGAAAAAGTTGAAAATATTTGACTCAAATATCAGAGTTTCGGCATAGCATATTAGCATCATTAATCACGACGATTTTTTTGGTTATTCTACATTATAACCCTGATGGGTCAATCAGACGGTACGTCTTCTTATAAAACTTTGTTATTTAAAAAAAAAACAAGGTCGGTTGTTTGTAATTGATATAATTGAGAAAGATATTCCGTTTATTCATTTTTTTTTAAAGAAATGCCATAGCAGATAAACAAACAAATAATCCAACGATCAAGGCAAGACCGCACAGTATGTAAAAGAAATTCTGAAATATCCACTCGAAGAAAGAAGAAGAAATAAACAGAAAATGGAACAGATATGATGAAATTCGGGACAAACGTCACGGTTTAGTATTCAAGAATGAAATGCGTTGGTCGTCGTCAATTTGAACGAGAAAATTCGAAATTTAAAAATCCATATCGTCATCCACCAACATTTCTTGATCGTCCGACCACAATTTGAGACGACCATCGTTTTTTCTAAGCCAATATTTTCCGCCTTTTGCAAGATCTCTTCCATACATTTGGACAAGGTCTTGTACAGTCACAGAAAAAGGATCTCCGCCACGATACTTCCAATCGCTGAAAGATCCGGCTGATTCTTTAGCCAATGCCTTGCCAAATTTTTTGCCAAATCCGGGATCGTTTTCGGCTGCCATCCTGCCATCCATCCATTTGCCATCCATCCATCTGCCATCCATCACGGCATCACGGACGAGTTTGGCTTGTTTTCTCGACAATCCCATATTCCTGCAAGCTCTCTCATCGCTCAACACTTTCCTTGCAACGCTTCCAACCGCATTGGCAACACTGTCCCAAAAAGGATCTTTCACCGTTGAATAAGGATCACCGCCAATCTTGGAACCGCTGAAAGATCCCGAAAAACCAGCTGATTCTTTTCTGGATCCTTTGCCAACTGTTGATCCCGTAAAACTTTGATCATTCTCCGACAAGAGTTTCATGATGACGGCATCTCGGACGGCTTTGACTTCCTTTTTGGACAGTCTATTAGAACGGAATGATGGGTCGGAATGGATTTCTTCTTCTTCCTCGTCATCGATGATAGAGCGTCTGTATTTTTTGCCACCACCGTATTCAGGCATTTTCTCTTCTTTCTTGTATTCAACTGGTTTCTCCTCTGTTTTGTATTCCTCCTTCTTCATCTCCTCGTATTTGGGCTTCTCGCTGGGGGTTGGAGTTTCGTATTTGGCTGGTGGGGTAGGAGGTGAAGGAGCTTCGTACTTTGGCGGAGTTGCAGGATAAGTTGCCGGTGGTGCTGCTGGATATTTGGCTGGAGCGGCACCGTACGTGGTGCTGGGCTCCGCAAATGAAACGTTAATGGAGGCCAATCCGCACAAGACGGCCAGAAGGAAACATATGACCTTTATCACAAATAATTAAATTATTGAACGTTTATTTCAATTTTAACTTGACTTACCTTTGCCATGATCAGAACTAATAATACGGAAAATGATCCAACTTGTCGATCTCCAAGTAGAAGATCTTCTGTGTCTTTTTCCAGACACGACAGACTCTTTTTATACACGTACCTCTTTTACCCGATGACGTATTAAAGTGTTTACTCTCTACAAAAAAAAACATCGAATGTCTATCAAGAATTTATTAACACACAACGGCTTCTTTTTGTTTCGTTATTTACCATGAAACGTTATTAATGGTGGATCAACACTTCTTTGAAATCGAAAGCCTGTGCATTAGACTATATACCGGTACATGCACACACGTATTTCTCTTCACGGTCATCGATTCATGTATTAGTACGGATGTAATAATGGTTCCCAAAAGACATTATCCCACTTGACTGTCAGTCTCAGGTATTATTATTTCATCAGAATTTTCAATATTGTTTTGAACTTGGGAAAAAGGTAAATCGTCGCATAATTAGGTCGTTTTGTTCCAGTTGTGTCTACGTTTTGTGATTTCTACGTAGAATTTTAATAGCAGTTTGAAATATGAAGCCGTCACATTTATTTTCTTTATTCTTCAGGTGTCAGCCGTATATGAGATGGAATCGATCAGGTATACCTATGATGTACGGAGCAGCTCTGGTGGGAATATCCAGCGCTTCCAGCCAAGTAGGAGAATCCTCTAAAATACGAAATTCAAACCACCACAACTGTCAAATACGAAACTCCGACGACAAATTATGAAGTTCCTAAATACGAGAAGAACGAGGAAGAATACATGAAAATTGAATGCGCTGATACTGCTACCCCAGCTGCCAATAGGTATAGACGAGCTGCGGATAGGAAATATCCAGCGGTTAAAGCTGCCACCTATAAATTCCATAGTCTATCTTTACAACCAAATTCCATATCCTGGTTAAGATTATTTGATAATATTTACCGCTGTAACTAAATTTGCAAAGCAGATGATAAGAATCCGATTTAATTTGTTATCTTTATATATTCAAGGTCATCATACACCTGTCTCAACTTAACAGCAGATAGCGAACGTATATTTGGGCTTTCTTCGAAATAATGATGATAAAAAAAATCACATAGCGTATCATTATATAGCTCCTCCAGCGCGCAAGATTTAAAGCGGCATAAATAATTGCATGGAATAATGAACTAAAGTGAATGGTCGATTTTTTTTATATTGCACTACGATTGAATTGCGACGTTAAGGTGATGTTAGCGAAGCGTATAAAAGAGTCCGATCGAGTAGCGATAAAGACACACACTTAAGCAGTTGACACAGACAGACAAGTTGCTGCTTATCTTCAAATATTCTCACCATCATGGCAAAGGTATTATTGTTTCAAATATACAATTGACAATTTCATTTTTAAGCATTTTATTTAAATCTTTTAACAGACATTTTTAATGTTGTTGGTCGTTTTACTGTGCGGATTGGTGAGCATTACGTTAGCCGATCCTACCATGTACGGAGCTGCTCCGGCCAAATATCCATCAGCTCCAGTTCCTTATCCAGTCAAATACGAGACTCCAGCACCTCCGGCCAATAAATACGAGACACCAACGACAATTTATTCACCTCCGAATAAATACGAAACTCCAACTACCACCACAACTGTCAAATACGAAACTCCGACGGTCAAATATGAAACTCCTAAATACGAAAAGAAAATGGAAGAATATCCAGCCATGAAATACGGCGCTCCTACCAAGAAGTACAGACGTGCTGCGGATGTTGAGAAGGAAGCAGCTGATGTTGATGAAGAGAAGACGGCCGATCCAGCGCTTAAAGTTGCCGCCAAAAAGACGACGCCATCAGCAGCAGCAGCAGCCAAAGTGACGAAACTTTCGGCTAAGACTATCAAACTGTTGAGAGATGCCGTCATCGAGAATATTTTATCTGATCCTCTTCTCACACGTGTTTTCTCCTTACGATGACCGTTTACTCAATTGTTTTGAACGTCAGAGACTTTCAGATGACCTTCTTCCGTTAGTGTATTAAAGAAACGGAGCCGTCACATTATGGGATCAGTGCGGGGAGGGGGTCGAAAGACTGGTTCATCACTTGTTATAGTTATTCCAGAGTCAATTTACTTGACAGCTTTAAATCTACTATCATGAAAGTATATTAATTAATCGATTGATGACCTCTAATGTAAGAAATTTAATATTTCAATTTTCTCTTGTTATTTTTAAGACTCATTTCATTCTGTTAGCCTTGTGCGAATTTTGCCTGTTGACCAAAGCCGCGGAGATGATGGTCGAAGGTGAAGAAGACGACGGTGCTGTATTCCACCATGGATTCTCCATGGCGGATGAGATGGACGATGAAGAGTCCGGAACGATGGAAGACGAAGATATGGAGTCTGAACGGATGGCCGATCCATTGAGACTTCGTATTCACATTCGTCAACCTCCACCGTTTGGTTTTGGATTTGGTGGATATGCCGACCTCGGAGGATTTGCTGGACTTGGCGGATTGGGTCTATCTGGTGGATTCGGATTGGGTTTTGACGATAATGAGAGCCATGACGAAACCATCGAAGATGAGGATTCCACCATGAGATCTGCATCCGATCCTGCAATGGAAGACGACAGCACTGACGATGAAGAACGTATGGCCGATCCGTTGAGAATCCACGTCCACGTTCATCGACGACACGGTATCCCATCGTCGGATTCCGGAGTTGAAATGAATAAAGATATGCTGCATGAGATAATGGCCGATCCGCAATTACGATTTCGTTTAAGAGCCCGTTTTGACCGGTGGCCATTTGGTTTCGGTCGGCCATTCGGTTTTCCTTTTGGTTTTACGAGATTTGGCGGCGGTTTCTTCGGTAGACGCAGTCCTTTCTTTTTTGACAACCCACACAGCGATGACGACTCGGAAGCACATCCGACTAATATGGACAACGAAGAAGAGCGAGCGGCCGATCCGTTGATAGAAGATATCAATATCAAAGAGCGTATTCGCATTCGTGTTCCGGATCGTTACGGTCGTTATGATCGTATTCCGCTTCCGTTCATCCGGCGACCGAGGATCAATTTGGATGAGACGGAAAGCATCACCACCAAACCGAGAAAACTATCTCCTATTGAATTATTGGCTCGCGCTCGTGCTAAATCAGCTCAACTCCGTCAACGTTTCGGTCTCCTTACTCCGGATTCCTTTTGGTGTCGTCGATCCGGCAGCGTCGATTGCCGTGGACGTCGTCGTCCGTTTATGATGCCGTCCATGACATTTTGACTTCTACAAACGTGTTTGTGTTTAATTGACCCTCTCTAAAAAAATTTAAATCATTTTGAAATGTGAAACAGGTTTGAATTGGCACGTCCTATAACCAATGAAATATGTCCTCAATCACTCAATCGAATTGAGCCAATAAAATCGGTGCTAATATTGATTACCCAAGTGTATGTCTTTCTGAATATGTTGTAAAATGAATAATAACCACTTGTTTTATATAGAGCGATGATGACAGTTTTTGAATAACTGAATAACGAAGTTCAAAATTGGATGGCCAACAAGAGCTTAGATTAAGTTTCATGACCGAATTTGTCATTTGTCAACTAAATAAATTCGCATAGCTTCGTGCCTCACCCAAAAAATAGCTGAAATATCCAACGCCCCATGTTTTCATTTGTATTTTTGCATTAAACGTCAAAGAGATCAACATGCACTTATATAAGAAAACATATTCATATTTTTATTATCCAACAGCTGCTCTTTGCGTTGATGTTTTCAGCTGGATTGGGTTCGATCATTTGAGACGACGACTGTCTAGCTGAAAACACCACGGGATTGGGGTCCAAATCTTTTCTTTTCTGTTGTTCCAATTTGTTCGTCGACTCATTCGGCAATGGGGCATCAGTCCTGGATGGATCGACCATCGATGCTGGATTCACAGGATTCACAGGAAATTTTTCTTGAACTCGTGGATTGGATATTTGCTTTATGGCCTTCAGGTTGTTTTGGAATCGGTACCTTCTGATCAATAGGACACTTCAGGATTGGTCGGTTGGCCTTTGCATCTAGTCGGCACATCTGTTCACCAGCAGGACCTGAAGGAGGAACCTTATCTCATCGAGCAGTTGGTTCTTGTTTAAAAAGGTCAGAAAATTTCAAGTTTCTCTTGAGGTATGGAATCATTTCAAAATAGGAAATAGCGGATGGGTAATATTACAACTATCTGTGTTTATTCTGTCTAAGGAAAGGAAAATTCTCCTTAATGGGTTGTTCAAGAAACAATCAAGTGTTCCCAATCACCCAATGTTTGAAATTATAGCGGTGCAACAAGTGGAATATTCTTCTGGCTTTTGCGGAATACAGAAACCCCGATATCTCAACATGCAGCCTGCGCAACCTTATTGTCGACAACTGATTATGATGGGCAATGATCATTAAACAGTCAGCGATAAAGCCGCAGCAGCAATAAAGAAAGATATTTTTGACATAAATGCAACATGTCTTATCTCACTCTTGATGACAGTAAGAAAAACGTAGTTCAGCAGAGATGACAACAATCCTATACTAGATCGCTTGAGGCTCGACGGCGCAGAAATGTATCGACGATGAATAAAAATTCAAACAAAAATGAATTCCAACTACTATTACCTCCATAAATGAGAAGGTAAACACGTTTATTGTGAACTACGCAGCGTTTTACATGCCAAAATCTCATTTTACCATTCAATCTCAAAGCTAATGTCTTCGGGAGACCGTTTCAATCTGCTTGGGATGGCTCGAGGTGGTTCTACCAGCAATGGATTAAAAGTTTCCAGTAAGTCCAAATCCTCTGCGCTTACTACTTCCAGTTGTCGGCGAACCCTATCCGACGGTTGTCCAGCCGAACGTTCAACAATATCACCAGGTTCTGGATCAACGGCAGATGTTGCTGGATCGTTACTCTTTTTCGGTTCTAAATCGCTCGATACCAATGGATTAATAAACGGTTCTTTGATAAGAGATTCTTCTATCTCTGCTGGCCTGCCCATCACAGCGCACAGCAGGGCAGCCACAAGGACGAATAACTTATAGAGAAAGATACAATTGAATTAATTTAAATTTTGGAAAAAATAAACATGAATTGAATGGTGGGACACAGCAAGTGTTTACCTGTTTGGAAACCATGGTAGACTGAGTGATACTGAGCTGGAATTTTGAATTTCCTTTTTATACTTTTGTTGGGTTATTCATTTCCTATATCGACCAATCGTTGTCCTTCCGACTGAGATATCAAAATTACAATTTAAGTTTTAAAATTTCTAGCGAATTTCAGTGTATCGTTATCGAGGGAATAAAGAAAAAACTGCGCCAAGTTTCTCCTTCTTTGAATGTTCCTCATTGGGATTGAATCACTATGGACGGAAAATTCATCTGGGGTAAACCTTTTCTTACGTAAAACATGTTAACCGTTCACTTTTTTCCCCTTTTTAATTTTTTTTTCAATTTTAGAATTTGTTAAAAATCTGAAAATTAAAATACGTGCTGGTGGTTCGTATGCTGGTTTTCTCTTATGTTCAATTTTATATCGGGATTTTTTTAAAACTCAATGGCGTTTTTATTTAAATATTTCGGGAGGCAAAACACATTTAGATCGGTTTTATCGAAATTTCATTTATTATTATTTTTTTTGTGTTGGTGGTGGGGGAGGGGGAAGAATTTCTTCTAACTTCTTACAATAGAGAAAGAGGGGGTAAAAAATGGCCGAAAATTCCGGTAATTGATAACGAAAGACGTTTGCGTCAAGGTTTACGTAAGTACTTATGTAATTTAGGAACGTATTTAAATAAGAGAACGTTTTCATTTTCAGGCTGGATGAGATCGAAGCATTCAATAAAGGAGAAACTTTCTTATTCCCTCTTGTTTTTTATTCCCTCGATAACGATACACTGAAATTCGCTAGAAATTTTAAAACTTAAATTGTAATTTTGATATCTCAGTCGGAAGGACAACGATTGGTCGATATAGGAAATGAATAACCCAACAAAAGTATAAAAAGGAAATTCAAAATTCCAGCTCAGTATCACTCAGTCTACCATGGTTTCCAAACAGGTAAACACTTGCTGTGTCCCACCATTCAATTCATGTTTATTTTTTCCAAAATTTAAATTAATTCAATTGTATCTTTCTCTATAAGTTATTCGTCCTTGTGGCTGCCCTGCTGTGCGCTGTGATGGGCAGGCCAGCAGAGATAGAAGAATCTCTTATCAAAGAACCGTTTATTAATCCATTGGTATCGAGCGATTTAGAACCGAAAAAGAGTAACGATTCAGCAACATCTGCCGTTGATCCAGAACCTGGTGATATTGTTGAACGTTCGGCTGGACAACCGTCGGATAGGGTTCGCCGACAACTGGAAGTAGTAAGCGCAGAGGATTTGGACTTACTGGAAACTTTTAATCCATTGCTGGTAGAACCACCTCGAGCCATCCCAAGCAGATTGAAACGGTCTCCCGAAGACATTAGCTTTGAGATTGAATGGTAAAATGAGATTTTGGCATGTAAAACGCTGCGTAGTTCACAATAAACGTGTTTACCTTCTCATTTATGGAGGTAATAGTAGTTGGAATTCTTTTTTGTTTGAATTTTTATTCATCGTCGATACATTTCTGCGCCGTCGAGCCTCAAGCGATCTAGTATGCAGATCAACAGTATTATCAACGACCCATGAGATTGTGGCCAAAATCTTTTATTTTCTGTTGTTCCAATTTGTTCATCGACTCATCCGGCAATGTGACATCAGTCTTGGATGATGGATTAACAGGATTGACAGGGATTTTTTGTTGAACTCTTGGATTTGGTATTTGTTGGCCTTCAGGTTGACTTTGAATCGGTTCCTTCTGATCGATCGGACGTTTCAGGATTGGTTGGCAGCCCTTTTCATCTGGTCGGCGTATCTGTTCACCAGGACCTGACGGAGGAACCTTATCTCTTCCAGCAGTTGGTTCTTGTGTGGAAAGGTCAGAAATTTCAAGTTCCTATTGAGATAATGGAATCATCTCCAAATAGGAAAAAGCGGATGCGTAATAATCCAACTGTTGGTTTATTCTGTCTGAGATAAGGAAAATTTTTCTTACTACATGGTTGTTCCAAAATAAACCAACTCCAAGTGTTCCCAATCACCCAATGTTTCAACCAAACTCTTCGCCTGCCGTTATCAAGTCTTTGCTCTGTACAAAAAAGCAGCGAATGTTTATTCAAGAATTCATTAACACACAATGACCTGTTTTTGTTTCGTTAGAATGAAACGTTATTGATGGCGAATCAACATTTCTCTTCACGGCCATCTATTCGTAGTATTGTATATGTATATGGTTCCCAAAAGACATTATCCCGCTTGACTGTCAGCAAGTATTATATAGGAATTCTCAATATTGCCTTGAAGGAAAAAGGTACCTAAATCGTCCAGAATAGCCTACCAGTTTTTTTTCTTAGTGTTTTTTCGTCCCAGTTGCGTCTGCGTATTGTGCATTTCCACGAAGACATCAACACTTGTATGCACCCGAAACATTCATTTTCTTTATTCCTCAGATGTCAGACGAATAATATGGAATAAGAAATATAGCCTTGGGTTATTTTTTCATGATGACAGTTTACTCAATTCTTTTTAAAACAATCATAGCTAGTATTATGTTGCAGTATGCGATTTTCAGATGACCTTTCCTCCATCAGTATATTAAAGAAACCTGACCGCCAGTTTATGAGATCAGTGTTGGGTCGAAAGGCTGGTTCAACGCTTGCTCTGCTAGTTCCAGAGTCGAAATTGACATTTTCTTTTTGTTAAACGACAATTCCATCATCATGAAGGTATAATTAAACTATATTTATAACAGAAAATTTCATATTTTAATTTCTCTTGTTATTTTTAAGGCTCATTGCATTCTGTTGACCTTGTGCGGACTTGGCCTGTTAACCACAGCCGCGGAGATGATGGTCGAAGATGAAGAAGACGACGGTGCTCTATTCCACCATGGATTCTCCATGGCGGATGAGATGGACGATGAAGATTCCGGAATCATGGAAGACGAAGATATGGAGTCGGAGCGGATGGCCGATCCGTTTAGAATCCACTTCCGTATTCGAGATCCCTCTACATCTTTGGAAGACTTAATGGCCGATCCGGGTAGAATCCATGTCCGTTTTCCAGATCCCTCTACATCGTTGCAGGACTTAATGGCCGACCCGTTTAGAATCCGCTTCCGTATTCGAGATCCATCTACATCTTTGAAAGACTCAATGGCCGATCCGTTTAGATTCCGCTTCGGTATTCGAGATCCCTCTACATCTTTGGAAGACTTAATGGCCGATCCGGGTAGAATCCATGTCCGTTTTCCAGATCCCTCTACATCGTTGCAGGACTTAATGGCCGACCCGTTTAGAATCCGCTTCCGTATTCGAGATCCATCTACATCTTTGAAAGACTCAATGGCCGATCCGTTTAGATTCCGCTTCGGTATTCGAGATCCGTCTACATCTTTGGAAGACTTAATGGCCGATCCGGGTAGAATCCATGTCCGTTTTCCAGATCCCTCTACATCGTTGCAGGACTTAATGGCCGACCCGTTTAGAATCCGCTTCCGTATTCGAGATCCCTCTACATCTTTGAAAGACTCAATGGCCGATCCGTTTAGATGCAACTTCGGTATTCGAGATCCCTCTATCTTTCGAGGACTTAATGGCCGATCGTTTAAGCTACGCCGTTTTTGATGCCGCCCATGACATTTTGACTTCTACAAACGTGTTTGTGTTTAATTGACCCTCTCTAAAATTTTTTGAAATGGGAAACTTAGTTTGAAACGCATCAAATACACAATGAATTACATAAATGTATATACGTTCTTCAATCATTGAATAGAATTGAACTAATAAAGCTGACTATGCTAATATCGATTAAAAAGTGGAAATATTTCAGTATAATAACAAACTGTTCATAGAGATTATGTCAGTTTACGAATAATTTAATAATAATGAAGTTGGAAATTGGACGGCCCGCAAGAGGAAGATTATGTTGTTTTAAGGTCGAATTTGTCATCTTGTCAACTTAATAAATCCGAATAGTTCGTCCTCAGCACAAATTGGTGAAATCAAACGTCTCATTTTCTGATTCGCTATTTTATTTATTAAACGAGGTAGAGCTCAATGTTTCATGCTCGTGCATTCTAAAGGAAAACATAACCGAAAAAAGGATAAGGGTCTTCTTTATATTTGATATGTTTGCGTTAATACTTAATACCTTTAATTTCGCGGTCACGACGCAAAAACATCAAAATTGCATCAAGCTATACAGATACAGCTACAATATTTTGTCATTGAATTGTTTCTCGATTCGTCCGTTCAACCTTGATGGACAGATGTAGACAAATAACAGCGCAACAGCACCAATATTTACATTGAATGCTGATTATTATGTTACCTTGAGCAGTTCTCTTAACAGATTATTTACTGCTAAACTGTTGGTTTTATCCGAAATCACTGAATATCCACCATGAAATACGGCGCTCCTGCCATGAGGTACAGACGCGCTGCGGATGTTGAGAAGGAAGAAGCTGATGTTGAAGAGGAGATGACGGCCGATCCAGTGGCTAAAGTTGCTCCTGCTAAAAAGACGTCACAACCAGCAGCAACAGCCAAAGTGACAAAACTTTCGGCTAAGAATATCAAACTGTTGAGAGATGCCGTCATCGAGAATCTCTTATCTGATCCCCTTCTCATTCGTATCCGTTTACTCCGTCGACCTCTTTTCGGTTTGGGTTACGGCGGTGGATACTTCAACGATGAAGACGAATTCTTTTGAAATTGGATGTCGTAATATAGACAGATATAAGGCAGGTTGACTTCATCACTCACCTGCGTCTCTAATTGAACTTTTCCAACCGGAAAAATGACCACATTCTTCAACAATTAATTATTTCTTATAAAATTTAATACGAAAAAAGACTTTTAAATATTATTATTCCTTCTAATTTTTCTTATTCGAATGAAATGTTCATGTGATTGACTGATTGGATGTTGCTTGAGTTGATGATTTCATTGCGATGGGTTTAATTTACTAAATACATAATATTTCTGTGTTATCTTAAAATTGGAAAAATTCAAAACACAATTCGTCTGATTTCCGATAATAAATAGCGTAAATCTAACCATTATATGGCAGTCTTCTTAACATAGCCCATAAAAAGTGCCGGTGTATCACGAACTGTCTGTGATACAATATTTTCTTTGCAGATTTTACAGTAAGAGATCCAGAACAGTTTGAAATTGTTCTAATTATTTATTTATTGCAACTTAGCTTGTATACATGGTCTGACTTTCTAAAAATTTTATCCAGGATACTTACAATAAACTGCGTATTCTGCGTATCATTAACTTGCCATGTTTAATTGTTTAATCATAATTTACGCATGTTCTGTATGGGTATCGTTTAATTCGCAGACATACTTCATATTCAGCTGAGGATTGGGGAGATTCTGAGGTGCTGACGAGGGATTCGGGGAACAAGTGCATGATTAAAATAAGAGCTGAAAGAATTTAACTGAAATACAACAGTCAACATAGAAACAATAATCATTGTACGAGTTCTGGTTATTCTACACTACAATCCTGTGATGGGTCAATCAAACGGTACGTCTTCTTATAAAATAGTATTATTTGAAAAACAAGGTAGGTCCTGGTACTGGTATTTGTAATACAATAAAGAGAAAGATATTCCGTTTATTCATTTTTTAAAAGAAATTCTGCAACAGATAACCAAACAAATAATCCAACGATCAAGGCAGGATCACACAGTATGTAAAAGAAATTCTGAAATATCCACTCGAAGAAAGAAGAAGAAATAAACAGAAAATGGAACAGATATGATGACATTCGGGACAAACGTCACGGTTTAGTATTCAAGAATGAAATGCGTTGGTCGTCGTCAATTTGAACGAGAAAATTCGAAATTTAAAAATCCATATCGTCATCCATCAACATTTCTTGATCGTCCGACCACAATTTGAGACGACCATCGTTTTTTCTAGGCCAATATTTTCCGCCTTTTGCAAGATCTCTTCCATACATTTGGACAAGGTCTTGTACAGTCACAGAAAAAGGATCTCCGCCACGATACTTCCAATCGCTGAAAGATCCGGCTGATTCTTTAGCCAATGCCTTGTCAAATTTTTTGCCAAATCCGGGATCGTTTTCGGCTGCCATCCTGCCATCCATCCATTTGCCATCCATCCATCTACCATCCATCCATTTGCCATCCATCCATTTGCCATTCATCCATCTGCCATCCATCCATTTGCCATCCATCCATCTGCCATCCATCCATTTGCCATCCATCCATTTGCCATCCATCCATCTGCCATCCATCCATCTGCCATCCATCCATCTGCCATCCATCACGGCCTCACGGACGAGTTTGGCTTGTTTTCTCGATAATCCCATATTCCTGCGAGCACTCTCGTCGCGCCAAATTCTATTAAAAATATTTCCGACCGCATTAGCGATACGTCTAACCACTCCAGGATCGTTCACCATTGAAAAAGGATCGTTACGAATCCAATACGCTGGTATCGGCCTAAGGAATGGATCAGATTGGACTTGTTCTTCTCCCTCGTCGTCGATTATGGAGCGTCTGTATTTCTTGCCGCCACCGTATTCAGGTATTTTCTCTTCTTTCTTGTATTCAACTGGTTTCTCCTCTGTTTTGTATTCCATTTTCATAGGATATTCTTCCTTCTTTACCTCTTCGTATTTGGGCTTCTCGGCTTCATATTTGGCAGTGGTGGTGGTAGGTGTTTCGTATTTAGCAGGTGCAGGAGGTGCAGGAGCTTCGTACTTTGCAGGGGCTGCAGGATAAGTTGCCGGAGTTGGTGCTGGATATTTGGCTGGAGCGGCACCGTACGTGGTGCTGGGCTCCGCAAACGACACGTTGATGGAGGCCAATCCGCACAAGACGGCCAAAAGGAAACGTATGACCTTCATCACAAATCAAATATAATCAGTACTCAAAATAATTCACGATTGAAGTTGACGATGTCCAATTTTGACTTTACTTACCTTTGCCATAGTTGGAACTAATATATGATGGAAGATGATCCAACGTGTCGATGTCAAAGGAGGAGATCTTCTGTGTCTTTTTCCAGACTCGTCAGATTCTTTTTATACACTTTTCGTTTTTACCTGCCGCAATAAAGTCTATACTCTGTACAAAAAAAAAGTTAATGATTTTCAAGAACTCATCCAACACAATGGTCTCTTTTTTGTTTCGTTATTTTGCCTGAAATGTTATTGATAGAAAGATCAACATTTCTCTTCACGGCCATCGATTCATGTGCATGTACTGGGTGTATATGTGGTTCCCAAAAGACATTATCTCGCTTGAATTTCAGCAGGACTTTTATCAGAATTCTCAATATTGGAAGAGAAAAGGTGAATCGTCCAATAATGAAGTGTTATTTTTGGTTCCAGTTGCATCTGCTGCGTATGGTGAGTTCTACGAAGAAGATCAACAGTTATGCGCAGCCATCACATTTCCTTTTCTTTATTCTTCAGGTGTGTCAGACGTCATATAAGATTTAGAATCAGGAACATGGCCTTGGGTACGCTATTTCTCATGAGAGGAGCTGTCTCAACTGTTTTGAACGTCATCACTGATATTATTATATCACTTTCCGACTTTTAGATGACCTTCCTCGGTCAGTGTATTAAAGAAATTTCACTGCCAGTTTATGGGATCAGTGAGGGATCGAAAGGCTCGTTCGACACTTGCGCTAGTTCCACAGTCGAACATTGACAACTTCTATTTGTTGGATGACCATTCTATCGTAATGAAGGTATACGTCTAATCGATTTTGACAGATAATTTGATATTTTAATTTCTCTCCTTATTTTTAAGGCTCATTTCATTCTGTTGGCCTTGTGCGGACTTGGCCTGTTAACCAAAGCTGCGGAGATGATGGTAGAAGATGAAGAAGACGACAGTGTATTCCATCATGGATTCTCCATGGCGGATGAGATGGATGAGGAAGAATCCGGAATGATGGAAGACGATGACTTGGAGTCTGAGCGGATGGCCGATCCGGTTCGAATTCGCATTCGCCTTCGTCGTCCTCCACCGTTTGATCTTGGCGGATCGCCATCTGTTGGTGGATTTAGTGGATATGCTGGACTCGGAGGATTTGCTGGACTTGGCGGATTGGGTCTCTCTGGTGGATTCGGAATGGGCTTTGACGATAACGCTGAAGATGCTGAAGATTCCATGAGATCTACACTCGATCCTGCAATGGATGATGACAACACTGACGATGAGGAACGTATGGCCGATCCGTTGAGAGTCCGCGTTCGTGTTCAACGACCCGGTTTTCCATCATTCGATTCTCAAGTTGAAATGAAAGATACGATGGATAAGATAATGGCCGATCCGCAATTACGATTTCTTTTAAGAGCTCGTTTCGGCCGCCGGCCATTTGGTTTCGGCTGGCGCTGGCCATTCGGTTTCCCTTTTGGTTTAAGGAGATTTGGCAGCGGTTTCTACGGTAGACGCAATCCTTTCTTTTTTGACAACCAACACAGCGATGACGACCCGGAAACACAGTCGACTTATATGGACGACGATGGAGAGCGAGCGGCCGATCCGTTAATAGAAGATATCGACATCAAAGAGCGCATTCGAATTCGTGTACCAGATCGTTACGTTCGTTTCCCGCGGCCGTTCATCCGGTCACCCAAGATCATTTTTGATGAGACGGACAAAATCAGCATAAAACCGGACAAATTATCTCCTATTGCTGGCATTGAATTATTTAAATTATTACTGGCTCGTGAACGAGCTAATTCAGCTCTACTCCGTCAACGTTTTGGTCTCCTTAATCCGGATTCGTTTTGGTGTCGTCGATCCAGCAGCGTCGATTGCCGTGGACGTCGTCATCCGTTTATGATGCCTTGAAACTTAACTTTTGGAATTTTATTTTCCGTTTATGAAATTTTGCTTCGCTACAAATAAACGTGTTTGTGTGTTTAATTGACCCTCTCTAAATTTGTTTGAAATGATTTTGAAATGTGAAACTTGATTTGAACACATCAAATACACAATGAATGAATGAAATAATTAAGAATATATAAGTTTCTCAATCATTCAATCATATTGAGCTAATAAAACTGGTGCTAATATCTATTAAAGAAGTGGATGCCTTTCAGAATAAGTAACAGCAAATTGTTTTAATAGAGATTATGTCAGTTTATGAATAATTCAATAATAATGAAGTTGGAAATTGGATGGCCTACAAGAGGAAGATTAAGTTTGATGATCGAATTTGTCATCTTGTCAACTATATAAGTCCGTATAGTTCCCCAGGTAGCACAAATTGGTAAAATCAAACGTCTCATGTTCTTATTCGCTATATTTTATTGTTGATCTAAACGTCTTAGTTTGCTTGACATAACACAATCTGAAATAGGATAAAAGTGCATCTTCTTTATATTTGATATAAGGCTGCGTTAATGTACCCTTTCAATTCGCGGTCATGACGCAAAAACATCAAAAGTGATCAAGCATTACAGGTAGGCTACAATATTTTTTCATTGAATTGTTTCTCGATCCGTCCGACCTTGATAATTAAGACAAATAACAGCAAGGCACCTGTGTTTACATTGAATGCTGATCATTATGTTACCTTGAGCAATTTCTCTTAAACGATTATTATTTCTTAACTGTTGTTTTGACCTGAAATCACCTCGTCTGCTTCTTGTGAACGCAATTATTCTCACCTTGTGTGGCCGCGAACCATCAAAACATCTGAAACGTATAAAACCATCGAGTTGATGGGCTGTAGAGCATCAGTCGGTCGATCAGCTTTCCACCACACAAGCAAAGAAACCCACAAGACAAACTTGTATTCCATCGTCATGAAGGTATTCATTACATTTTCATTTTCAATTACTATAGTGCCTATAATGTTGTCATTATTTCCTAATAATGATTTGGTTTTTGGTGCTGGAAATTTTCATACAGGCTTGTTTCATGCTGGCCGCTTTGTGCGGAATGCTTCTGGCCGCAACGGCGATGACGTTCGATGACGATGACATTGACGAATTAGCAGATCTACTTTCACAAGATCCTAGCGCTATGGCGCGGCCGAAATTAAGGCCAGGATGCGGATGGAGTTCTAAAGACGACATCATTCGAGGAAGCCGAGGTAATGACGGACGAGGAAGTTACAACACCGACATTTTTGAAGAACCAGCAACAGCAATCGACGGGAAAATGATGCGAGATCCTCTATGGGGATGGGGTGGTTGGGGAAGACCATGGGGAGGTTGGGGGGGTTGGGTAAGACCATGGGGAGGTTGGGGGGGTTGGGGAAGACGCTGGGGTTGGGGTAGAAGAGGCTGGGGTGGTCGCTATTTTGATTCGGACGACAACCAAGAAATGCAAGAAGAGCCAGAAACAACAGCCGACGATTTGGAAGACATGATGCTTCTAGATCCTCAAGGTAGAAGAGGCTACAGGGGAGGAGACCGCGATCGTTACAGAGGAGACCGCGATCGTTACAGAGGAGATCGTGATCGTTACAGAGGAGACCGCGATCGTTACAGAGGTGACCGCGATCGTTATAGAGGAGATCGTGACCGCTACAGAAAAGATCGCTATTAAGGCGAAAACTAAGACGCGGATACAGGATTTGACAACTACAACGGCTCCTGAAGATTGTGTAATAAGTATCCATCAAAATTGAATGACATAACAGTTTTAGTAATGAAGTGTTTCCCTCAAAATTCTTGTTTAAAATGCTGCCAATTTAACATATCCTTCCGTCGATCCATTTGTGTTTTCTTGGAATTGTTATTTTAAGTCGTTTGTTGAGTGGAATACATACATCAGATGCATCAAGACATCTCGTATCTCCGCGTTTTAAAAATCTGATTATTTTACCCAGATGGGTATAGAATAAGATAAGTAATTGAATTCATTCCGATTCGAATGAATTAAAAGAATTCTCAATCAATTCTAAAATTTCTGGGATGAGATGGTCATTTGTTTTTTAATAAGGGCAACCATGTGACGATGAATCAAATTCCAATCTCGTCTGTGACATTTCCAATCGGAAATCAAGGTATATGGGTCTGAATTAATCAATAAACAATTCAAAGGACTTTCTGTCCAATGCGTCATCACTTCCTTGAATCACCCATCAGAACTTGATGGACCGTATCTAACAAGAAATCATTTTCAAACAAGAAATTCTTGTTTGGTTTGTATAGTTTGTTCTATAAGCTCAATTTGAAAATGTAAATATCACCAAAAGTTCAAGATATACAATTGCGATAAAGAGTTCTTATACCAAGGATCACAATTGTACGAAACAACTGAATGGTGACACTACAGTAACGTTAGCGAAGTATACAATAAAATGACGTTTTGACACCCACATACGTAGATTTGTCTGTATCCCTCCTCCTATATAATGACAAACGAATATCGTTAGCTGATCCTGCTTTGTGCCGTGTTCCAATACGAAACCCACGACTAAATATGAAACCGAACGGAAGGAAGAAGAATATTTGATACACATCAATTGAGTATACAAGAAAGAGGAGAAACGCAAAGAAGTATACAAACGCTCCTTATAAACCGTCTCAAAAACTTTCACTATATAAAGTTGTACCTGCCCAACAAGTTATTGTAACAATCTCGTCACATATTGCTGGACTCTAAACATATCTTATTTCGCTTCCACTTTTGATTGACTTGATCTCTTGTGTTGTCTCTACATCTACTGCTTAAGAGTGCCCCCAAAAATATACAAACGTAACGTGAACCACCATCGCCTGCTCTATATATATTCTCTGAAAAGAATCAAAGTCAAATACAATATTTATTAAGCGCATTCACAGTTTTGACGCAGAGTATATAGCCTAGACTATAAAGCGGTATAATAGTAGAATCCCTTATTTTTACGGCTAGGCCTCAGCAAGAGCTTGGTGAAAATTGAGTACCCATTTAAACTCGAACACTGGCGGAAAAAAGAACAATCATACTATATAGGTTCTAACGAGTTCTTAAAGGATCCATGTAAGTCTCTATACAATATATTTTCTCTTGTAATTGAAAGAAGCGAACGAAGGCGACGACGATAGAATAGGATACACATATAGTCCTCGAACAAGTCTAAAATGCGTGCAGTGATACGCGGATATAGTCCTATACTACACCCGAAAAAAACTAGATCGATATATATTACATTTGGAGTGGTACACACATTCGGAGTCGCATTCCACTTGACGGAAAGAGTCGTAATTCCCACGTGAACGTAGAGTTAATGGGATGGTGTCAAAATAAAAAATTGGGAAAAAAAAAAGATAACGTAGTGGAATGTCTGCTGCTGCTGCCTCATTGGATATAGATAGCGTTATTCAGGGAAGCCATATGTATCCGACACAAGATCGGATTAAGCTATTTATGCTATCAAGGGTGTATAAAGCATCTCATATTGAATATGCATCGCGCGCCGTATACATTTAACGTCGTCTATAATTGATTTGGTCTATACAGGAAATGTTTGTTATTCATTTATTATTTGCCGTATGGATGAATCACGGAATCAAGCCAAGTTTTGGATAAATGTTAGAAATTCTGAATTAGTTACCCAATTTGAATGACTTATTCGGTTTATGAGCCCACATCCCGGATATTTGGAAAAAATTTAATATTCAAGTCAAAATGTGGTTAAAATGACCGCAAAGTCGACAAATGAGACGACTCTCAGCATCAACGGATTTCCAATTCAAACCGCAATCAACGAAAACCTCGAAAAAAAAGTTTTTTATGTGTATCAAGTGACTTTTTCTGTGTGATGTTGGAAAAGAACGGACGGATCATTAATTGATTGTTTGCGCAAACATCACAATGGCATTTCGGAAGATGGATCTTGTGTTCCTTATTTCTACCACTTATTGTGTGCTGATTATCTTCGATCTGGCTAATACTGGCCCTGCTCTATTTTGCTGGGCAAAACAGGACGAGTCTTTAACATCTTCTTCCGGTGAGTGCATGACATGAATATCTTTTTTCACAGTTTAAAGTTAACTTTTTGAATGCGCGTTAAACAAATTGATGTGCAGTCGACGGAGCGCATGCAGTAATTTTCCACCCAAATTTCAATTAGTTATTCCTAGCATTTCTCTCGGTATTGTCAACTTGAGCCAAGTTGAGTAGTCTCTATATTGAAATAATAACAGACTATAAGAAAATGGGAGATATGCTACTGCGACTTGGCATCGTTAGCTTAGCCAAAGTGTTTTGAATGACTATTATACTTGTAAACAAGTATACGTATACGTGCTGCCATTTAAATAATGTAGCTGAATAATAAGACATGTATACTCCTCTTACTGCAATACTCTATTACTCACAAGTATATTACATAATTCAATAACCCGGCGAAAAGCATCTTGGTAACGTCAATGTAATGGCGAACGGGTTGGACTTCATTCAGTCGATCGATACTCGTTGGTAACTTGGTATTTGATCGAGAATGGAATATTGAACAGTTTACAATCGCTTTTGTATGTTAATTGGCTTCTATGAAAAATTTAACTTTAGTAATGAATTGTTTCATTCGTCGCCATATAGTCTTGACTTTTCTCATTTATCAAATTAGGTAATAGTTGGATTTAAAGAGAGAAAAAAAACCCAAACAAAACAAAAAAGTTTGACTTAAATTTGAATAATTTATGTGCGTGGCTGTAGGTCTAAGCGACGATTTAAATTCATTGGACGCTGTTGATTTCCTCACGGTGCGGCCAGTCGTCCGTGAATTGCGAACCCTGCGAAGGATTCGATCGATTGGTCTTAATCACGCGGGCCACGCCGAGCGTCTCACCGTTTCACTCGACGAATCATCTCCCATCGTCCTAGATCTCCAGTTGAACAGGTAATATATATCTTTCCTTCCCAGAAGATGGGAATTCAGTTATACCCAGAGAGTTCTCTCTCTCTCTTTCCTTCTCCTCTTGATCTGTTTCACGACGAAACTTGGAGAAAATGAGGAAAATATAAGAAATATAAGAAAAGAAATGAAAGGAAACGGGTTATGGTGACGACAGCAATGGCCGCCACCATTTCCTTGCCATCTCCCTTTAAGATCTTTTAGATCGATAGGATTTTGTTTTCTCTATTAGCTGTCACTACTTTAGTAACCCATTTTCTCTGACGAGTTACGACTGTCATTTGAAATTGATGGACTCCCTATATAGTCAGGCTCACGGATTAATTATTCTCATTCAACAAAATGCCAAAATAATAGGGATCTAATCAGCGACAACTTCTACGTTCGTCATCATCATGTCAATGGAACAGAGGACATTTGGCGACCGGATATCTCTCGTCATTCGGATGATAACAAGACGTTATTACCCGTGTGCCATTACCGAGGGTCCGTAAGAAATGTCTCGCATTCGTGGGCAACAATATCCACCTGCTCCGGACTCAGGTAAATCAACTCATTCAGATTAAATAATATTCAACATACAATTAGTTTTAGTATTGTAAGAGCTGCTGTTTCTATATATAGTGGGGCGGTTTTTGACGGCCTTCAACTGTACTACATTGAACCGCTAAATAACTCGCTGGATGGCTACCATTCGTGGAAGAAACACTCGCCAGAGTTGAATTCTCTCATTCCCCGATGTGGTAATAGCAGCTATTTGAAATTTGTAAATGCCCAAAGGACGTAATCTTATGCTATTAAATAGATGAAGACCATCACAAATCCTTTCAACAGTTGAGCAATCACAGCGTAAAGGTAATAATTTCAATTCCTTAAATTTTATAAAGACATTGACATGATGATATTTAAACGTTAACAGGTGAAAAGGCAAGCCACGAAATCGGGACTAAAAACATCTCCTGTGGGTGTTCACAATTTCGAATTGGTGTTGGTCGTCGACTACGCCATTTACCGGCGAAACAACGGCGACATTTACAAGATTTTGAAACGAGTTTTCGACATAGTCAACGTTATCAAAGAGGTTAGAATATGAATTTCATTCTTCGGCGTTTTACATTCACTGAAATATTAATATTTGATTGTCCAAATGAAAGATTTATTCGTCGTTGCAAGTGTCTATCATGTTAGTTGGCGTGATTGTTTGGTCGGATGGTGACAAGATTCATATCGGCAAAGATGCGAGCAAAACCTTGTCAGATTTCAAATCATATTGCGACGCTCATCTGGATATCAAATTTCACGACAGCGCCCATCTGATGACGTAAACAATTCAGCAGTCATATAATAAGTCAGTCGATGAAAATGTTTAAAATTCATTTTTATTTCCCCTAATGAATAGAGGCAGTTATAGCGGTGGGCCAGTCGGCCGAGCTTACGTCGGAACATTATGCCACGCTCACGATTCTTGCGGCATAGCTTTCGACGATGCCGAATCTCCCGCAGCCATGACTGCTTCCATCATGTCTCACGAAATGGGCCACAATTTCGGTATGCATCACGATGACGATCGTTGTCACTGTCCTCTAGGCGACTGCGTAATGGTTGCAGCCATCGGGTATGCATATCGTACATCTGACAAATTCACGCCGTCTTCAATCCATTGTGCAGTGCATTAACTGATGAAATATTGATTTCTCAATTTTGTCTTCTTCTTTTTTTCTTTTCTTTCTTTAATTTTTCATACGTGGATGGATTTGATAATAACTCGCACAGCCGACCGACTATGCACTGGAGCTCTTGCAGCCGTGAGCTCATTCACATATCGACAAGAGATGCAAAATATAATTGCCTTCGGAACCGGCCAAGCAGGTGATTTTTCAATTTGAAAAAAAAAAAAGACTTTTTTCTGTCTGTAGTTGGAAAAACTCAAATTGCGGACTTGATTATTAAAAGGTGTGGCGATATGGTGGTTGATCCGGAAGAAGAGTGTGACTGTGGCCTGCCTAATTATTGTCGGAATCAATGCTGTGATCCGCACACTTGTCGATTTAGTCTACGCAATCCCAAGGCTCAATGCGCAGATGGCGCTTGCTGTGACCTTATGGTATATTTAAAATCATTCACTTGGAACTTGGAAGACACAAAATTATTATTAATTTTTTTTTTTTTTTTGCGGGGGTAGACTTGTCAATTGGAATTGCCGGGAGTCGAATGCCGTTCAGCGGAAAATGAATGCGATCTGCCGGAATACTGTTTCGGAAACAGTTCCATGTGCCCGTCTGATTTCCATAAATACAACGGCATCAAGTGTCAACCCCGCAAAGTATTTTAAGGTTACAGTTATTTTTATTTTAAGAAATTAAATTTGACACTTATTGTGTAGGTGTGTGTCGACAAGAAATGCGTTGCCGATCAATCGGGAAGGAATAACAGACCGATACAATGTCCGGCCAACTGCACTAACGGAGGATTCTGCAACAACTTGGGGAAATGTCATTGTCCAAATGGATTCAACCCACCATTTTGTCAACATTTCGGAATGGGCGGTAGCGAAGATGGTGGACCTTCACTTGATCCTAAAGGTTTTGTAAAGCATATTCCATTTCACAATTTAAAAAAGTTTTTTGTTATATTTGATCTTTTTAATTTGATTTCCAGTTCGTCGGCTGTTTCAAATTGAATTGTACGTCATCTTTTTGGGCATCATTCCCATTGTTGGATTTTTGTTCTTCATTTTCTACGTGTTTCTCGACGATGATCAGAAGAAATACCTTGGCGAATGCATCCGCAGAGCAAGAGGTGGCGACAAAGGATTCGCCAGCCAACTGAGACCAGTGCCTTTATTGATTCAATCGACCAGTGTCGACAAGTCGTCTGAAGACCAGCAGCAGCCGCCAACGACAGAGAAACGGAATTTCAGTAACTGGGTGAAAAATCGAGTCAGATTGACATTGCCCAGCATCAACATCCCAATCGTCAACGGTCCATCCATTTCCATACTGTCACCGGCCAGCGGTTGCTCAACAGCCACCATCACTCTGAGCGCTTTAAACACACCGGATGAATCGTCATCATCGACTCCGGTCACTTTCTTGCATCTACCAGCTCAATCGTCATCAGCAGCAGCGGCCCAAGACAAAAAGTCATTGCTTTTAACTCCGCCTCTTCAGAGAGTTGTACTACGTCCAGCTCCTCCGGCTCCTCCAGCGCCGCTCAAAATGGGCATTACAAACAAAGCACTAGAAGAAGAAGAAGACGTTGCCGTCGTTAACAATGTCAAGTCAGTGAAGAATAATAAGTTTCCTTTGCTTCCGCCGAGTTCCGCCAAACCGGCGCTTCTTTGACATGTCTGGCGGGTCGGGTTTTTTTCCCCCTTTATAAATCCTGTCCTCCACCACCACGTCCCCTCTGTTTCCCTAGTAATTTACTCGAGATTATTCAGCGCAAAACCGTCTGAAAACTAAAAGCAGGTTCAGTGCGGTTGATGTAACATGCTCTAGTCCCCTTGTAGTCCCGTCAGTTTACTATATGTATGCCCCTTTTTGTCGTAGACTCGACATTTTCAGCGGCCTTAAAAATGGAATTGTACGACTAAAGCTTTTGAGATATCGATTGAAACTTTGTTTTGTTTTTTTTAAAGAAAATTTATTTCTTGTATTGATCGACAACTATAAATTACAAAAATAAAATGGGACCATATAAATGGCAAAGAAAAATGTGATTTTTGTTTATTTACTTTAATTTGTTGTTATTCACATTATTGTCCACTACTGAAATCCGGTAGGTTTTCGAGTGGAAATCTTTAAAGAGTTGAAGGAACATGATCGATTGAGCGACTGCAAACCAACAGTAGATTTTCGGGAAACCGCAGTCGTAGATGAACGGCATCATTCCGTGCAGAGCGATGCATATAAATTGGATCATCTGTAAAACGGTCAAATGTCTTTTCCACCAGAGATACTTTTGAAAACGGGGGCCCATCGCCGCCAGCAGGTAGTAGAAATACATGACGCAATGCACCAGAGTGTTGATGGTAGGCGTTAAAGCACTCTGCCCGCCCGACATGAAACGAAAGCCGATGAAACACGTCAGTGCCATGACGAAGTGGTGGAAAACGTGAAGGAAAGTGATTTGATTGTTTTTCTTGCGCAAAATGAAGAAAATCGTGTCGAGAAAATCCATCAGCTTAGACACGTAGAAGCAGTAGCCCATCAAGACTTGCTGGAGAGCATCGGAGCTATTAGAGTAATCCACCGGTTGGCAAATGAAGCTGTAGCCGTTGAACCAAGTCAGCCGGCAAACGTGATAGAACATCCAACCGTTGAAAACGATTTGAAACAAGTTGTAAATCATCAGGACGTTTCGCAGTTGAAACGATGGACGATCCTTCATAAATCTCGGTCCCAAAACTTTGACGACTAGAAGGTACGTGAGACAGCCGAGCACAGGCGTCAACGGAGAGTCTGCCAGAAACCATCCGTCAGTCCGTTTATCTGTTGAAAGCCAACTCGTAATATATTCCAGTTCCAATACACTATATTATTACAATTGATCGTTACCTCTCAACTCCCAGACTCTGCCGCACTCGGCAATGAAAGATTGAACAATAGAGCCCATGATTGCTGCAGCAAGGGATCAATTTTCTTTTTTCGTTGTGTTCTTCTTCTTTTACGTCACATGCGAAGAAAGAGAAAGAGAATAAAAATGCAGTTATATATCAAATCAATATATCTAACATATATATAGTAGTATATGGTGGATATGTGGCTATACAAAAGTTTTTCGGCGGGCATTCTATAGTACTCTACCTTCAAGCTTGATAATAAAAGTCTTGTTGAATTAGTGGTCTTTGATGTTCGTCGATGCACCCAACCGACCAAATGGTGCTCTCAACTCTACGAACCTCTCCTTTTATACATCAATGATATTTCCTTCTGATGGCGAGGGTTGGAGCTGAGCAGAAAAAATAAAAATAGGGGACGGGTGTGTATATATATACGTGTGTATCATTCTTATACGTAGAGACTTGATGTTTTCAAAATACTTGTCAAATCCTTGAGTTTTTAACGAGAAAATCGGTTTGTTTCTCAGAAGTGGCTTAATTCTATTTCAACTTGTCAACAGTTTCAAGGTAAATTTGTACGTACCTGTCTCACGTCCGTCACCCTTTATGTTGTGTTTTATAATTCCTTTTTATTTTGTTCTAGAAGAAATTTCTGATCAACAGAAATAATGCGATTTATTTCATTGAGATATTGCGCATTTATATTTAACAGTAACGTCGTAGCTGTCGAAAGTGAAAGGTCGAAATTACACGTGCCGGACTCCGCAAACCTTGCCAAATCTAAAGGGACTGATGTCATCTCTAAATTCTCCCATGACAGCCGTCACAACGGAGCAACCGGAAAAATGTCCGCTTTTGATGGATGAACCGCCAGCATTAGCCCATCAGTCGCCGTATGTTATGGAAATTATTTGGCGGAATGTCCTTGTCTTCACTTTTCTCCACGCTGCCGCGTTCTACGGACTCCATCTCGTATTCACGTCAGCCAAAATGGCAACTCTACTCTGGAGTAAGTTGCGCTAACTGCTGGCGCAAATAAACAACCGCCCTAACTTACTGAGAGCTGCTTTTTAATAATATCATTATCATTATGGTTAATTGGTTGTTGTTTTTTTTCATATAGCGTATTACTTGTTTATTGTTGGGGGATTTGGAATTGCTGGCGGAGCGCACAAACTCTGGTCTCATCGCTCCTTTAAGGCCAAATTTCCGCTACGTGTCTTGATCGCTGTTGCGCAAACGATTGCACTCCAGGTTTGAACTAGGAGAGCGGAGATAGAAACTCTAAAGGCGCGTGACCGCATTCATTTTGATATACCTTCTTATATGTTTATGTTTCGTTCAAAAGGATGACATCTACCAATGGAGTCGAGATCACCGGGTACATCACAAGTTTAGCGCCGATCCTTACAACTCGAGACGGGGATTCTTTTTCTCGCATATTGGCTGGTTGTTGTGCAAAAAACATCCCGAAGTCATTAGACGCGGTAAAACGGTCGACGCTTCAGATCTTTTAAATGATCCTGTCGTCGTATTCCAGCGAAAGTAGGTCCTATATCCACAGTGAATCGCTAGATGGAATGATTCAACAGATCAGTGTACTATTTAATTGTGTGTCGAAAACTTTGTCCATCTCGATTTAGGTACTACATTCCATTGGCAGTTACTCTGTGTTTAGTGATGCCAGCCGTAGTGCCCTGGTACTTTTGGGACGAGTCTTTTCAAACAGCTTTTTTCGTCGCTTCCGTGTTTCGTTACGTATTAACGCTCCATGCCACTTGGCTAACAAATAGCGCTGCCCACATTTGGGGTCACCATCCATACGACAAGTGAGTTGCACTTTCTCTTGCTGTTGCGTATATTATGTATATTGTAGTACACACATTGTGGTTTAATGTTGAAACGTCAAACGTGTTTGCTGTTCAAATGTGTTTTTTGCAGAGAAATCAAACCATCCGACAGCCGACTGGCTGCCATTTTCAGTATGGGTGAATGGCACAACTATCATCACGTTTTCCCCGGAGACTATAGAATAGCTGAATTGGGAAGTCCTAGAATGAGTGCCACAGTAATCGTCATCGATGTATTCGCTCGGCTCGGTTTAATTTACGACCTGAAAACTTCCACGGAAGGGATTGTCCGCAGCCGTGCTCTCCGGACGGGAGATGGCTCTCATTCTTATGCCTTGGAGAATACCTCGATCACAGCTGATGATAGAAAAGATCATGTGCAGTAGCCGATCGATGGCGAAAACTTTAACTGAAAATGCAGGAGTTGGAAAATTAAACGTTCATCTGTTATTGCCTTAGCACTTATCAGTGGAATAATTCTCGAATAACTGCTGGATGTTTAGGAAAATGTCAAATATTATTATCGATACATGATTCATTAAATTAAATACTACCGGCTTCGTAAGTATGCGCGGTGGCAATTACGTACCGGTACAAATTTAATGAAATATAAATAGAAACGACAATTAAATTTGTTCATATTTTTAAAACAATGAATCATCACTCTACTACATTCATTTGAATAAGAAGCTAACATATATGGTATTGGTACACAGTAATAAAAAATATTTATCGAAGAAATTAAGAAACTTCTTTTTAAAAATACAAATTGTAAATGGGCAGCCATTAAAGCGTAGCTGGTGGTGCGAAAGGGAGACTATTTCTAATAGCCACTAATAGCGTCCAGAAAAAGTATAGAAGAAATCGATTTTGCGAACGTAACAATTTTGACGACTCGTCACATTCACAAAACTCTTATCATGATAGATTAGTTATAAGAAGCTAAAGTGTAGCTATCATAGCTAAGTTAGAAGAACTAGCTGACACGCATTAACTTCAGATATGAATGCAGGACATTCCATGACTTTTGCCATTTTGACACTAGATATTATCAACAGGATTAGATGTCTGCAAGTACTCATTTCAAAAACCGCAGAATGTTTATCTTCATCCGGAGCAACTGAGCAAGGATCGATTTTTCGTTCTTTTGATATATGCGTATTAGACTTGCTGCAGCCATTTTGGGTCATTTCTTTATAGCAAATTAATATTTTGGGATTTTCCAGGATTTTGAAATTTCGTTTAACAGCTGGCAGCAGTTTCCCGAGCCTTCCAACTTGGTAGCGTGTACTCAGGAACCCCTTTTAAAATCTATGCTCTCATTGGCTTGTGAAGAAGAGGTGTGTAGAGATTGATGGTATAAAAACTGCCCCAACTCAATCTCATCCAGCGGCCATCTCAATAATTGTATCTGTCTCCATAGGAGTATCTGCTTCAGAATATTTGATCGCATCTTTTCGCCAGGGCGCTCATCAATTTCACAAGTAAAATTTATAATTTGTTTTTCTATTATAAGATCATTTTCAAAATATATTCACGTTTAGTCTAACTAGTCTTTAGTTTGAAATTTTCTAATGGAAATGTGTGTTGCCATACTTGATTTATAGAGCGATTTGGAAATGATGCGAAACGGAATTACAATTTTATTTGTGTTGCTGTACTTGTCCGCGTTTGCAATCGACGGTATTGCAGGAAGCTGTTGGAGTGACTGGAGTAGGTGTTCCAGATGGAGTTCAGCAGGAACTGGCGCCCTTTGGGCAAGTTGTAACGACCACTGCAAGAACATGGGGAGAAGGGGGGGTTCCTGTGAATGGAAAGATAGTACCTGTTGGTTTGTAAGTGACAGAGTTCTGCAATGTCAATGTTATCGCTAATCATGCATCCCATCGCCCCCAATGAAAACGACCCAAAGTCCCGATTTATTCAAACCTTTTAAAATCTCTTATTAATTGCTTTCTGGGTTCTCTGATACATATATGATTTATATGAATATCCTATGTAATTGTTATATTCGGATATATTGCGTAGAGACTATATAGAGATGAAACTTGCAATTATTTTTCAATTATTCCTTTACAAAATTCCAATACACATAAGGCCCAATATTGTTGTCGAGTTTTTTACAGAGTCGATTCTTTTCTTATCTGTCAAATGGCTCAAATGCAGGTCAAATGCTAATCATCTCGGGCTTTTTTCTTTCTGTTTTGCAATGCCTGTAGCGAAGTACCTTTGAGAGCGTAATAGACGTTTAGCTTGTTGAACACAACTACCGTACTGTGCCCTTGAATAGTTGATTGTGCACCCACCAATTTTTCAGCGCTTCATTCGCCATCGTACGGTACGTTCACGGAACCAAAGTCATTCTTATTTTCTATTCGTGAGAACTAAGAAGGTTGTTGTTATCCAGGAAACAAAAAGGTATAAAATATGAATCGTCTTCTCAAGTTGTTATTAATTATCGTCTTGTCATTTTTTCGATTTCTTAAAATGAAAGAAATTCATCTTTGTGTTTTAGACATGTCGAATTCCAAATGCAATAACAATGGTTCGCAATAATTGACTCATCCGGTACTTGTCGATTCCGCATATCTTAAAGTGAATTCGAAGCCATACGCTATGGAAATAATATGGCGAAATGTTTTCTTGTAAATTTACCTCCATGACACTGCGCTGTACGGATTCTATCTCGAAATCACCTTTTCGTGTTTTCCTTGCCGTTGCGCAAACGATCGCCCATCAGGTCAGGAAAAAATTAAGAAATTCATTTCCACATTTTCACAATTCGTTGGATTTCTTTCGTTTATATTATTCAAACAGGACGACATTTTAAAGTGGAGCAGGGAACACCGGGTACATATATCACAAATTTAGCGATACCAACGCCGATCCTTACAATTCCAGACGAGGATTCTTTTTCTCCCATATCGGCTGGCTGATACACAAAAAACATCCGGAATTCTACCGTATGGAAAAAAACTATCGATGTTAGCGATCTCTTACAGGACCCGGTCGTAGTGTTCCAGCAAAAGTATATTTTAAAGTGGAAACATATTTAAATTTTTCAGCTACTGCTTAAATCATGTTGTCTTTCTCAATCGTCAGGTACTACTATCCATTAGCCTGTATACTTTGCTATGCAATGCCAGCCGTAATGCCATGGTACTTTTGGGCAGAGTCTTTACCAACAGCATTTTTCGTTGCTTCCATGTTTCGTTACGTATTCACACTCTATGCTACATGGCTAACAAATAGCGCAAGTCACACTTGGGGTAAACGCCCATACGACAAGTAATTTCACCTATACAGTAACGTACGGTACATGTTTCCTCTGATAATCAGAAATACAGAATGATGTCAAAGTTTTAGAGAAATCATGCCGTCCGACAATGTACTGGCCGCCATTTTCAGTCTTGGTGAATGGCACAACTATCATCACGTTTTCCCCGGAGATTATACAGTTGCTGAATTGGGAAGTCCTAGAATGACGTAGCTATAGTCCTAGTATCCATAGTCCTAGTATCCACGTAGCTTTGATCGATTTCTTTGCCTGGCTCGGTTTGGTTTACGACCTGAAAACTTCACCGGAAAGGATTGTCCGTAGCCGTGTTCTCCGGACGGGAGATGGATCTCATCCTTTTACCTCTTTAAAATTCTACAAACAACATCCCGAGACAAAATCTCCGAAATGACAAACCAATTTCAATGTTTTAAAAAACACAAAAATAATCCCGGAGTATATGTGTAGAAGTAGAAAGTTGCTAAATCAGCGAACGATCCTTGTTGCTGTACTTGATTTCAAGATGACAGTTATTGCGTTTCAACCCGTCACTTGTTAACGTCTTGTAGAGTAGCAAGTTTTCCGTTTCCCTTGTTATCGTGTGTGCTTAACTGCGTATTTTTAAGACCCCCCCCCCCCCCATTTGAAACAATGTTGAAACTATACTAAGTATACTGTATACAGCACTTATCTCTCGCTATTGTTTTTGCAAGCTTTGGTCTTATTTTGATTGTATTCGAAGAGAAGTTGTCTTATACTGTATGACCTTTTCTAAAAAAAAAGTACGCTCTTATAATTATTATGTTTGAGTATGAGTATACAAAGCAAAGAATTAGCCTTGCAAATTATTCATCGTCAAAATGCGCGTTCTACAATTCTGCATCGTGATAAAAATCCTTTCAGCTTATTAAATTTAGCCGAGCTTTTTAATGCCTCACTAAGTACATGTGTATAAATGACGAGTGCTCATCTGTGTATTATTAATTCTTTCATGATGCCGATCAAAATGCGTGCGCAATACACTTAAGCAGTGATTTCAGTCTTCCTCTTCGCCGCAGTATAAAATTACGATTTGATTATACTGACGCAAAGAGCTATGATGTGCAAGAATAAATAATACCGATTCGTATAGTTAAATCGAATGGATTTAGATTTCAGTTGTTGGACGAGTTTCGAGATACTTTTTGATGTTGTCGTTGCGGGCGATTTTGTTGATGAGAACCGACATATTTGGACAATCTTTCAATATATCCGGATGTTTCATGCTTACGTAAGAGAAGAAAGCGTAGCAGGCTATGTCGGCCCAAGTGACGTCTTTGCCGACCAGCACTCCGTCGTTCTTCGCCAACTGATTTTCAAGAATGGCCATATGCGGAATCATCTTTTCCGACATGAATTGACTCATGAGGGTCTTCTGCTTTTCGGGATCTTGTTCCTCGTAAATCGGCCGACCGTCTGAGAAATCGAATCAATCCCAAATAAACGACAACTATAATTCTGTATAAATTGAAGTAGAACTTATTTGGCAATTACTAATCATGAAATCTTTGATGCAGTCGGCGTACATGTCCACTTGAGCTTGTTCCCAATCGTCTTGGCCAGCCAATCCGTGTTTGCGGGCAATGTATCGCGCAATGGCGTAAGACTGTGACAGAAATTGACCGTCGACTTCTAAAACGGGAACTTGGCCAAATGGCATACCTATACATCACATTGATTCGAGTGAGTTCATCACAATTAAGCTCTACGTTGGAGTGCGGCAGATGTTATTCGTAGCGTGCAAACGGCTCAGCGTACTAATACTTACTCGCTTTCAGCTGTGGCCATTCACTGCGCTCGAAACGGACATCTTCGAAAGCCACTCCGGCGTAATGGAAAATCAGCCGAGACAACTCTCCCAGTCCGCGGAAATTAAAATAGTGCAGTTTATATTGCGCCATTATTTGATTATTATTTAGTTTTTTTTCTACGAGTTTACCAAACGGATTGAGTCGGAGATGCGCTGCGTTGTTTAAAAGAGTAGTTTGGTTTCCATGCTGGGACTTCTATTTATCTAGTTGAATATGAAAAGGTCCCGCACATGCGCACAAGTGTCCAAACACACACCGTAGCTAGGGCCAACAGAGACTCGATAATGATCAACGGATCGCATCGGCTAGGTGATTGAATATTTTATAGTCTACTGCGGTAGAGAAACATCAAATCGCTAGGGAATCCAATATTTACATTGAAACTGATGAGAAGAAGAAAACTGGCAAGTCATCTCCGATCGATCCCAATTGATAAGTTAAAACTATTCCCATCGATCCTGACTGATGAAAAGAATAGAAAATGTTATCGTCGCATAAAACGAATTGTCTTCTTTATTGGTATCAGATTCAATTAAGGTAAAAACTTATCTTGTATAGTCATTGGTTGAGTACTACGTAAGATACGAGGGAAATCTATAAAAACTGGAATTCAAATTTGAATCGATTTCTCGTGAATGTGTGCGGCATTGCATCGATCTATCACGATGCAAGAAATATTCACTCTTATGTACTATGGATCTTTTTTCTGTGCTTTGAGCTGACGTTAATAATAGATGCGCTTGAGGGTCCCATTGTTTCACGATCCATACAAGGATCGATTCCATCACTGTTGAATCGAATGAATGTTACCAACTGATAGACGAAAGCGACGAGACATGACGAATGACTGCCCACTAGACGAGAAAGAGGATTGATCTACTATACAGTGAAATGATTTCCGTGACCGATGGATGTCGCGGTAGAAGCAAGATTATGTTTCCTAATCAGGCCCTTGGCAGGTATTAATCGGCGAATAGAAACTCTTTTGTGGGTACAACTTTTAAAGACTTGACAAGCTAATGCAGGAACGTAGGAAAACAAAAACGCTGCGCTATTGTTCAGGAACCGGATCCTTTTTATTAATTGGTTACGCACTAAATGACAGACTTGCGATACGATGGAGTTTTTAAACTTTGCTAATAGCAATAATATATTTTTTAAACATTTCTTTAGTAATTACAAAAAAAATTTAAATTTCAGTTTTAGGGCGTGATTCAACCCATTTCTTAATGTTGGGCAGAGCTTCGACAAGAGCGATCAACGCTTTCAATTGCGGAGCATCTTTCAAGAAATCCTCGCCAAATTTCTCGACGAGAAAGGAGAAGTAACCGTAGTAGGCCAAATCCGCCCAGGTCAACTATGTTGAACATGTATACAAATTCTTGAATAAGAAATTGGTTCCACATCAATAAAAAGAACATAAATCACATACCTCAGTTCCAACTAGATGTCCACTGCCATTCTTTTCCAACTGCTTTTCAACAATGGCAACATGAGGTGCAACATTGTCGACCATGAATTTCTGGTAGAGCTCTTTCTGCTTCTCTGCATCCTTCTCCAAGAATGCTGGTCTCATACCTGAAAAGAAGTGGAACAGCTGTATACACAAGTTGTATGATTGCACCATCGAACTTTCAATTACCAGTCATCAAGTCATTGATGTTGTCAGCATACATGTCAGCCTGCGCCTGTTCCCACTCATCTTTACCAGCAAGGCCATGCTTCCTTGCAAGGTATCGAGAAATGGTGTTTGACTGAGCCAGTATTTGTCCGTCCACATCCAAGACAGGAACTTGCCCAAAAGGCATAGCTGTTACACAAAATAACAAATCATTTCAATAAATGTTTATCTAATGTCTAAAAAACTCAATACTATACTCACTGGCTTTCAGGGCTGGCCATTCGGATCGTTCGAAACGGATATCCTCGAACTCAACACCTGCTTGATTGAGAATGAGACGAGCCAACTCGGCACGGCCACGGAGATTGAAGTAATGAAGTTTGTAGGCCGGCATATTGAACTGTTAAAATAAGAATGAAACAAATCTTCAGTTTCAAAATACAGCTATATTATAGCACTGCCGAATAACTGCGCAGTTGGAATTTCGCCAACTGTCAAAAGAACAGCTGATCGATAAATAAGACGGCCGATGCCAGATCGCAACAACATAACTGCGGTAGAGAATTTTAGCGCAATTATTAGTTATTACATTCCTTTCTACTATATTACTTACACGGATCAGGTGTATGAGCGTCGAAACGTTGAATGAGACTGAGCGATTGCGATGGAATGCCGGGTTCTTTTTATACTCGTTTCTTTGTCGGCCTAGACGGTGGGAAAAAGGATTGCGTGAATGCCACGTATCCCGCCGTCGGGTGAGTCGTCGAATGGAATTTCAAAGGAAAGGAATAGGCTACATATTTTTATTTTTATTTTTAAGAAGGAGAAGAAGGAGAGGGAATAGGACGCGCGTAATGGTGACTCGTCATTTTGTGTATAGCGCTATCGGTCTGTACTGACACGTGTAGAAAATTGCATTTCTTTTATTCCCTTTTACGTCACGCTTCTTCTCGACCCGCCGGCGGACACCGCCGACTGCTTTCAAGGGCACATTCTTTTGACTGAATTCAATAATCAGCGAATCAAAACGAATTTTAATCCACTCAACAGCACACCACAGACTATATCGTTTGAGGCTACAAAGACTAGACATGTCTGGTTTTTCTCATATTCAGTCGTTCGCAATGGATACAAATATTTATTTTAAATAAAAGTGACTTGTTGAATCGCGGCCATTTGTATTCATTTGTGTGTATGATTAACTGCTTTTGTCTCTTTTAAACTTCCTTCTATGTCCTTTGCGCATTTAAAACAAAAATGCTGTCTCAAGGCTATATATATTTCCTTACTTTGTTGTACGTACATTTCTTTTGAATGGAATAAGTAAACAAAGAATAATAAATACATAAATCGACGTCTCCGATTTCTTTTCGTCATCATTTTGAACGTACAATAATTCCAGGTATAAAAATTGTAAAAGTGGACAGTTTACGTAGTTTTCGTGACGCATACCTTCACCCGGAACGTTTCCGCTATCGTTTTTACTATTCTTACAAGTATCAGATTCATGTTACCAGCGGTTTGACTTGTTTACAGTCATCCAAACAAGATTTAAGAGATATTTAAATACAACTCCGCGTTTATTGATGTCTATTAAAGCTTTTTAATGACAATTTGAATTTCATTGATGATTTAACTATAAATAGAATCCAAATGTAAAATTTTAAAAGTAAAGATGACTTTGCAATATCTTTTCCGACTCTATCTGTATGCAAAAGTTTGGTGTCGCTCGACGAGAGTCACCTGCCGAGCATGACCAAGGCCACCATTTTTTTTGTTTTTTGGTCACGATTTCACGTCTACTGGAGTGTGTGCTGTGTTCAGGTTCTTGTAATTCTACTTGTGTTGCATAGGCATAATATCCGAAATGTGTGGAAGCTTTGAAACCGGAAATGTCTCCGTCATCCTGACACGGCCATTATTATAAATAATAATACAAATGTCACCTTCATTCTAGCGCTTTCTAGCAATAGTCAGTTTTCCATTTTCCCCAATTGTTGGGCTACTTGGTCAAGCGTGGAGGAAAACGACATAGCCATGTCATGCATTGCTGCATCTTATTGAAATTTTGTTAACAATAAAAAGCCAAATTTTTTAACGGATGAATAAGGTGCCAAGGGGACTGTATAATCATTTGCATCACGCAAGCAAAATAAAACAATAACAACCTGATTTTTCTAAATTTTTTTCAAAAGAATGTCATTAACTAATTTATGAATATTTGGTTATTGTATTTAGTATATTACTACATCAAGTAAAGCGTAATTTCTAAATGCTTTATTGTTGAATGAAATGGTTGTTTTAATAATATCAAATGTAAATTCTATTAATTCTCTTCAGGGTATTTTGAATTTCGAAAGTCAGTCCATTTCTTGATGTTTGGCAAAGCTTTCACACGATCGATCAGTGATTTTAAAAGTGGCGCGTCTTTTAAAAAGGCACCACCAAATTTGACTTCAAGAAAGTCCGAAAAGTATGCGTAATAAGCCAAATCTGCCCAGGTTATCTGACGTGAATAAAGGAAATGAATATCAATCACAATTAACATAATATGTAAAACTATATTGACCAGAAACTCACCTGTTCACCAACCAAAAAACTAGTATTGCTTTTTTTCAGCTGCTTTTCAATGGCGACAACATGAGATCCAATCGTGTCAGTCATGAATTTTTGATACATTTCTTTCTGTTTCTGGGGATCCGTCTCCATGAAAGGTACCGCCACAGCTGAATAGTGTCAACCGAAATATTCTAACATTAATTAGTAGGTTCATTAGTACTACAAAACTTGTTTTTAACTGGTACCATTTAGTAAATCATTAATATTGTCAGCGTACATGTCGGCCTGCGCCTGTTCCCACTCATCTTTGCCAGCCAGGCCATGTTTTCTTGCAAGATATCGAGCTATGGCATTGGACTGAGCCAGGACTTGTCCATCAACTTCAAGGATAGGAACTTGACCAAATGGTGTAGCTGAGCAGGAAATGAATGAAAAACATTGAATTCTTTTATCGTCAATAAATTGATGCAAGCAAACGTTGGTTACTGACTGGGTTTGATGTCCGGCCATTCACTGCGGGAGAAGCGGATGTCTTCAAATTCAACGCCGGCCAGGCAAAGAATCAGACGAGACAATTCTGCACGACCTCGTCGCGGATTATCAAAGTAGTGAAGCTTGTAGACAGGCATTCTAATAAATTGGCATTTAAAAATGAATGAATGTAAAAAAGATTAATAGTTGCGCTTATTCGTAAGAATAGAACTATTTAAGTAGACTAACAGACAGAACAATTTTTATTACTTCAATCTGTTCATCACAAGAGCGTCGAACGATACTAAAGGACGCTGAAAACATTTCTTCTTTATATACTTTCCTCTTGCCCCGGCGATTGCGTAAGAAATCCCAAATAGGGCGTCATGTGAGTCTTCAATTCTATGAAGACACAAAAATTTTTAAAGAAAAATCTGACGAAACATTTTACGTTTATTTCGTGTAAGCAGGAAATGCACTTGCACTGCGTAAAGAATAATATAAAGCTTGGTCACGATGATTTGCACAAATATTTACTATATATAAACGTCCTCTGTACGCCAATGCAAACACTTTGATTGCTTTATCTCATACTGTCGGAATCGTCCTTCTTTCGTGATGTCAAAATTTAACATAAAATAATTCCAAATCTCGTGTAGTTTTTCATTTAAAGCCAATAATTTTTGAAAAGACTAGATCACTAGAGAAAAAGATATGAATTTTATCAGCAGCAGGTTGACCTGTTTATTCAGTCGTACAGATAACTTAAATTTGTGTCAGTCTAGCACATCCCTAGGTTTTAATTAGGAACAATAGGTTTTTGTGCTTTTTCTCTGTCAAATGGATTGCGTGACTAAAATCGCACGAATTCGTATTAGTTTTAATTCAATTAAATTCGTGATAGTAGATTTCAGAATGCCAAAGTACAAACTAATTTACTTCTATGTCATTGAATTTAGTGACAAGTGTTTGCATTCATGACATTTATTCCTTACCTGTTTCGTCAGGAAGTTTTTTAAAGTCACAGAAAACTGTTTCTATGTGAACCGGTCCGACGACCGAATATAATCCGCTCAAAGTGTGTCCCATCCGCCAAAGGTCTTCACATGAGGAAGGCATTACTGTCATCCCCTGTCCGCTGAATTCGAAACTGCCCAGCGTGTGGACGCCGGAAGAAGTTTCCAGTTGAGTCCGGCCAAAATTCAGACCCGTGATAGGCAAAAGATTTTTGTCTGATATGACACCTATGAACATTTTTCGTGTCTAATATTCAATTCTAGCGGATTAAGGAAAAAACAGCAATCAACATCCCACTATCGATTAACTAGAAATAGAATTCAAATGTGAAATTTATATGTAATTATGACTTTGTAATATATCTTTTTCGACTCCAATTGTTGGGTAATTGGTCAAGCGTGGAGGAAAATGACATTGCCATGTCATGCATTGCTACCGATTGCTACCTCTCATTGAAACTTTGTTGACAATAAAAAGCCAAATTTTTTAACGGATGAATAAGGTGCCAAATGGACTGTATAATCGTTTGCATCACACAATAAGCAACATAATACAATAACAAGCTAAAATTTTCTTCACTATTAAAAGAACCTCATTGAATCATTATGAATATTCGATATTTTATTTAGTAATTTACTAGACGAAGTAAAATGAAATTTTCTAATTGTATTCGTTGTTGAATGAAATATATTTTAAAAAATGTACGAAAATTATATTGTTTTTCCTATGCCTATTTCGAGTAGTATTTTGAAGTTCTAAACTCAATCCACTTCTTGATGTTTGGTAAACCTTTCACGCGAAGAAGAAGGGATTTAAAAAGTGGCGCCTCTTTCAAAAAGGCACCACCAAATTGGACTTCAAGAAAGTCGTAAAAGAAAGCGTAATAAGCCAAATCTGCCCAGGTTATCTGGCGTGAATAAAGAAAATGAATATCAGTCACAACATAATGTGTAAAACAATATTGACCAGAAACTCACCTGTTCACCAACCAAAAAACCGGTGTTGTTCTTTTTCAGCTGCTTTTCAATGGCGACAACATGAGATCCAATCGTGTCAGTCATGAATTTTTGATACATTTCTTTCTGTTTCTGGGGATCCGTCTCCATGAAAGGTACCGCCACAGCTGAATAGTGTCAACCGAAATATTCTAACATTAATTAGTAGGTTCATTAGTACTACAAAACTTGTTTTTAACTGGTACCATTTAGTAAATCATTAATATTGTCAGCGTACATGTCGGCCTGCGCCTGTTCCCACTCATCTTTGCCAGCCAGGCCATGTTTTCTTGCAAGATATCGAGCTATGGCATTGGACTGAGCCAGGACTTGTCCATCAACTTCAAGGATAGGAACTTGACCAAATGGTGTAGCTGAGCAGGAAATGAATGAAAAACATTGAATTATTTTATCGTCAATAAATTGATTCAAGCAAACGTTGGCTACTAACTGGGTTTGATATCCGGCCATTCACTGCGAGAGAAGCGGATGTCTTCAAATTCAACGCCCGCTTGGCTAAGAATCAGACGAGGCAATTCTGCACGACCTCGTCGCGGGTTATCAAAGTAGTGAAGCTTGTAGACAGGCATTCTAATAAATTGCCATTTAAAAATGAACGAATGTAAAAAAGATTAATAGTTGCGCTTGCTTTTCATTTAAGTGGAGTAACAGACAAAAAAATTTTATTACTTCAATCTGTTGAGCAAAAGAGCGTCTAACGATACTGACGGACGCTGACAAAATTTCTTCTTTATATATTTTTCTCTTGTCCCGGTGATTGCGTAAGAAATCCCAAATAAGGCTTCATGTCTTAAATACTATGGACATATCAATATTTAAGACACAATCTGACGAAACATTTTCGTTTATTTCGTGTATAAATGCACTTGCACTGGGTATAGAATAATATAAAGCTTGCTCACGATGATTTGCATAAATATTTACTATATATACACGTCCTCTGAACGCCAATGCAAACACTTTATTGCTTTATCTCATACTGTCAGAATGGTCCTTCTTTCGTGATGTCAAAATTGAACATAAAATAATTCCAAATCTCGCGTAGTTTTTCACTTAAAGTAAATAAATTTTGAAAAGACTAGAGAAAAAGATATGAATTTTATCAGCAGCAGGTTGACCTGTTTATTCAGTCGTACAGATAACTTTTAAAAATTTGTGTCAGTCTAACTCTAGTTTTTGTGCTGTTTCCCTAGTGATTTCTCTGTCAAAATTGATTTCGTGACTAAAGTCGTACGAATTCGAATTAGTTTTTGTTCAGTTAACTTTCGTGATAGTATATGTTCAGCATGCCAAACTACAAATTAATTTACTTCGATGTCCGTGGACGCGGAGAACTTTGTCGATTGATTTTGCACTGCGCTGGCGTCCCGTTTGAGGATTTCCGTGATTTTGATTATTACAAAGACTGGCCTGCGATTCAATCAAGTAATATTTCAAGCATTTTCATGCCATGTTACAAGTGAATAAAATTAATTATAATTTTATGATTGTCGTTTAGAAATGCCGTTCGGATAAATCCCTGTGCTGGAAGTAGACGGAGACAAACAGTTGGCCCAGTCGATTACAATCGCTCGCTATTTGGCCCGCCAACATGGACTGGCCGGTCAAAACGACTCGGAACAGAGTCTAGCTGATATGTATGTTGACTGCATTTATGATTTGCATAATGGTATATTCGTTTGATGAAATTCGGCATGATACTTACAAAATCCAACTTCATTTTAATTTAAAAAACAGCAACGGTGGAAGCAACCTGGGAAACAGATCCTGAAAAGCAAAAGGAACTTTTTGACAAAGTTAAACAAGAAACAATTCTACCCCATGTGGAGAAGGTTGATCAACACCTCATCAAGAATGGCAACGGTCACCTGGTGGGCCAAAGGGTCAGTTTAATTTATTTCCCTATTAAAACTTTTGTTATTATAATTTATCAATTTAGTTAACTTGGGCTGATATCGCATATTTCGCTTATTTCACTACTCCCATCATGACGCTATTGGGAGGCGAAGTCCTTACCAAGGCCCCTCACCTCAAGAAACTAATCGAAACGGTCGGCAACAATCCCAACATTTCAAAATACGTTGAGACCCGACCCGTTACTTCGGGATAAATAACAAGAAATTGTCATCGCTGGAAACAATTAATCGATAAATACGCACGCATGGATTTGATACGTGTAATATGCAGATATAGCTACATATACATATCAGATACATATTGTGTCTAATAAACGCATCAAAATGAAAGTTCAGTAAACTGATCCAATAATGGGTGTTTGTTGTATGCCTACCATACTAAATCTATTTAAAAAAAATTAATCCAGTCTAATTTAGTTAGTCGTCTTTCATAGATCACTCAACTAATTTGCTCGTTTTTCTTCCAACATCCACCCAATAAAATAAGTGACACTCGAAAGATACGTCTGCTTCAAATAGGGAATCCTCAAACTAATTTGATCGTCTGGATGCAATTCCAGTAGTGCGTGAAGAGAAAATTGCGAAGTCCATTCAGTGTCCAGCAATTCCCCTCGCATATTATCGAAGGTGATTTTGTCTTCGTTCAAACAAATATATATTTCAAAAGTTCCCAAAGAAGAAGTAGATCCAGCAGGAAAGTTTACGATTCCCGCCGCGGAAAAGAAATAAGTTCCCGCTCGTGTAGCCGTGAAAATTCCTCTATTTAAATCCATGGCTTCTCCTGTGTTTAGAAATGCATGATCAAACGGAATAGGGACCCCAGCTTCATGGAATTCATCATTTCGCTCTACGTGAAAGTAAACGGGCATCGATTTGACGTCAGCGAAACCAATCCATTTTTGAAATCCTATCGACAGGTTAAATTAAGTGACAATTGTTTACATTAAAGAAATTATTTTCCCAACCTTTTTCGTCGGGAAGTTTTTCAAAGTCACAGAAAACTGTTTCTATGTGAACAGGTCCGACGACCGAGTATAATCCGCTCAGAGTGTGTCCCATCCGCCAAAGGTCTTCACATGAGGAAGGCATTACTGTCGTCACCTGTCCGCTGCATTCGAAACTGCCCAGCGTGTGGACGCCGGAAGAAGTTTCCAGTTGAGTCCGACCAAAATTCAGACCCGTGATGGGCAAAAGATTTTTGTCGGTTATGACACCTGCGGACAATTTTCTGTATTAATTCAAACGGGTTAAGGAAAAAACAACAATCAACATACCACTATCGAATAACTGAACAGGATTCATGGAGTCGCAATTGCATTTCAATTCAGGATCGACACAATTTCCATCGATTCCGCACTGACAGATATGCTGGTTGTCCTCGTCATCGACTCCAGACCAAAAATATTTGGCACTTCCAATTTTGTCATTCCACCAACCGTAGGCGATGTTGTTGACCTCGATCGGTGCGCTTAAACAATCGTACTTAATGAGAATGAAGCGGTAAAACAATGAGTAATCGTTTCATTTATAAAATTTAATTTGAGACTTACGTACTCGGATTGACTGGTGGCACTCGGCTGAATATTTTGCCAATGAAGATAATTGCGCTATTGTCGCGTTGTATGAGACAGTTCGTGAATAACATCCAATCCCGGCGCAATGTCCCACATTCATCGGCGATTCACTGTCGTGTCTGATGGAAGTTGTTCCTGTTCCACAATGTTTATTTTTTACCGTTTAAAAAAAGGAATGAATCAATGACACTGTCCCAGTGTCCCTATTACCCGTCGTCATGTTGCAGTACACAGAGATTGGGAAATCTCCAATTCCATTGCCGTCAGGATCGATCCAGTACATGCCAGACGGAAGAGTAGGATCTTCCAAACGGATTTCGTGACATGTTCTGAAATTGTTGCTCTTTTCAGTAGACAATTTGTCCAGTCCTTTTGATAGGACTTTCTTGCTTGATTCGGTTGACGATGAAATTTCTTTTTGCAAGGCAAAAATGAGCAATTCTTGGTGATGGATTGTTTCCTCCAATGCCTTCACTTTCGTTGCCAATTTTTTCCTGATTTCATTCTTATTTTTAGTTGGAAAACAGTAAGAAATCATTTTGCTGCTACAAGTACAATAAAAAAGGAAAAGTCGACTTACGTGTTCCTTGTTGTTTTCCATCAGTTGAATATTTGTTGTCTCTAATCGAATCATTTTCATCTCGATTTGAGCAATTTTGAACTCGATTTCCTCTGATTTCTTGTTTAAATTTTTAGCCACAATTTCGGGATGTTTGGTTTTCATTTCACTCTGGAGATCTTCAACAATCCAAGTCATTTTCATCTTTATTTTTAGAACGTAACGAAGCAATCATTTAACAACAAAAAAATAGTATCAAGCTATATATAGATATTACGAGAATGTTAAGCTACATTTTGTTATTTACTCACGGAATTATCTACATATCGGTCCACGGTTTTCTGGGACGACAAATGCGAAGCGGTCAACCAAGCCAAAACTATAGCCATTCCGATTTGAAAGAACATCAAAAACGGGTATGCAGATTCCATTTTGCTAAGGCCCGCTAACGCCGTATTAGACGCAATTAACTCTCTTGTTACTGTGTGTCTAACGTAGTGAGTAGCATAAACAACGGGCGATTTAGGTATATACCGGCGTGTGAAATAGATTTACTGAAAACTGTATGGATAATAAAATGCCTTGCGATAAGCCAACTCTTTATCAGAAAAGTAAATCCTCGTCAAAGTTCACAAATTGTCGAATGTTTTTTATGTTTGTCCTTATTGCGTTGCAAACAAACTTCGTCGCTGCTGGCGGTAGCATCATTTTCCCGACCGGGACTGGACAATAATTCATTCCTTGACTTTTTAACGATCATTGTCGATACACATGTATGGTGTATTAGTACGTATGCAATGCAGATACTACATATTATGTTTTTAGATACAACCTTCTCTGGAGGATCATATAAATAAATATTTAGTATCACTACGATATCTGGACCTGAATAGGCTAAGTATAGCCTAGTTGCTATAGCAATGAGTATTACTGTTTCGTTACTTGTTATCGTATATTGCGCAATATGTTAAATTACGCACAAAGTGGCAAAAGTGGCACATCAGGATCGACACAATTTCCATCGATTCCGCACTGACAGATATGCTGGTTCTCCTCGTCGTCGACTCCGGACCAAAAATATTCGGCACTTCCATTTTTGTCATTCCACCAACCGTAGGCGATGTTGTTGACCTCGATCGGTACGTGCGCTGATACAATCATGCTATATAATAAAGGGAATCAAGGTGAAACATTGTTTTAGCGCTATTTATTTTTAAAATTCAATAGTGGTCGCTGGCTTTTCAAAGCGAAAATCAGCAGTTCTTGATAGTTTATTTTGGTCTCCATTTGCTTCACTTTCGTTTCCAGCGCTTTTCTTATTTGAATCTGTATAATTGTATATAGTTGTAAACAGCGCATATTAGTAGCTACATCAGTGCTGCAGCATTGCATATTAGGAAATGATAACTTACCTGCGATTTGTAATGGTCATTTAGTTGGCTGATTGCTGCCTCCAATTGAATCATTTTTGTTCTCATTTAAGTAAAGGTTTCTTCAATCAATTTCGAATTTTTTTCATCCATTTTGATAGTCTCTATTTGCATATATTTAGTCACATATTCAGCAGTTTTCGATTCCATATCTTCCTTCATGTCCTCAACAGTCCAATTCAGTGTCAACTTTGAAACACAACGAAGCACTCACGTAATATTTGACGTATGTGTCCGTCCTTTTCTGGACTTTCCAATGGGATTGAATTAAAAAAGCCAAAACCGAAATCGTCACGACGTGTAGAAAACGCTCCATTTTGCATCCGTAGTATTACCGTACGTTCTTGGTTCACTGTTTTTAAACACAGTGAATTGTGTGTCCAGCTTGGGATCTCATTTATATTGCAAAAAAATGTCTGGATTATACTCGTATTTTGAATAGCGCTATTGATAAGACCAGGATAAGACGAGAGAATATTATAAAGTAATCTCGCCATAAATAACAAAAAAAAACGCTGAATGAACCAAACGAGACCGACCTAAATAACCTACGTACGTATAACACCGAGTGAGACAATACAACTACACCTACGTAAAAAATTCCGAGATTACAAAGAGTCATTGTAAAAGGTTAAACAGGAATTTATAATTATATAGATTATTCGTGTAACAAACACAAAGCATTTCGAAATCCGAGGGATTCATTTATGATGAATAATGAAAAGTCATTTTAGCTTTACAGTACATCGATTTCATTCCTCATTTCCAAGTTTGAGGTTAAAATATTTTGATAGAAAACCTAAATTTAGAGCACTTTCATTTTCAGACGGGAGATCGACGTACATGGGAATTTCCTGTCTGTCTGTTCCATCCCAAACGAGGAGGATATGTGATTTTAAAAGGAGGAGAAAGTCAAACCAGTTTACTTATTCCCACGGGTAGCGATAAAACAAAATTCGCTGGAAATTGCATGAAAACTGAAATGTATAATTTTGGACTCTCAGTCGGAAGGACAACGATTGGAAATAAACTCATCAAACTGTATACTATATAAAGCAAAATTTCAAATTCATGTTCAGTATCTCCTAGTCTACCATGGTCTCCAAACAGGTAAATATTTGTGTCCCATCAAATATTCAAAAAAATTTTAATTCAATTGATCCATTTCTCTAAAAGTTATTCGTCCTTGTGATTGCCGTGTGCGCTGTGATGGGCAGGCCGGCAGAGATGGAAGATTCTCTCCAGAAGGAACCGATGATGACTGGAGCATCTCAGACTAAAGGCACCTTATCCGATCCTGAAACTGATAATGAAGTCGGAATGAAGAATCGAATGTACCAGTTTTCGCTTGGACCGCCGCAAGGATTCATCCCAGTCTATTACATGATGCCACCACCACCTCCACCACCCAATTCCGGTGGTGCTAAACAACGAATGCGTCGTCCTTATCAGAAGGAAAGGGAGCAGGATCGACCGATGATGGAGAATCCAAATCCATCGAGTGATGTAGAACAGAAAAAGAGCGACGATCCATCTGTCGTCGATCCTGAGCCTGGTATTGTTGAACTTGCGGCCGGACAACCGTCGGATATGGATCGCCATCAACCGGAACTCAGCGCAGAGGATTTAGAACAATTGAAAACCTTTTCTTCTTTGGTACAACCACCTCGAGCCATTCCAAGCAAATTGAAACGATCTCCCCAAAGAGTCCGCAGTTATGTAGACTACGATGGGTATGATGGCTATGGTGGTAGAGGAGGCTACGGTGGTTACGGTGGTTACGGCGGCTACGGTGGATACGGAGGCTACGGTGGTTACCGCGGATACAATCCGTATCGTGGCTACGATGACGAAGTCATTGACATTGATATTCAAATTTAAATAGTTTTGTACATCTTCATATTTGTTGTTCAAAATAAACTTGTTTTCCTTTTTGAGATTGAGTTGGAATTTTCATTCATCGATATATTTTGATACATTTGTCGTGTGATTTCTTCCGTCAAGCTGAGCTGGTCGTTTTGTCTCGTTTTTTTTTTTAATTTGACTGACCAGAGATCCCGCAGACTGACCCAGCAGATAGATAATAACACGCGTTGCCTAGGGTAACGTGTTATCGTTGTGGTTTTTTCGGATTGTTCGCCAGGATTGCTGCAGCACGCTATAGATTCAAGCTCCGTTTCTATGTGAAGAGGTTCTACGATCGAGTAATCGAGTATAATCCGCTAAGAGAGTGTCCCATTCGCCAAAGGTCTTCACATGAGGAAGACATTACTGTCGCCCCCTGTCCGCTGCATTCGAAACTTCCTAATGTGTGGACTCCGGAAGACGTTTCCAGTCGAGTCCGACCAAAATTCAGACCCGTGATGGGCAAAAGATTTTTGTCGGTAATGACCCCTGCGGACATTTTTGCGTACGGTATTTTTAAAATACCACTATCGGATAACTGAACAGGATTCATAGAGTCGCAATTGCATTTAACATCAGGATCGACACAATTTCCGTCGGTTCCACACTGACAGATATGCTGGTTGTCCTCGTCGTCGATTCCGGACCAAAAATATCTGACACTTCCATTTCTGTCACTCCACCAACCGTAGGAGATTATTGTTGTCCTCGAACGGTGCGCTGATACAATCGTACTATGTGAAATATTGTTTTTGCGCTATTCATTTTTTGAAATTTAATTTTGAGACTTACTCGGATTGACTGGTGACACTCGGCGGAATATTTTGCTAATGCAGATAATTGCGCTTTTGTCGCGTTGTATGAGATATTTCGTGAATAACATCTAATCCCGGCGCAATGTCCCACGTTCGTTGATGTTTCACTGTCGGGACTGACGGAAGTTTTTCCTTGAAACAGAATGAAATTACAATTGAATATCTTTTAAAAAGAAATTAATACATGACACTTATACCTGACGTCATGTTGCAGAATACGTAAATAGGGTCTTCTCCGACTCCCTTTCCGTCAGGATCGATCCAGTACATTCCCGAAGTAAGAAAATGATCAACCGAACGTAGTCCGTGACAAGTGCTGAAATCGCTGCTCTCTCTGCTAAACGAATTTCCAGGTATTTTAAATTGGGAGTTGAATTTGGTTTCTGCTGTTGTTCGCTGACTTTTCAGAGTGAATATCAGCAGTTCTTGATAGTTTATTTTCGTCTCCATTTGCTTCATTTTCGTTTCCAACTCTTTTCTTAATTTATTCTGTATAATAATACTATAATAGTTGTAAACAGCGGAAAATAGTTTTAGTGATGCAGCAGTCCATATTAGCAAATGATAACTTACCAGCGATTTGTCATTGTCATTATTATGAATGAATCAACACCAATGAAAGTTATTTATAGCTTTACTGTACATCGATTTCATTCCTCATTTTCAAGTTTGAGGTTAAAATATTTTGTTAGAAAAATTAATTTAGAGCACTTTCATTTTTTAGATGGGAGATCGACGTATGGGAATTTCCTGTCTGTCCGTCCCATCCCAAACGAGGAGAATATGTGATTAAAATCAAAGGGAGAAAGTCGAACCAGTTTTATCATTCCCACGGGTAGCAGAGATACAAACGAAATTCGCTGGAAATTGTGAAAACTAAAATGGTCTCAGTCGGTAGGATAACGATTGGAAATAAATGCATCAATTGTTAACTATATAAAGCAAAATTCAAAATTCATGGTCACTATCTCCTAGTCTACCATGGTCTCCAAACAGGTAAATAGTTGTGTCCCATCAAATGCTTCGAAAAATTTTAATTCAATTGATCCATTTCTCTAAAAGTTATTTGTCCTTGTGATTGCCGTGTGCGCTGTGATGGGCAGGCCGGCAGAGATAGAAGAATCTCTTCAGAAGGAACCGATGATGACTGGAGCATCTCAGACTAAAGGCACCTTATCCGATCCTGAAACTGACGAAGTCGGAATGAAGAATCGAATGTACCAGTTTTCGCTTGGACCGCCGCAAGGATTCATCCCAGTCTATTACATGATGCCACCACCACCCAATTCCGGTGGTGCTAAACAACGAATGCGTCGTCCTTATCAGAAGGAAAGGGAGCAGGATCGACCGATGAAGGAGAATCTAAATCCATCGAGTGATTTAGAACATAAAAAGAGCGACGATCTATCTGTCGCCGATCCTGAGCCTGGTATGGTTAAACTTTCGGCTGGACAACCGTCGGATATGGATCGCCATCAACCGGAACTCAGCGCAGAAGATTTAGAACAATTGAAAACTTTTTCTTCTTTGGTACAACCACCTCGAGCCATTTCAAGCAGATTGAAACGATCTTTCCATAGAGACCGTAGACCACACCTTCCTACCCCTAGACCACACCCACCGGTCCGTGTAAGGGACGTATGATGGATATGGCAGAGGAGGCTACGGCGGTTACGGCGGCTACGGTGGATACGGAGGATACGGAGGCTACGGTGGTTACCGCGGATACAATCCGTATCGTGGTTACGATGACGAAGTCATTGATATTGATATTCAAATTTAAATAGTTTTTGTATATCTTCATATTTGTTGTTCAAAATAAACTTGTTTTCCTTTTTGAGATTTGAATTGGAATTTTCATTCATCGATTTTACTGGTCATCTTGTCGCGTTTTTTCTATCTGACTGACCAGAGATCCCGCAGACTGACCCATCAGATAGATAATAACACGCGTTGCCTAGGGTAACGTGTTATCGTTGTGGTTTGTTTCGGATTGTTCGCCAGGATTGTTGCAGCACTTGCTAGTTTCATGCTGCGTTTCTTTCAAAAATATTTTCTTTTTCAACAACCAGATAAGGAGCAATGATGAGTCAGCGTTACCACCACTGCGTAGCCATTGGAGCTGATAATAATGTTGAGACATCCATGTTATAAACAGGATTGCACTTTTTCAAAAGAATTTCAATGGAATCCGTCTAGAGCCTAAAATATAAGATAATATAAGATCGTATTCAGACGCAGGATTTCCTAGAATCTTTAGCGAACGGTCAAAGTTCCTCTTGTAATATGTCGAACATATTAATCGTATGTGATACAGACATGACAGACATAACAAGGATGGACGTTGTTTGGTCTAGTATAATAACAAGCCCCTTATTGCGTCTTTTGGTTGAAAAACATAATTAATTTTTCCGGGTCCGGATATGGATATGTGTGTATGTAAGAATACAAAATGTCATTCTAATAAACTGATAAACAGCACATTCTTCTTCTTTTTGCAATAAAATTTGAAGAATATTGCTGCTTGATAGTACAGTGAACGTCATTACTTAGTAAATGAGAATTCAGCGACAATTTCTTAGAAGATTTGCAAACATAAAAACTGAGAAATATAAACTGGATAACTCCCTGGTTGCACTAAAATCAGAATTTTCAATCCGGTTCGTACTGCATTCCGCAAAAGTGAAATCGAAATGACAACGATTATTTAATCTTTTTCGTTAAATTACATAAACTCTCTGGTAGAACACAAGTCAGTCTGGATTTTAAAAAAGGTCCTATATAAAGGAATCTGTGAAAATGTAAAATTTTCATTCGCATCATGACTTCCAAACAGGTAAATTCGTCGCGGTTTCCTTGACAATTTCGTTGATTTAAATTTATTTTGTTGTTATTGAGATATTCTTCGTGCTGCTGGTGGCAGTTTTTGCTATCATCTCCGTGTTGGGCAGACCAACGCAGATCGTTGATTCTTCTTTAAAGGAAAATCCACCGACTGGCGTCATACGCGTTCGTTTCCCATCCAATTCCGGATTAGAAGAAGTGGAAATTTTCAACCGATTGTTGCCTCCTGCAGGTGAACCGAGTCAGAAGCATCAGGAAAGAGAAGATTTGGATTTAAAAGGAAAAGGTATTGGACGAAATAACAAGAATGAACTATAACTTTGATTAATTCAATGAGAATATATTCTTATTTCTTTAGACCAATCAGCAATTGATTCACTTGTTCCGTCATCCAATCAAAAAGAAAATGTGGGAGACCAATTTGATCCTCAACAGGGAGCGGTTGAATCAGAACAACAACCAGTTTAAACGATAACAAAGAAACGGTGCGGTTCATTAACGGTAGCGATGTGATGAATTATCGTCGTCTCTATACTTAAAAGTGATTGAAAATTGTAATGAAAGAATTAGTTGAAAATAAACACCTATTAACAGTTTCATTTCTGTTGTTCAATTCATAAATCAAATAAACGAAAGGTGCAGCAGCGCTAATTTAGCTGTTGCCGTTAATATTAAGTACGAATATAAAATCATTTTCGGGAGATAATTTAATGTTCCCAGGTGCGCGGACATCGTATAAAAATCGTAACCCAAATGGTGTCCCGTTTGCCTAACGTCGAATGAAGGGCTAATATTGGGAGCGCAATGAAAAATGCTGTAGTCAATTTCTTATTCTTTAATTTAAATGAATTTTAAGAAAGGAAATGGATTTCTCTTCTGCCTGCCCTACCCTAAATGATATGAACATTGGCGGTCCGAGGGCGATCTTACTGCTTATCAGCGCCAGTCGAATTTGATAACTTCAGTCAACAAAGCCCAAAGAGAAACGGAAAAAGACTGACGACGTTCTATAATCCCTCTCTGCATATTCCCTTTGGTCTCGGTCGGTATAATGAAATTCTTTGAAATTCGAAAATCATTTAAAGATGGGTTTTTAAAAAGGAAAATAAACGAAATAATGACGACGAAAAGTAACGTCGCTTAAGACCCCTATATATAAAGCTTTGTTACTCAAGTCAAAAGTAGCATTCCATTCCCGGCATGGCTTCTAAACAGGTAATTTTCATTCGCCTCAACACTCATATTTTTCATGTAACATTGTTTCCTATAAAAATTTGATTTTCGCGCAGATTTTAGTGCTGCTTTTAGCAGCTGTCCTATGCATCAGCAATGTGATGAGCCATCCGTGTAAGAAGGAGGATTTTCCTTATCTCAGACAGAATAGACCAACAGTTGGAATATTACGCATCCGCTATTTCCTATTCGGAGATGATTCCATATCTCAAGAAGAACTTGACCTTTTTAAACAAGAACCAAATGCTGGACGAGATAAGGTTCCTCCGTCAGGTCCTGGTGAACAGATGCGCCGACCAGATGAAAAGGCCGGCCAACCAATCCTGAAGCGCCCGATCGATCAGAAGGAACCGATTCCAAGTCAACCTGAAGGTCAACCAATGCCCAATCCACAAGTTCAAGAAAAATTTCCTGCGAATCAATCGATGGTAGATCCATCCAAGGCTGAAGTCCCATTGCCGGATGAGTCGATGAATAAATTAGAACAACAGAAAAGAAAAGATTTGGACCCCAATCCTATGGGTCCTTCAGCTGGACAGACGTCTCATTCTCAAAAGAACGAGCCAAATCCTGAAAACATGGATCGTAAAGATCAGCTGTTGGGTCAACTGATTCAGGAGAAGGCCTTACAACAACAACAACAACAAAAACCTTTAGCTAATCAAAGAAGACGACGATCTCAACCACCACAACGAGTTCGCCAACTCCTTCCCGATTACGACGATTCTTTTCCACATTACGGGCCAGGTACTGGTGACGTTCACATTTTCGATGACACTCATCTCTACTATGACGACCCGACTCGATTCCAAAGACCCCGAACCAACGCGGACTTGCGCATACAAAATGATAGACTGTCACCTTATTACCAACCGCAAAGAAACGACGATGTCGTCGACATCACATTGAACGTGTGAAAATGAAGAGAAGAGTTTCATTGGTTTCAATTTCTATTTGATTCTATAATGTCATTGTTTTGTTATTCATTTATCTCGATGTAATAGGTCGGGTTTCAATATATTTCTTGATAGACGGAATGTCACCGACGTGTTTGACTAATTTCTTTAAATTTGGATGGTCTTGCAGCACTCTGCCGCCCAAACGTTCCATGATTGGAGTTGTAAAATAGGCGTAATAAGCGAGATCAGCCCAAGTTACCTTCAACAAAAAATCAAATTGACTCACAAAAATTTCATTTTGATTTAATTTGAATATGAAAAAAAGTTTCTTACAGCATTGCCCACCAAAAATCCGCTACCGTTCTTGATCAGAAACTCTTCAATCTTCTTTGCATGAGGTTGAATCATCTCTTCATTCACTTTATCGAACACTTCTTGCTGTTTCTCCGGATCTTTCTCTCTGGCGACGGGTCTCATTCCTGCATATTTAGTATACGTGACACCAATCTAGTCTTTTCACATATAAATTAGATGTCGCAGCTAAATCTTGTTTTACCTGCGTGTAAATCATAAACACAATCGATAAACATGTCCGACTGACTTTGTTCCCATTCGTTCTGCCCGGCCAGTTTGTGTTGTCTTGCCAAATAGCGGGCAATAGTGTTAGATTGAGCCAGTAAATTCACTCCGTCAACCTCCAAAACGGGTATCTGTTTAAACGGCATATCTAATTGTTTGGACAAATCAATATTTGAATGACATTTTAAAAAAAATTTCAAATGAAAATTCAAACCCTGTTTGATGGCTGGCCAGTCGCTATGCTCAATGCGTTCATCTTCGAATGGGACTTGAGCGCAGTGCATTATCAATCGAGAAAGTTCAGCTCGTCCTCGAACGTTAAAATAAATCAGTTTGTAGTTCGGCATTATTTTATTCAAGTCTGCTGGCACATTGAAAATGAACACCGAGTTTAATTTTCAACAGACTATGGTTTTGCTTTAATTCGTTTAAATGAGAACAGCTTATTTTATAAACTTTGATATACTTACGAAACGAAATCGAATCCAATCGGATGAAAGTGACACAACAGATAGCTTATTATGACTGGTCAAATGATTAGTTTGTTAACGTTTCTTATCAAATCGTTACGAGATAAACGTGTAATACGAGGTCTTGGCAACCGCCCAGTTGCCATAACTTGTGGTGCGCGTTAGATTACAAACACTGTCGACGCATTTCTGTACAACAAAGACCATCGATCACGTTGGGCATCTGAGCCTTCCTGCCACACGGAGGGAGGAACATGGAATCTTAGACTGAGGAATGACACTAATAACCTTTAACGTTGCAAAATACAAATTCTCTTATTCTAAACAAAAATCGGATCTAAACTAGTTTTTTGGACGCGTTTCGATGTATTTCTTGATGGTCGGGATGTCGCCGATGTGTTTCACCATTTTCCTCAAATTTGGATGATCTTCAAGCACTTGGCTGCCAAAACGTTCCATTATGGGAGTGGTAAAATAAGCGAAATACGCAATGTCAGCCCAAGTCACCTACACACATAAATCGATGAATTATTTTCAAGTTTCATCGACCAATTGAAGTTACATGTTCTTAATTACTGCATTGCCGACCAGAAATCCGCTTCCGTTGTCTATCAACAGTTGCTCGATAACCTTCGCGTGAGGCTGGATCATTTCTTGGTTGATTTTGTCGAAAATTTCTTGTTGCTTATCCGGGTGTTTCTCCCAACTAATCGGGCACATTCCTGAAATTTTTTATGAAAAAGAAAATATTGAATGAGTTAATCAGATTCCCTATATAGAGCCTATATACCTGCATATAGATAACACATGGAGTCAACAATCATATCCGCCCTGGTTTTCTCCCATTGATTTTGTCCAGCCAATCCGTGCTGCTCGGCTAAAAATCGAGCTATAGCGTTAGATTGATGAGTTTCTAACTTGACTCCATCAACTTCCAAAATAGGCCTCTGTCTAAATGACGTATCTGTATGCAATGGAGAGACCTCAATTAAATTTGGAGCCCACAAAAAAATACAAAATTCAAATATTACCTTGTTTGATGGACGGCCAATCAGTATGTCCAGTATGAATATCTTCGAACGGGACTCCGGCGCAGTGTAGTATCAATCGAGCGAGTTCTGCCCGTTCTCTTGCGTTAGCGTAAATCAGTTTGTAGTTGGGTATTTTCACTAAGAGAAAATATTTAAATATTTGAATAAGGAATCGACCAAGATATCAACAAACAAATAATACTTTAAATTTATTGCGTTGTGTGCTGTAGGCTACTGATGGTGAATGGATCCAGTCCGACAGAAAACGGTGGCAGAAAAATTAAATGAAAACTTATTCTGCCAAGTGAGTTGGTGGTAGCGGCTAGTCTTATCGTGAACCGTCAATACGTGCGCGTGATCTCATTTAGACGCAAAACTTACACCGTGGGTGTTTTTTTTAAAAAGATTGTGTCTCTAACACACTATGTTCGATAGAGCAGCAATTCTTAATCGAGGCATTTTTTAAGGGTAAGTCAAAAATGATCGATTATACCCACACAAATATAGAAGAATCATCGGCGTAGGTTGTTTGATCTGTAAACCATTTTTATTTTAATCTTTAAAGGTTATCATTTATTGCAGGTTTTAATGGCATGTAATAGGAATGTGATAACATTAGGAAGGGCATTAAGCCGTTTGTGAAGCATTTATCCCGAAGTAACGGGTCGGGTCTCAACGTACTTTTTAATGTTGGGATTATTGCCGACCGTTTCGATTAGCTTCTTGAGGTGAGGAGTCTTGTTAAAGACTTCGCCGCCCAATAGCGTCATGATGGGAGTAGTGAAATAAGCGTAATATGCGATATCAGCCCAAGTTAACTAAATAAATAAATAACCGCAACAGAGTTACAAATAAAGTTTTTTAAAAGGTAATGAATAAAACTGACCCCTTGGCCAACTAGATGAACACCGCCGTTTTTGACAAGATGTTGCTCAACTTTCTCCAAATGTGGTTGAATTGTTTCTTGGTTGACTTTGTCAAAAAGTTCCTTCTGCTTTTCAGCATCTTTTTCCCATGTTGCTGTCCTCATGGCTGTTTTTAAATACAATTAATTATTGGACTTTCCTGAAAATTTTTCTGTGGAAAATTACCTCCATGCAGATCATAGATGCAGTCAACATACATGTCGGCTTGGCTCTGTTCCCAGTCGTTTTGACCAGCCAGCCCATGTTGGCGAGCCAAGTAGCGAGCAATGGTGTGTGACTGAGCCAACATCTTTTCTCCATCTACTTCCAAGACAGGAACTTGTCCGAATGGCATTTCTAACATTTGTCAAAATAAGAGTTGATATTTAAATATATATATTGAATAATATTAAGTGAAAGAAAAATTTTAAATTACTGGGCTTAACTGCAGGCCAATCTTTGCCTTCGAAACGGAAATCCTCGAACGGAACACCGGCGTAGTGCAAAATCAAACGAGAAAGTTCTCCTCGTCCTCGGACGTTGAAGTAGTAGAGTTTGTAACCCGGCATTTTTAAGGCACTCTGATAACATTGCGAATTGTTCTTTCGTCATCAGTGCAAATCGACAAAACATTTTTTGTTTTTTGAAACTAAATGAGAACGATTTTTTACCTGATTCTGATCACAGCTGATTATATAATTTGACAGCAGAAGATCTGTCAAAACACAACACGACACCTAACGGAGTTGAAATGGACTGAAGGAAAAATGAGTTTCAACCAGGTTTCAACATATGAAAAATATCAAAAACGAGATAAGCTGATAAAGCTTTTAAATCCTTGTCAGAGTCCTTCAACGTCCATCGTTCAAAAGTTTAAAATCTTGTATACTTTAGCTTTCCGATTTATTTCGTTTCTCTTTTTTTAGACAAATGGAATACATCAACAAAAGAAATCACGTGACCGCGTCTCCGGCCACGGCAAAAAGAATCGTCTATTGTCCTATTCTTATATTATAAAACTAGCGCTGTCAAAAAGAGATTTGAAAGACGAATCTTATGTACTGTCAATCTTATGTACTGTCAATTATTTGAAAAAGGTTTATCGTGTCGTTTTTTTATGAACGGATTGCATTACAAAAATAACAATCACATCGGAGCGTCGACGGGCTTTTATATAAGCTACTTTGAAATTTCAGTCATGTACAGAATAAGAGAACTAGGAGTTTGCGGGTTGAAATATTGTCCGGTCTGTGAACTCATTGGTCACGATTTCCTCGAGTTCGAGTTGAGTATACTAAGAGAATATGATGTATGCTGAGTACGTGTGCAAAGTTAAGGGCTACGTGATTTAACATATAAACATTATAACATTGAACCTTGAACCGGACAGTACTGGGTTTTTTTAGATGGACGCTTACAATGTCGTGAAAATCAACAAAACAACCACACTTCATTTCGCGTAAAGCCAATTATGTGGATAAATGGATGCAGGTATAATTATGCAGTTGGCGTGTTCACGAACTTTTATATTTTAACAAAGAACAAAACACGTTACTATTTACTAAAATTCGCATGTTTAAATCATCACTGACACGACTGCCACCTATCGAGCGATAAACGAAGACGATAAAACTGTCGATTCTTTTTTCAAAAAAGTGAAACGAGTGCACTTGCACAAAATAAAAGGTCTTTGTCATTTTTGTCAATTAGACAGAGAATTAAGTTGGCCAATTAAAGGAATTTCTCGTCCAAGTGATTTTAATGACATGTGGAGAAACAATTCGTACAACGTTATTATTACATTCTGCTATACTAGCTGCTGGAGTGCTGGGCTATAATATTATCGAGTTATTTGTTAATGCATCGTGTGCATCATGGTGTGCATGGACAGGCTCTTATATCACGAGAAACTGGTGCTGTTATATCCTATAGTTGATGAACGAGTTCTTCCAATCTATACGTGCCTAGAAGAAGTTCATTGTCGTTGAATGGAATTTGTCGTCATTTTGGAAGACAGGTCTCCCAACATTTTTCATTGATATTTCTTCTTATTTCTCTTGTAAATAGTAATCTAAGAGACAACTGGTTTGCAGATACAGGTTGAGAGTAGCTGTTCACTTTTTCTACAAGTGGCTGCTGCTGATGGTAAATTAGTCCCCGTTTGACAACCTACTGGCATACATTGATTTCGTTTGCAGATTTTGTTGCCAGCCAGGTAGACACAACAGAGGACAACCAGCAACCAATTACATTTCTATTTGCTATTACCAATTGCACGCAAACTGAGTTTGTTGTGTCACTGAAATCCAATACCCTTAGTTCAATCTATCAAAAGATGGCCTGTTTATACAAAAACAAATTGATTTGATGTTTATACAGTTTTCTTGATATTTCAGAAAAGAATCGCTGATGGCAGTGGCGAACCCAACGTACCGACGAACCTGAACAGTTGACGAAAAATCAACCAAGTTGCTGCGCCAATCGGTTCAAAGATCAACTATATAAGCTCGTTATCTTTTGGCTTCCTGCTGCTGTCAAGAAGTCGCCCCAGATGTTGCAAAGAGAAGAGGCTCTTCTAATAAATAACACATTAGAGTAGTGAAATCTGGCCCTAGTACACAACCACACCAGTTCCTTTTAAAAAACAAAACAGAATGATATCAACTTTTTTATTTAGAGCGGCCGGCGCGGGACATTGAGAATGAAACAGGATCCTCTAATCCAGCTGTACCCAAGTTGACCTTTTCGGCTTTTTAATTTTTTTAATTTCCAGTTTAAACTGTGTGTCTCATCTCGGTGAATGAGTCTATCACTATGGTATCAATAACGATCAACAAGAGAGTCAATCCTGTCCTTGAGGAACTCTCTTGTTGTAATCATTTGGGTACATGTTAACAGATCAAGGGGGTCAATCAACATTTTTTGTTTGTAACTATAATTTTACATGGGAAAAAAGAGATAGGGGGGGGGTCAGTTTATTTTCCAGTCCCATCTTGGATAAAACCTGTCTATTCAGGCCTTTTTATTCCTTCCCACCCATTCGTCACCTCCCACTCTCATCCCCCTCCTTTACACCGACACTGACTTTTATGCCCAGCTGTGTAGTAGTATAGTGGTAGTGGTGTATATGCGCTTCATCAGCTGGCTGCTGCTACCCCAGTCGACGGCTGATCGCCCAACCCATTGGACGTGCCCCCCTTTTGTCTCTCTCCTTTTATTATTGTTGTCCAATTTTTCTTTTTAAATTCAAATTTGTTTTATTTGAACAAAATTGAAAATTCTGACTGGCTAAAGTGTGCGGCGGGGATTTACGGTGATGAACCGTGTTGTTCTAGTCGTATAATCATTTCAACAACAAACATAAGAAGTCAAAGAGAGAAAAATGCTGATGAGACATCATCATCATCATCACCATCCGGAATCGCCGGATTACTATTCATCGCTAGCCGTTGCTGCTGGCGCAGTCACAGCAAGTCCGTCATTGTCACTAGGGATCATCTCATCATCTCTAGAGGTATGTACGTGTGTGTGATTTCACTTTTTTTTTGTTATTATTTGTCTTGTGTGTGTGTGTTGGTTTTATCGATTTCTCAGGGGATTACGAAAAAAAGGGACACTTTCATCTGTGTGTGTTTGTGTCTCATTTTGTCAAAAAATTGAAAAAACAAATTTTTTTCTTTCGATAAGATTTGACGATGATGTTAAACACACACAGACAGAAGTTTCATATTTTGTTTTCCTTGTTTGACAATATTTTATTGCCCAATCTCTCACAAAAGTTGGTTTTTTAATTGGACGGGCCCAACGTGTCGAGTAGTCCAAGGGCTGCGATTTGACGAACAACAGATGTCGACAAAAACCATTTCCAGATGGGGGCAGGGGCACGCGTGCTGTTGTTCTGCAATTGATTTTTAAAAATATCATAGGGTGTTTATAGTTTACAAAAAATTAAAAAGAAGATCAAATTGTGTGTCAGTAAAAAACTTAAAAAACAAGATATTTTTTTTTCTCCCTTAATGCAATTCAAAACGTTTGGCGGCAGTTTTTCCTTTTTATTTTAAATTAAAAAAAAAAGAAAGAAAAAAGGAACTTTTTTTTTTTGTGTGTCTGTGTGTCTCTCGAGTTGCACAGAGCCGCGCGCCAGGATCCGGGACAGTCTGGCGCCACCGGTCGGGTCCGCTGACGACTTTGGGTAGGATAGCCTGGGCTGGGCAAACTGGCTGTATGATGATGTGCGCCAGCAGGTCCTTATATATACTGGCCCGACTCTTTGGAGCCTCTTCTTCTTCTTCTTATTCCATTCTCTTTTCTTTATTTTTTTTTTCCTTTTCTCTTTTTGTGTGTTAGATTTTTATTTTTCTGGTGGGGGGGGGGGGGGTGCGAGAGAGAGTCAATTCTTTTTTTCCCAAATGAAAACGAACACACATTTTCCAGCGTGCGCGCTAAATGGAAATTCATTTTTTTTTGTTAAGTTTTTACCGCCACCTGTCTCACCTGTATGTCGCCACCTGCTTCTTATAGACGGCGGTTTAATTTGTTTTGTTTTGTTTTTTAAAAAAAGAAAGACAGACGACAGACACATTTGTCAATTATATTCGTTTGATAGTTCATATATATTCTTTTATCGCCTTATAAGGTGAAGTCTAAGGAAAAAAAGAATAATGAAATTTAAAAAAAAAACGTGTTTCTTTTGTTTCGTGAAAAAAAAAATTCGTCACGAAATATACGTTACGACAACGGCTTCTGTGGGTCAATCTTTTAAAAGAAAATAATAAAAAGAAAAACTTGAAAATATGTATGCTTAATACATCGGGAATATGTTGTCGTCGTCGTCGTGTTATGTTTGAGAAGCTCAAAATAAGAAATTTGAAACGCGCGCGCGGGGTTTTCTTCGTCAATTTAACAAAAAAAAAAAAGAAAAAAAAGAGGCGCCAGACTGTCGGCCCGGGAACTTACATAAGAAGTAGAAAAAAAGGGCGCGTTCAACTCAACTCTTTTTTTTTTAAATTTTTGTTTATTGTTGCAATTCCATAGAAAATTTCGTTTTTCGAGACTATGTCCTATCTTGTTAGTTGAACTCAAATTTTTACCAAATGTGTGGGGAATTTAATCCGAGTCAATAAAAGAAAATGTCGAATGACCCACGGTCACTTTTTTTTTTTGTTTTCAAATGTAGAAAACTGTCTTTACACCACACGTTCGTGATTCTCTTTGATTCCCGTCTTTTGTTCTAAACGGCACGCACCAAAGATAGATCACGCCGGACGCGCTTTTCTTTTGATGATTTACCAAAAAATGTAAATTCAAAAGCGGCGCGTTCAATTGTCGTGATGATAAAGCACACACACCCCCCCACTAAAAAATATTAGAATGAAACTGCCAATCAAAAATCGTCTTTTTTTTTTTAAAAATAACTTCCGTGTTGAACGATGTGCAGCCACACCTGTCCCGCGTCTGTTGATTTTGGCCCCGTTTCTTGTTTCTCTCTTGTTTTGTCATCGCCAGCTGTTTGAAGTGGAAACTTGAAAAACGAGCGAATTTATTTTTTTTTTAAATGAAAAATAAAATAAAATATCCCATCCCACTTTGGTGTATGCAAATTGCCTTGCCAGCTGTGTACACAACATTAAAAGAAAAAGTCTGTTAGAATTTTTTTTTCCTTTTATAATAAAATCATTTGAATGTCGTGATTTTCTCACTTTTGATCGTCGTATCATTTTCAACTGTTGTGCACGTGCGTGCTGGACGTGTCAATAAACGGGAGTTGCCATCAAGTTGAGCAGCTGGAACATCTGTTGCGTGGATCCATCCTCCTTCTCCTTCTGAGCTCCAGTCCAGCGACGACGACTATACGTTTTATTTATAGTTTTCCAGTTTGAACAACAAACGAGAAAACTACACACAAAATACTCCAACAACAACAACAACAACGAGAAAAAAGGAAGAAGAGGAGAAATGTTGTTTATCCAGGCACATGTCCAGAGATAGACTCTCGTCTAGTTTTTGACTCGCAGTTGATGAAAAACGATGGACTTGGGAATGTTCTACTGTTGGGCCATATGGTCGCCCGTCCGTCCGTCCGTCCGTCCCCAATGAGTTTGACCAACAACTTTTCAATGTGTTGAGAAACACATCTGGCGTCTACCAAGACTTTGCACACGTGTCAATCTGGAAATTGTTTTGAACTAGTCGATATATATATTTTTCTTATCGATCAAAAGAGCTCGTCACGATTTCATTTGATGGGGGATGCAACATTTTTATTGTGTCTAGTCGATCCTCTGATTTTTTTTTCCCTCCGTCGGCCGTTTGATAAATTTCTTATCAAATCCACACGAAACTTTGTTGTGTCTAATTCAAATTTTGTGATTGGGCAATGATTCTGATTTTGCCTCCGCCTCTTCATTGGAATTTATTTATTTTTTTTCACAAAATGTGTGAATGGCTTTGGTGGTTATCTACTGGTCGATGTTGAGCAATTTATTCTAAAATTTTTTGTTACATTTTCTTTCATCACAGAAAAGGCCAATGGAATTGAGACTGAGGAGATCCAATGACCTGATGTTGGCGTCTGGACGTGATGAAGACGACAACAGGATTGGAGCACTTGACGAGGAACTGTCGCCAAAGACGGAATGCAGTGAGGACAGCGTCGAAATACGATCGACACCCATGCGAATTCATCGCTCCTCACTCAAAACTCAAATCATTTTACGACCTAACGCCGTTCTGGCCGCTTCGGCTCATTCGTCGTCGTCGTTGAAACGTCCCAACAACAGTAGCAACTGTTTGAATAAAATGTCAAATTGGACAGATTCCGAACAGCCGGATGAGAAGAGAATGCGGTTAATGGGCCAGCAGTATCCACCGCCACCACTACCGCCACTACCACCTTTGACGCATTTTTATCATCCGGCATCTGTTCAACATCAAAATGTTTTCAAATTAGCCGGCGGCCAACAACAACAACATCCGCACGAATTACTTCTACTGGAAGCTGAGAGAAACCGGCTGTTTCATCATTGGATGAGACCCAACAATTGGCCACCACCACCGCCCGTTCAAGGCGTTCACCACCCGACGGTGGAAACGTCTGCCGCCCACCACCTTATGACGTCGGCACTCCATTACCACTATCCTCACCTGATTCAACAGGGCAACTACAATTTACCTCCGCATCCGTTCCTTCATCCATCGCCGCCGACTGCGGCCGCGTTCAATTTATCCTACGGACATTTGTTACCTCATCCGATTTTTCATCATCATCGCCCGCCGGCCTTTTTCTCGTCTCTTCCGTCATCTACGGGAGTTAAACCACTTCCACCTCTATCGCCAGTTTGTCCTAGATCCATCACTCCACCACCACCACCACCACCTTCAATACTTGGACCACTTCCTCCACTTGTTCCGGTCGATGGACCCGCGTCTCCTCGTCGTCTGCCAGATTTCAATCAAAAGAAATGCCAAAACATTTCGATCGTCAACGCATCCGGCGAATCGTCGACGTTGAAAAGAAAGAAATTGAAGAAATCGGCCATTCATCCATCGGGACGGAATAGTAGCCAAAAAGAATCGAGAAGAAAAGTGGAATGTATCAACGATTCCCCGCGAATGGATCGTCAATTATCCGGCAAAAATGTGAATTTGCCGTCGGCTGCATGCCGAGTTCCGCTCTTCCTTAGCGTCGAGACGCTGTTGAGTCGCGACAAACCGATTGAAAAGAGCCAACCGGAAGAAGATCATGCGGAATTATTAGAAGAAGATGACGATGATGAAGACGATTTAGATGAAGAAGAAGAAGAAATTCAATGGAGAAATTTTCAACCTTCCGGGCTGCCTAGAACATCATCGACGATGGCCAACAGCAGAAGTCACCGGAATTACAAGAACATGACACGAGAGAGGCGGATGCAGGCCAATGCCCGAGAGCGAACTCGAGTGCACACCATCAGTTCAGCATTTGAGGCATTGCGGCGGGCCGTTCCGTCATTTTCGCACGGCCAACGCCTTTCGAAATTGTCCATTTTGCGGGTGGCATCCGCCTACATCGCCGCCTTGGGTCAATTGGCTTCCGCTGCCGCTGATGAAGAAGATAAAGATAAGGATGAAGAGTCGACTTCTCCTCGAATGACATCAACTGGCCAATTAGACGAGTGCGTCGACCGTTGCACTCGAACTTTAATGACAGAAGGTCAACTCCTCCGACGGAATAGGAAACGATCGGGCGTGACCAACGGTCGTCCTGGAACGAATAACGCCACCGACGACGAAGACGATTGAAAAAACAAAAAAAAATCTTTGTACATAGTGTTCATTTTTTTTTTTTTTCAAAAAAGAAATAAATTTGTTATATATTCAAATCAAATATCATCTGCTGCCTGTCAAAAACAAAAAATTTCGTTTTCTGCCAACTTTTTTTTGATAATATGGCCGGCGGTGTTATTTCATCTTTCATTTTCGATTGTTTTTCACCGACTGGAGTGAGACGAGCAGCTGACAATGTTCGACGTAGACGTAAAAAAGTGACGGCATTTTGTTTTTTGTTTTTGTTTTTTTTCACGAAATTCAAAATGTGCCGACTTCAAATTTCTCCAAGGACCAAAATCTTATCGGTTTTTCTTTCTCCTCCCTCTTTTTTGGGGTGATTGCGTCGAATGTCGGGCGTTGAGCCAGTGACGGGACGTCTGATCACGTTTTAATCCCGCGACGTACTATTTTTCCAATGTCCCAACCCCAAATAGGGAAAAGAAAATCCCACCAGTTGCGTTTTGTCATCATTTCTCTCTGCCCTGATGATAGAAAAAATACAAAATTTTGTATTTTCAAAGAAAAACTGAACTGTTGGAAAAAGAAAAGAGCCGCAAACATGAGGAGGGGAGGAGTGTGTCTTTCTTTATATAGAAAAAGGAAGAAGAAACAAGCGGTGGCTCTGCTTCTGCTGGTGTGTAAATGTGGCGGCAGGACGGTCGGCGCCAGGTATTACAACCTGACAGACAGTCAAGACAAGAGGGAGGGGAATGTTTTTCCCCCCTCAGGTGAGAAAAAAGAAATAGGACGAAAAAGATTCTTGTTTTTTGTTTTATTTTTTTTCGAAATGATTATTGTGCATCGTCAGCAGTGTCGGATTTATTTATTTGATTAATTTTTAAAAAAAAAGTGTGTGATGATGCAGCTTCCGTGATTCGGACACATTTTGTATGGCCAACGCGTTATAGCGGTAGCCGAATCACAAATTTCACGCACGAATTGGTCTAGAAAAAAAAGAAATGTTTAAAATTTCGCGGGGTTAAATATGAATCGTCGCCGTTTGGATATGGAATTTGAGTGGCCCTCAAGGCGCGTAACAGCTCGATTCGGTAATGATCCATCATCGTCACGCAATCATGTGATATCCCCGTAGGAATTATTAGATAATAAAAATCGTCTAATCGAATCACGCAGAGAATAACTTGAATATATAATCAAAGGGCTGTCCTTTAGGGGATACCAATCAAAGAATTTCGTCGATGAACTGAAATACGAGAAAACTAAAGAAAAGAAAAAAAAAACACATTTTTCGGGAGTGGAGCCCCCATATCGGACAGCAGGTGCAACTTTTGTCTGTGTGTGTGATTACATTTCTCATCATTGCGTCAATTGCTATAATGTTACTACGTTATTAGAATGTATACACAGACATGAAATTGATTATGTAAAGAATGTTTTAATGACGTGTCTATATCGGTCGTGACTGACCACCCGCGAATCTAATCTTCTTCAGTGATGGTTAAATCATGTCATCATCAACACAAGAGAAATCTAATATGATTATTATATTATAACGTTAAAAAAATAAAATGTAAATTTAGTTTTTACAAAAATAAAAAAAAAACGAATTATTCACGCAACTTTTCGCCTGCAGCAGCCTCGGGATTCTTCACGGACTTTATATCTTTTGTGCGCTCAAACATTTTTCGACTGAAAACGAAATTTTCTCGTGACGTCTTTGTTTTTTTTCCTTGGCATCGTTTCATCCATTTTCATTCGTGTCAGTTTATTAGAAGAGAGCAAAAGTAAAAAGGAAACTGAGAAGAAGAAGAGAATCTTTTATAATTTTTTGGCAATCTCCATATATCTGTTTAAAAATTTGAAAAGTTGTTTTTGATCGATGGTTTTTTATTTCTATTTTTTTTTTTTCGGGGGGCTCCTCCCACCACCACATCGGCTAATAAAGAATAAGGAAAAATGTTTTTTTGGCCAGCCAAAAACCACTTCAAACATCATCCGTCATCTTTTTTATAGCTGGACACTGAACTCCATAACCCCCATTTGGATGGCCAATTCTCTACGTATGATAATATAATACTTTAATTATATCATCTGTATTAACAAAAACAAACAAACTTCAAATTGAATATTACTTAATCCCGGAGACCAACTCGACAAATTTCCGTCCATTTTTCTAGGCGCCAAGATTTTATTTTCTTTTTTTTATTTTTGAAAAGAAAAAAATGATGGCGGCACCTGCCGCCTTTCAAGTGTTATTTCAAGAATGACGACGATTTATAAAACCCCCCTTTTTTTTAAAAAAATAAAAAAAAAAAATTAAAAGAAAATTTTTATTTATAAGCCGCTTTTATTTAAAAAAATACTGGCGCCGTCGTGGAATTCCACTACCCCTCCACCTTGTGTATATTTTATTATTAGAAAAATGTACATAGAATAATTTTTGTTTTTTAAAATTCGATACATCGATAGTATAGGTACATGTATAAGAAAATAAATCCATTTTCTTGCGTAATCATGTCAAAGAAAAAAAGCGGCCACACCTTTTAAAACAAAAGACCTTTTTTTTTTTTACCTGGCTGTATGTGTGTGTATAGATCGCATTACCTTTTGTTTTTAGCGCTCAGGTATGAGACTCCGTTGAAAACAAAAGAATCTTCTTTTTTAAAAAAGACGTGCGCGCGAGCGCATATGAAAATGGTGGCGGTGGTGGGGGAGGTGGTGGTGATTAAACAAAACACGAACGACTTTGGTTGTGTGTGTGTGAGACGAGTTTAGAAAATGAGGGGCGACAGGGAGGCGCCAAAAAAAGATTCTTGTTTTCAAATTTTTCCGCCTTTGTATCATCAGGTAGACACACACACAGTAGGGGGGTTCCAGGAGGTTATAGATCGCCACCCTCTCTCAGGTATTAGAGGGAGGGGGTGTCGGCCCTACATGCGAAACTATACACCTTTTAAAACAACTTGTCCTTTTCTACCTTTTGGGTTTCAGGGGGAGGGATGTATATACCTGGTAATTGAAGCGGCTCGTTCAAATAAAAGAAAAACTTTTTTGGGGGGGTTTTAAAAAAGAAAATCAAACATCATTTCGGTAGCAGGTAGGAATTTTACTTTTTTAAAAAAAAAACGTTTATAAAATTACATAATTATTATCTGTGGATGATGATGGCTGTTTGATTGTACTAAACGAGGCTATAAAAATGTTGATAATAGCCACCAAGAAAACCAGACCGATACTCAAATGATTCATGAAATGAAGTCGAACCAAAAGATGGGACTCGATACGTTTTGCTGGTTGATGCTGGCCATCTTCTTCTTGTTGATTATTGCTGGGAACATTCGGTTTGTATTGGATGTAAGAGCTGACAATTAATAAAATTCCTACAATTATCTATTAATAGGAAATTTAAAAAAAATTTAATAATGAATTCAAGATCCGGGGAGTATTTGTTCTAGTCATCACCTGGATGAATATGCTGATGGAAATGAGGACGATGCTAGTAGTCCGTTCTCCACTTTCGTTGCTGGAATTGACGGCGTTGTGCAATTGATTGGCGTTGGCCGTCAGGAATGCGAAATCCATCAATCCGTTGGCAATTGTTTTCTTTTCGTTGATTCCGTCTAAATTCATCAAAGGTTTCGTGCTGACATCTGCTGAACCGTCTCTTGTGTTGTTGGACTAATATCAATTCAATTTACTAAATTATTAAATCATTAATATTTATTAATGTATGAGATCACACCTCGTTATTGTCGGCGCCGTGATTCCATGAGAACCAATTTCTGATTCTGTCCGTCCATTTCAACTTTTTTCGATTGCCATTCTCGATGATTTGAATATATTAATCAAATATGATTATTATATTCATTTATAGAATAATAACTTACTTGGTTATTGACTGGAGGTTCACTACCCCCAGATTCTTCAGCAACTGGATTCAAATCAATTTCTTCAATTTCAATAACTGCAGGTGGACTAGAAGCCTCAGCCATTTCAGAATTTTTGAAAATAACTAAAAAACCATTTTTAAGTTCCTGAGCAGACCGCGATTCAAAAGTGTAATCAACAGGTAATAAAAAGAATTAGACCTTATCACATTTATTAATGACTCCCCCTATATCACACATATCTATTTACGACTATATAACGATAGAATTTATCATACATTTTTTGTTATCTTCCTTACACGGTGAACTATTATTCATTAAAATGATAATTTCAAAAGGAATAAACTTCTGGTACTATATTGGTTGGTCAGGTGTTGGGGTAGTAATGCTCGACGTTCCTGCTGTAGCGAATGCCGCAATGAATATATTGATGATGGCGATCATGAAAACCAAAGCGATCGTCCAATGATCGATCAAATTCATCACTCGAGCCCGCCATTGAAGATAAGCCGAGACTGAATTGGCCGAATTCGGTCCAGTATTGCGATTGACGGCCGGGATCGGTTTAGCTTGGATATAAGAGCCGGTAATCAATATAATACCAGCAATGATCTATATATAAATAATTCAATCATAAATATACTACATCAAATGAAAAATCAAAATTTTCTTATTTGATTTTTTACTTGTAAGAAAATGCTGGTAGAAATGAGGACGATACTGATGACGCGATCGACTCCGAGATTACGTGAAGCCAAAGCGTAGTGAAGTTGATTGGCGTTGGCCGTCAGGAAAGCGAAATCCATCAATCCATTGGCCAATGTTTTCTTGTTGTTGAAACCGTCGGAAATGATGGTGAAATCGGCGTCTTGTTGAGGCGCCGTCGCTCCATTTAATGTTGGCATTTTATTGGCAGCAGCAGCAGCACCTGCTGGTGAATTTGTCGTCGGATTATTGGATGTTTCAGCATCACCTGTCAACATCTGGCAAAAAAATGGCACATCATTTTAAAAAAAATGGAAAATGTTCAATTAAAGTAAATGTTATGTAACACCTCGATGCCATCGCCATCCTGTCCGCCAGGTGTTTTCTTGAATGGTAAAAGACTTTTAATTCCATCCGTCCATGACGTACTAATAGCGGGATCCGTTGACGGCTATATGACAACATTTCTTATATAATTTTTTAAAACACAAAAGAAAATTAATTGTTCAATAAATTTGACCTCGTTATTATTGCCGAGATTGGCATCGTCGATAACAGGGTCTGATTTATTTCCAAATGAAAAGACATTTTTAATTCCGGATGTGAATTTATTGGTTTTGGAATTATTCGCTTGGTCGTTCAATTGTTGTTGGCCAGTTAATTCTCCATCGTCCGGTGATGCAATTACATCTTCTCCATCTAGTTGTATTATCTATAAGCAAAAGTTAATTTCGATTTCTTTATAAATCATTTCATTTAATTGAACCTTATCGGCAGCAGTTGCGGATTTACCGAATGGATTCAAGACTTTCTTAAATCCAGATGTCAATTTATTTTTTAATTTGCCTTCATTCTGCAATTGTTCCTGTATAATTCATTTGCTTTTAAACGTTTACGTTATTCGTACATATTACGCTATGATGTCATCTTTGTACCTCGTGATCACCTGGATTTTGTTGTTGGATATCGCCATCTTCATCTAAGGATTCCACAACAACCGCATGAATTGCGGATGGGATAGGCTCAGGAACAATGGCAACATCCGGTATTATTTCATCGGAAGTATCCATGACAACCTCTCGACACTTTGACTTCAATTGACAAGTGACAACTAAACACCAACATTTTTGTCCCCAAATTTTGTTAACAACTTGGTGTGTTTTTTTTTAAATAATATATTTTTATCTTATCATAGAATCTTCTATTGTACAGTACGACCAAAAATATACGATAAGAAAAAATCTATCCATCAATCAATGGATCGAGAGTCTCTCACATAAATGTCCAGGCATAAATTATATGTAGACCCACAAAAATGTTATTTAAAAAAAAGCTACTGCTGATGCCCCTTTTTGTTATTTATTTATTTAAAAAACAAAAGAAAAAAAGGGGGAAAATGCTGCTGCTGTATAGGATGACGCCACAACGGCGCCTTCAATCTATTGGCCATTCCGACAGAGTCGCGTCGCGTCGTCGCACCTGTTGTGTGTTTGCCGTTTGGAATTTTGGAATTTGTTTTCACCTTTTTTGGGCTGTCGACGGTTATTTTCTCTTTATTTTTTTTTCCTGTTGTTGTTGTTGATGGCTGCACGCTGATATACACAAAATAACAACACAAAACCCTTGTGTGTGTGTGTGCGATTCGGAAGGTTAAAAAATGGCGGGGGGTACAGGTGTCGATGCGCATAATAGTAAAAAGAAAATAAAGTTACTGGCGGATGAGGGAACTTGTCTTATATAATATACATCCCGGTGTATCTTGGCCTCACTGCTGGACATTGGCGCCGCTCCGCTGTTGCTGATGACTTTTACCTTTTTCTTCTATTCTTTCAGCTGCTATTTATATACGTTCACACAGAGAGTTGAAGTGCCACGGCGGGATTTCTTTTTTTTTTCCTTGTGCATACAATTGTTATGTTGTTTTTTTGATACACATTTATTATTTTCTTTTTTTTTTGTGGGAAGCTCCTGACGTGGTGAGGCTCCACCATCAACCCCAGCGGGAGATCAATCCCTTTGAAATTTGATACTTGTTTGAATAAAAGAATGTGTTTCACACTCAATAAAATGAACGTTAAAAATTTTCTTTTTTTCTTTTTTGTACAAACAATTATTATTGAAGGTTATTTTTGAACTGGAAGATTATTGAACTAGAGAATTTTGATTCGAAATTTTTAAAATTTAGCATCATGTGCGCCATCTGTCGTTGGAATTATTCACCATGTAATGATGACATCATCTATCTGAAGAATTTTGATGACAAAGTAAAATATTTTTAGGTTGAGCAACAACGAAAGTCTTTTCCCGTCTCGAAGAACCTGCTACGAATCTGTAAAAATCGACGACATCTTACATTTTGAATCCATTTTTCAATCGCCATTATTGACTGTGATCGCTTATCGAAATTCTCCCCCCTCCCCCGTGCCGTTGAAATTGGCCACTGTCGTTGGGGAGAGAAGTGAAAAATAAAACAACAACGATGAGTTTTCTGTTGTAAGTTTGATTTGTTGTTCATCAGTTGAGAAACGAACGAGCGAGCGTGCCAGTCGTTTGTGGTGTTGGTCTCTAATCTATTGTTTTGTTTACATCCATGGCTGACGGACGTTTGCTTCGTAATCGCAGTGGAAGCCGTTCGTCCAAGACGTTCAAACCCAAGAAGAACATACCTGAAGGAACTCATCAGTATGATTTGATGAAACATGCAGCTGCCACTCTTGGATCAGGCAATCTCAGATTAGCTGTTATGCTGCCAGATGGAGAAGATCAGAATGAATGGGTGGCTGTCAACAGTGAGTGGTGGTCATTCTTGTTGATTTCATGACTTCCGACTTGACATTCTCTTTGTCTCTTTTTCCAGCTGTTGACTTCTTCAATCAGATCAACATGTTGTACGGCACAATCACAGAGTTTTGCACAGAAGAAAGCTGCCCCATCATGTCTGCTGGCCCAAAGTACGAATACCACTGGGCAGATGGTCAAACAGTTAAGAAACCCATCAAATGTTCAGCACCAAAGTACATTGACTACCTCATGACCTGGGTACAAGATCAGTTGGATGATGAAAATCTCTTTCCATCCAAAATTGGTGAGTCATTATGAGATGTTGATAAGAAATGTTGTAAACACAAGTAACATATTGGATTGGACTTTGGCTTGGCAGGTGTTCCATTCCCCAGAAATTTTTTATCAATAGCCAAAACCATACTGAAGCGCCTTTTCCGTGTCTATGCTCACATTTATCATCAGCATTTCCCTGAGGTAGTACAGCTTGGGGAAGAAGCACATCTCAATACCTCTTTCAAACATTTCATTTACTTTGTCCAGGTAAATCAAAGAAACAAATTTGTTTCAATATTTTTTGTTTAAATGCCTTTTTTGTTATTTATTATCCAACTTGGAATGTCACAGGAATTCAGTTTAATTGATAGAAGGGAGCTGGCTCCTCTCCAAGAATTAATTGACAAGCTCGCTAACAAAGAAGGAAGATGAACTAGTTGTCGCGGATCTTATTGTTGCAGCCACTTTCATATCATTTTTTTTATTCAAGAGGCCTTGAAACTGTCAACTAGAATCTGCTATCAATTCGTTTTATTTTTTCACGAGGATTTATACGTAGGATACTACCCCTCCATCAATGCCACCGTGCATCTTTATCACATACACACACACACACACGATTGATAACCTCCCCCAAACGTCACCTGAAGGATCGTCTTATCTTTACAAAACAAAATGTATCCTATTATTGATCGTCACCGAGTTGTTTTAGGTTAAAGCGTTCGATCCACAAAGAAAATGTTTTTTTTAAAGTGCTTTGTCCTTATTGATGAGCGAGGTTCAACCCCATAATCACGTCACATTTTAAGAAATCCTAGCGCGGTGATTTTTCCTTTTTTTCGGGGGCTTTTATGTTGATGGCGTTTTTCCACCTATCTCTTAAGGAAATTTCCGAGAAAAGCCTCTCCCTTGTTAGCGTGTCTACTGTCGGTGAAACAAAAAAAAAATCTACTTTATATTATTATTATATAAATAATTTTGCGCGCAAGGTAAGAACGGCCACGAAAATGTTCTTGTTCTTTTTGTTTGTTTACCTTGTAAGTGTAAATAAACAAGTCATGTAAATACATATACAGACATCGGTACACAGGATTATTTGGTCCGCTAATTCCCTCGAGTATATTGGTTCTTTCGTTTTTATTTGGAAAAGAAGATGCAAGGAATTATAGAAGCGCATAAAAACTCACAGAATAATAATAGGAAGGCACAGTAATAAAAAAAAAGTTGTTCAAAATTATAGTTTACATACGAGACTAATAAGTCAAAGAATCAAGTTCCTTTTCATCAGTATAAACAAAATACAGGGAACTCTCTCGTCAACGCTGCCAATGTTCGAAAAATTTGCGTAACATTTTGCACAGCTGAGTTGGAACATCCGACATGATATCGTGGCCGGATTCTGGTATCACCTCTAGGAAAGCGCGAGGAATAGTCTATGTACACAAAATGGAAAGATGAAGTTCCCGTTAATTGTTTGATGAAATACAACAAACGTACCCTCTCCATTTCGCACATCTCTACCAAAGAGACAAACGGATCTTTGAGTCCGTGAACAAGAAGAGTGGGCATCACTATTTTGCGGTGGAAGGCAACATCACCTTCTGGCCACACTTGACCAACTGCAAGATTGTGACGAACATAAGAAGGAAGACTTTGAAAGTAGACCGAATCGTGCAGGCAACTTTTCCCTATTGTTTAGAAGAAATCATTCAAATAAAAGTAATTCACGAGTTGTGAGATGGACAAGTGTTACCGCGAGGTCCGTAGAAGACATTCCTCCTCATTCCACATGGAAGAATACTACGGAGGCAATGAAGCATTGAAGCAGGAAGCTTCCATTCGCGACGCCACTGGACGGGCGGTGCGAGTGGAGTTGGGCCTCCACTGCTCAGCAAAGCCAACAGGGTAACATTGGCACTTCTTTGTCGTGAAAGAGCCACAGCGAATGAACAACTGAAATGACAGAAAGATGAATGTTACAAGGACAATTCTTTTATGGTTTTTTTTTTGTAAAAGAAAATCTCACCCATAGCCGTGACCAATTAAGACACATTTACGCCCGTTAGATATGTGGGCGTCAAAAACACTAATGACGTCTCCCAATAATTTTCTAAAAGTGTAGGACTTTTCTACAGATGGTGTACAAGAGAAGCCATGGCCGAGTAGATCTAAAGAAAGGACTTCATAGCCAAGGCTAGCAAAGTGATGCATGAGGATTTTCCAGCATTCAGAGGATTCCCCAGCACCATGAATGAAATACAGTAAAGGCTTGTTGACATGTTGTTTGAATTCATTGGCAGTGGTAATCATTGCACCAGGGTCACTTGGGGAACCTTCAAAAGCCAAATTTACGACACCATTTTTGTTTTCTTCAGTTTGAGCAGATTCAGATGTTTGGGTAGAGATTTGATTGCTAGCTTCTTGTGATGCCTCTTGGATGATTTGAGATGACTGTTCAACTGCAAAGGTAGATATGACTTTCAGATCTGTGGTAGTATCACTGTTTTCAGTTTTCGTGGTCTTGTCTGTGGCTGGCAGGCGATTCTTAATCAATCCAATGATATTCTGTTTTTGAAGATGTTCAGCTTGGAATCGTTTGACAGTTCTCAGTGGTCTTGACCATTTGGAGAACCAGTATTCTTCATTGGACGAATCAGATTCATATCCTTTGTCATCACACACAACCTTCTTGGCAAAGGCAGCTAAGGAATTATCTTTTGATACCAGTATGCCACAGCTTAAAGATGGGTCCATGTGAACTACACAAATGACTCGTTTTCCTTTTTTGCCAAGGGTCATGAAATCTGAATCATTAGGTATTGAATTGACTGGGGCCACTTTTCGTCGTGAACACGGACACCAAACGCAGCTGAAGAATCCACGGAACCACGAAAATCTGCTGCCATTTCGTTGTAGACTATTTTCTGTCGTCATACTCATTTTACATTAAGGCACTACCCAACCCGGGCGGTATCAAGTTTCCTCACACAAAACGTAATAAACCTAAAAAAGGTCAGCTTAAATAATTCATGTCCAGTAGTGAAAGGCGTAAAAGGCACTGTTTGTAAACAACTGTCAAGTATTTACTTTTAGAAGTAGTCCTAATCAAAACAAATAATCGCGAAAAATTGAAAACCAACAAACAGGCGTCTTTTTTTTTAAATCGCCAAATCTGAATAAATATTTGAAACGAGAATATTTTTTTTCAATTAAGGGCGAGTTTGTAACTACCGTGCGTTTCAATGTAAACGCGCTTTAAAGGTGAAAACAATTTTGATTGACGACTACTACGACTCGCTCGCTCTGCTTAGAACTGCTTGTGACGCCATTGTTTAGGCAAACCCGAGCCGACTGTTGTTATTAATTTGATAATTTCTTTCTCGTTTTACAAAAATCGTTCGAAGAACTTAACAGTGGCTTCATGGAGAAGCAAGAACCCAATTACACGTTACGACCAAGAAGGTCGACAGTTAAAGGGAAATATCGTGAAATGCTTGGCATCAACCATTACCAGGAAAACGGTTCTGAAAGCCGCATGGAACAATTGGAAACAATTAGTACCGAATTAACGACTGATGGAGCAAACAAGGGTTGCGAAATCTTTCTTCTACCACTAGTGGTTTCAAGTGAAAGTGATATTCTTGCAGACAACACAATTGAGATTGAAATATCTGAAGATGTTTGTGTGTCTGAATTACCTGAAGCAGTTTACGTGAATGAAGATGATGAACTTAAAGAAACACAGTTAGTAAGAACATCAGAAAACCCACTTAGACATATTGAAGAAATCCTGAAGAAGAATGATCAACTAATTGAAAGTATCCCTGAACCACCTAGTTTTAAAAAGCGTGGGAAAAGCATCAAGGAAGAAAAGAATACAGAGACTTATGAACCTTCCAGGAGCAGTATGTTGTAGTACTTTCATTGATTGTCATCGTTTAAATGTGCCATTTGATTATCAGGTACCACTACTAAGAGAGGGATGGATCTGGCCTTGGAATCAGAGAATAATTTGAAAGATTTGCAACATAATGAAGTCATTGTTGATTCTTCACTTTACCAAGACCACCTCAAAAATCAAATAAAGGGTGGAAATTCAAAGAAACATGCATCAGAGAGAGGGTAAAAACAGTAATTTTAACTAAGTACATGCGTGTTGATTGTTGAGTTATGAATTAACAGTGACTCAGGTGAAGATGCGGAAGAGGGAAAAGAGACGTCGGGTGAGCCTTTTGTATGCGATATTTGTGGCAAGACTTTGAAGCACCAAAAGTCCCTCTACTCACACCGACGGACGCACACAGACGCCAAAGCAGTATGCCACATATGCGGAGCGACTCTTAAAAGCTCTCGCTACCTTCATCACCACTTACTTCTTCACAAAGATGTAGAAAAACCTCATAAATGTGACAAGTGTGGCAAAAGTTTTTTTTCAAGCAGTGCCCTCAAAGGTTTGTGAGTATTCTCATTTTTTAATATTGAAGCGTGTAAAGCTCTAATTTCTGTGTCTTTAATTTAGTTCATCACTATTATAATCATGAAGAACATCCTGGTCGCTTCCAGTGTACCGTCTGTGGGAAAAATTTCAAAGCTAAGCAGGGATTACAGGTGCGCCTTTGATTATACTTCAAATTAAATCCGTGTTATTCATTATAATTTCTTCCTTCGGCAGTTTCATATGGATTCTCATTCCAACGAGTTGCGATATGAATGCTCATACTGTCATAAGCGCTTCAGAGGATTCAAGACCTGCCGAGTCCACGAACTGCGTCATCGAGAAGCCAACGAACCAAACAAATTTAACTGTTCTATATGCGGGAAACTGTTCAAAACGAGACAAACACTTAAAGTAATGCCTAAACTACAGACTTTTGGAAGGCTTTATCCTTAAATTGTACATAATTGATTATTTGTTTTTGCAATGTAACCAGAACCACGAAGATGTCCATGCATCTTTCAACAGGTATCAGTGTTCCCTCTGCGAGAAACGTTTCAAATTACGCAAATCCTGCTTGGCTCACATCCGGGTTCATCATACAGACCACGATCGCACGGAAACCCAGCAATCGATTGTCGCTGACGAGGTGTTTTTTAAACCTTTGTAATACTTTCTCAACATGATCTTTTATGTAACACAAAATTTCTGAATTAGGGGGAGATGGCCATAGAGTCCTTGCTAGCTGATGGAGAGGAATACGTAGTAACGCTAGAGGAAACTGCCGAGTCGGAAGGAGTGCTCTTGGAAGACGGTCAAGAAGAGACTTTGGAAATTATCGTACCAGAAGCTGATGTAGAATGTGAAGTTGCAAATGTTTCATAAACTGTCTGTCTAAGAGTTTAAACTTAAATCTGGTACTTCCTGACAGGTGAAATAAACCAATTTAAGATGTGTTTCCAAATAAATGTATTTTTTTTAGTATTCTTGGTAGGTATTTTTAAACATTTAACATAGGATGGAAATAGAAATGGGGGATGAAGATTTTTAATTCTTTAAAGAATGTCAGCGCGCTACTTTAAAAAACAAACAAACAGCACAACACAACATCTAATTACGATTCGAAACTGCGTGAAAAGTTTCAGGTGGATCGGTTGTAAAGTTTATCGAGTGCATCGCAAGATTGCATTTTGAACGAATTTGCTCGGTCCATCATTGTTTTATCTCCGTACTGGCGGGCACGCCAAAGAAGGCTTTCTCTTTGACTCCTTTCGCGGTAGCAGTTATGGCGTAACATCCCAACATACTCTTCTTCAATGTTAGCTTCTAATCTGCGCAAGTTTCCATCATAGTATTCATTGAAATTCTCCTTGACGTAGTATGGCACCTTAAGCGCTGTTGTGTGCTTCTCCAATGAATATTTCCTAAAGGAATACAAGTAAGTTGTAACAGAAGCTCTAACTTAATGGAATTTCAAATATGTTTTCAACACTTGCCCTGATTTTTGGAACGCATAAATTGGATCGGAAACAAGAAAGTTGCTCATTACAGACAAAAAGACTAGGATTAAAATAGGCATGAGCTGCAGCAAAAGTCCAGTTCCAACAGATCCCTGCTACAAATATAAAGGGATTCAATACATTGTGAAATTTCTAAATATTAACAGAGATTGATTTACTTGATTTGCATTTTCAGCGCGTTGTCTTTCCCATTGGCGTCCACGTCTCACATAAACATTAGGTCCACCAAACGATCCACCAAAAAACATATTGAAGAGTTCTTCCGCGCTAACTTCAGCTAAAACAATCAAACGGCGTTTTATATACCACAATAAAGGTGAGAAAATGTCGAAAATATTGAACATACCTTCAAATCCTCTCGAAAAATCATGTCGATTACCGCGATGAGAATGTCTTCTCATACTTGATTGTTGATCTTCAAGAGGTCCATAGAGGTCATATTGCTTCCTCTTTTCCATGTCGTTTAGAATGGCAAACGCATTTCCAATCGCTTAAAGGTAGATAATGGCTGTTTAAATAACCTTTGATGGAAAAATATTTAGTAATACCTTTAAATGCTTCACTTGCACCAGGGCACTTATTTTTATCAGGATGAAATTGTAATGCTAGTTTACGATAAGCTTTCTTCAAGTCAGAGTCTGTAGCTTCTTTGGTAACACCTAGAATTTCATAATAGTCTTTGCACTGCTTAATTTTTTTTACTGCTTCAATCTGTTCTTGTGTGTAATCATTTGATGGTGGCTCAGGTTGAGGAGCTGCTCTTCGTTGATGCAAGTTTGGTTTATCACCAGACTTTTCTTCGTTATTGGGGTTATCATTCTCATTTGCATCATCATCCAAACCACCACTCAGAAATTCAAGTAAATCTATGGATGTAAACAAATGAAAAAGGTTTGCATAAGTAAAGAAACTTGATAACTTGAGAAAAGATTGAACAATTGCTGATTAAAGCAGAAGAAGATACTTAATATGGGGCAGCATACCTTTAGCTTTTTGAGTTGGATACAGTTTCTCAGCCTTTAACAAGAATCTTTTGGCTTTGACTCTATCCCCAAGCTTCATATAATTCGTTGCTAAATCTATACATCGAAGACTTTCCTCCTTATTTCCATCCATGTTGAATGGATTATGCAGTTATGATGAAAAGTTAAGATGAAATGTCAAAACAGAAAAACAGTACACTGTCTACTTCTTACTCTTCTCAAATCGGCTGCTAGAAACCTACTACTACAGCTGCTAGTTGCTTTAACGATCGAAAATTTTCACTGATGCACGATGTTGAATAATAATCGAAAAAAACTCGATTAAACAAAAGTACAAAACATTGACTATTTTGAAAAATTTCCACTTTTTTAAAATGAATTGCATTCAAATTACATACCGTATTATATGATTAACAATGTGTCAACATTGTATAAGAGTAGGGCAATGTCAACACAACTTGAGGTCTTGAGCCATTTTTTAAAAGTTGTTTGAATAATTAGTAGGCTTGCCGGTGAGGCGGTGACACGTGAACCTTTTTTTGGCTCGAATAAAACATACTTGGCTGAAAAAGTAAGTCTTTATCTGCCTTTACATTTTTAGAAACCGACAATGTACGTGTTAAGGCTGTTTTCATGCTAAACAAACTGCTGTATTGAAACTTTATATGAAAATCAATCACCAAGTAAAATAGAAGGCTTTTACAGAAGTGTTTTAGGGTTGTTATACATAAGACGGCACTTTAGAAGAAACAGGATCGAAGCAAAGTTATTCTCTCGTGAGAGAATGTGACATGTGAATTTCACGTGCACGTAAAACTATTTAACCAGAGGAGCAATAGAGTGCGTTCAGTTTTTGGAGATCCAGCTATGTTTTAAAATATTTGTGAAAATTTGTTCATTTAATTGTTACTATATACATCTACGTACCGAACTAAATCCTGCTCTGTTTCCTATGGCTACGGTTGCATCAGGTATAGGCGTAATGGTCGGAATGGTGTTGTCGATTGCAAACGAATACTTTGAATAATGCATCACAGAGCCTATCAAAATAAAGTTATTTAGTTCCGTAATATTGTAACGAAAAATGTCCCAACAATGTACCGTAATCGTAGGCAAGTCCAAGAGTAGTCACCTGCGAAGCACTATTAATGTTGAAGTTGTTCATGGTTTCTATAAGATAAAGTTCATTGACAATTAAAAAAGGATGATACGAGAATTATGTTCAAATTAAGACTTGCGCTTACCCGGTCTAATGTTAGCAGAATTAATCGTCACATATGTGTCACGATCTGGCCGCGTGTGTTCATGAAAGAATCCAGCGGCGTGCATGAATTCGTGCATTACTATTCCTGGCGCCCAACTTACGACGCATCCATCATCGAGACTAACTTCTTGCGCACCTCTATTGATCATGCCGATGTAGCTGTAGCATCTTTTTATAGTTAAAAAAAGGATCAAATTGGATATTTAAGAAAAGAAAACACATCGAGATAATTAATATTTTCATACCCTCCACCACTTTTGAAGATTGTTATATAATTCTTTTCGCAAGTTCGAGGAACGAAACGAATGCACGTATTATCGTGGTACGCTTTCATTCCAAATGCGATAATTGAACGTTGTTCGGGTGCTTTTATTAGAAAAATGAATAATTAGTTGTCATGATACGAGAAAGTCTTGATTATCGGTCAGCAGTTTTAAGAAAACATCTTAATAACGAAGAAAATACTAACTGTAGTCAGCTGAAATTACATAAGGGATCTGTGCATTCGCCCAACGATAACTGTTGCTCAAGATTGCATTTTTGTCCCCTACAAGCTTGATGTCACCTTCGTGAAGTGTGGGATCCTGTTTGTCCCATGGAATAAACTCATCCCTGAATTCTATATGTATTTGAAAAATTTTAGTAAGTTTATCAATGTCCATAAAATTAATGTGCAAATCCTTAATTTTATCACCTTTTCCTATTTTGGAAAAATCTCCTTTCATTTCCTCAGTCAGCGGCTTTCCAGCCACGAAATCGGCACTTCCCTACACAAGTAAAACAACAGATTTGTCCTCAAATTTTTTTGTTTGTTTTGTGCATAACATGCAACATACAGTCTAGTTACTAGCAAAACTCCTCATCCATTTCATTTTCCTCATCATCCTCATCAGCCTCATCATTCAATTTTTCTTTTGATTTTACCTGACTTTGAAGCATATTAACATTTACAGGGTCTACAGCATACTTAAAGACGGGCGTTGCTGTTACTGATCGAAGCCAGAAACACAAAACGGCCAGAATCACCGGTAAGGTGTTCGTCATTTTAATCTAAATTCAACATTCATTATTTAAATTTTGATATTAAAATTTAGATGAATGAACAAAAAGTTGTAATTATCGGTAATTATAAATGCTGGAAATTCGATATGCTTACGTTGTGATTCAGGCTGACGACAAATTAAATTTGAATTCCGCAGACTTCACGACAAGAGTTGATATTCAGATTTCGAGCTGCTTCCTTATATGTAAAATAATTCTAAGCTGAGTACTACGCTGGAAGAAATAACTAGTTTCACATACAGAAGCGGATGCAGCTGTTGTTTACATCTGGTTCAACATTTTATTGGCAATTTGTCATCTGAGCAATTGCTGAAAAGAGTTAGATATAGTTACATGTGGAAAACATGTTTTGTTTGAATAACAGATATACGCATCGGTTTGCAGCATTACTCCAGTGCACTGTACCCGATTCAATAACGAAAAACAACTTACATTTTATTGTAAAACCTCAAATTTATGGTATATAAACTTTTATTTTGTTTAAGGTTATATACAGCTGTCATCTGGATTTGTGTTCGTGTTGCTGGTCGCTGAAACAGATAGCCATGTAGCCGATACATAAATACGTAAATCGTCTATTTTACACACCGGATTTATAGTTAGAACTATTACTTTTATTACACTTTATTATTGCAATTAATCATCATAACAAGCATGTGCGATGCGCATCTGCGTTATTCCTATTACTATACTCAGTTCTACGCGTCAGTTGTATTTATGTATAGCTATCAAAGTGAAAAACTATTATAATTCATTTAAGGACGCACATTAATACGGTAGGCTAACAGTATGCAGATGATACTTTTTATTCCATATACCATCAAAATGTCTTGAAAAATATCGTTTTTTTCTGTATGTTTAGTGCCATATGGTCGTAAAAGACTGGTCAGGATATTGTAGCATTTTATTTAGAAAAACAAGTCTAACTATTGGAAAAAGCCGTTGAAGTAAAAGATGCCAACCAGTCAGGGAAAGAGATAGCTTGTTGCGAAAGAGAAGGACTTGTCATCCAATAAAATAGGAAGTTTAACTCAAGCCACACCTCTTCGCATTTTGGGTGTTTTTTTTACTCGTAATCATTTGAACCCTTTTAATACAAAATGTAGGTAAGCATTTAGCTTACACACATCCGGTTTAAGCTACATCCCAGTGTACATTTAGTCAAGCAATAAAAAGGCCGCATCTAGCCAATGTGATCATCAGTTGATCGCCGCCTTGTCAGAAAACATTCCAGTTTTTTAGTCGGTTCTCACATTTTTCGCTTCGAACGATGCATTTCTCTTTATGGGTTAGTTTATGATAATATTCATATTGTACCGTTATTTTCTCAGTTAAATTTAATCTTTCTTATTATATGTAAATGTTTAGGCTTTAGCCCTTCTTTGCTTCATCGGTGGATTGCATTCTAATCCACTTACCGAATGTATGAACAACAGTATTTTCTTTAAAACAATTCACATTTAGGCATGATCGTTTTTATCATAAATGTTTATTAAAATGTTTATTTAAGTGGTCAACTTGGTGGCTAATCGTGATAAAATCGTCAATGGGATTCCAGCTTCAGCCGGGGATTTTCCGTACATGGTAAGAAAACTTATTAGTCCTTCACCGTTAGCTATATGTAGAAACTGTTTATTTGTATTGTTTTGTTGGACTACGTTTTGATTTTCTTCTATTTTCGGCTTCTCATTTAGTCTGTTTTGTTCTTGAACGGCTATTTGTGTGGAGGAACCCTTATTGGACCTTCCCATGTCTTGACTGCTGCTCATTGCTTATACGAGTAATATGCATCATGAACTTATTTTTAAAGGCATTATTTCAAAAATGGAATAAGCGATCGATTCTTACTGCTGATTTTATATTTAAATTGTCCGTTTCCTTTGACTAAGTAAATTGTGTATACTCATTTTATTTGATGGCTAGTCACACAATCGCAGAAGTCGGCCAATTCACTGTTGTGTTGAATTCACTTGCGATCGACGGTAGCAGTTCAGGAGCTGTGATTAGAGGAGTAAAGAACTTTATCATCCATGAACAATACAATCCCAATACCTATGTAAGCATTTTTTATATTATGCTTTAACTTTGACTAATCAATTAAAAACTATTCAAAGTTGATTTGAAAAGTATTTGACTACTTTAAGTTATTATGTATATTTGTTTAATATAACAATCAAAACAGGATAATGACGTTGCGCTATTGGTTTTAATCTCACCGGTTACAAATCTACCGTTCGTTACTCTTCCTACTGATTCCTCAACAAATACAACTACCTTGAAACCAACAACAGTGAAAACCACCACAAGTAAAACAACAACAACTAGAACAACAAGACCACCAACAACTAGAACGACAACCACCAGACCCCCACCAACAACTAGAACAACAAGACCACCAACAACTAGAACGACAACCACCAGACCCCCACCAACAACTAGAACCACGAGACCACCAACAACTAGAACGACAACCACCAGACCCCCACCAACAACTAGAACCACGAGACCACCAACAACTAGAACGACAACCACCAGACCCCCACCAACAACTAGAACCACGAGACCACCAACAACTAGAACGACAACCACCAGACCCCCACCAACAACTAGAACGACAACCACCAAACCCCCACCAACAACTAGAACGACAACCACCAAACCCCCACCAACAACTAGAACAACTACCGTTAAAACCACTACACCAAAACCAACTACTCCAACAACATGCTCTTGTACATGCCCACCGCCAACAACTCCACCAAACGAAACAACAACGGCAAATCCGCTATGTTCAGTTTTATCAGACTGGGTGTCCGATTTGGTGCCCCTTAGTAATTTGTTTAATTCCGATAGCAAAGTCGAAGATATCAGAGCTTTCAGTACTTATGCAAACAGTCCGGCCGTTATTGCTGGATGGGGAACAACATCTTCAGGTTAAATATCTACATACTTGTATGAATTTTAAAATTATTAACTTATAATCAAATCGATAGGAGGGAGCATTTCAAATGTATTGCTGAAGGCCGACGTCGAAGTAAAGGACAACACTGTCTGCACTAGTCAATATGGTAGTTCTTTCATCGCTGCTGATATGTTGTGCGCTTCCGCACCGGGTACAGACACTTGCCAGGTCGGTATTTCAATTAGTAATATTTCAAGTAGTAATATATATTTCAATCCTCATTACATCGATTTTTTGCTGATTTTAGGGTGACAGTGGTGGTCCGCTTTTCGTTAGTGGAGTTCAAGTTGGTATCACAAGCTGGGGCTATGGTTGTGCTGATCCTAATTATGCTGGCGTGTACACCAGAGTCACCACTTACCTTGTATGGATTGCAACTACAAAGGCCAACAATCCGTGAAAAGGTTCAATAATTATGGAACGTCGTCGATGAACCAGATCACATCAGTCTGTATTGTAACATTATAATACAGAAAAGTATTTTAATGTTAAATTGGCTTTTTAAAATATGTCGACCACCTTATTTTAATATTTTACCATCAATTTTCGTTATGCAAGTATTTTAGGGTTTCATGTGACATGTGGAGTCTTTAGTTAATATGCATAATAATTGGCAAAATAAAATTTCTTTTTTGAGCAAGTAAAATGAAGTATTTAAAAAATGTATTAGATCGTATTTTCAAAAAAGCTATTTATTTTCATGCAAAATTTACTGAAAGTTTCAAGTTTGTTTCGGGAAACATCCGCCGCATAGAATACTAATCGAGTGTACAGTGTATATTTTATCAGAAGATGGCGCGAAAATCCAGTGGCCATCGACATCGAACCCATGTCGAACCTTTTAGCAGATCGCTATCACTACAGATTACAGTTTTAAAAGACTAAGAGACTAAAGATTAAAGACTATTATGTTTCATTGTTTCGACTATCTCGAAATTTTGTATACGATTGGATCGATAAGTTGATAGAGCAGATTTAGGTGAGAAAGTGTCATTGATTTGCTGAGGAAAGGAGAAGATGTACTTGACAAACGTTTCCAAAGTTGGTTCGGTTGATTTGCGTAAGTTTCGACACTTTGATGACACATTGATATTTGCTTGAAAACACATTCAATTCCTTCAGCTTCTACACTGTTTGACAATGCAAGAAATAAATCTGTATATCTTTTCATAGTTGAACTGTTGTGGTGTTACCTGGAAATTCTGTGTTGCGAAAAAATTGTCTCATGGATATGTTCAAGTTCAACAAAGTGAGCTGATCTGGAACATGGGTTTCTTCAAATTGTACCTAAAAGGCTAGTAAGAATAGTTGACCCTCTTCTAACCCTAGTTGTTACTTGTTCTAACCTTTTCTCATTTTTGAACAACTCAAATTCATTGAATGTAGTGTGATGGGAGCCACATTGATGTTTTTTATATTGGAGGGATTCTTGGTGCTCTTTGCAAAGATTTGAGATTGATCGCGTATCAAATAATGGGAAAAATTGAATTTTTGCCTATCTGACTGCTGTGATGATTTGTATTTTAGAATACTGGATATTTCCTACTGGTGTGAAGTGGCAGATAATGGGATAACAGAATTGTGTATTTGTGTGTCAGTGTTGATGAATTGAGGACTACAATCACAGACCAAGAAGAGAAAGACTGTCATCGGCCTATACGTCCCCATAAATGATGCTCGTGCCTGCCGCAAGTTGGCGCTGCCTCTGCAGCCCGCACTTTTTTGCGGATTTTTCCCTTTCCCTACTGATTCAATGCTTCACACACCCGGGATTTGTGAATAAACTATGATAGCTAATTTTTTTATTTTTATTTCTTAATTATAAGCAAAAATTCTTTATATCCCCTTATTCGTTTGAACTGTATTGGCCAAGCCTTATATACGCATAAAAATTTCGGAATTTTCCCTCATTTTCTTGTTCGTTTATTTCAATCGTGAAACGCTGTACCCTACGTCAATACGGAAAGCTGAGCCTCTACGGTTCTTCTCTCCGTATCGACTCAAGGTACAGCGTTTCACGATAGAAAAAAATATCACGAAAACAAGGAGAAAATTGGATTTTTATAACGAAATTTTTATGCGTATATAAGGCTTGGCCAATACAGTTCAAAAGAATAAGGGGATATAAAGAATTTTTGCTTATAATTAAGAAATAAAAATAAAAAAATTAGCTATCATAGTTTATTCACAAATCCCGGGTGTGTGAAGCATTGAATCAGTAGGGAAAGGGAAAAATCCGCAAAAAAGTGCGGGCTGCAGAGGCAGCGCCAACTTGCGGCAGGCACGAGCATGATTTTAAGCATCCTCTCAGCAGAGATAGGCCGATGACAGTCTTTCTATTCTTGGTCTGTGCTACAATGAAGCACTGAAGCTTCAAAAAAGTGTCAATTATATAGGAAAAATACCCAGATAATGTCAAATTTCTCTTAAAAAAACATCTTGTCATCTTGCTATCAAAGGACAAGAGATTGTGTGATTCATGATTCATCCCATCTTGAAAGCTAATGGGTGTAATTTGAAAATACTGAAATAGCATTTTTATTAACATCAACACAATATGCGAACTATGTCCTAACCTCCAACAATTCGAACACCTTAAGAATCGCAAGCATACCACAGTTTTCATGTGGGAATACTCACGACCAACTCCTTTATCTTATATTCCACTTCATTCGATTGTTTTAGCATAGGTTGTTGTGAAACGCTGAAAGACGATATTTTATTAACAGCCGTGAAATTGATTCTGTTCCTGAAACTGTTTCTAAGTGAATGCGATTCCTATCACCGCAATTCGTTGATAAGAAGTGGAAGTGAAGCACGCACTCTAGGTCCTTCATTGAACCGGATAAAGGTAAACTTTCTACGATGCAATACTTAAAAACGTGAGTAAGAGGAAATTTTCTAGAAGTGGGCATAGTGGTACTGATTTATTAGGTAATTTGTTAATAACGTTATAAAATGCTTTCTTTTTTGTTGTCAAATTGCAGAAAAGTTTCTTCGAAGTCCCCAACGGTTGGCGATATTTTTTGAAATGGTGATGCCAGTCTGTGGTTTTTTTACGAAGAAACTTTTGGGTAAGTTGAAGCTATTAAATCTTCGCCTCTATTCCATCGTTTGAACAAAAATTTTGAAAAATTAATGTGTCATGCCTGAAAGCGAAGTCAAGCTTTCATGTGAATCGCTATTGAAACTGATGAGGCTCAACAATGTTCTGATATCCTCTTGCGTCATGCAATTTTCATGTGCAGCATGTTCATTTGCCGACCCAATGCAATCACATCATCATGCCGATTTGAATGCTTGACTCATCATTGCTCAGTACGACTATCATTCGTCGGCTGATTTTGGTTATTGGCTCACATCTGTCAGCAGTTAATTTACTTACCAATACCACGGTATTCACAGAGGTGTTGAACAGCTTTTCCTGCGCTTAAACAGAAACAGTAAGATCCTGTGTCGATTGAAACTCTTATGGCTCGTCAAAATCAATGTAAACTGTTTTGTGGTTTTTTGAAAAATATTCTACACTGCGGCCGTTTGTCCTCAGCCAAATGGCAAAGCAAACAGAAATTGCACTTAAGTTTCAAAAGTGCAATTTTCATTTTTTTTTAGACACTTAGAATAACACGAAAGACCAATTTTTTGAAGCTACTCTTCTTCTCTTCGCTGTGAGGTAATTGGTTGCCAAATGTGACAAGCCGCTCTACATTTTGCGACTAAAGAAGTAAAAATTGCTGTTAAAGTCAAAGTCATTCATTCGATTTTGGGTTGATTCATTAGTCATTCCAATTGCAGGTTTTACTTGACAATTTATAATTTCTGAACAAAACCGCCAACAATTCTTTCTGGGCAGAGGCACCTAAAATAGGGAATACGTACTGCTTGGCGCAATGGTCAAGATATAGGATTTCTAAAAATCAATCAAGCAGTTCGTCGGTTCCTTCATGCTCATTTAATTTGGTTCGTTCGAGAATGAAATTCATTTTTGTTGTTTTTGTTCAAAGTGTCATCAGTCTGTTTATAGACAAACAAGTGTGGTTGGAACCTTAAATCTGTAATAATAACTAATGAAGTTGTTCTGGCAGGATCACGTATTATTCTGTTCTGGTTTCGGGAAATGTAAAGTTTAATTTAGTTTAGAATTTCTGTATTAGGTTAATATCAAATTATGGTATAAATTCTTTCATAGAGAAAGTAGACAATTTAATCTCTAAACATTAAAATAATAAGTGCACAATTGCACATCTGGGCTCATTCTGTTTTGTAGACATGTTTCCCCTTGACTTGTAAAAGCCATATATTTGGTATAACCGTAAGAGCTAAAGTAGGAAAATAGTTAACTATCGTTTTTTTGTCCGAGGTTTAAAAATTATTAGGGGATATCAGTGTTTACGAGAAGGGAAAACAACATCTATGCACCTAAATTTGGGTATTTAAAATAGGCAAATTATTTCTGTTAATTTTTCGTAATGCAATTGAGAAATTGCGACTAGATTTAAACCCAATTTTGAAAAAAAAATTCAATTATTTGGTATTCATTTATTTTTAGATATTGCTGAGACAAGACTAAGTAAGCGGAGCTTTTGACGGACCCTAATTACAAACGATTCTTTGTTCCATCTTCAGTGATTTGTCTTGGTGCCGGAGTGTTCCATTCAAACGAAGATTCAGGAGGTCTTTGTGGTCAACAAAGCCGCATCCTATGGAACCGAACGAAAGGAGACGACGATCAAGACTGGCGTCGTTAAAAACCTTGCCAGCAGAATTCACGTCTTATTTTAAGAAGGAAAACAAATTCAAAGTTGTTGATACCTGCCAATTTTGGGATCTGCCAATTTGAAAAATCCTGATGTAACATACTATTATTATGAATTCTTTGGACTTGACGCTGGACGTACTCCTGAGAATCCTTTTAATTACTTTTTTGGCCGATGGGTAATGAAATCCGATAAATCGATTGATGTTTCTTGACGTCATTACCAATATTTGATTTTCTGATTTCCAGATTTCCGATAACGAACGAACGACACTAGCCAAATACTCTCTGAAAACTCGGCAATTTATTGGCAACACAAGCATGAATCCTCAACTGTCCATGATTATGGCAAACCTTGCTCAAATTGACAATGGCCATATAGTTGTTGACCCTTTTGTTGGGACAGGTTATTGTCTAGTACTTTTTTCATGATGAAATAAAGTAGCTAAAATTCTTAATTTTTAGATTCTCTTTTAGTAGCAGCGGTCCATTTTGGTGGTTATGTTTAAATTTGCGGAACGGATATAGATATAGAGGAGAATGAAACCAACTAGAGCTCATCAAAAGAAACGCGAGCCAAACGAGGACATCAAGGGGAATTTAAGAACGTACAATCTTTTCTCTCGCTATTTGGACGTGTTTGTAGGTGACGCGTCAACGCCCGTTTGGAGATCAAATTTCCGTTTCGACTCCATCATAACCGATCGTAAGTGAATCTTGTAACTTTGATTAAAAACAATTCGATAAAAATTCAAAATTTCCTACAGCACCTTACGGAATTCACGAATCAACCTATAAAGTGGGTAGCAAGAAAATTGCTCCTATTCCGGATGAAATGCTTTCGACACATTTCCCTTCAAAGACAAAATATGGTTTAGGTGACATTTTCAAAGATTTTGTTAATTTTGCTGCCAATAATCTCAAACTGCATGGTTGACTGGTTTTTTGGATTCCGATCATAAGGTAAGGTTTTTCTAGCTGAGATTGTTATAACATCTAAATGGATTTTCAATTCCTCCGTTGATAGAATGGAGTACGATCCAGACCTTTTACCCGAACATCCCTGTCTCGAAACCATAGCCAACAGTGAGCACTGAGCAGATACTAAATTTGGATTCCAGCCGGCGATTAATCACTATGCCAAAAATCATGAACCAAAGGTAAAATTTAAATTAATTCTATTGAAAGTATTAAAGAAATATTGTTATATTGGTTTTCAAATAGGAAGCTATAGATTCTGCAATAATCCATAATTTACAGTTCACATTTCGCTACAAGTTATTCAACACCAGTGAAATTAAAGGACACGGAAAGGAAGATGAAAGCGTCCGAAATCTCACGAAAAGAAGCAAACGCGGAAATGGAAGCTTGCTAACATTCTATCGAAATGTATATTTTAAAAATATTCAACTTATCGAGACTAACGTTCATTAATCATTATTCGCGTGGCAACAGCACACGAGTGTCACGAAAGAAGTAAAGAACAACAAGGGGCCACGGGAAATCGAGCATGCAGAATTGCAGATCAGCAGTTCAGCACAGGGTCTTCAATTGTTATCGAAAGTTCGAAACTTAACCCAGGGAGGTCGCTACAGTCAACGTTCAAACAGTCCAATGTTCCCACTGTAGATGGCGTAGCTATTTGTTTGTTCACATCTTGTCTGCTATTATAGTATGTTTTCATTCATAATCATGTTTCGTTGTGACGTACTGACGTGGATATTTTTTTTCAAAGATATTCGTTCGTTCAAAGATTATTATGAAACTCTGGTGTATTTGTTTGAACAGTGAATATCGCATTCTCATGAAACGTGAATCAAAGGTTTCATTAAAGATTTTTTCGTGAGAACAAACAGTTTTATCAGCCAATGGATTTATTTTTTCTTCCGGATTATATTTGGGTCTATAACTTGGTAAATATTAATCTGATCCCAAAAAGACTTCTGTTTTCGTGATCCCCGTGAAAATTGGGGTCGATTTGATGTGTCTGTAGAACATATTGGAAAATGGAAAACTTGTGATTTTGGCCAAAATTTAAATTCGTTTTTAACACATCATATAGACCCCATTTTGCATGAATATCACGAATACGTGATTTTTTTTGCTGACAGCGTATGATGTTTATTAGTTAGGAAACAGTTCTTTCATTAGATTTTCAAAAATCCGATTCGTTTGATCGACAGGGTGTTTTTAATTTACTTCCGGTTTCTAAATGTGCCTATTGCTAAGTAACCATTAAGCTGACGCAAAAAAGAACAGATTTTCGTGATCCTCGTGAAAAAATGCGGTAAAGTTCATGTTTCCATCCAAAATACCCGAAAATCGTCGAAAATCGCAAAAATCGACTATGTAGTTCAGAGAAATTTTTTTTCCATGTCATGGATTTCGTTTGAAATACGTCAGGCCCAACTGAAATTTGATGAGGATCACGAATCTGTAAGTTATTTTGATCACAGCTCAATAGTTGAGGAGCTATCAGTGTACTTCCGGTGTGTTTCCGGTAAATTTGAGTTTTCTTATTGCCTAAAAGTAAAAAGTGAACTTTGTTCTCCACACAGTTTCTATCAATTTAAGCATAGTTTAAGTAAACAATAAGTAGTCTATTTAAGATTTTTTCGTGTCTAAAATATTGCTGGATTGGCAATCCAGTCTTAAGGATGAGTGTCTAATCACTGACGCTAGATGTCCTTCGCTGTTGTTGTCCTGGTCTTTGGAAAAAATGTCTTACTTCCTCTGTGTTATTTTTTCGATTTATTTGTTTAATTCTGGATAAATTCAACCATAATTTCGTAAGTAGAGTTAACCCAGAGCGTTACTACACAACTAGAGGTTATATATGTACCCAAATTCTACTTGAAATCCAAAATATTGTGTAAAATATAACTTGTCAATTCCAGGTCTGATAGAATTAGCCTACTTCATCAACTAGTGGCTAAATGTTCTTCGTTCGTGTTTCAATTTCCTCCTTATTCGACCAGCAGGCGATGACACTGTAAATATCCAGCCCTACTACCAAGCAGCATTCCAAAGTGATTCAGATGTCTTCAGTGAACATGATCATTGCAGTTAACAGTAAGTGAAGCTTGTTGTTTCAGTTATTTATTGAGTCCCTTACTTGACAATTTAAAATGCAGCCCTACCGTAAGGGGAAACTTACAATTGTTGAAAAATATTGTAAGTTTGGCTAAAACATTTCTCTTTACAACCAAATTCTTCGAAAGTAAATAAAGCTGTGCATTTAAGAAATTGTCAAGTTTGGGAAAGTCATTGGTGTTGTTCTTCAATTCGTTATGGTTACTGTCTGATGCGAATGTTATCCTATTCGTTCTGATTATCATCGTATCCTAGGTCTTGCATCTTTTTAAGTCTTTATTGTAGTAAAGAGGTTGACATTGATGCTCTGATGTTGTGCAATTGGGAGCTAGTATAGGATTGAGTAACGTAGACTGATATGGCATGTAAGTGGTGATGTTTAAAAAGATGACTGAAGGTAGACGTAAGTCGAAGGTTCTGTGTAGTAAGACAGGGGCTAGGTGTACGAAGAAGATTTGTAATTCGAAGTTGGAGGACGAGAATAAGACGTTTTAAGGTAAACATCTGTAATTTGAAGAGACAGGATAGTCAGATTATCAGTGTAATGTTAAGTTGATTCGAATGGGCCGTAAGTCTGCAGTTTTGGCACTTCAAAGGATGATGGATTTACCGATTTAGTTGATTTTCTTAGTTCTTATTCGAAGGACGATATCGGTTCAGTACGTAATGATAATGTAAATTTCAAGTTTATTTTGTTTATTTTAACGGTTCTGTGTAAGTGTGTAGTAACTAACTAACTACCACACTAACTTCCTACTAACTTCAGAAAATGTCTGATTTTATTTCTATCGTCCTCTAGTCCTTGACTAGTAGCTTATTAACTTTTTCGTACTTATGATTCTATATTTTTCATTTTTCAGGGGAGAGACTAGTAAAGAAGACAACTGGCGAGTCGACATACAACAAAGTTTCCTGAAATCTCCCTGATGATGTCCATGTATCGTTGCTGGGATTCCCCTTAACTGTTCAACAATAAAAAGGTATTTTAGATTTTTTTCAGCCTTATTATTGCAATTTCCATTTTCGTACTTACTAATGATTGTTACTTTTTAGAGACTGGAGTGTTCCAGTCAAACGGGGATGTTGTCCTCAAGTGAGAAGTGATACTTAGGTAATGTGGTGCATTTCATTACTCTTCTCTTTAATCTTTTACTTAGGCCGGGTAATCTCCCCGGCCGCTGTCAATCCCAGGCAGTGTCAATCAAGCTTGTGTCTCCCCCTTGTCTTGATTGACATTCCACGAAGTACACGATTGTGTCCAGATCTGATCCTATATGATCAAGTGTGAGCAATTGATAACTTCTAGATAACAATTTGGCGACCAGGGGGGTTCCTTTAACCCTGCCACGTATGAAATCAAAGTCGACCGTGTGTGAAGAGATAGTGTCTCCCCGCTATCTACCGAAGCACGGTCGCAACGAAAGAAAAGTCTTGAACCGGACGGTCTGTTTATTAAATTTAAGCAACAAGTTTTGAACCGGACGGTCTGTTTATTAAATTTAAGCAACAAATTTTAAAAGTTTCACTGGTGTTTTGTTTATTCAATTGATGACCAGAATACAAATATTTTAATTGTATATGAGTTATTTCGTTTATTCTAAGTACTAATGGGAATGGATGAGATAGGGATTCAGAGGTATAACGGGAGAGGGAAAACGGGAAAAGGTACTTGGGAAGGGATGAGATGGGCATCCAAAGGTAAAACGGGAGAGGGAAATGGGAAACGGGAGCATGCACTACACCTTTTTGTCGACATCTCCTTCTCTTTTCTTCTTCGGCGTTTGGCATAGCTGGAATAATGCGGGAAGAAGCTGCTGGTCTACAGTGACAATAGGAGGAGAATTCTTGTAACTCGCATTAAAGTTGCCTAACAATGATAACAAAAAGAAAAAAATTACAAAATTTTCACATTCACATAAAGAAATAAATCAAATTTACCAAAGTATCAACAACTGCATGAGGCAAAGCCCAAAAAGAAATGAATCCAGCCACAGCTGCAGCACTCACAACAGCTTTGGTCTGGTCGAGTATTCTTGATGCATTAGCAATGTTGGTGAGAGCCCATGCAGATTCAAATTGCAGATCAGGGCTAGAATTTCAAGAGCATAGCAAGTAAAAATTCAGGAAAACAATCACATATTTGGCTTACTTGCTCATGACAGATGAACTCTACCATGATGTTCTCTAGTAAGGATTTTACAAGCAGCACGGGTTGCAGTTTTTCACCCCCTTTTCAGCACCACTGTGATACCTATTATGAAAAAAAAACAAAAAAAAAACAGGGATGTTGAAAGTTACTTAAAAAGCTTCACAAACCCTCATACCATTGGCAGGGTGCCATACATTTCTTTTCTTGAAGAGATGAATTATATTGAAGACCATAACAGCTTGGTTCTTCAAGACCTAAATAAGAAAAATATCAATTAAATGGTTGCTAGATAAATGATACATGGATTAAGCACAATGTTAATCTAAAATCCAAGTATCAGAGGTAAGATAACTATCTTAGAGAAACTTTGTTTACTAAATCTTGCTTTCTCGAAGCAATGTCAGTAAAAAAATCTTAAGATTGTCTTTATTTTAGTCCTTAAAAATGAAATGAAGCCAAATAGGTTATGTTTGCATCAATGAACAATGGAAAATGCATAGAGAAACCTATTTGAGAAATTTTACTAACTTTAATCACATTGAAAAAAACAAGTTACCTGTTGTCTGTTGTGAAGTAAATATCCCCAGTTGATGAATGGACTTGATGAAATCGAAACGATTGAACACTCGACGTATTTTGAAGTCATCATACCACAAAACATAACCCTAATAGACTAAGCTGCAACCTTCACAACGAGACATGCTGCATTTCAGTCAACTCGACAGTCGACAGCGTCACTTAACTAACGAGGATGGATGTTCATTGCTTCATTCGCAGTTGGGCGAGTTGGCAGAATTTTAACTGTCACACCAATCTGCGCCTCCTGGTGGCCGACAGGCAGAGTCGGAATGAGATGCAATAGAGAGGTCCCCCTCCTAGGACAACAATCCTGAATCAATTAAAGAAATAATACATTTAAGATTGAACATTGCACTGAAATTAAAAAATAAATAGAAGGTGTCAATCTGTTACCTGGTAAGGTTCAAAAATAAGTTGAAGTTGATGACTTTGACGGATGCGGAATTATATGTTGACATCATCCATACTTGGCCAATCCAGTCCCAGAAACCCCATAATATTACCGGTAAAGTATCGATGCCTCTTCGATGAAGGAGAGAAGGCGGGATCATTGCGGGATTCTCTCATATCACCACTTCACGGGCATCTTTACGAGCCATTTGACGAGTGTCGTCGGAAACCAACGCCATCTCAGAAGCCTTGCGTGGATCTCTCACGAAATCAGGATGATCATCAGTGCAACATGCACGATCCTCTGGGATCACCATCGTCTACAAAAACAATTCCAATGCCTCAGTTACAAACAAATTTTAACGCACGAATAAACAACTAACCTCTTTCTCACGAATGAGTAATTCGAATGTTTCCTTCTCTCTCCTCAAGCTTGTCTAGTAGGACTGTTCCTCGGCGGAAGCGTCGTAAAACAAAAAAATAGACGCGCAAGATATGTTCTTTATGAGTCGCTTGATAAACTTCCACCTATTAAAAAAAAGAGAATTTGCATGTTCTCAGCCCAGTGTAAAAGCGCCCCAATACAAAATGTAAGAGCTTCCGCATGGCATCTGCAAAAGAACAAAACTGGGCCATGTAAATTAAGTTTCGTTTACCGTCAACGTAACATATTTAATCGATAGTTAATTGTTCCCACCTCTTTGAAGCGGCATCGTCAAATATCCTACTGCATAAAAATATGGAACCAAGTAGAAAGACGAGGACTGGAGGACTTGCGGAACGGAATTTGGGCATGTCATCATCATCGAGGTAAAAGAGAACAAGGATTCACGCGACATCCCCGAGCGCTTCATTCTAAAATTCCGAATAACCTACAAAATAATTATCAAAACAAATTGATTAAAGGGTTTATTACATGGAATCGAATATTAGACAAAACATAATCGAAAATGTGGCCGTTAACATGGTCACATCCGCCACATCATTAACAGAGCCTCACTATTCCTTTGAATGCTAATAAGCCTCCATCACAAATCTATCTTTCTGCAAGACTTCTATATATTCTTTTGTTAAATGCTATGAATTCCCTAAATTGCAGTTGATTAAGACAAGGAGGTGACAGTGAGCCTTAAATCCTTGATGGAATGTGCCCATTTAGATTAACATGTTATCGGATCAAGAGGAAAATTGTGACCCCCCTTAGTTTGGGAGGAATATCTCGGCTAATTTATAATTAAGTCAAAGCCGGCCAAGGTCTCAAGAAGAAAACTGACCATAGAAAAGAAGAAGAGAGCTCAGGTATACACTTATAATTTATAGAAATAAAATACTTTTTCTTTGCTACAGCAATTTGATACCTTTCGTGAGAAAACCGGTCCAATGTTGTTCATCTCGATCTTCTCCTCGATAGACGAAAAGCTGTACAAGACTACAAACACCATATGGTTTTAAAAAATTAGGCGTCGGACCTAAAAAATAGGGAAAACTATGATTCATTTTAAATTAAATTTTAAGTTAATAAATTGATTGATACCAAAATTAAGGTAGGCCTTCCCGATTACTTCAAAACTTTCAGTTGGAACTTGGAGATGAATCAATCAGAAGAAATCTAATTTAAGTTCAATCAAACTGAGAAAGATCGTCGCCTGGCGATACCTGAAATCCTTTTTAAAAATACCGGTTTTAAATTCATTGATATTATGGAGATTTTGCCACTCCTCTATTGCTCTTCTCTTCTTCGCACTCGATCTGTCTTTGTATCTTGGTCTTATTTGAATAAGAACCTGTAATGCTGATAATACATTATCCCATATAGGGGATCTTAATTCGTGGAATGAAATAGAAAGAAAAATTACCATACATGCCCAAAATAGATATAGCTTAATCACTATCGGTGCTCTTTACTTAAAAAGAAGGGAAGTTGTGTCATCCTGCTAACTAATGATGCCTGGCGCAAAGTAGTTCATTGACGTTTCTGGTAATTTTTTTTAAATCTTCTATATTTAGAAACCAGTTTAATGTAATCAATTCACCACCAGCATTTAAAAATAGAGTGATATCTAAAAATAAACAGAAAGGAGAAGATCTGTGCTAAGAAAATTCGTTCAATCACCCTAAAAGGGCTCATGATTCGTTTTCGATTGATAAAAATTTACGTTGCATTTTCGCAAGAGTGAGATACATTCAACGGTTTTCGTCTTCTTTATTCATGAGGGTTACAAAATTCTAGCCACGCCCCATCGCCTGCTAATAGTATATAAAGGAAGATGATCGGAGTTTGAAACATCAGATTTCAAAGATGTCTCCATCAACCGTAGTAATTTACTGTTTCCTTCTCGCATCTCTGGTGATGGTAAGCTTAGGTCAGAACAGATTTGCAATGTATCAATCTGATATAGCAGCCATGGAGAGTCCCATTTCCTATCCGCTATTAGACTCTTACTTCCATCACTATTACAATCATCAACCGTTAACCGAAAATTTTCTACGCAAAGGTATCATTTAAATCATGTTTAAGTAATACGCATTTCAATAACAAGTTAAGCTTTTCTGAAAGTAGACTATAAATATCGAATCAGGTTCAACAAATTTGAGTTTTTGATTTCAGATATTTTTGGTAAGGACAATAAGCTGAGATCATCTGTACAAGCCCGACCGCTTTTAGCCCAATTGAACGTGTGCGGTTTGATAACAGGCCTACTATCATCATTAGGTATGCGATACCACGGCTAGTTTAATTGAGATTTTTGTTTGATATTGATGTATGAAGATGCTGATGAATTTACTAACCTCTTTGCAGGACTATGCCCAGCAGCAGCATCAGGATGATCTTATGGAAGCTGGACCTATTGGAGTTCTGGGAGATGCTCGTGAAGTAGTTTAATATCTATTCGTCAAAACGAAAGAAAATTGCTGTTGCCATCTTAATAGAATCGTCGGTGCTAGGGTTGATATTTTTCCGTTATTTATCTTTAAATTATGAATTGCTTTGTTTCAGTGGCAGTCTAATGCTCGAAAAACTCCTTTTTTCATCTTGGCTCAATTTTAGACCTGCTTTGTGGTCGAAAAATACACGGATTATGTATGGAAATTAAAGTTCTCATAACTAAATTCATATTAATCTTTTTACAACGTGCGTACACATACCAAGTAATTTGGCAATGTAAATGAAGGTCCACTGATGAGTCCCTCGGTGCATGCATTTTTTAAAATTGTAACTGACTAACAAATTATTATGGCAACAGGTTTGAAATTGAAAGGGGAGAAAGGAGATCATAGCGGAGACAAAGGTCTACCTGGTACTGATGGAAGTCAAGGAGCAACAGAGCCTCGAGGATATACAGGGTATAAAGGAGATAAAGAATGTCCAGGTCATTCAGGAAATCATGGAGGAAGTTATGGAGGTAATCAAGAAGGAAATCATGGAGGAAAAGGATATCCAGGCCATCCAGAGAATCAAGGAGAAAAAGGAGGAAAAGGATATCCAGACAATTCGAGAAGTATACATGGCTGTGAAGAAGCACCATCAAATCATGAAGAGTGATGACTCCGTCAGATCCACCTTAGCCATCCAGTAGTCGTCAATTATCTAGGGAATATTGGGATTGTTATGGGGATTACCGGATTTTATTTTCTTAGCGACTAATTGTGGATGGTAACTTTTGAACACTAACAACATTGGTATAAATTATTACATCCAAAAATCGTTTGCACTATTTAAAAAATAAACGAATTTTTTGGAACAATGAATACGATTCACTTATTTCCCAAATTAAATTGAAATCCCATCACGGTGTTTTACTAATATTTCTTCTCGCGTTCGGGTAATCAACATGGTTCGAAAATGAGTTTGCAATATGTCTCGATTGCACTGATGATGAAATGTTACAGTTTCTATAATATCCGTTGATGGGCATGCATCCTCTTTCTGTATGTCTCTCTTTAGTTGCTATTACAATCAGCAACCGTTAATCAGAAATTGTCAACGCAGAGGTATTTAAATTGTGCTTGAACTTAATACGCGATAGTAGTAAAACAGATATTCAACGAAAAAAATTCAACAAATACTCCAGTAACAGCATAAACTTGTTTTTAAAAAATGCTCAGGTGAAGCAAAGTTTAGCATTTCAGCAATGTTCTTGGTTTTAAGACGATAACCTAAGAAGATTATAGTCTGAAGACACCCGAATATTTTTTCGATTTTAAAATTTAAACGCCTTCAACTAAAGCCCTAGGTTAGGAGCGAAAAAAGGAAAGTGTCCGCATATTTTATTGGAACGCTTAAGCTTTGCTTAACATTATTATTATTCTAATATGCAGAGACTGATGAGTTTACTAACCTCTACAAGATGATGTCGGGCTGCATCAGAATAATTTCTAGGATTTAGGACTCCAGGTCGTGAAGTCGTTTAATTTCCTTTACTTCTATTTAAAACAAAAGAATTATTTTGGTGCTGGGTTGATATCAGCATAATTTTATTAATTTAATTATCTTTAAATTAAGAATTGGTTTGTTTGTTAGAACGAAGAAAACTCCGTTTCGTAAAATAAGCCTGAAAGAAAAACGGTTCTTATAAATCGAGGAGCTTATAACTTCTTATAAATTCAATCAAATTTTATTATCACCTGTTATGATAGCGTTCACCAAGTCGTGCGATATTTATTACAGCTCCACTTATGAGTCACGTCTTGCATAATGATGATGGAATACTGGTTACAAATTGCCTATAAAGAGAAGATTTTTAAGATAAATTTGTCAACTTTTGGACAGATATGATTCTAGAATTTTTTTAAAAAAGATTAGTTGTTAAATACTGTTCATTTTTCGGCAAAATTCAGAGTTGGATATTCGCATATCTTATTTCATTAGATTTACTTTGAAGTTCAAAGTAATTTAACGATAATATGATTTCGACTTGTGTTATTTAATTATGAAATTATGCGATAGTGATTAATTGGTTACTTAAAACAAAACGTTCTTGACTATACTCGTATCCACTACGATCGGAATGTTTTAGTCAAAATTTGAATTCCAATCAGATCTTCAAACCGAAAAAGGCGCTGTCACCAAATTATAAAACGTTGGATATTTATAGCGTAGATGCCAATGCCAATTGCCGACGTTGTATGCAAAGCTGTACGACTCTTCTCTTGCACTGTATCAAGTGTATCAACTTTCAAAAACTGGTTTCTAATTAGTCAAAAATACAATAAAAACAGAGGTTTTCCATCAACAGAAATCTAAATTTAGGATTGAAAAAGAGGATTTGTTCCTTTTTCCTAAAGAAGAATATTTTGCGATTCATGGGGATCAATTCCTTTTATATCTATTAAAAACACGCCGTGCATGCACTTATGCTCTAAATTTAACTCGCAAAAAACAAAGTAAACATAAAGCAAACCAACCAGTGAGTTTGTAGATTTGTCTTTTCTTTCTGTCCAATCATCGTCGAGACACGCATATATATTAATTCTTGGGTCGGTTTTGAAAACACTACGTATATACTTGCCAACAAAATGTTCTCGACCACACTCGTTCACTTTTGATGACGAGCAATGGACGGCAGATCCACTCTCGCACTCATTATTTCACCCGCAAATGTTGTCCACACCTCTGCTTCCTGGTAAGTAAAAATATTTTATTTTAACTAATGTTATCCACACGCAAATTTGATTTGAAAATCAATTGCAATTCTTACTTTGTTTTGAAGACGTGTTCATCGATGAAAACAATTCGAAAAAATTTCACGCTAATAACCGAAGCATTTAACTAAAAACTCATTTAAATTTCTTTTTGGGTAATAAGGTCTAACATTGAAAGAGGAGATGATGGAGCAAAAGATCCATATGGAACCGATGGAAGTCAGGGAGCAACGAGGCCGCAAGGAATTCAAAGAAATAAATGAGATTAAGAATGTCTAACACCAACTACTCAACACGACTTGATGGCTCCATTGTCTCCACCCTTGTCAATTAGTAATCGTTAATTATCTAATATGAGAAATATTGGAAATTGTTATGGGAATCGATAGATTTTGTTTGTTTTTTTCTTCCGACGAACGCAAATTGCTACCTTGAAAATTTAGAACGCATTGTATTACAAATAACAACTAAAAGGATAGGAAAATATGACAATGTTTCAAAAGAGCCTTGCACACCGTAATGTACTCAGTTCTTTTTAAATATTATACACAAAGGTAAAGGTACTAAATACGTAAGCCTTGTGATGAAAAGTAGCAAATACCTTGTTTCAATGACTCTCTCAACTTAAGTTTACTTCAATAAAGCCAGCCACGATGATTGTAAGGTGTTCGATGAACTTTGTCCGCGGGACCGTTTCTAGTCGGGCCACGACTGCCTCCTTCTTTCCGTGACCTAAGAGTTTTATTGGCCTTGCGGCTTGAAGTCATCTCCGGGCGAAGTTTATTGTGCCAACGATGTGGAGATCTCTGTTGCCATCCTTGCTGCTGTGGATGATGATGATGATGATGCCCTCGTCCACCATCGACATGATCACGCGACCTCCGGTTACCGAAGTGGTGATGATGATATTGGCCGCTGCGAGCTTTATTTATGGCCTGTAAAGCTATGTCTGGAATTGTTTGACCGTCAGGAGTAATCGGAACGATGATAATTTCTAATTCGTATACATAATACATTAATACTAAATAAATAATTTAAAATAATCATTTGAAAAAATCACCTGGGTCACTGAGGATTTGCTTTTCCGAGCTTCTGCTTACCGGTTCCATATAGTCCATGGCTCCGTGCATTTCTTTTGGATTACGTTCTTCGTGATAGACGGCATCTTCCTTCTCCGAGTAGATGCTGTCATCATTGGAATCGATGCGCTCTTGTCTTGGTATAAGAGCAATGAGAGAAATGATCACAGATGTTGTCAGGCAGCCAAATCCAATGCAAGAGGAGAGGAGAGCATCACCGAGGACGCAAGCCGCTCCCAACCAACATCCAGCAAAAGCACCTGCGAAGGTGGCAGCCAGTCCAACGTGAATGGCTTGACGAGACTTCCACTGCGATCGAGTTCTTCTAGCTGTCCGATAGACTAGAAGTAAGATGACGCCAACCAACAGCGCCGGATAGAGCATCATCAATAGCTGATCGTGAACTGTCAAATTGCAAGATTTCCTGGTGCTACGTAACAAGTAGGCAATGCTAATGACGAACTGATTCAAGACAACGAAGAAGATGAGAAGCCAATGAAGAAAGACATGAGCGCGCATAGTGTGCTGGATAATGCGAGATAATAATCCAGCGGCCAAGAGCGCATAACCAACTCCAGGGCCAATAAAAAGCATACGGCATGATCCATCGTTTAAAGGTACAGCCGCAACGATTGAAATGGAAGCCAAGCAAATCAAACCAATAAGAAACGGAATTTGCAACCATGGCAGAAGCGAGGACCTCCTGTGTAAAAAAAAAACGGATTTAATTAGACTTAGGATGAGAACCGCTACTATATCAAGAGTAAAAAAAAAACAAAAAACCTTGGTACATTCCACTCGAGTAAACAACAATCACTGTACTGTAAATTACGCCCGGTCTAGACAAATGCAATTTATTACCTTGACGAAGAAGGCTTGATCCAAAAACAGAAACAGACGACTGTGTACAATAAAAGTGAGCAGAGAGTGATGACGGACATGGCTAAACAATTGAAAAAGACAAAAGTCGATTGAATTTACATCAGATCAAATTATGGAATATTAATTGATTTGATTCACTTACCCAATAGTGGCGTAGCCCATGATTCCTCGCGGAAGACACCTTTGAATGCGTCCATTGTGCTTGCCATGGCAAGTTCACTTAAAAGTTAGTCCGAAGGTTTACGTAGTTTGAAGACACCAAAAACTTGACTTCCTCCTCAAGGAAGAACGCTGTTAAGTTCCCATCGTTTCTTTTTCAATACTGCACAACCTCTAAACAGATTCTAAGGCAACCCCGTCGAAGGGGCTCTCTACAGTTGATAGCGCAACTGTACCGACAAAATACTAAAACATGTCCTTTCGGAACCAAGTGAAAAACACGCATCGGAAACAAAACGATGTTTTCGGAGAAAAAAAAAGTTAACACCACTTTAACGTAAGGAAAACTTCGTACACATTCACAAGAGAGTTGTCTGAAGACTGTCCAACACTTGCACGAATATCGGTACTTTTACCGTCCCGTTGCTCGCTGCCACAAAACCAATGCCAAAGGCAATCATAAAAAAGACTGCCTCTTTTTCTCTCCCCTCTCTCTCTCTGACGGCCGAGAGACTTCCGTGTTGTTTTACTCATCTTTTTCTCCCACTGTAGTGATGATACAGAGCTTCTTGCACCACCGCCGCTTCAGGGCGGGATAGAAGAATAATGGAGTTATGCTTCGTCGAACAACCCTATCTATTAAGCCCCTGCAGAGTGGATCTGCTAAAAGATTTCCAGTCAGGAATCACAAGTGCATCGGCCCCTTAACATAACATGAATCTGTTTGATTAAGCGAACATTCGATCGGTATCCACGCGGTTTGAGGATGTCCGAATGAAATGTATAATATGGTTACGCATGACAGGTTTCAAAAGCGATCACCAGTCGAAAGCAGATGGCTTTCGGCTCATAGACAAACGTTCGTTGAACTTTGCGTACACACACACAAAAAAATGCATATTAAAAACATTTAGACAACTGAAAATCTACTTTGGAAATTGCTAACACGATTTCAGACAGATTTAACCCAAAAAAGATGAATGGCGGATGTTTACAAAGAGAGAAATAAATTAAATTAAATAAATGGTCGCCTTAAGCAAGCAATCGGCTGTTGGCACGACCGCAGGCTTTAACTAAAATAGTTCTTTGATTGTTGATATTTGGAAATCTAGGCTTGATTGCGTCTGGGTTTCCTAGAGCTTGCCCTAGTCATCCAAAGAATCGGATCGGCACGAAACAAGACCGCTCACGGCTCAATTACTCATCTCATTAATAATCTACTACTTGGGGTTCTAGAAAGGAGGTCCAAATTAACGCAATAATCGAAAAGCAATTTTTTGTAATACAAAAAAGTAAATTAGCTCAAATCTTTTAGTAAAGCAGACAAGTAGGAATCTTAGGTGGCCTAGTAATAATACAATTAACGTGACTTACAAAGCAATCCATCCAAGAAAAAAAATATCTTTTAAAATGATGAATGCAACATTGAAGATCCTCCAAGCACATCACGATTGTTATGGCATGAACATAAAAATCGCTGTCAACCATGAATGAAACAAAACTGATGCACGCAATAGCCGTACCATATGTCGGGAATCGAACGTAGTCAATTGTAGAGCTCGAGATAACTGACTTACTTAAGATTTTAAGGAAAAGATAACTAGAATCTAAGTAATATTAAAAGCTATTACAATAAAGAATGTTTAATGGGCGACAATATATAATTTGCACGGGAAATCGCCAACGAAATTCTACACACTGTTTTAAAATCAATTAGTATGGCATGTACATAAAAAAAAGGGGAAATTCTCTAGATGGAGTACTGCCTTAAATAAGAATAAGAAAAAAAAATATACTCGTTTGATATGAATCACTAATCCCATTGTGACCGTTCGGGTTTGGTAAATTTGTGTTATTCAAGGAGTGAAAACAGCGAATCCAAGAAATTGCTTCGGCATTCCGAGTTGATCTCAATCACTGTGCGCCCAAGAGAAAAATATTACGAAATAGCAAGAATAAATCGCTTCCTAACAGAATACTTAAAATAAATCTCATACCGGAGGAGTCAAAAAATACAGAAGTGATTTCTGTTTGGGTATTTTCAGCTGCTTGCTCAAAGGCTTTTCCAATCAAACTATACAGCATGAGTTAAATCGTTAAGAACGGTAATAAAGGAACAAGAAAAATGACGAACTTACTTTTTAGGAGAATCCAGTGATAAAGGAGGCAAACCCAATAAAAGGCAATGAGATGGTCGCGACGCCGATGGGGCTGAAATGATGAGTGGCAGTTCCCTCGCTCTTAATCCACGACCTCGTGCTCGCGAGATGTGGGCCTTGAGAAGAAACTGTCCCAGCATGAGCAAGCTGTGTGGATATCCATAATACTTGGCATCTGGTGTCCCCTATACATTGCAACTCTTTTTATAAACTATTCATTCCAGATTGAATACGAGTCATTATTATTACGTCTTGGATAACTGCGTATAAACAAGGTCCAGCACTGATCACGTGACCCATATCAAGACAGGTGTGGACTTCTTTTCCAATAGCCATTTGCTGCATCTTTGCCAGTTCGATTCCTTTATAAACAGCGTCTATTTTTGAGCTGATAAAAGAAAGAATATCTCAATCACGATTCCCTATAAGGATTACTTGGTTACAATACTTTGAAAGACATTCCAATGCGTCGTGAAATGCATCGGCTGGATCTTTATCCTTTTCTGCCGAATCCAGCAAAGCTATAAGGGCGTAGACAAAGTCACTGGCAGAGTTCTTTGGCCGAAAACCGTATTGAGAATTGAAACTATGTTCAACGAGGTCTTCCAAGTCGTATTTCTCCACTTTTTTCTGGAAAATGGCACGCAAATCATTGCGCAACTCGATGTCCATCGAGTTATACTTTTGACGACACTGAGACAGAGGGAGCCTGCCATTTTTTTAAATTGACAATCACGCGTCAATTATTTACGGATCATAATATATTTTGAAATTCTATATTACCCTAATTCCGCTAGAAATTCGTTAAGTTTTTTCTCTCCTTTCAGAGTCCAAAGCTGAAAATGACTGGCTGTTTGAGGAGAGTATTTTAAGCTTTCCAATAAACTCCAGTGTCGGTACATTGACAAATTTAAACTAGATAATAAAAAAAGTATTGAAATGATGTAAATTTAAAAACAATAATATAACGCTTTTACTCTTTTTCGTGGGTTATATAAAGTGCATCTTTGGTTCCTGTCGAATCTCCACCATGTTGGGATAAATGAGCCAATCGAATCATATGACTTTGCAATTTGCCATTGTCAAGAACCGAGGTTTTTGAATCGACTTTACCCAGAAGCTGCTGTTCGTTCACACCGATAATAGCCCACCTAAACACAAACCAACCATAAGCTTCCTCATTAAGTACATAATAGATGAACAGTAATTACCATAACAAGTCATTGCTGTCTCTAGATAATTTCCAAGCAAGTTCAAACATAAGAAGAGCAGTCTAAATAACAAAAATGAAACTAGAATAAAAGACGAAAACATTCGGGATATTGATCGAACTCACCGACGATGAATAAAAAGAAAATTGCATATAGTTAAACAAAATCTCCTTTCTTTTCTCATGCCACAGCCTTTTTTCTCTGCGCCGCATAACCATTTCAGCAGGATCTAGTTTCTGTCGTTTTGATTTAGATTCACGAACTTCTTCTTCATCATCGTCACCTTCATTTACCTCTCCGTCTGATGGATTGCTACCCTAATGATTTTCAAAACAATTTTCAGTTATTTAATTTAAGTGAGACACATGTGAATTATTCTACTACCTCATCATCATCATCATCATCATTCCCAAAAATATCTTCATATGTAGGTATATCTTCTTTCTCATTCACTTTTCCCAGTATACAAATCTAAAAATTTAACCATGATTGAAACCTTAAGAATGTTTCGCTGTAAAAAGTAAACAAGGTGATATTTACCTGTCCATCGTTGTAAATATTACAAACATCATATGGACGATGTGAATCTGCAATGTAGAACACTTTTTCCTCTGATGGTTCCAATGTTTCAACAATGTCCAAAGTTCCTCCACAGTTTATCAGAATAATGTGGTTTGACTGTAGATGATAATTTTGTTTACTGCTTTAACAGAACATTATTATAATAAATGTATTTTTTCACCTGTTCACAGCTCTCTTTATAGGCTGCAATGAGATCATTTTGACTCTGCACAGGAACTATAGAGTAGCTGATTGAATCACAAAGTAACAGGTACTGCAAAATTCGACATGAGGCTATGGCATCCACGTCGAAATTCACGAATATCAGGACACGCTACACAAAGAAATAAGAAAGGCAATACGATACATTACACATAAACACCAAAATTTGAGTCATTTAGTTATTTATTATTACTTTTCCCAGTATAACATCGTAAAACTCGCGTTTGAGGTCGCTGAGAAACATTGTTAGCCATTCACAATACCCTTCCCCTCACTTCTTTTCATTCGAGACGTGATATGGCGCGAAACTGACGACCAAATTGAAGCCTCTTCTAGTTTCCGTTTAACACACGATCGCATTAATTTTGTTTTTTTCTTTTGATTTTTTACGACACGCATGTGTTTTTGTTATCAAAAAATAACAAATTTATAGAAAAGCAGTCAAAAAAATTGTATGTGATACTTTCTTCCAGCAATCAACATTCGATTTCGAACAATCATTCCCGAACCCCGGAAGCGCAAGAATTTTTTAAAACTACGTATTTTAAAAATTAAAATAATTTCTACAAAGTATAAATTTAATTTAATTACCGACAGATTTACAGCCTAGACCCATTCAAAATGACAAAATATTATAACTTTATTTGACCTACTGTATAAATACCAATTAGGGCAGACCAGGGGCGGGCAACATAGACTGTTTATGTGTTTAGTACAATAATAAATTTCTATACGTACATAAAATAATAATCAACAATGCAACTTTGAATGCACAATCATGTTTCTATACTAGCTGTCTAAATCAATTCAACAGTTGGAAAATACGCGTCAAGATTGTCACGGTGCCAACGCTTTGGGCAAAAGTTCGCCACAAGGGCCCGAAAAATGAAACCTGTCATGAAACACGTAATTTGTTGTTATAACAAGTATTACAAGAAAAATGCGTTACTTATGTCGTACCCAAAGTGATGAGTAGCAGGAGTAGTTTCCATATTGAATTCCGCGACGGGAACTCCTCTTTCAGCAACCTGAGGAGCGAACATTGCAGCCGGGTAGACAACTGATGATGTTCCGACAACCAAACATAGATCACAACTATTAAGTTCCTCATCTAGACAATAAAATATAATTTTTCAAAGCAGCGTTAACCAAACGAGTAAACGACGTATATTTACCAGCTTTTTTCATAACGGCAGAATCCAGATTTTCGTGAAACCATACAACATGAGGTCTTAGAAGACCTCCACAAGAAGTAAGTTTGCATCTTGGCAACAATGATTCTGGAACCAATTCTCCAGTCTCATTTGGGGATGGTGATCTAATAAAGTGCAAGATAAAATTAAATTTTGGATTTCAAAAATCAAGTAAAGAAAGAAAAGTCTTACCCCTTTCCTCTTAGTGCTTCACAAATGGGGCTGTCATGATTGGGTTCTACCTTTTTACACTTCAGGCATCTAGTCTTGAACAGACTGCCATGCAATTCTAAGATGTTGACAGAACCAGCCCTTTGATGGAGTTCATCAATATTTTGGGTGATCACACTGACATGCCTGCCTTCTTTAGTCATTCTGTGTTCAAACTCGGCTATGGCTTTGTGTGCCTTCACCATGAAAAAGCAAAACATTTAAACATAGAAAATAATATGAATTTTTTATATTACATTATTGGGAGACTTTGATGCCATATTCTCTCTGCGATGATGGTAAAATTCCCAAACGAGCGAAGGATTAGATCGAAATGCTGATGGGGTAGCCAAATTTTGCGCAGAATACGTCCTCCACAATCCTCCAGCTCCCCGAAATGTAGGCACTCCAGACTCTGCTGATACGCCAGCTCCAGTCAATATGACGACGGAATTGGCTTTTTGTAGAATTTTCCGAAAAGCCTCCATGTCAGCGGAAGGGATTGGACCAACAGACATACTAAATTCCTAATTTAAAATCTAAACTTCGTCTGCTAAAGAAAAATAATACAAGAGGTGCTATCTAGTGTTAAGAACAAAAAATGATTAGTTTAAGTAGTGAGTTGATCCATCCGATCTTCACGTTTATTTGTAAATGTAAATGTAAATACATGGAGATGAAGTTGAGAAAGCCGCGCAGGCAGGCAATTGGACAGACTAATACAAAAAAAACGATTGATAAGTGAATAAAACGTCGATGTTCATGATTCACTTGCTGCTCGCACGGATTTTACGATAATGAGGAGAGGTCGGTTTATCAACCGGAATGGTATATGATTTAGTCGAAGCCTTGTCATCGTTGTCAAAGATTACCTTGTGACAACACAAAAAAATTCAAATTTACTATCAAGAGATAATGAAGAAGAAAATAACAAAGTGAAAATCTTACAATGATATTTTTGTCGTCGTCAGTGACTTTAAAGCGAAGTTTATCAAAGTTGCACGACCGTTTTGGTTGAGATTGGCTACTAGAAGCTCTTGCTGACCAAGAACCACCGCCACCACCTCTTCTGGCAACATTTCGTGAAGGTTGAGAAGTTGAAGGAGCTGAAACTTAAAAAGTAACGTAAACTGTTAGTTAGATAATCAATGGATATAAAAATCAAAGAATATGGGTATCATACAGGTTGGGGAAGCAACTGAGTTAGCCGGTGATTCAGCATCGCTGACTGAAATAATGTCAACTTCACCCTCGTCGTCACTGCTACCTGCTTCAGCTTCACTTTCACTAGTCGAGTCTCCTGAGCGAGGCCGTTTCACACCAGTACGAGGTGCCGTAGCGCTGGCAATGACAGCGGGGTTCAGCAGGGTAGAAGCTGGCGGAACTGTAACAGGGACCTCAGCATTTGGAGATGCATTAGCACTGTTTCGTCGAGAGTCGAGTGAACTACAATCATCACAATCCCACTCCATCGTACTCCAGTCCAATTTGCCACATCCAATATGGATGCCCTTGGACCCACAAGAAGAGCACAATAAAAGCTCCCATCTCCTGTACAGTAAAACCAAGTTAAAGAAACAGTTCTAAATTTGACGAAGCTAAAATATTCTACCGCCTTTCCAATAACTTACGTTCCTTCGCCATCGTGTTGACGTCCTTTCGGACAAATACAGACAGGATGATCACATTTGTTATGTCGCTGGACCAGTTCCTGGAAAGCGTTGGGCTCTAACTCCCATGAAGCATCCTGTTCCGGAACGTATATTCCACACTGTTTCATTTCACTGCAGAACAAAGTGTTGTTACTGCAAATAGGGCATTTGAAGAAATATCCAGCACTCAAAGCCAGCTTCTGCATGCAGACTCGATGAAACCAGGATTGCTTCTTGCAGCAAGGAGCCCAAAGGACATCAAAATTAGGGTGGGCTACAACCTCTTCATGACAAATGGTGCATGTAGCCTTCTGCCCATGGCCTTTGACAACTACATTCTGAACAGGCTGATGCTTCACACAGTAAGAATTAAAAGCTCCAAAATATTGGTTGAGCATCCGAGCTTCAACTCCACATGGAAAATGATAGGTTTTCTTGCAAGCTTTGTTACAGCATCCAACAGTGGCACCATTATGCCTGCATTTGCTACAATTTAACTTACTCCCTCGTTTGCTTTCTTTGATGATATCATGCTTCAGAAAACCCAAAATACCCTCTTCATCTGTGCCTTTCTGTTCAAGTCCAGATGAAAATAGAAGGCAGTAGTAGTGGGCTGTAATGCTTTCATTGGTATATAATTTCCCATACTGTAATTCATTTTCATCATTCCTATGGCAAAACATGCAGGTCAGCGTAGCTCGTTCTTGAGGTGGCAAATCTTTCACAAGTTGAAGAGGCATTGTTGCTAAAATGTTTGATTAGTCAACTTCAGTATTTCATAGTCCAATATGCAGTTTAAAAGAAGACAGGCACCTGTAAAAAATAAAAAATATTGACAGATGATTTATAAAATAATTAAATAATGTATTTTTGTTTTTAAAAAGTTCTAACCTTTATTTATTTAATTTTGCTTAGTCATGTAGTCTATATCAAAATTTGCCTATTATAATATCACTCTTGCTCAAGTTTGTTGAATCCACAAAGCTGCTCCTTTTCGTACTTCTGGCTTGGTCTATGATGTCGGTTAAGAAGTAGGAGCAGACGAATATGGGTGGAAATGTCAGTTAGTCGGGGTAAGGGATGCCGCACTTTCAAATTTTTTATACTTATCCGGGATGATTGTAACTTTAAAAAATATATCCGATACAATCTCCTCAAAGCGTTCAATAATAACAAATCCAAATCAGGCTCTGGTTAGAAAAAAAGAGGAAAGGCAATTTTGTCAATTTACTCTAAATTACGAGCTGCTATAGCAACGAGAGTTAGCGTGCTACTGACTCCTGGTTAGAGGCCGTAAGGTGTTACTATACAGTCAAGGCTATATTGTGTCTCGCAAACAAGAAAAAAATGGTATCAACCGTCAAGGCAAATTGCAGAGTCAAGATCTTTATCTGCTTTTATATAATAAGGCAATTTATTTCACCTCAAATGGGTTGATTCGTAGTATACTAGAAGGAATTACACTTGTCCACTGAGAGCTTAGCGGGAGCTCAAAGGTAATCATTTCAAATTTCCCGGGAATAATAACGCCTTGAAATTTCTTCACTCTTACTGATTTATTATACCAACATGCCATCGATGTGTATATAATAATGGAATGCTCGCAGCAGTGAATAAAAAGCAACCAATGTTTTCCAATTGACAAACGCGGAACGAAATATATTTCAAGATTCGATCTACATACGGATAACAGAAAGGGTTATGCAGTCAGTTGCAACAACTAAAAACATCTCTCATCAACGCTCTTTCTTTCAGTTGACAGGAGATCTAGAAGTAGATCCGACTACCCATAATTTTTTCTTGAGCTTCGCCGATCAGAGTCCCTTTACAAAATGGATCCGAAAGATGTGAAAACGAGTGCTAAAAATCTAGAAGAATGAGAAGGCAAAAGAAGCAACCTGACTCTTAAAAAAAAAAGAAGATAGAGAAACTAGGAGGGTAAATAAACAAATGAAGGCCACATTGACTTTTAAGGTTGGGATTTCATCCAAACTTTAGTCTGGCAATGCTCCAAAGCCTGTTAACAGAAAAAAAAAAACATGAATTATTAGTTGTTATTATGCAAATAACTTAATTCTACAATGACTAAGTATGATTACATTGCAAGCATCAGCATGTTGAGGACTAGCGCACCAGTACGTTGGGCCCCAAGTGCACTGCTTTCCGCCCAACAGTTGAACTTGGCCTGGAGGTGGTTTACACAAATGCACCGATTGGCAAACTTGTTTCTTATCAAGCAAGTTTGCAAGTTGGCTGAGTAGATAAGGACCGTATGTGTCTACAATGCCAGTGCACTAAACATGAAAATAAAATGGGGGAAATATTAGATTTGTGTTCCGACAAGTAGAGACTAACCAAGTAATTCTATTTACCTTATCTTGAGCACCTCGGGGAACGACAGTACACGCCTTTTCAATGATGTGATCAATACTAGCTTCGATAGTGTCGTCTGAGAGCAGTTTGTCTAGATACTCGATAACAATTTCGCAGATCTCGCACTTGCTTGGCAATTTCCAACCGGTCACTTCAAGGGCCGTTTCCTTTTCGTTTTTGTGACCGAGCAATTTATGGCTTTTATCAACTCCCCAACACAATCCCATCTGTGTGCAAACGGCTTTGGGAGCGATTTCGGAAGTCAACAATTCAAAAAGCTCGTCACCATATTGCTCGACAAAATCGATGCACATGTCGGCAACAGTTGAAGGAAGATGAGCACACAAAAACTGGATGGCTCTTGTAATCTCCTCCTAATAACATAGTTAATTAATACTAGCGCTTGGGAATAAAATGGTGAAAATCGTTGACATGCTTCAGTGCTGTTGGTGAGCAATCGCTTTTCAAGGATTGACATGGCGTATTCGCACATTACACACTGCGGAGTATTGGTGGATTCGATTTGTTTCGCTTCAGCGGGGACATCTTGCTTGATTTTATCGAGGAATTCGCCAACGGTTATTCCTTTTGGAGCTTCTCCAATCTTCACGGCAACTGCTAAACAAAAAAAGACATTGTTTAAAGATTGAGAAACTTTCAGCTAAGTCATAAGAAACTTACTTTCAGAGGTTGTTTTTGGTGCGCACAATTTCAGAGCGACACAAACTTCATCGGGTTTCAAATCAGCCAGCAGCATTTCAATGATTTCCTTAGAGTAAGCGTCAACTAGGCGAACGCAATCGTTTCTGACGGTCTTGGGAAGACGTTGGCAAACACCCTCAAGGGCTGTTTTGATAGATTCTTCCGTACGATTATCTTCCAATTTACTGTCAAGCATAGTAATGACAAACTCGCAGAGAGAGCAAGTGTTGGCATCGCCGTACGTCGGAGCTAAATGGAAAAATGACTGTCAATATTCCAATTCAAAAATTGTAAATGTATCTTTGAAGTATACCTTTGAATGGATTAGCTGGAAGTTTAATGTCCTCTACCACAGATTCAGTGCACAGCTGAAGTTGAGTGCACAAAATATTGGGATCCAATTCTTGACTCAAAAGGAAGAAAATGGCATCGCCATAAGTGTTGATGAGATTATCACATTCTTTACTGATGCTAGATGGCAGCTTCTTGCAAATGTTTTTCACGACCTACAGAGCAAATGAGATTAAATTACCCATTTCGCTTTCTAAGCGCAATCTTTTGTTACTTACATTTTCAATTTCTTCTTTGACGGTGACATTTTTCAGATCATCGACGATTTCGTGTAAAACGTATTCGCAAAGCATGCAGCCAGGCTTCCTGGGACCAAGGACGGAAATTGAGGCGGGAAGGAGACGCTCGGCTGGAAGCGCTTGCAAGCCCGCCAAGTTGTTGGTGTGGATGGCATTGCTTTCGTCTTGACCAACAAGGAAATCATTCTGGGCTGGGATCAGTTTAGTAGCTTCAATATCTTCTGGTTGAATTCTCAAGAAAGACGATGGGATCTGTAAAATGGGTTTAAGGGAAAGATTCCAATAAAGACGAAGGTGGTTTTAGAATCTTTACTTTTGAAATTACCTTTGAAAGTTTACGAGTTCCACTAGAAGAAGAACAAAGAGTGAGCAAGCGGCAAGTTTCTTGTGGGTCTAATTCTCTAAGGAAAAACGTGTAAGCCACATCACCGTACTGTTCAACCAAAGCTTGGCACTATATACACAGGATCAAAATACGGATTAATTGTTGTCATAACATAGTCGGTATTTCAAAGTATTACCTCCTTGGCGAAGGTACCAGTTTGTTTGCAAAGACCGTTCAAAACCTGGATGAATTCGGCTTCAGTAGTGTTGCTGATGAGCATAGCACGAACGTTCTTCACAAGCGCCTCACAGAACTGACATTCGAGATCGTCATTCATCTTTCGCGATTTTTCGAGTCTGGATTCGAATTTTCTGTCATTCGACAGAGGGCGGACAGAAACGCGAATCGGCTGTGCAAGTTTTTAAAGCGTTATCATCAAATAGTTTCACTAATAACCTTTCATCCTGAAAATGATAACAAACCTTGGATTGAGATTCATCACAGAAACCCAAGGGTTGACAAGCATCTTTTTGCAAGCTCTGCTCCAAGGCACTGAAGATTTGTTCAATATTTTGTGAAACCAAAGTCATGCATGCATCAGAGTAGCTATTCATTTGGGAACAAATCTGTAAAATATTGAAAAACAATAACATGAAATCTTTTCTCATTGTTATCAAGAAATCAAATGAAAAAAAAACTTACATTGAAAAGAATGTTTTGGAGATCCACTTGAGAAGAACTCTGAACCTTCATGGCATTGTGACTCATGAAAGCCCTGCATGACTCACATTTTCCGTCATTGGATAACTGCTCAACAGTCTTTGCTTTCTGTGCACTTTTGTACTCTGACAGCAAGCCATCAACCCAGCCATTGTTACACAAAAGAGCTGTGGTGCATACCATGGTGGGATTCATTTGAGATGCCAGCATTTCAATGAGCTCAGGGATGAAATCATCTACCAGCTACATTTAGAAGAGAAATTATAAATTTTGAAAGAGAATATGACACAAGATGAATGACATTACCTTAATACATTTCAATTGAACCATTTTGATTGGCATTAGTTTGCAAGAACCTTCAAAAACTTGTTTCATGTCCTCCTGGGTCTCATTGGAAAGAAGTTGGTCTCTTGCTTCCTGTACCATTTCCTTACATACTTCGCAGATGCTGTCATTGTCTTCAGGTACAACTTGCCTTTCCCAAACTGTCTGTATGCAGTGTCTTGTTGCGTGACAGGATTTAGCATTGGCGATGCTCTGGCACCAATGACTTGGTCCTTGAGAACATTGGTTCACTGGACTTGGCATGTCACCAGCAGAGATTACGACCATACCAGCGGCACACGCCAGTAAGCCTGTTGTCAAGGAAGAATACATCGAGGAAAAAGCAGTAAAATAAGTGAAAGTCACAAAGGGAAAGCAGTTTTTGACAGTGATAGTCAAAAATCAAGTAACACTTACCAAACACAGCAGTGAAAAACACCGCCTTGGACGCCATTTTCAAACAAATGACTGCGAGATAATTCTTGTGGAGACTATTTCTTAAATTTTCTTGGGCTTCCTCTCTTCAGAAACTACGTCGTTGAAATGACGGATCAAGATAAAGACGGGGAAAAGTTGACGTAATTGGTTGTTTTCCTCTCCTAGCGGAGTGTTTTAGCACTCGATGAACAACAAATCCCAAAAGTGAAAGTGAATTTGATGTAACCAATGGAAAATCGTCAAATTGACCGCTTAATTTGAAATGAATTCGACTCGAAAAATTGGAAATGAACTCTGTGCATTTCAGTTAAAATATGCAAATGGAAAAATTAATAATAACTCATTTAAGATAAAACTTAATATTTTCTTCCTATTTTCATAATATTTCATAATAATTACAGCTGGTCATCAAATTGTATTTTCAATAGAAATAAACGCAACCAAATTATTCAAATTTAAATGAATAAAGTCTTTTCACCCTAGAACACATTTTTTTTTTACGTTTATTTTTTATCAAATATGGTAATTGTATCATTTGCAAATGATAAAATGGTTGTGACAATTTCTAAATCCCTGGTGATTGGGTTAATTTGATGAAGCTTCCTAGCTATTTGCATTGAGACGTGCGGGACAATACAACCCATTTTCATTTATGACCGGCATGTATTATATACATGACAATTATGTCCGGGATATCCCGCATCTAAGGTAAACGAACCTTCAATAATTTAAATACAATTTTCAAGAACTCTTAAATATATACAGGTAAACCACCTACACAAAGCGTTCAAATAGCAACAACAACACAAAAAAAACAAAAAAAGACAGGTGTTTTAGAGTTGTTATATTTCGCTTTCTAATTGGCTGAATTCCAAATTTCCCGCAAGCTCACTCCCATTTGCCAAGGTATAAAAACCGGAGATTCCTGGGTCTAAATTACCATCAGTTCTTTAAAACCTTTACACAAACTACACATCACCAATCTACAAAACCCATCCAAATAAAGTCAAGATGGCACTAACACTACGTTTGACCCTTGTTGTGTTTGTTTCGGCTCTGCTGATCTTGAAGGCCGGAGCTTTCCCTTCCACCGATAACGGTAAAGTACATATACAATATAAAATATATTTTCTAAAAATTGTTGGTCCTTCTTTTTTGTGTCTCTAGTGACATAGTGTCACCACGTCTAATTTTTAAAACAAAAAGAATGTGGTTGTTTTTAGCAGAGGCCGTGGTTGCCGAACGTTCGAGTGTGGCCAGTCTAACGAGCGCAACTACCGAGGCCTGTAAGCGCGAAGGCGGTTTCTGCGTGATCAAAAGCCAATGCCCTAAAGACAAACTGTCGTCCACCAAGGGCCTATGCGGCAAATCAGACAAGGAATGCTGCCACTCGCGTAATAACACAATTTCATTCCTCCGTGATATAAACAATAATACTATCATATCTTTTTTTCGTTTGTTACGCCCCTCCAGTGCCAGATAGCATCGTCGATTGCCAGGAACGCGGCGGAATGTGCAGGTGGGAAAATGTGTCCGAATGTTTCTTTCTTTCTTTCTTCTGATTCGTATCGAAGACGAATTCGATGATGAATCGACGATAAAATGATGATGGATCGAAGAAATTTCGCATCCAACAAAAACCTGAAATTTTTTTCTTGTTTTTCTGTTTTTTGCTCAAGGCTGTCGTCCGAATGCAAAGGAGCTCACCGTGATACGGTCGCTCGTTGTGACGCTGGTCACGTTTGCTGCGTCCTCATTAGGTAGAGTGGATACATATTCGTCGTATGCATCACAATAAAGGGGATAACTTTAAACACAATCAAAAAGTATATCAATCGAAAATGTGAAATGGGACGTAATATCCTGCGGAATTCAATTGGTTGTGTCTTTTTTAAGGTATTTGGTACAACAAATTTATTTCGGGTGAAAAAAATAAACAATCATCAAAGATAATAAAAAATGTTCTTTGTATTTTATTTTTGTTTTGAATTTCTTTCTTTCTCGGTGAGTGATGATCGAATGAAAGAATTGCAACAACTTTTTTCCTAATTCACGAACAAAAAAGCGCAGAGATATTTTCAGATAATCGACGAAGTTGCGATATCAATCAATTAGGGACCGCGCAAACTAAGCGTCTCTTTTTTTTTGTTGCTATTTTGTGAGAATTTTCGATCGATAAAATGGAGACAAAAGAATTTCGATCGGACATTTCAGATCTTTTTTTGCGCTAACAAAAAAAAACACGAATCGGGAGAAAATGAAAAATGAGATTTTCGGCCCTATGAAAATAAAAAAACAAAATCGGGTACTATACTCCGAAATATGTTTTTTTTGTTTTCAAAGACATATGACACTTTGAGAGACAGCGGGAGGGATTGTAAACGCGGACAATCTCAAACATAAAAAAACAGACGACACTTTTTCATTGGCACTAGAATTCACGTTGGCCAAGCCCAACATTTTGAATATGCGAACTGGAAATTTTGGATATAATAGTACAACAACGCACGAGCTAAACAGATAAGAATATGAAGAAAAACATTAGATTTGACAATAAGTGTGAAGCTGTTTTGACGAGTTTAACTCGCTAATATGCATCGCAATTATGAACATTATTCTTTAAGCAACATTTCGATTGTATACGGGGACAATTACCTGAAAACGTGAAAAATTGGAATAATATCGAGTGTTCTGGGTAACTAATTCTTTAAAGAATTAATCGTTCAAAAGAAAATACAAAACTGATCAATTGGAACACAAACAAAGAAAAATAAAAAAACCTTTTCTCAAAAATTCTACACTAAAATTGAATGTGCTGATGCGGCCTACCCAATTTATTATATAATAATGGATCAAAGATTTTCTAGATGAGAATTAATCAAAGCGGAATTGCTTTGCGGATGAAAAGGTACTCGGAGAATTGCTGACCTTCAACTCCACCGCCGTTGGATGCAGCGATGCTGAAACTGGCGTTCAATAGACGCGTTATCGCCTATTCAAAATATTTGAATCATTTTTTTTTAAATAATTCAAAATCACATTTTTCATTTGTACCTGCATCGAATTCAATTTGCAGTAACCGTTGAGAGGGAACCGGATGACGTGCCGAGGGTCTTGATTCCAAGCCACGCTGGATCGGGCATCCATCAGAGGCGTTGCGATTTCCGGAAAGATTTCTTCCACCAAATTCCGGTCTCCGGATAACATGATTCTCTCTCCTAAATCTGGACTGACGTAAAGAGCCAAACATTCCCAACCTAATCGATTGTTGCAATCTTCTCCGGATGAACCGGAATCTTCGGCAATCAAATCCTTCCGGCACGTCAAACCTGCGACTCCAGAACCTCCACCGCCACTTCCACCGCCGCCTTCGTTGCTGTTACTGACTCCGCCAGGTGAATTTTGTTGATGATCCATCCGGTTACTGGATGAAACGGCTGAACGTAACCGACCGCCACCAGTCACGCTCATCCCGCCAGACACGGGCGAACAACGGGATCCCGAAACCGGACTGGAACTCGGCATTACTGGATGACCGTTGTGCTGGTAATTATTGTGCTTCAATTTATCACCTGGACAGGAGAAACGTTTAATTTAAATTGTTCAAAAATCTAAAATGGATAGCGCAATTTTATTTCGTTACCGTACTGTCCATTCCGCGTCCTTCTCTCCATCCGCAACATTTCCAGCGCTTTCACCATGGCTAATATCAATTTAAAAATTTTAAATTTAATACGATTTTCATATTAAAACAATTAAAAATTTAAAAACATTACGGATAATGTCGTAATATTTGGCCTCTTCCAGTAAAAGTTCAACATCTGCAAAATCGTCCGGTAGGAGTAGTCTTCCGTTGCGGACGAAATTGAGAACATGCCGAAACATTTGGCCGTCTCTGTCGATAAAGTAATGCTGTTTCAAACTGTCCAAAACGATGGGTATGCCTCCGTTGAACATTTTAGCCAATCGCGACTCGCCGAATCTCGTCGTCAACGTCTCCAGTGATGAAGTGTAAATCGTTCCGCCGACGTCAATGTGAACGGGTGCCGTGTAACGGGATGCCGCCGCAACGCTGGGAATGCCGGCCAATTTCGGCGTGTAAGATGCCGAATTGGATGATATCACCTGAAGCATTGGCGTCGTTGCAGGCGTCGGAGTTTGAGGAGCCGGTGAAGATACGGCACTCAACGTCGGAGACGTCGCCGGCGACAAACTCGGCGATAATAGCCTAACACAAAAGATTTCATTTAATAGCCTTATTTCTTTTGATTTAAAATGAGCCGTGAAATTTATTTATTTTATCGAAAATGTTTGAGACCGGAATAACCGGATGTGATTTTTACCTGGAATGCGCTTTGCCGATCATTCTCTCCACCTGCATGTTGTCGGGGGGATCCACTTGTCCGTGCGCCCGTCGGAAATCCTATTACATTTAAAATAAATACGAACAAGGAAAATCAATTTGGGGATTAGCGGATGATGACGATGACATCCCTATCCAACCAACAAAAACATTTTGAAAGGAATACCCTGAGGGTTAACCCTGTTATCAATTTAAAAAAAAAATATGAAATTTATAACTTTGATTTCCCTCCTCCACGACCTTTTAAATAAAAGTAAAAAAAATCACTTTTGAGTGGATAATTTAATTTTCTTCTTCGATATAGGAATTGAAGTAGCCTATATACCACTACATGTTTGTGTACGTGTGTGTGTGTGTGTGTACCTAACAGAAGAAAATGGCCAGTTTCCAAGTTGCCTTGAGGCCAGACCCGGCACCAATCTCTCTCTCTACCTTTTTAAATTCTTCTTTTAAGCTTTATTCCTCTTTTTTTGTTTCTTTTGAAATAACTTTAACCATATCCTTTATCTCCACCCATAGCGGAGGGCGAGCAAATGGTTTCAGGTTCTGCCTCTTGGACACGGACGACCTGCGGGAATTTCGAAACGGGATAAGAAAAATAAAAGGGCCACATCAACCTAATACGAAATCATCATTTTGGGTTTTTTCCCATAAATGGAACCGATTTGTTTCATTTAAAATATCGATTAAGTCGAAAGAATAATCAACTTTTTATCGAGTGACGATGAGGATCTAATTATTAGAAACTCCACTTCCCAATAAAATGGGAAATTTATTGATAAACGAGCGCCAAGATCAAACAGGTGCGCATAACGTCTCACGCGGATGTTGTTAAAAGGAAACGATTTGACCCCAATCTAGTTTGTTATGACGTCATTGATGATCGCACACATTTTGAAGATTTGCCTAAAAGGTGCGCCCAATGTGCCAATGGTTCACTTTCTGACCCATTAAAAAACCCAACAAAAATTTACAATTTTGACCAGGTGGGTGTTGTTTTTACAAGTGGGGGGGGGGGGGAGAGCAAAAAAATTAAATCAGGTGATATCCCCAAAGCAGAAAAACGAAAAAGAGAAGGGACACGAGAAAAATTTGTCGATGCCCCGTGGCCTCTTTGCTAGGGGAACTTTGCTGACCCTTGCAGGCAAATACCTGTGATGATAATTTTTGTTTTTCTTGACCGACGTTAAAACAACGTGAAAAATTGGCCGGAGGAGAATCGTAAAAAATAAAAACCAGATCCGCTTGAACGAATTTCGAATAACTTTATAACATAACGTGAGAAAAATAAATCAACTTACCTCCAAGTAGTAGTTGAGTAGTAGCTTCTTCTTCTTCAATCGATAAACAATCGATTCAGATTGTAAACCCGGTCACATAAATCACCGACAGGAAATCACTAAATCATTATTATTAATACACACAAAATGACGGTTCAATGAAATCCAATTGAGGACGAAATTTTTCAACGTAGCGAAGAAGTTTAAAAAAATCAAAATAAAATTAACGTACGACACGTTTCATACGGACGGAAGCTCGACGGAGACTGAACGTCTTTTGAAAGCTGATCGTAGAGGGAGCTATAGAAGAAGCCTCAAGCTCTGGACAGATGCTGCATGATGGGGTCCACCTCTTTTTTTTTGTTGAGTATTTTCAAAAAAAAATGCCTCAAGTGACTCCGTAGAGAAGGGTAGTGTGTAGTAGTAGTATAGGTTGGAATATCAGAGAGATGGAGAAAAAGCCTGGAGCACAGCTTCCAGTAATGTTGGGTTGTACCTTCTCCAATTCTAACCCACCAACCGGTTTCTTTTTTATTTTTTTTTTAAATTTCTTTTAGTAGATAGATTCCCCCCCCCCCCCCCATTTCTTCTTTTGGAAATTGCAAAGTTGATGATGTTCTCGTCCACCATTTTCAATCCGGGAACCACAGAAATGATGTGGTGGATCAATAAAGTTGTGTGTGCCTTTACAGACCCGAGAAAAAGAAAAAAGTTCACTTTCATACAAATTATTAAAACAAAGCGAATCGTTTAGAGTCACCTACGCGTAATGATTTGAATATTCTAACGCAAGAGGGTCGATTTCAATCAACATGATGAGCGTTCATCACATTTACATAAATTATGCAATGACATCATCTTGTGCTGTGTATCGTAATAGCGAGTTAAGTTATTCAAACGGTGTCTTTGCACCTGTTTAAATAAACCAATGAATTATACGTACCTAAACGAGAAAAATATCGTCCCGCGTGTAATAATTACACATGAAAATCCGTTGAAAATCGATCCTGGATGAAATAAAAATTTCAATATGCTTAAGGCATCATCTCTGATGGTTAAAATATACAAATCTTTTTTTTTCTTTTTAGGGAGATTCTCCACGTTGGTTTTCTATATTTTGTGTCTCACAAAAGCCTTTGGGCGCTTTTTGGACGGCGCACGCGCTTGACGGAGCTACTCTGTCGCGCTCGTTCATCTTCAAAAACTGTGACTACACACAACATCTATGGATGACTGTATTGTAGTACAGCATCGTTTCTTTTCTTTAGCTTCAAGCTACACAAATAAAGAAGAAAAATATTTCTAAAAAAAAAAGACACAGGGTGAGAGACTGGCCAGCCTCGGGACACTCGATTCAGGTGGTTGCACGACCGAAAAAAAAAACAATTTCGGAATGATGAAAAAGGTTAATTTTCAATTTAAAAGAGAAATGATTCAAAATTTAGTGAAAAAAATAACAAAATAAGAATACATTCCTAGAAAAATCCATTTGAAATAAACAAAGTGCCAGTGGGATGTGTAAAGAAGCCGCCCGCAGCTGAAAAAGTCAGAAAACGCAGCGTAACGTTCAGGAATGCTGTCCGTCCGTCCGTCCGCCGCGTCCATCTGACGTGGCATTTGCTGGTGATGGGAATCACACATCACCTGCTGCGGCTGTTGATCTCTCTCTAAATAGGTGTGTGTGTGTGTGTGTGCAAACGCAACAAAATGACGCCATCCAACAACAGCGTTAAAGACGATAAAGTGATGAAAATTTTGAATGGTTTATTAGAAATGATTTGCGATCCCTATTTTTTTAAAAATTCAAATCAAAATCATTATATACATATCATTTCTTTCACTTTGTTATTGGCTCAACGGGGTTTGAAATTTATTTAACGGCAGATTTATTGACACACCCATGAAAAATGAGTCACTTTGGATGAGCAACTTGTAAAATCTTAAACAGGTTTTTTTTTCCTTTTGTGCGGTGCCAAAATGAAGCAGCAAAATTGTTTTTTCAAAAGACTCGAGAACATATATTAAAATAAGGATATATAGACACAGGTCATTAACCGCAGTTTTCAAAAGAGGTCGTTTCACGCTGAATCATTTTCATAGTATATACGTCAATATTAAACCCCTCCCAATCCTTTTAATCGACGATATTATGAATTATTATAACGAATTCATAAAGTTGAATCTCAAATATTTGTAAATTAAAGAAAAACATTTTAAAAAAAAGGAATTTTGAAACTGACTGAGCTGCTGCCTAGATCATACAGCCTGAAGCATTGAATCTATAAATCCCATATCATCTAATAACACGAGTGAGAGTGAGTCGAAACCCAAGAGAGAGAGAGAGGCTTATTAAAGTAGGACCGGCGGGCATAAAAGCGGATAGATCCATCCATCGCAGCAGCAGCAGCAGCAGTCGAATGGCGAATCTCATCCTCCTGCAGCTCTTGCCCGCTTCTAGACAACACCGTGATCAGTTGAGGCAATGCCTTTGGCTAGACTATAATGCATCACGCATCCCTCCCTCGCTCTCTTCTAGTTTTCCAGCAACGACAAGACTCTTATTGTGTCTACCATATATAACTCATTATCTCAAGTGACGGGTGAGTCTTGGGATGTATACACAACTCGTTTTTTTTTTCTTCTTCTTTTTAAAAAATAGTTACAAACAAATATTGTAATAAAAATTCAACTGTATGACTATCGAGCGTAGCCAAACAAAATTGGCCGCCAGCGATTCAAGAGAGGCAATCAGTTGGAAATCAGGAGATTGGCCTTTCTCCTATCCTATCTTACGTATGCAAATGTTCGGGGGGGAGAAAAATGCACCGAGAATCAGAACAGAAAAGATGAGACGTCTACTCTCGAGACAAGTCGACATCTCATTAAAAATAAGAGTCAGATTTCCAAAAAATTTGAAATGATGGGAGTCCAATTTTTAAAGTTGAGTCATTTTTTATAAAATAAAGTAGCGGAAACCACCGGGAGAAATAAAAAAAATAAGACAACGCCAGATGTTATAACAATTCAAGTCAGCGCGTGAATTGAACGGCTAGTCTCTGCTGTGTCTTACAATGTGTGATTAAAGTTTTTCGCAGAGTGAAATTATTCACGTGCAACACTTTTTTATTAGAATATTTTTCTTACTTTTGTATGTACGGTAACTGGTTTTTACTGCGTTGTATATACTATATAGTCACTTGACTGCTATATAAAACTAACCATCATATCAATCATTATATTGTTATTACATTATATGCGGGTCTGGCTCTTGTCTGATGCCCAACCGGATGACCGAAAGAATTCCGTTAGACACACTCCCGAAGCTTTCACCGACTTATTCCAAATCGTCTTCAAAAATATTTGTAAAAATTTTAAGATTATTTAAAAAAAAAAACACTGTAGAGGTAATCAGTTCATTTTTAACGTGATGACCCGCTTGAATTCGAAATATTATTTTTTAAAAAATCACAAAATCTATATCTGGAAGAAACGTCTTCATTATCAGTTCGCAAAGGTCGACGACTCATAACGAATGTTTGGCATTCCACATGAGAGATTCGTCATAGTAGAAACCAACAACAACAACACAGAAAATAACAATCTGCTGGTAGTAAAAGTTCAGGGCGCCGTTAACTTCTTTTTTTAATTTTTTTTTGTTTTTTAAAATGAATCACCGTTGTGGTGTGGCGCTGTTCTTTTATTTAAGGATTTGCCATGTCAAGGGGTTTACGACGTTATTTAAATGATGCGGAACATTTGAAATAATTACAGGGGAATAGAATGGGAATAATGAATAGAAGTTTATACAACAAGCTGTTGATGCCTCAGTGGTATAAGCATTCGTTACGAAATGTTTCGCGCGGAATTTTTCAAATTGAAAATTATACGACCAGTAATTTAAAATTCAACAAGAAGGTAACACGTTCTAACATTCAGTTAATGAATCAAGTGTAATGTTTTCTTTTTTGAAATCAACGATGTTCGAACTAAATTCTTAATTAAGATAGAACTAACTTGCGTCAACACGAGTTATTGTGCCCTTTGATCCGTCCAGGATGACGACATCGCCCGAACGAAAGACTTGAGTCACTTTATCGCAGCCAACGATCGCTGGCAGACCCTGTAAACATAACAGAACAATTATGAGGAAAACCATCGGGATCAATAAAAAAGGCAAAGTTCAGTCAACATACATATTCTCGGGCCACAACAGCTCCGTGAGAAATCAGACCGCCAAGCTCCGTCACGACGCCAGACAACAACGGGAAATATGGACTCCATCCGATGTCTGTGCTACGCGTAATCAGGATGTCACCATTCTGAATTTCTTTGGCTTCTTCCAGATTCAAGGCAACACGAACTGTTGCTCGAACGGTTCCTTTGAAAACTGGAGTTCCAGTCAACTGAACTCCATCAGCACCAGACATCTAACAAACGTCAATCGGCAACGATCCATTCAACAGTTAAAAATTATGTCTAAAAGAAAAACCAATTTACCAAATCTTCGGAAGACGAGTCTTGTATGGGTTTGGGAATACCCAACGACATTTCGGGAAAGACGAGAGCGTCCAGTTCAGGATAAAGCTTCCGTCTCCTATTGGCCTTGTTGATTAGTGCAACGCCATTGGAACGAATGAGCTCCTGCAGCTCCGAATGCGTGAAAAAGAAAATCAAATTCGCGTCAGGGATTTTTCCCATCTCGAACCAAAAGTTGGGCCAATCTGCGATAAGCCATCCGAAAGACGTGAATAGTGCGGATCAAAAGCGATTTGGTTTTCTCTCGGGCGATGACGGCATCACGACTACGCGGTACAAAGAATTTCAAGGCGCGATATTTTGCCGGTTTACTCTGGCCGATGATTTTGAGCCAGTCGTCGTTGGACTTGGTCGGTTGTGAATTAGGAGCAAAGCTAGCTGGATTGGCCACCATCGATTGGAGAACAGACACCAAGGATCGGGAATTCATTCCCCATGTTTCCGTTGCGACGTCGAATTCCTTGATGCCACGATGACCATGCCGGGCAATGAATGATCGAAACAATCGACCGGCTTGGCCAGGATCCGTTTCGAGCCAAACAGATGCGATTTCAGGAGCGTGATCTGTAAACTCCTTAACATCTTCACTCTTCAAAATAGCTTCGGCAATGTGCTGTCAAACCGACCATTAGATAACAACATGAAATTGGAAGTGGAATCTGACGTGTAGTCTACCTTGAGAGCAACTGGAACATCGGCCGATTCAATATTGGAGATTGAACTGAGTAATTGCGCCATTTCGCCATATAGTTCGGGCGTCCAGTCATTTCGTCCATCCAATAAAATGATGAAAGCTATTAGTTGCGTTATCGTTCCTGCCCGACTCACTTGTAAGTGGATCCAACTGATGTCAAGTAAACGAGGCAATTGAGAGCTTATTTCATCAAAAAGTTTCTGTGAGTCGATGAATTTGTCGGACGGGATAGAATAGTCGGCGAACTTGACTACAGCTTTTTTTACACGTCTAAAAAAACATAATAAGAAAAAGAAACATATTAAACAGTGTTACCTTCTCAAATGGAATGCAGTCGACAAACCTGTTGTTGAAAAACATGTCATTAAACATGTGTCTGTATCTCAAAATTTTCACTCCCCATCCTGCAACACCAAAACGTTCTTTCCCGATTTGGTGCATGGTCGAATTGGAGACCCTGAATCGTCAAGAATTTTTCATTTTACGTCAAGAAAAAAAGCGGGTGAAAATTTAAACAACTTACAAATGACCGAAAATGGCCAAATCGGCGGAACGATGATGTGCTGTTATTTCTTCTTCAATGTCTCGTTGAAAAGTGTCGATGACGTTAATGAAAACTTGGTTCTGGGAGAACAAATTAAATCGACCGATACACCAAGGATTGATCTCAAAGTATCTGTCGAATTGTTCTTTAATCACAAACTGGAAACTGAGATCTAAAGACCTGGCAGTAACTGATAAGCCAAGGGGAGAAGTTGCACCGGGGAAAACTTCGCCAGTATTCGCTTTAGTTAAATAATCTGAATTTGTGAGTATAGGAGAGTCGAATTCATGACGAAGTTCAAAGTCAGTCCAGGCGTCGAGGGCAGTAACTGGTCTTGCCTTTTAATAAGCAGAAACGACCATTGTTATTTCATTTTTATACAAACTCAAATCAAAGATCAGACAATTTTCTTACCTGAAGCAAATACAATGCGCCTCCAGATACAGCAAATTCCAAGTCTCTTGGTCCACCAAATGCTTTTTCTAAATAAACTCCAAGTTGGCCGAGTTCTAGGATCTTCTCATCCGACAAGCACAATGTGGACGATACTTCTTCAGCAATTTTCTCTTCACGGGTTCCCATCATCAGAGAGAATAACTTTCGATTGTTTGGCTCCCACAATTCGTGAGGAGATGGACAATTCCCCTGCTGATGTTCTTTTGATGTAAAACGTATCGGGATCGGCGGATGCTGAAACAACAGACTCGCCCAGTCCGTAATTGGCAGTCAAAATCATTTTGCTTGGGTCACCATCGTTAGGGTTGACAGTAAAGAGAACGCCGGCTGCTTCAGCGTCAACCATCTCCTGAATAACCACTCCCATTCCTGTACGAAAAATAAATAACACAACAATTTTAGCAACAAATCGATCACAAGTCTTGACGTAAAGAATTGAATACCGGGAATGAGAGGCTCTCCGTGTTGACGACGATATTCGACCGACTGATAAGAAAGCAGCGACGCCCAACATTTTTGCAATCCTGCCATGATGGATTCGAATCCTTGACAACCGAGTACGGTGATATTTTGTCCAGCAGAAGATAATTCTTCGCCGTCCTCACCCACTGCTGATGATCGCACAGCAAATCGTTTCTTTTCAGAGTCTTCACCAAACAATTCCTGATATATTTAACGGGAATATTATAACATGTTTCAATCAAATTCTTCACTAGATTTGTACCTGTAACGCTTCTTTGATGCAATCCTGAACGAACTTGTCGACAGGAAGAGAAGCTACAAGTTTCTCCGCTTTGGTGCAGCATTCCTCGAGTTTTCCTTCGACCACTCCGGTTGCTACATCTTCCAGCTGTTTGAAAACTGCTCCGATATCTTCGTTGTTTTTGGTTTGAACTTTCCAAGCATTGACCGTCACGCAAAATCCCGCTGGAACTTGACATCCTACAGGAGCTTTCCTTGAGTTGCTGCTGAGGAGAGCCAAAGATGATCCTTTGCCACCAACTAAACTGTCGAAGCGGCAGGCCTCTTCATTGAACAACAGAACGAGTTTTTCTGTTTCGGAAGACGAAGGCACTCGATTTGGTGCACTCAAATAAGGAACAGACACTTCATTTTCTATAGGACAATATCCATGAAAAACGTTGGTAGATACAAAAATCACACGTCCTTGACGTGAATTCAACGTCAAGTGGCACGGGTAAGTTGTACTACGATGAACCCAAGGGCGTCCAATGAAATGTTCGAATGGTGACGAAGGCAACAAATGAATTGTTGCATGATAAGTACGACTTGTGGTTGCGAAACGGATCGAAAAGTGGTTAGGGACTGGTCCTTTTTCTCCAATATTCTCCAACTCGAAGTTCGATGCTTCAATTTTGTAGAGAAAACCATTCGGTTGATAGACATGACCCCAGACTTCGTGAGTTAAACGAGCTGAATCCGAAGTAGCACTCAGGTAGAAATAGTTTCCGTCTTCACAAGCTCCAAAAATATCCACTTTTCTACTCTCACAACACAAAATGTTTGTCCGTTAGATGTTATTTATCTTCCTCCCACTAGAGCATCGATTACATACCTGTGCAACGTTGAAGCATTGTTTTGTCCCCAACGTCTTTGGCGAAGACTGCGTAAATAAATTTCATTTTCAATGTCCAAACTACTGTCTTGATAAGTTCCAAACATAACACCCCACTGATCAACTCCATCCACAGTGGGTTCACTATTACTTAAAAAAATACAATTTTAAAAAGACTAAATATAAATAAGCCAATTCAATGTAAAAGTAACATTCTACATCATTTTAGACCAATCAAGTTGCCCTCTCCATCGTTCCCGAGCCATTCCTTGCGCTAGTAAATTGTGGCTTAATTCTCGTTTGAATTCAAACGGACGAGAAAACGATGCCCATATCAGATTGATCCGCAAGTGTACTTCCGTTTCCTACCCAAAACAAATAAATCAACATTAAAAAAAAAACTAAAACAATTTTGGAAATAAACCATTTAACCTCTCCATGGCGGGTCCGTTTCGCTAGGCCGTTGAATGTAATCCGCCATTTCCTCATGGCTTCCAAGAGTTGGAATTTCAATCTGCCATCGGTGTTAAACGATTCCCTACCGTCCGTGTTTGAAAGTAAAGTATCTGGCGCAGCTATATATTAAAAACAAATAATAAATTTTCAAATTATTAAGAATCACGCGCTATTGGGAGATTTAAAACTACCGGGTAACCGGTAGACAGTTCCATCTTTCAGTGTAAACAGGAGGGTAACCTGAGCCTGTCGGTTAATCAGACGATTAATGGACACCTGAAGGAACGTGCTGTCACCATCGGTTCCGTAAAATGACAATCCGTCGAGATCCTACAAATTCAAATTTCTGATTTCAAAACGTTTAAAAAAAAATTGGTAAATGTGCTGTACAGTCATCGTTTTCAGAAGATGCGGTTGTTCCCATTCAATTTCTACGTTGGTGGGTGCCAATTTTCCAATTTGTTTGTATCCGTCGGAATTGACGTTCTTGTACTCATCGTCAATGATGTTATTGAGAACGCGACGGACTTTTAAGAGTTTCCAAGTCAACCAAATTCTAGCAGCGATGATTTTCAATGGATACCAAGGTCCTAATTTTAGATACAACAACATAACGACGTTTATTACCATCTAAATATATTAATATCAACGAATATGTATAATTTTTAAAGAAACTTACCGGGACGAGTATACGCTGAGTTCAGCAATTTCGGAACTTGGGAGCTTGTAAATAGCTTCCACAAACCTAAAAATACGACGGTAGTTCCAAAAACGAGGAACATACAGAGATCCATGACTAAAGAATCTTGGGCCACAGACTGGTGAACGGTGAATGCAGATCTTTTCGAATAACGAATAAAGAAAATATGTCCGCCCAACAACAGTTCAATGGCACCAAGTCCAACTAATCAGAAAGAAAGAAAAAAATATTGACAGGGGGGGGGGGACATTATTTTGTGTTATCTCGTGATGATCTAACATTATCTCGACAAACATTGAAAATCGATCAAAGGTCTACAAATCTCTGAGGTGCTAAAGACACTAGTTAGCTTAATAGTTAAATTTTGATGGCATGAAAGGACTTTGTATTTAGATGCCAAGATAATTCAAATTCAAAGTCCAGACGATGACAAACCTGATCCTTGTTTTCGACGTACTTTGAAAGCGTTAAAAATCAATCCTTGAGGAATCCAAAACAAGTCCGTCGAAAAGTTGAGTAAAAACAAGGCACAAATTGATGGAAACACACTAGATCAAGATGTAAAACACAACATTCTCAGTTCCTATTTAAATCAACAATGAGAGAAACGTGTTTGTCAGTTTCCTTTCCAGTGAATCACCAATGCTATAAAGCTCCAAGGGATCTTATCTCGACTAACAATCTTATCTCATTTTGTTGGCCGGCAGCCCAATACAAGGAAGATCACCACTTTCTCATGACCCTATTAATCGCATCAAAACAACACGCACGGAATACTTAACAGGACAGTTAAGAGAAATTCCATGCATTCTCAGATTCTTTCTCGTGTCTATCACGCGTTTAAAAAGAAAATTTTGTAAAATAGACGAAACAAATTGACAGGCCCTGTACTTCTACAAAAGAAAGTTTTTTTTTACTGCAATAGATTTTTATTCACTAGACATATATCGGGTATTCTGGACAGAGTCGCCAACAAACCTTAAAGCCTTCCACAAAGAAAAGAAAGAAAAACAAAGCAATTTGAACGGTCCGACGGATGTCCCCATAGAAAGATCTAGAAAAATACTATGACTATTATCAACCAAAGAAAAAGCCAACTGCAAGTGAGGATTGTAATTCCCTGAATCCCCTTGTAATATTTTTTTTTGTGATAAGATCAAATTTAGCTCTCTTAATTGGATGCATCCACGCGTGTAATGGTTCCCTTTGTTCCATCAAGGATAACGACATCACCAGAACGGAAAGTTTGCGTAACTTTCTGGCAACCAACGATAGCCGGTAAACCCTAAGATAAAACAACATTTCAAATGATTTATCATTTCAAGAGAAGTAACTAAAGATATTTACGTATTCTCGGGCCACAACAGCTCCATGGGAAATCAGACCGCCAAGCTCCGTCACGACGCCAGACAACAACGGGAAATATGGACTCCATCCGATGTCTGTGCTACGCGTAATCAGGATGTCACCATTTTGAATTTCTTTGGCTTCTTCCAGATTCAAGGCAACACGAACTGTTGCTCGAACGGTTCCTTTGAAAACTGGAGTTCCAGTCAACTGAACTCCATCAGCACCAGACATCTAACAAATCAAGTCAATCGGCAACGATCCATTAAACAGTTAAAAATTATGTCTAAAAGAAAAATCAATTTACCAAATCTTCGGAAGACGATTCTTGTATGGGTTTGGGAATACCCAACGACATTTCGGGGAAGACGAGAGCGTCCAGTTCAGGATAAAGCTTCCGTCTCCTATTGGCCTTGTTGATTAGTGCAACGCCATTGGAACGAATGAGCTCCTGCAGCTCCGAATGCGTGAAAAAGAAAATCAAATTCGCGTCAGGGAATTTTTCCATCTCGAACCAAAAGTTGGGCCAATCTGCGATAAGCCATCCGAAAGACGTGAATAGTGCGGATCAAAAGCGATTTGGTTTTCTCTCGGGCGATGACGGCATCACGACTACGCGGTACAAAGAATTTCAAGGCGCGATATTTTGCCGGTTTACTCTGGCCGATGATTTTGAGCCAGTCGTCAGTTAGACTTGGTCGGTTGTGAATTAGGGAGCAAAGCTAGCTGGATTAGGCTACCATCGATTGGAGAACAGACACCAAGGATCGGGAGTTTAATCCCCAAGTTTCTGTAGAAAAGTCAAACTCTTTGATACTACGATGACCATGACGGGCAATAAAAGAGCGGAACAGTTTTCCAGGTTGTCCTTGATCTTTATCCAACCACGCAGATGCAACTTTCTACTGTGCCTTTACTAAAATCTTTACCATCCACACTTTCAGATATCGATTTGGCAAGCTCCTACAAGGCAAAAAAGGAATGTTAATATTTTCGCAAAAAATTCAAATAGTCTGAATGAATACTTTAAGCGCAACCGGTACATCAGCAGACTCGACGTTGGAAATAGACGAGAAAAGTTCCGCCATTTCACCGTATAACTCGGGTGTCCATTCCTTTCTTCCGTCCAATAAGATGATGAAAGCTATTAGTTGAGTCATGGCACTTGCGCGGCTCACTTGCGTATGCACACGACCAATTTCTACCAAGGCAGGCAGGTGAACGCATATTTCATCGTAAAGTTTCTGTGAATCCGTGTGATTTGTCAATAGGAATCGAATAGTCGCTAAATTTCTTTACAGCTCGAACAACAAGTCTAATTTTAAAACAAAGATAATTTTACAATCATAACTACTCTTTTTACTGCCTTCTACCTACTTACTTGTGATTAAAGAACAAATCCTGAAATATAGTTCTATATCTGTTAGACTTTACTCTCCAACCGGCAACTCCAAAACGTTGCAGACCAAGACGATGCATGGCAGGTGTAGTGATACTGTTGAATGAAATAAATTATATTAAAAATCGAAAATTAATTATAGTACATAAATATAGAAATGAAAATGTGAAAGATACTTACATATGCCCAAAAACGGCCATGTCAATGGCACGGATGTTGTCGCTAATGTCTGCCTCAATGTCACGAAGAAAAGCTTCGACAACATTAATGAACAAATGATTCTGCTGGTAGGAGAAAAAACGACCCCCATGCCAAGGATTAATATCAACTAGACGTCCAAATTGCTTTTTGACAATTGTCTGAAAGTTGAGGTCAAGAATTCGGATGGTAGTGGACACTGTTAGAGGAGATGTCGCTCCGGGAGCAACTTCGCCGGTGTTGGCTTTCGTAAAATAATCTGAATTTGTGAGTATAGGAGAATCGAATTCATGACGAAGTTCAAAGTCAGTCCAGGCGTCGAGGGCAGTCACTGGTCTTGCCTTTTAATAAACAGAAACGACCGATTATTATATCATTTTTATACAAACTCAAATCACAGATCAGACAATGTTCTTACCTGAAGCAAATATAGCGAGCCTCCAGATACAGCGAATTCCAAATCCCTTGGTCCACCAAATGCTTTTTCTAAATAAACTCCAAGTTGGCCGAGTTCTAGGATCTTTCTCATCCGACAAGCACAATGTGGACGATACTTCTTCAGCAATTTTCTCTTCACGGGTTCCATCATCAGAGAGAATAACTTTCGATTGTTTGGCTCCCACAATTCGTGAGGAGATGGACAATTCCCCTGCTGATGTTCTTTTGATGTAAAACGTATCAGGATCGGCGGATGCTGAAACAACAGACTCGCCCAGTCCGTAATTGGCAGTCAAAATCATTTTGCTTGGGTCACCATCGTTAGGGTTGACAGTAAAGAGAACGCCGGCTGCTTCAGCGTCAACCATCTCCTGAATAACCACTCCCATTCCTGTACGCAAAATGAAATAACACAACAATTTTAGCAACAAATCGATCACAAGTCTTGACGTAAAGAATTGAATACCGGGAATGAGAGGCTCTCCGTGTTGACGACGATATTCGACCGACTGATAAGAAAGCAGCGACGCCCAACATTTTTGCAATCCTGCCATGATGGATTCGAATCCTTGACAACCGAGTACGGTGATATTTTGTCCAGCAGAAGATAATTCTTCGCCGTCCTCACCCACTGCTGATGATCGCACAGCAAATCGTTTCTTTTCAGAGTCTTCACCAAACAATTCCTGATATATTTAACGGGAATATTATAACATGTTCCAATCAAATTCTTCACTGGTTTTTTACCTGCAGCGCTTCTTTGATGCAATCTTGAACGAAATTGTCGACAGAAAGAGAAGCTACAAGTTTCTCCGCTTTGGTGCAGCATTCCTCGAGTTTTCCTTCGACCACTCCAGTTGCTACATCTAGCAGCTGTTTGAAAACTGCTCCGATTTCCTCATTGTTTTTGGTTTGAACTTTCCAAGCATTGACCGTCACGCAAAATCCCGCTGGAACTTGACATCCTACAGGAGCTTTCCTTGAGTTGCTGCTGAGGAGAGCCAAAGATGATCCCTTTGCCACCAACTAGACTGTCGAAACGGCAGGCCTCTTCATTGAACAACAGAACGAGTTTTTCTGTTTCGGAAGACGAAGGCACTCGATTTGGTGCGCTCAAATAAGGAACGGACACTTCATTTTCTACAGGACAATTTCCATGAAAAACCTTGGTAGATACGAATATCACACGTCCTTGGCGTGAATTCAACGTCAAGTGACATGGGTACGTTGTACTACGATGCAGCCATGGGCGCCCTAAGAAATTTTCGTATTGGCTAGGCATGAGATGGATAATGGCATGATAGTTGCGGCGTTTTGCAGCAAAACGAACAGAAAAATGATTAGGAACTGGGCCATTTTCTCCAAGCTTTTCTAAATCCAAGTTGCAGGCGTTGATTTTGTAGAGAAAGCCATTTGGATGATATAAATGACCCCAAACTTCGTGTGTTAGTCGGGACGAATCTGATGTTGCACTAAGGTAGAAATAGTTTCCGTCTTCACAAGCTCCAATAATATCCAATTTCCTAATTACATTACAAGAAGAAATAATTATTTTTAGTATTCGCAATTGTTTAAATGCGTGTTTATTTACCGGTGCAACGTCGGTGTGTTACTTTGTCCCCAACGTCTTTGACGCAGGCTGCGCAGATAAAACTGTTTTTCAATGTCCATGCTGTTATCTTGAAAGGTTCCGAGCATTGCACCCCATTGATCCATACCATTTAAACTTGGTTCACTGAAAATAAAAAGATTAATTATAATTGATAAATTGATTAGTTGCGTGTCACAACGCCTAAACGAGATAACAGTTACTAGCAATGTCCTTCATTGCTTAACATTAGTTATGCATTTCTTTGCATACGGTGAGATCGACACTAGTTACTTTTTTTGTTTGTTTTCTTTTTTTGTTTGTTTTTTTCTTACCTCATTTGCGACCATTCTTGTCTGCCTCGCCACAATTCACGTGCCATGCCCTGTGCTAATAATTTACGGCTAAATTCACGTTTAAACTCGTAAGGGCGGCTAAAGGCAGTCCATACTACATTTATTCGTAAATGAACTTCGGTTTCCTTAAAGGGTATAATGTGACATTAAAAGGTATAAATAAACCTGTCTTTGAAATAATTGCTTACCTCTCCATTGCAGGTACGCTTAGCCAGTCCGTTAAATAAAATTCGCCATTTTCTCATAGCTTCGACGAGCTGAAATTTTATTCCGCCAGCATTGAAATTTTCTTTTCCATCTATATTTGATACCATAGTGTCTGGAGACCCTACTCAGAAGAAAAGTCAAGGTACTCAGAAGAATGACTAACAATAATTTGTGGTAATCACAATAGCAAAGCCCATGGGAAATGTTACAAAAAATATCCAAAACTTTTTCTTACCTGGTAGCTGATATGTTGTTCCATTAGGAAGAATTAACAACAAAGATATTTGAGCTTGGCGATTAGTTCTGCGTTCTATGGAAATTTTTAGGGAAGTATCAGCTCCATCAGTCCCAAAAAAACAAAGCCCATCAACAGACTATATAGCAATAAATAGATAGATAAAATTAGTTGACTGCCTAAACATTAAAAATAAAACAAACACACTTCTCTGTTTTTCAGCTCATGTGGCAGTTCCCACACTTTCTCTAATTCAGTAGCAACAAGTCCTACTTTCTCATATTTCTTTGATGTTGTGTCATAGACATTTAAAACTCTGGGATGTCGAACAAGTTTCCAGGCTAACCAAATTCTTCCACAAATGATTTTCAAATAATGCCATGGTCCTATGATGATAACAAAGTATAAAAAAAATACTTCCAAACAAAGAAATAAGTAAATTAATTACCAGGGCGAGCATAAGGAGTGTGAAGAAGTTTGGGTCTATATGGTACTTTAACCATATATCGAATGAACAAAGCAAGTATTGGTCCTCCAAAGAGGAGCAGCCACCATTCAATCATGTTAATTGTTCAACAAGTTGACTTGAAAAGAGTAAACGATGTTTTGACGTGAGACGACGACTCGTTTTACCAATTAAATTACATTGACGGCGAATCTGAAACCATTGATAGGATGAGTTTATATCAGTAGCAAAGAGTTGCAAGGTCAAAATTCAATAGTCAAATTAATAGGGTAATCTCTTCCTGGTTCACTAGTTTACCTTGCGAAGATATGCATATAATAACGTGGCCAGTAGTAACAAGACGGGTATCAGGATAGTCTGCTTGTTGCTACTCACTCGTTTAACCGAGGTCTGGTCACTCTGGTGCCTGAGATGGCGTGAGAGGGAGTTTCTTTTTTTTGTGTGCAACAGGCTACAGCTGGAACGCATAGCCATCGGCTATGGGTTAAATGTGCGTGTAGTAGGAGCTCTATGCTCTATCAAACGTGTCGTACCGTTTTTAAATCTTCGGTTTTGTCAAATTGTAAAAAAAGTACATAAAAAGTAAATAAATTTAAAATCAAACATGGTTGCTATGAATTGGCGGGTAAAACCAAAAGCGCCAACATTCGATATTTGATCAGGGCCATTAAGCCTCTTAATGGCTCTGGTTTTGGTTTGATCATGAGTGGTTTGTGACGAAAAATAAAAATTGGCAATAAAATGCTCCAGTAGGTTAATGCCCGTTTCAGCTTTTAATAACTAGAGCAAATGCAATATATACTATACATAAGCATGTAAGGGTCAGTTTCGATGAACGCGCATTGACTCAGCTAATTTACAGATACAGATAGCTTTTGAACTATGGAACTTGTGAGGCCAGAAAATACATGATGATGAAAATACATGATTAAATCTATGTACGGGTGTAATATATACTCCTCAATTATATGGTCGGACTTCGAATGGACAGATTTTTTTTTAAAGATTGAATGTGACATACGTGACGGTGTTTAATGTGATATAACTCAGAACGAGAAAATCATATTTTAAAAAAAAACTGATAAGTACGTAGCGAAAAAGACAACAATTTCTCGTCTTTCATGAACAATTCAGCTGCAAGAAGCAACAGTGCACTATGTGGTTCGGTAACCATCATCACAGTGGCTATTAAGGGCATCCGTTGATCAAAACAATAAGAATTGCCTTTCGTCAAACAGCATACAAATACGCATTTCTTTTCTTCCCATCCAAAGGCGGATTTGTGAACGGGGAGAACCACTGAATACTGAACAGGCCAAAGACAGAGTGAAAACTCTTCCATCTGGATTTTCTTATCCAGCGCGCCTCCTCTTTTTTTAGTTGTTCGATGCCCTAAATGAACCAAGACATTGTAATGACGTAAATTATTCTTTTATCAGAAATGGAGACTTTATCTTACGGTCTCATCGTTCCATATTGCTTGCATCTGAGTACCAAGCATAATAGTTGTAAAAATTGCAAAAAGCAGTGCCTCGAAACCAAGGAAAAGCAATAGAATGACTGTGGCTGGCGGACTATAAGTCGAACATTCTTTCCATTCAGAATGCACGCATGATATGAACTGCAGAATGACCAACACTAAAGAATGGACCGAGAGAGTAGCTATGTAGAACTGCGGAGATAGAAAACGAGATGAACGATATATTTTAGTTCATTGTTATAAGATTGTACTTACAGTAAATAGGACAAAAAACTTTTGATTGTTTTCTCCAACACAATTGTTAACCCAAGGGCAATGATCTAGATTTGTAAATAATTATAAAGTAAACAGTCTAGAAATGTGTTTAGAATAATAGAGAACTTACGATCCATCTTCCTCACACACCTGTTAAAAAATTCCAATAAGGCTCAATTTTGTATTAAATGAAGTAATTGAATGCCTTACCTCTGACATACTGAACAATGGTGGGCTCTCTCAGGCTTAATAGAACAACATTTTTGGCACTTGAATATGACTTGTCCTTGTTGCAATCCCATTCGTTGAATCATTTCTTTTGTGGCATTTCCTCTAGGAACAGCACCCTGAACATGAATTAGTAAATAAATCTCTGATCATCAATATCCAGGGTAAGAATAACTTACTGGGTCGGTTAGCATTGTTCTAACATGTGAGATGAAGGCAAGAGAGGAAAGTGCCATAAACAATATAAGATTGAACACACTGAAAACAGTGTGAGTCGAAATTGCAGGTATGAGGATAACAAAAAATGAAACAAACATTGAGTAGAGGATAAGGAACCAGGTAAGGACAACACAGATAATCCCACAAATGTCTTGGATGCACCAAAATCGTCCCGAGCAGCAACGGTTGTGCATATCCATGTCGGAAGTAAAACCGAGTCCCGAACTAACATTAATACTCAAATCGTCATTTCGTTGTTCCATTTGAAATTGATTGCTATCATTACTATAATTATTGTAACTCATTTTGCTATAAATAATATCAAGCTTAGAACACTGAATCAGTTGTTAACATGGTCAGTTTTAAGAAACACTTGCGTTGGACCTTTTGTTCGATAATTTTAAATGGATTAGGAAGAAGAGCTAAGAACAGTACTACGATGACAGTTCAGTGTCTTACTCGTTTAGTCGTTTACTGTTTTCAACCTGTTTCTTTTTTAGATAACAATATCAAGGCCCGCAAGGCGCCAACGACACATAAGGTAGCGATCCTAGTGTCTAAAACATGAAACTAATTTACAAAACTTGTTCTAATTACGTAAGTGAATTGGTGCAATAGGTGCATGCGTAAATTGCGATTTATTTATTTCTTTTTTTAAATGCCAACGATTAAAAGTGAAAGAAGCAGGGTTTAAAAATTTCACATTATTAGCAATTACAGCTTGAGAAAATACCCGTTGCCTTACCGGATTTGATTTTAAAAATTCGTTTTTCTGTAAACCGATCTTATTTTATAATTAAAGCATTTTCTTCAATTCACGGCGGAGAATTTTGCCAGTGTTAGTCTTGGGAATCGCGTCAAGGAAGACTACTCCACCCTTCAATCTTTTATGATGGGAAACTTTCGCATCGACAAATTCAATAATATCTTTTTGGGACAGCGCGATGCCTTCCTTTTTAACAACATAAGCTCGTGGAAGTTCACCAGCAATCTCATCTGGGACACCGATAACTGCAACATCTAATACACCAGGAATGCGGCGTAAAACATCTTCCAATTCCGAAGGAGATACCTAGAAAATTAAAAAATGTCCATTTGGTTTATTACATCAATCAATGAAACATACCTGAAGTCCCTTCACTTTGATAAGCTCTTTCAATCGATCGACAATAAAAAACTGGTTTTGTTCGTTGTAGTAAACCATGTCTCCGGTGTGAAGCCATCCTTCACTGTCGTATGCTTCCTTGGTCGCTTTTTCATTTTTGAAATATCCTTTCATCATTTGTGGGCCTCGTACAAACATTTCTCCATGTTGTCCAGGTCCAAGAGATTTACCAGTATCGACATCAACAACTTTCACTTGGGTCATCGGCAACGGCTCCCCAAACGAACCGATTTGATTATTCTTAACTGGGCTCAAATGACAAACGGAAGTTGTTTCAGTCATTCCGAAACCTAAATTCAAAATAAAGGAAGAAATGAATTAACCAATGAATGAATAGATATTGCATGGATTCAAAAACATTTGAAGTCACTACAGCAATAAATACCTTCTTGCATCAAAAGATCAGGTCTTCCAAGACGTTCGACAAATCTGGTGGCAACTGCTGTACCCAAAGGAGCGGCGCCAATGGCTACCGTATGCAATCGTTGGAAGGCTTCCAGTTTCAAATCAGGACGAAGTCCAAGAAACGCCACTAGTGGAGGTACAAGATGAAGTGTTGATGGCTGTAAGAAATTTCAGCAATAAAAGTTTAAAACTTGATAAATGTTTAAAGTGCCTAAAATTAGCTTACATGATGTTGATGAAGAGAATTGACGTAAGAATCGCCTTCAAACCGAGGAAGAATAACCATTTTGGCTCCCAAATCTAAACCAGTTAGCATAACGCCGACCATTCCATACATGTGGAAAAACGGAAGGATGACAACGTAGACCTCTTGAAGCTCATCGGTTACGTTACCTTTTTTAAAGATGGTCAACTTAATTTTAATAACATGTAAAATAAAATATTCTGTTCTTAGGCCTACTGGTCGGTGGTGGAGAAGTAAGTTTCATTGCTGTTGGATGCAAAAGTTGTTGAATGTTGGCGGTGATGTTAGAATCGCTTAGCATAACGCCCTTAGGAAGACCAGTTGTTCCACTATTGGATAACAATCAATTGAATTACACTTTTTTATGAAACGAAATTACAAATTTTTTGTTACCTTGAATAGGGAAGCGCAAATATATCTTCTGATGGATTAATCTAAAACGCAAACATTATTATTATTACTTTTTAATTTGAATTCATTTGATAATTAAAAATAGATTCTTATTACGTCTATATTTTCGTTGAAAAGATCACCAGAATCTTGCAACATTTCTCCGAAAGTAGCAAAGCCCTCTTCAGGTTTTCCTATGACAATGAGACGACGTATTTCCGGACACAGTTGGGCCACTTGGCGAAGAGTTCCCGCCAATTGTGGAATAGTCACGACGACGGTGGCGCCAGAAAGTTGCAATTGGCGCGCAATTTCTTCGACGGTGTAAATAGGATTCACGGTAGTAACGGGCATTCCGATACCTGACGCTCCGAGTAAAACAATAGGAAATTCCGGAAGGTTCGGAAGAAGCATCCCGAAAACTTCACCTTTTTTAAAACCCATCCGAATTAATGCACTGCCAAATCGGCGGATCAAAACGATTAATTGGCCGTACGTGTATTTGCGGCCAGTCAAACCGCATTCCTAAACGCAATTCAATAAAATTGAGACAATCAATCTATCAATAATCAAATCACACAAGTGAAAAGAATGAACTTACCGTAGCTGTCAGATTCGGCCACATAGAAGCTCGTTCGAAAAAGCGTTGCACAACTGTCTGAGTTCGGAGATCAAAATCCTGATGGCGAGAATAGACGATGTTCTTATCGATCGGCGAGGTAGAGTTCACGGCTGATGGAGCACAAGACATTGCCCGAATCTGGACGTTCGACTTTAGAAGCTGTACAGTTCGACCAGTCATGGCACGGATGGCTTGAATTGACTTCAAACCAGTTTCCAAAGACTTGAGATGTCGAAAGCTGAGACCCGCCATTTCTATGCCTACGATTTTCAGTGAAAATTAAGCAATTTTAATGACTAACATGATCGAAACATGAAGGAACACGAAAATAAACCCTTAAATATTTCACGATTTTAATGTTTTGACGTAAATAAAGCACATTCAATTGATAAACAAATACGAAATGTCTCAAAACTTTCAACAAACACTTGCTATACTGTTGGAAAAAATGGATACCAAGGTTAACTTAAGCAAGACTTTTAAAAGCTATAAAAAGAACCTGCGTAGAGAGTAACCCAACAAAATGCTGAAATAAACACAGTGGTATCACGATCCACGTCCCAACTTATAAACTTACGTAGCTGCCTCCTACCACGCTACAAGCCAACAGTATCGAGGTATCAAAATCCCCTAGGATAAAAAGTTGCCAGTTCGAGATTTTATTTCCTTAGAAAAACCAAATTTTGAAGTGCGAAAAACACCTGTTGCTAATTATGAAAAAAATTTCTTTGTTGTTATAAAATTACCCGTTTTTTTCAACTAAAAATGTGCAGCTCTAACATTTGGAGTGAATCGATTCATGAATGAATGCAACACCTTTGATAATTCTTGTTGAGATTGTTAACGTGTTTGTTAATTTGTAATCATTAAGGACATCCTAAAATCACGAAAATTTCTTCCATCTTTCAAATTCAAACAGCTCAAACATTGCGGTCGAAAAAAGATAACATGCAGATTGTTTAGAAAGATAATGGTGGACTTGTGGTTACCACTATACCCCAGACTGCTAGAGAACCTGGTGTCGGAATTTTGAAATATTTATAGCGGACACTGCGGACAGTCGGTCGACGGTCGTGAATACTAAAACAGTAAATTGCGATACGTTTATTGAATACAAAATAGAACGCCATTTTCCGAGAGCTTTTCTGAATATAAACAAAATTTTTTAACAAAAATAGATTGCCGGATTATTGCACTTCAAAAAGATGATCTAACATCATTTCTAATAACAATCAATATCCTGAGATTATAACAAATTCTTCAGTTCACGACGGAGTATTTTCCCGGTGGCGTTTTTTGGAATTGCATCAAGGAAGACTACTCCACCCTTCAATCTTTTATGATGGGAAACCCTTGAGTCGACAAATTCATTGATATTTTCCTTAGATAGCGAGATGCCTTCCTTTTTAACAACATAAGCTCGAGGCAGTTCACCAGCAATTTCATCTGGGACACCGATAACTGCTACATCTAAAACACCAGGAATGCGACGTAAAACATCTTCCAATTCTGAAGGAGATACCTAGAAAATTAAAAAATTCCATTTGGTTAGTAATCACCTAATATTATAACATCCATCAACAAACATGTACCTGAAGTCCCTTCACTTTGATCAGCTCTTTCAATCGATCTACAATAAAAAACTGGTTTTGTTCGTTGTAATAAACCATGTCTCCGGTGTGGAGCCATCCATCGTTATCAATGGTTTCTTTGGTGGCTTTTTCATTTTTGTAGTAACCCTTCATCACTTGTGGGCCTTTTATACATATCTCTCCGTGTTGGCCAGGTCCAAGGGATTCACCGGTATCGATATCGACAACTTTCACTTGGGTCCGAGACAGCGGCTGTCCAAATGAACCGATTTGGCTGTTCTCTATCGGACTAATATGACAAATACAAGATGTTTCAGTCATTCCATAGCCTAAAATCAAATTTAACATTAATCTTTATTTTAAAAGTTATAACTGCAATTAATATCATTTCGGTTAAAAACCTATGCGTACCTTCTTGCATAAATAAATCGGGTTTTCTTAAACTTTCGACGAATCTAGTTGCTGCCGCTGGTCCTAATGGAGCGGCGCCAATAACGACCGTATGCAATCGGTGAAAGGCTTCCAGATTTAAATCCGAACGAAGTCCGAGAAACGAAACTAGTGGAGGAACAAGATGTAGCGTGGATGGCTTCATAGAATTTTAATTGCATAAAATTAGACGGTCCATTAAAGATTGGAATGCGTTGCTTACACGATGTTGTTGTACAGAATGGAGGTAAGACTCGCTTTCAAAACGAGGCAAAGTCACCAACTTGGCTCCGTGATCTAAACCAGTTAGCATAACGCCAACCATTCCATACATGTGAAAAAAGGGGAGTATACAAATGAATACTTCCTGCCAGTCTGATGAATACCCTGTTAATTAAAATTCGACTAAAATGTTAACCGGAATAGCAAAACGTGTTTAACATCTCATTACTGGATGTCGCTGGACAATAGGCAACTTTCATCGTTCCTGGGTGACCAAGTTGAGAAATGTTGGCCCAAACATTGGAGTGGCTAAGCATAACGCCTTTGGGTAGACCAGTTGTTCCACTATTCAATTAAAACAGTTGATTAATTATTCATTAGATACTATTTTAAATTGGATTACGCTGATACCTTGAATAGGGAAGCACAAATATGTCTTCCGATGGATTAATCTATCACAAAAATCCTATACATTCTATTCCAAATGTTGTGAACAAAATTTAATTTCATACGTCAATATTTTCGTCGAAAAGATCACCAGAATCTTGTAACAATTCTCCGAAAGTAGCAAATCCTTCTTTAGGATTTCCTACGACAATGAGACGACGTATTTCCGGACACAGTTGGGCCACTTGGCGAAGAGTTCCTGCCAATTGTGGAATAGTCACGACGACAGAGGCGCCAGAAAGTTGCAATTGGCGGGCAATTTCTTCGACGGTGTAAATAGGATTCACGGTAGTAACGGGCATTCCGATACCGGCTGCTCCGAGTAAAACAATAGGAAACTCCGGAAGATTCGGAAGAACCACTCCTAATACTTGGCCTTTTTTAAACCCCATCCGAGACAGCGAACTGCCAAAACGCCGAGTTAATTCAATTAATTGGCCGTACGTGTATTTGCGTCCAGTTAATCCGCATTCCTGCAAAGTCGTCCGCAATGTTTTTAAAATGTTATTTATTCTAATAAGCTGAGAATTAAATGAATAGAGCTAACCATAGCCGTTAGATTTGGCCATAGAGAAGCTTTTTCGAAGATGCGCTGGACTATTGTTTGACTACGGAGTTCAAAATCCTGGTGACGAGAATAGACGATGTTCTTATCGACCGATGTCGAATAACCAGAATTTGACGAAACGCCGGAAATCGCCCGATACTGCATCCGATTCACATTACTAATCCGCTCAGCTAAACCGTTCGTGACACGAGTTGTTTGAATGATGGCCTTCAAACTGGTTTCAATAGATTTAAGACGTAGTAAGTAGAGACCGACCATTTTTTTTCCTACGATTCCATTTACAATCAAATCAATTCAAAGAATAGCCAACCAAGGACAAACAAAATAAGAAATAAAAATTCATGCCAGTTAAAGTAAAATTATGAAAGTGTTTTGTACTTACTACTTAGGGATTTGATTAGGGGAACTCCTGGATGTGATGACACTTGTTTGTTTGTATTAGAAGACGTGTTCATTTGACTTCTAAAAACTAAAATCAAGGCCGGTCAACTTAAAACGTCAACACACGCTAGCGAACCCTGGTGTCTGAATTCACAACTAAAAAAACTAAACAGCCGTTAAAACGGAAATTTTGTATATTTTCAAATCTCAAATAACATTTTTGAAAAGAAAATCAAATAACATAATAACATTACATCCTGTATATAATTAAGCATTGATTTAGTGATTTGAAACATGGCAACCCGTATCGAATTTCAAAAAATGTCGTTATTTGTTGTTTCCATTGAACTTTTTTTTTTTTTCAATTTTGAAAATGTCTGCAATCTCAATTTTCGCCCTTCAAGAAGTCGGTTGTTTTGTTGTTTCTTTTTTCTCCGTTGAGTTCGTTTTTTTCTTCTCTCTCTCTTGCGTTTAGTTTATCACAGCTGCAGCAAAGATTCGATACGCCTGGTTTTTCAAAAACAGAAAAGAAACAAAAAAAAAAATAGCGGGACGAAGTGGGGGCAGTAGATACGGTACGGACGTTCGAAAATAGCGTAGATGTGTTACAACACGTAAACTCCGGACGTATGTGGGGAAGCCTATCCGTTTGACGGTGAACGGATGACGCGGTTGACAGGCACGTACACACACAGCACGCACAAAGAAAAGAAAAAAAGGGAATGGTGTGGTGGAGGCAACACACACAAAATGAGTGACTCACGCAGGTCTGGAACTTATATCACGCACGTCTGAAACGCGCGCGGGTCCTTTCGTGCTGGGGATATATCGGAAATTCTAAGCTTCATTTAATAGCCGATAGATGTATCTCAAGGCCACCATCATATTTTTTGTAAATCAAAGAAAAATGATTCTGAAGACATTTCAGGCAATTTCGTATTAGATTACTGTTGAAATGAGCCTGAAATTGTGTTACAAGAGAGTTACACGAAGAAATGACATTTGGTATATATATGTGAGTTAGCGGCCAGCCAGAGCACAGGGCCGCTGCACGGCACAGTTTACGTGTTGTATACAACGAGACGAGAGTGGAGCAGCCAAAAGTGGGAGGGGAAAATTTTCCCTACCTTAAAAGGCTAGGCTACTCTAAACCCAGAGAGCGCTGCCGTCGCCAGCAGTTTTGTATCGAATCGCCCACACCGAATTTCAATCAATTGACATTCGGCTTTTTTTTCCCAAGTTTATATCAAAGTTATTGCTTTATATTCCTCCCTTCTTCCTTCTCTTTCCCCCTTTTTCTTTCCTTCCATTTCTTTGGTTTCAACTCTGCCCGCCGAATTTCTGTTGACTCGAAATCCTTGCACTTTTCTTACAGGTACGTTACTCTCTCTGTCTCCTCTCCTTACAGAGTGCGTTTATATTCACGTTTCCCACACCTCTCTCACCCACACCCTGTACAATTAAAATTCAAACGCACTCCTGGCATCCGAGAGTCGTATCTCGGTGTTTGTGGTCTCTGCTGTGGTTAACATTTTGTAGTCAACTCCCCTGTATCAAATAAGTGTGACTCTGTCATTAGACCATTGACTGACACTCCTGTTTGTGTCGTTGATTGCAGTTGAGCCCAACAAGTATTTTCACATTATCTATACATCCCCTCCCATTGTGATTGCAGTTTAGACAGTTTACACGTTGAATTGTTGTTTGGCTCAACAGATTTACTGACGCTTTCTTTCACTTTCTCTGTATTTCAGGATGTCTTTTCGAGCTGTTCGTGTTTCCAAATTTAGGCATGTCTATGGGCAGGCCATGAAGAGAGACCAGTGCTATGACAACATTCGAGTGTCGAAGTCTTCTTGGGATTCCACGTTCTGTGCTGTCAACCCCAAATTCCTGGCCATTATTGTGGAATCTGCAGGTGGTGGGGCATTCATTGTTCTACCGTTGGCCAAGGTACAGTGTAGATTTCCTCTCACATCATTCATCATCCCATCTGTCCACTTCAGCAAATCACACCATATAGGGTCAAGACTTTTACCTCTAATATGTCTGTGGATTCATAACTGCTGAAGTAGGTTTCTTCAGTCTCAGACGGTGTTGAATTTTTATGATAAAAGGGTTCATCATAATGTCCAGAAATAGCCACTGAGTCATTAGCCTTAACATATGAGAGTCGCTTTTTTACACGCGCAGCGGGTGCTGATTATTCCCTGCCTTCTCCCCGAAATAGATTTTTTCCCTTGCGCCCTCAACCATGTACATATTCCTTGACTCCCGTTGCTTTTCACAGCTGAGAAAAACAATTCGTTCGTTTTTCTTTTATTTCAATTTTTAATCTGTTTTTCCTGTATGTTTGATTGTTTACATCTTTGTATATATACTATAGGTAGGGAGAATCAACCCAGATCACCCACTCGTGGGCGGCCACAAAGGCCCTGTGTTAGACATTGCCTGGTGTCCGCACAACGACAACGTGATTGCTTCCGGCAGTGAAGATTGTGTCGTCAAGGTATGGCAAGTGCCCGACCATGGATTATCCAGGTAACAATCAATTCTATTCAGCCTTAATAATGTTATTAAAACCTTCTATTTCATTTTTCAATTTGTGCAGAACACTCACGGATCCAGTGGTGGAGTTGCTATATCATCAGAGAAGAGTTGGCTTGGTTATGTGGCATCCAACCGCTCAAAACGTCTTGCTCACTGCCGGTACGTGACGTTTGTTCTGTCATCACTGTTGTTTTAATTCAACGCCGCCATTGTTTTTGTCTACATTCCACTTCTTGACTGACATTTTTTCCCTCCTTTTATCTACCGATCAACAAAAAACAGGTTCAGATAATTTGGTAGTCATATGGAACGTGGGCACTGGTGAGCCGACAGTTGTGATTGACAGTCATCCCGATTTGGTCTATTCGGCTTGTTGGAACTGGGAAGGCTCCAAATTGCTCACCACTTGCAAGGATAAGAAGATTCGCATCATCGATCCCAGGAATGGGAATGTTGACGAGGTGACCAGTGAACCGAACCTAGAAAGAATGTTTGGAACTATTTTTAACTCGTCTAACGATTTATTTTTGTTGTTTTAGGAGGCGATTTGTCACGAAGGATCGAAAGCCACCCGTGCAATTTACCTGAGAAATGGATTAGTCTTTACGACAGGTTTCTCCAAGATGTCTGAGAGACAATATTCTTTGCGGGCACCCGGTCATTTGAATGATCCTATCGTCATGGTTGAGTTAGACACGTCGAACGGTGTCATGTTTCCGCTTTACGATGCCGATACCAACATGGTTTACCTCTGCGGCAAGGTAAATTAGATTTAACAACGCTTTCCTATTTTTTTTGGTTTTTTGATTATTATTTTCGCTTTTTCAACAGGGTGATTCCGTGATTCGATACTTCGAAATCACTCCAGAGCCTCCATTCGTGCACTACATCAATACATTTCAGACACCCGATCCTCAGCGCGGTATCGGTATGATGCCCAAACGTGGTGTAGACGTGACCTCGTGTGAAATTACCCGCTTCTTCCGACTCAACAATTCCGGCCTGTGCCAAGTCGTCTCGATGACTGTACCGAGGAAATCGGAGCTTTTCCAGGAAGATTTATACCCTGACACCCCTGGAGATGTGCCAGCACTGTCGGCAGAAGAATGGTTCGCCGGCAAAGATGAGAACCCTATCCTTGTCTCTATGAGATCTGGTAGTCAATTGTCAACCAATAAACAGGATTTGAAGGTAAAATTACTTTAATTAAAAAAAAAAAATTCGTTGTTTCACTCATTTAACTTATTTTCAATTTTCAGGTCCAAAAGAAGCACAACGTTTTGAGCAAAATGCCACCGAGAAGTCCTTCGGGATCTCAATCGGCTATTGCGGATAGTCCCGATAGTGCCACTCCTCAAGCACCTGCGTCTCCACCTACTTCGGGAGTCCCCGTACGTTGTTTTACCTTTTTTTGGAAACTTCTTCTCTATAATGAATTTTGGATCGTTTGAAACATAGACGAAAGTGGTCGAAGAGCTCATGGACGAAATCCGGCGTCTAAAGTCCCTGTTAGTCAAGCACGAAAAGCGAATCCGTGCACTGGAGGCCCGCGCCGCTTCATCTCCCAGCGCTGATTTGAACAATTCGACAGGATCGGCCAACACTTCGCTGGTTGCCGACTCGCCACCTGCCACCACCGCCATCAATCCGCAACAGCCCGCCACTACGGGCAGCGGTCAGCTCGAAAACAACCACGTCACTCACGACACCAACGCCAATGTGGCCAAAACCATCGCCGCCGAAGACATGGCACCCGATGAAGTCTGAACGCACAACATGAAAAAACTGCAAGTAGAAAACAAAAAAACTGTCGTGCACACCAATTATTAAACCATAACAATTTGAAAAGCGAGCTTTGATTTCACTTGGCTCTGCTTTGACACACAAAATACCAACCTCCCTACTCCTCCCCCCTCAATTACGCGCGATGATTAACGGCCAATTATATTTGTAATATGCTTTTTTTTCAATCCTACCCACTCCCTAATATTTATTCGTTTACAATAATTGGTTACTCTCTACTTTATATCACCTCCTAATTTTTTCTTCCTAATCAGGATTTTTTAACAAAATTAAATGGCGAAAAAAAAAACGAACAAGCAAATAAGAAGGAAAGGGTCTCGAAAAAATTCATGTAGCCGTCATCGCTTATAATTCTTATCAAATGAAATCCCCTCCCCCCTTTTTTCTTAATTACCATCTGCAAAACAAAAGAACATCCTCCCTACCAAATTGTCAGTCTGCTAGGTACAAAATCATTTAAAAATTAATTAATTATTATTATTATTCGGTTCTCTCTATTTTTCTCTAAATATTCTCTTTATTAAACTTTGAAAAAAGAAATGAGAGAGTGATGGAAATATTTTGTCCCTCCCTTGGATGCCGCACAAGTTAATATTTACTCCCTTACAATTTGCACTTGCACAAATTTTTTTGAAAAAACAGAGAGCTAGTACATTCTTGTCCCTGAGTTTAGGGAAAACCATTTTTGAAACACACAAGAAAGGGCTGATAAAAAATGTGGCGAACCACCCCAATTGTTTACCCCCTTTATGCCAGCGCAAATATCTTTAAAAATAACTACTCTGTATATTTTGGTGAAAAATCATCATTGATGTGTGTGGTGTTTTGATTCTCCACATTGGAAATTTTTTTCGCTCTCTTTTTCTCTATACTCCCTACTACGCCTATGATGAAAAACTACTATTGTGTCTTGTCGTGCAACATCGATGCTCCTCCCTTCAATTTAAAAAGTGCCTTGGTAAAATCAACTAAACACACACAACAAATTAACCCTCTCTGCAAGGAGCTCCTGGAATCGCCTTTTTAAAATCTTTGTTTTGTGTGCCCATATTAAAACAATTAATGAAAGAGCCTTAACACAAACACACACTCACACACTCGTGATGTTGTTAATTTATTTTACGCAATACGTTGAGAAAGAAAACAAACAAAAGCAAAACTAAACTCTTGAATTGGATTCATTTTTGCCGCCTCATCGTAAAAAGAAATGCCTAAAATTGTTACAAACACAAAAAGGAATTTTTTTATTCTATTCAAATTTGCGCACATTTCTTTTTCTTGTCTCCGAAATTTATTATTATTTCCTGGCTTGAATTTTTCACACTCCAAAAAAAAGTTTGTTGTTCGAGTGCTGTCTCTCTATTTCTATTCTTAATCATTTTTTTTTTTAAATTTAATTTCCCCCTTTTCCTTCATATTATCTCTGTTGTGAATGCGGCGAATTCAAAAAGTGTACAAGATGAAACATAAAACCATTTGCTGAAACCATCAACAAAAAAAAGAAACGAGAAAAAATAATTTTGTTTATGCAGTTTTTCATTTCTTTTATTATCCGATCGACTTTTAAACATTTTCTTGCTGATACGAGACACACACAAACTTTCGAAACACACCACATCCTCTTTTTTTCTTTCTTCTTATCTTTATTCCAATTTTTTAAATATTATTCATTTTCTTTTTTGTTATTTCCTATACAAGGGTTGTGTGTGTGTGTGGTAAACGATATAATGTAATATGTATATAATAATCTAAAGAAGATTAAAAAGGGGAAAGGATAAGGAACATAGGGCACAAAGAAAACTACCAACATTTTTGTGTTGTTTTTCTTCCCCAATTTCCCGACCACAATGAAAGAAAAAAAAACGGGAAAATAATAAGAATAAATACAAAAAAATGAAGGTTGATTATCTGTTTAACAGCAGACCCGAGAAATAGTTTCAAAGACAAACCCCAAAAAGTGAAAGACCAATCACAAAAAATGGATTGAAATTAAACTTAAACGAAAGACTAAATTGTTTGGGGGGGGGGGCAGGAATTTAAAGAAAAAAATAACCCTGTGATTATTTTTTTTTGTAGGTTTTTTACGTAAGTTTTTTCACCGATAGAGGGGGAAATTCAAAATTAAAGAAGCTGAGAAAGATGAATTAAGTTTCAGGACAATTGTTTTTTTTTGGGTTAGATTGTGGTATAGTTGAAATCTTTTCAAATGATTATTATTATTATTAATTTGTTCGTCTTGTGTGTGAGAGAGAGAGTGTGATAGTTATCAATCTTTTTTCTGTTTAAATTCAATTTGTAGAAACATTTTAGGAGAGGCATTTTTAATGCTTGAATCATCTGTGTCCGGCAGACGATTTCCTTCTGGACGAATTAAAGTTAACAATTGAATAAATGACACACACAAAAAGAAGGTTGAGAAAAAGAAAGTAATGCAGAAGGGGAAAAAAAATTAAGGGCAGTCGGTTGGTTTGTGTTCTTCATTGTAAACGAAATTTCACCAAAAGAAAGTGGTTGCTGGAATATATCATTTACATGATTCTGGTTTTTCTTTGATTACAAAAGAAGACGGAAAAAAACGTAGGGATTGGGCAGGCGTGAAAAAATTGGATATAAAGTTTAAACAAAAAAAAAATATATATATGTGTGTGGTATTTTTAAGCTAGAAAGGGGGACACAAAAAAATGAAGGATTACAAAATGCCTTCGTATTTACGTTGACCGGTTTTTCTTCTTTCGAAAACGAAAAATGACGTCGGAAAACAAAATTATTATTAGCAGCAGCTGCAGCAGCAGCCGGGGGTGTTTTTGTCAATTCCCGACAAGCCTCGCACTTTCCCATGTCAGTCCACATTAGCTAACCAAGTTCTATGTCCTTCTCATCATCGCGCAACTCTTCTCTCGAATAGGGAGGAAGAAAAAAAAGGCCCAGGTTGGCTGTGAAACCAGGAGCTAGTTTTTTTTTTATTTAGGGAAATAGGCTCCATTCTGTTAAAGAAAGCGAAAAACACTTTCGGAACCTAAATTTTACTGATTGTTTTTTTTTCTTTTTTAAAGTTTTGCTTTGAACTACCAGAGACGAACGAGGTTCATATCCCGGAATTTCGACTGAGCTCTAGCGTCCCAATAATTGTGGGCAAATTCCCATTTCTCGCCTTCACCATCGTCAAGATCAGATGTAGTGCATCTGAACCATCTGGGTTCGTGCTTGATACCTCGTTCCTCGTTGGCAATCCGCCGCTCTCGTTGAGCTTGTTCCAGTTGCAATTTGGAAGCTTCAGCTCCTGGAACGTTGCCTTCTTCCAACAGACGCTGATCCGGACGGAAGCGGCTGTCAGTTGAGGGTAGTATATCCACCAAACAAGGTTCTAGGTCGTTCAGTTCAATTGCAAACCGTGAAAAGCCGTAATAGTGTTCGTGATCCTCTGGAAGTGCACCAGGTCTCCAAACACATCGAGCCGAAGGTGCCACTCCACAGTATAATCCTTCACTCCATTTGCCTATTATTGAATGTCAAAATGTACAACTCTTTGATGACATAATCAGTTTAAACTTGTGCAAAGATCCAATGAATTACCGAATAGATGGTGGACAAGTTTGCCGTTGGGATCAGTGACGGACCCCACAACTTCGTATCGATTCGATGACCAATACGAGGCTTTAGCAAAGTTCAATTTGCAACGAATGCCCTTGTTATTGGTGATGATGAGATCACCGTACTGGTCGACCCAGCGTTGACCTCCAAACAAATTGTGAACGCAAGTCGTCACTTTATTCCAGCGATAATGATCTTCGTGCTTAGGAAGTCGGACATTGACCGTTCCTAAATGACAAACAAAACTGTGTGAAAATGATGTAATCAAAAGTGTCATCCGTTTCCTTTTTCGTTTACCTAAAGGTTGAAACTCCATTGATTTGCCCCAAAATTTCGTTTTGATTCGGATATCCTGCCAGAATTCAAAATTGTCGGAAGATGCGTAACAGGCGCTGATGGGCGGATGATGACTCACCTAAACAAGATAATACAACCAGAACAATAAATATGAAGGTGTGACACACAAAAAAAAACGACTCCTATTACACAACACCTATAACAGTTTTGAGTCACGTCTCTCTACGTAAGAAAGGTGACACACAGATGGATAGATAAGGTCCCCCTACCTGTTCGCCAATGTATTTGAAGCCCTTGTCCTCTCGAACGCATTCGTAGGTTTCGCCTAGCAGGGGATTAAATGGTTTATGACCAGCACGGACGTGCGAGGACCCGTACGCCGAAACGGCAAAGGCGGCAATCAGTACCATTCGTTCGTAAGGATCCTCCGTTTCAGAAGCCTTATCCAGCAACTCGCTGTACTCTAATTCTTCACTAAGTCGTTGCAGCATACCTGTTTTGTTTGTTTTTCGTGAGCCAATAAGCGGGTAAATCTATTAGTACATGGTCTTTCTCTCTCTCTGTCTCTCTCCATAAAAAAGTTAGTATGATAACAATAATAACTGTTCAAGGGAGTGATTTTTACCTATGGGTTCGTTGAGAACAACTGGCATTGAAACTTTAGACAAATCTTTTCCAATATTTCGTTTCATCAAATTCCATAGACTCAAATCTTCCGTACTGGGCTTAGGGGTGGGTAGTTTTGTCCGGCGTCCAGTGGTGCATTTGACCACAGGCTCTGGAGATTCTGTTAAAAAATAAATATCCCGTTAAAAATAACGACAGTTAACATTATGACGATCATTAGAGACAAGAAGGGAAGAAGACAACAAATATGTTGAAACCTGGATCGTTTGATGCTTCGTTGCCCATTTCACTGGCCTCGCTGACACTGCCTTCCTCTTCCGCCTCATTTTCGCCTTCCATTTCCGTTTCACTGGCGTCTGAAGATGAATCGCTGACGGCTACGTCCGTCAGGTATTCCTTGGCATCAAAGAACTCTGACTGGCTGACGCACGAGCTGCTGTAAGAGAGAGAATGATGTCCCAATCGTGCCGAAGCGTTCAAATCCAGTTCCAGGGACATTGTTAAATTGGGACCTTCGATGGCCACTTCAGCTTCACTACGAATCTTCTGCAAACGGGCACGCAATTCGTTGTTTTGCTGAATGGCCACGTGTAGGGCACAACGGAGTGATGCAACCATGCTAGGAACTGCTACAATGAACAAATAAAGTTCATTTTTAATCTAAAAAGTCATTCATAATAATTCAGCATATTCTGGTTCTACTTACCAACGCCAGCGTCACGCTGCAAAGTCGCTCCGTTACGTGAAGATATTGACGACGTCTCTGTTGCCGTTTCAATGACCAACTTGAGACGCTCTCGTTCGTGATTCAAAGTGCGTAAACACGTTGTGAGCCGCCCAATCAGATCTTGAGCTCCATTCAGAAAATCGTGACCTGGATCTGCTGGTGAGAGCATGTTAGACTCCGACGTGGGCGGTGCCAACATTTCAGTTGCAACTGAAGAGCCGTTCATCGATGGAGACAGGGAGGGGATACTACAGCTGAGTGGAGAGTGCTTATCGTTGAGAGCAACGTTGTTGATATTTGCTGTAAACCAAAAACCAAACAGATGAATATAACGGTACCAACTGATTTATAGCGTGAGAAAACATACCCGATTCGGATTCGGACATGGAAGCAGAAGCAGGTGGCTCAGCCGAGTTAGTGCTAGTATTGGATTTATTCTTTTTTCGCCTTAAAACAAATTTTTTTCCGATCCTTTTTAGTGGCTGGCGAAATATTTCCCGTCGTCGACTGAGTGTCCGACGAATGGCTCCACGCTCCGGCGCATTTGACCAGGTGAATGAGCCTTTCTTGAGCAGAAAACAATGTCATTGTTCAATTGTTCCAGTGCTGCAGAACTTTCGCTGAGCAGCATGTTGGCTCTAGATGGTTTCAAGCTCCGCATCAGCGAGCCTTCACGTGAAATGGGCATCAAACTTTCAGCTGTGCCAAAACTGCTGGATACGTGAAGGCCACCGACTCCCGTTGGGCTCATTTCGTCCCGACTGCCAGGAGATAGAACTGGAGAAGCCACCATCTTCTGAGCTGAATCCCGGGAGTGTAATTGTTGCTGACGGAATTGACGGTGCTCTTTCAAGGCCTCTAACCATCTTGCAAATTCTTCTCGCGATTTCACCTTAAGATCGATACAAACAAGATTAATTTTTATTCATTTATATAACATCAGCTAAAATAGACGTACCTTGATATGATAAATAAATACTTCGGCGTCAATGTCGATGCGACATCGACGTCTCTTAGCCGATATGACTGATAAACCTAAATCAACAGAGCCGTGAGGTTTGCCACGAGCTAAATCAGCTGAGCGTTTAGCATACATCAAACTGCCTTTTTCTAGTATAAAATATCTCTATTGAAAAAAATCAAAGGGAATTAATGAATGTATGCATGAGGCATAATAATAATAGCTGTTCTGTTTGTATATTACCTTGTGCCATCCTTTCAGGGGCCATTTACGTTTTTTAAGAAGGACACCTTCAAGTTTGTTGGGTACTTGATCTACCGTCTGGAGACCTTTGAAGCTATCTATTATTTCCCATTCTGCTCCTCTTCTTCTCTGCTTCGATTTGACCTGGTGTAGGTCCAATCCTGATGGTGTGGATTTCACAGGTGATCTGCCATTATCATTGTTTGACTCTGCAGAGAGGCTGTTGGTTTCTGTGCTGAGCTCAGAGTCAGAGATCCTTTCACTGTGGGACTTGGTGTGGTGCCTCAACCGTGGGCTCCTTTCCATCTTGGCTGCGTCCTGGGCCTTGGAATCCAAACTATCCGGTTCCGTTGCAATTTGCCTTAGTCCAGACATTATTATCTAACCAGGTCTGATCATTACCATAGTATTGCAGCAAATTTTCTCAATAAAAGAGCACAAACGCGTTTCTTCAGGCTGTAATCAATAAAAATGAATGTAACCATGAAATTAGATCAACATTACGGTCTGAGGTAAAAGTCAATAAAAAAAAAGGTTAACTTGGCGCTGTCTCCCTTCACTTTCGTCCTAATCTCCCATGCACTGTTTGACACAAGACATCATATTCCAGTTTACGAATGAATAACGAGGATATTACCAGGAAGAAAAAAACGGAAGGCAGGTATTTTTCTTAATTTTCACAAGAGGCAATGAAAGAGGTCCGGCCTCCTCGTTTGGGCCCGAAAATAAAATTGCCAGGATGCAAAATAACACAATCCAACTTCACGGCACACAAGGATTATAAAGACTGGGAGAAGAACTGGGGGACTGTGTGACTGAACTATTTTTTGGATGACGAATCTCATACAGTAGAGCCCTCTGGTGGTTGATTTTGAGCTATTTCTTCGTGTGTGTTTTTATTTTTGTATTTCCTCCAAGAATTTTATTTATTCCTCGCATACATTTTGTTCCCAACGGATTTTGTATATATAAACCAGTTTTTTTTTCTTTTCAAAAAGACACAAAAAGTTTGAATTTACATCGAACACAAACCACAGTCTGATTACGGTTCGCTGTTGATTATTCGCTAAAATTTATTTTCATGGTTTTTGTGCTAAATTGTAAATTCATTTTTTCGCTAACTGAAAAAATGAATTGCCAACAAGGTAGGTTATTGACTTAACAGATGCGGTGGCTCTACTTGTTGTGTTACACTAACGTTGCTAAGCTAAGTTGGCCTGATTTTGCCTTTTGTACATGTATAAAATATACTACGTTATGTAGAAAGAAAGAGGTGGAAATATGTCAGCCTCCATGCGATAACATGTTTTACGCAACGTCACGCTAGCGTGAATCTATAACAAACAACAGCAGCAAAGATCGACTGCTGTTTTTCGGTAAATAGCGAGAAAAAAGGAACGACAACAAAAACAATCTCTCATGTAGACTAGCTTATTAGTTTCTTACTTGGCTAATGGTTTATAGTCGTCGTCCAGGCCAACATCTGTTGTGAAATCATAGTTAATATATAATAAGAGAAGATGTAGTATATACTAGCGGTGTGTTGTGAGCGCTCAACTAAACTTCATAATGTACCTCGGGAAACGTGTTTCGGATACTCTCCCGGCTGCAACGTAATAATGAAATCGATCTCACGTTCGATAATGACTACTAGTACGCTACTAAGCTCAACGCTGTCGAGCCTTTCAGATCCAGCCGACCCTTAGTCTCTCTTCTATCGCTGGTTATTCCCATCAGACACACAAAAGGGGATATAGAAAGAACACTACATAGGCCATCATCTATAAACTTTTCCTTTATATATACAATATACTAGGCTACAACAGCTAAAGGCTTGTATATATTCTTATCGGAGAAAACGTTAGAATTTATTCGTTCATTCGATATCGTTAAACTCAAACCAAATCGAGTGTGTGTGACTTGAATGGGGGGAGGGGGGTGTATGTATCATGCGACATTCTATTACGCATCGATCTCTGAAATTTCGTGACCGACGATATTAAACAAAAGTTTTTTTTTGCGTGGGGAATTTGAGCGCTCTGTGTGTTTGTATATAAATGAAATATTTTTCATTGAAAATCGAGACTGGATACGACTGGTAATTTTAAACCAAAAAAGGGCTCTATACACGTAGGATACTAAGAATTGGAGAGAGAGAGCAGAAAAAAATATATATTAACGAGGAAAGACTGGTTAAATAGAGAGAGAGAGAGAGAGGAAAATACAGGGTCCAGTTATGCAGGCCTTTTTTTCCCGCAGGGTCTATCTCTGTCGCAGGGGCAAAGATATTTTTCTAGAGACGCGTATATTTAATCAGGTCAAGCACGCCACGCATGCAGTATATTATTATAAAAGACAGAAAATAAACAACAAGTAACATGATGCCAAAATATTTATTTCCCTCTGTGTGCCGCGTGACTCTTCATCGCTATCTCCGCTATATAAAATATAAACGCAAGTCATGAAGAAGATAAAAATTGGTATCGATGCAACACGCTAAACATAATCAAAATGATTGATGAATTGGACAAAAACGTAATATAACCTTCACGTGTATATATCGTTCTGGAATTTTCAACTTGGAATTCAAACCAAAAACTTGCGAATTCAATAAATGGGAGTGATGAGTAACAGAGTTTGCGCAATGCAACTTCTTTTTTTAGAGAGAGAGAGAAGGAGAAAGATGAACAAAAAAAATATGACGGTGTTCTATACTGTGAGCATTGAATAGAAGAGCCGATTTCTACTTTTTCGTTCATCGTGACATCATAACAATCATTGAAGCGAAGAAGATTTCTAATTCCCTCCACCACATTTCGTGGCAAAGTGAAAGGTCCAAATGATTCCCTTTCACATTATTTATTTATATATTTTTTTTATTTGGGTGTTCTCTTTCACTTTTTCTATTCCTTTGATTATTTTCTATTATTTTACTGTTGTGCGCATTGCGTATTATTCAATCGTGACGAGTTTAATTAAATCACCGTTAGATGGTGTATAAATTCGTTGTTTTCTCGAGCGCTAGATGTCGCATTTTAAAACAGACAAAAATCGGCGCAAACAAACAAACAAATTTCGTTTAGAAACGGGAAATGTCGGGAATTCTTTATACATGTATGTCCGGTATCCCGTTGGGCATGTCGGCGGTTTGACTTCCGCACACACACGGCCTAAAGGCTCTCCTACCCGCAAAACAAACAATTTGTGGGCGCGTGAAAACGAGGCATATTTTTTTTTTTTTTTTTTTTTTTTTTTTTTTTTTAACTGAGCGTTACCTCCTGCAGGAGTGTCGCTCGAATGTATTGTACAGTTTCATGGCAATATAGATATAACACATATGTACATTAACATTGAGCTTGGCGAAAAAAGAAAAATAATACACGAATAAAACAACACGAATAAGACAACACGAAAAGGGAACTGGGCCTATTTACACCACGCTGGGCGGGCGATCATCCGAGAGCTCTGCTTGGCTTTAGGAGTCTACCCGGTTTGGTTGCACCTTCAAGACCGTCAGCCGACGGCCACCGGTACAGCCTCCACCAAGCAGAGAGCGGTGAACACAGTTACAGCGGGAAAATCTCTGGCTAGCTTGAAGTTAGAGATTGGGCCTAAGATCAATATGTACAATTAAATCGCAAGGGCTCACACTCTCCTGACCAGCAGGGGAGCAGAGCCGCAATTTACACAAGATAAGAAACGAGGCATATCCTATAAATAAATAAATAAATGGGGCACATTAAAATTGAACTCAATAAAATCGGTCTTGAAACCGAATCAAAGATGCACGCAGTTTTATGTGACCTCACCGCGAAAACTAGATCAGATTTCCTCGTCATTATTTCATATCAAAACGTAATAGACTTTGCTTGAGATTTGGTTTGACTTGCAAGTTGATATTGCAATAAAGTTATTATTGATTTTTCTAGCCGCGAGCAGCGAATGTTGACACGCATTTCATCACACAAGAAAATAAAAAGAAATAAAAACTGACAGCATGTGAAAACGTTCGACAAACTCGTTTAGTCGATGACAACGTCACGCTTGTAACTTTTGGTTATATATTTCGTCGTAGCTGTACGATTCCCACATATCTATCAACTAATCGGACTAGTACTGAAAAAGGAGAGAACCGTTGGTAAAAAGTTAGACGTTGAAGATATTAGCTACACTCCGATGGACATTGTTCTTCAGCCTTGAACACACAACAGAGCAGAGAGTCGAAGTTTTTAAAAAGAAATAGAATAATAAAAACACGTTTCCTTGAGCACTCCCTGCGGTATCATGTGCCCCCATTCGACACTAATTTATAATTTCAGTTCTGGAACTGCTAAGGCAACGTAGGTATTAATCTCGTCTGCCAATTCGTTCTTCCTTCTCCATGATATGAAACACGGTTGACCTTGAGTGAAATATAACGGCGTTATTATACCTGTTTCTTGTTCGACTGCGACTAATAATACTGCTGTTGTAAAGTTTAAAAAACTGGTTTCGTTATAGTCACAACAAGAATCAAAAGTATTTCTTGTGAAGAATAGCCGATGGTCAGAACTTAGATCCGTACAGAGTGTACATACTGGTCAACAGGTAGTTAATACTCTTTTTCCCCAGGTGTGTCTGTGGCCAAAAAAAAAAAAGAGAGAAATGCCAAATCGGCCCGTGCTGTACGTACTAGCAGTAACTTTAATGCTCTCGAGTCGCTAGGGACGCTCTGTGCTCTCGTCTATCCTTCGACGACGAGTATTCACACCGTTGTGCTGCGTATTTTGTTGTGTCGAGTGTTCTGAAGTGTAAAAGAAACATGTGATTCAATTCGACTTAATTGAGAGTCAAATTGATCTATATAAACATTCTCCAGTCGTGTCTGATTTTTGTTCAGATATCAAGATTGGAATCGTACAATAGATTCACATTCTTTTTCGTTCATGTTGGCGAAGTCTGATAATATCGTACCCTTGAAGTTAGTGTGAGGAATTTGTGGCAAGAAATGGTGGCCAGTGTTGCTCAAGTTGAGTTTATCGAATCCAGTCAGATGCACACCTCCAACTACCTTAGAAGCAGCAAAGCTGTAGGAGTCCTATGGGGGTAATTGTTGATGCAGTTCATTTATTAATTGATGAAACTATTAATAACATTCATTGTTTTGCAGTGTCTTCACATTCTGCTTTGCCATCATTGATGTGGTGGTTTTCATTCAGCCACAGTGGATAGGTGACACAGTGGAATCGAAAGGAACAGGTTATTTTGGCCTTTGGAAGCACTGCAGTCTGGTTAAGAGTGCAGTCGGTCAGGAAATCATCTGCAAGGGGCAGCTCGAAGATTTCAGCACCATACTGAATCCTGCCTTCAGATCTGCCACAGTTTTTGTAGGCCTTTCAGTGGTCATCATCGTCTTGTGCCTGTGTGCCATGCTCTTCTTCTTCTTCTTTAGTCCATCAACAGTCTTCCATATCTGTGGCTGGCTCCAATTCTTTTCGGGTAAAAAGTACCACCGTTAAAAAAATTAATAGCAATTTCTATTCAAAGTCATTATTTTCGATGTGGAACGTGACCCAGTTGTATTCATCGTTTAATCGTTTAAAAACGGTGAAAGCTTCACAATCTTTTTCTTTTTAAAAAAGAAAAACGTCATTCGTCAAACTTTCTGCTCTAAAGAACCGGCATTGTTCTCTCCATTGTCTTTAAAAAGATTTTCCCTTTTTTTTTTCGTCACAAGTTTTCTTATCACTTGTTTTGTCAGACCGGAACGCTTTCCATCACGTTATTATCCATGAAATATTCAAACAACAATAACATATGACGTCATTTTCTTATAAAATTGATAGAAATATTTGTCGTTTTAATTTGTATCTTTTGGCGCCCAGGTGCCTTTTTGGTCGTAGGTGTATTGGCTTTCCCTGGAGGCTGGTCAGATCCATCTGTCCAAGAAGTATGCGGCCCATCTGCCAGACATTTCTACCCGGGACAATGTGGCCTTAGATGGGCCTATATCCTAGCGATGATCGGTGTGGCAGACGTTTTGGTCCTTGCAGCTTTGGCATTCACTTTGGCAGTCCGTCATGTGAAATTGTTATCTCTTCAACCTTATCCTATCATCTACAAAGGTACATGTCATCTCCATCAGAGAAATTCTTCTTATTATAATTCAACTGGTTTTCTTTCACAGGTGAAGTCAATCAAGGTTACGCCAATGACGGACATCGATCGCGACGATCTTCAACCAACACGATTTCCGGTCAGTCGGTAGCCATGTTCCCACATCCAAATGAAGTTCACGATCGTATGTCGGAATACGGAACTCCTCAGCACAGGCCAGGTCATCGTTCTATGAACAAACCACCTTCATCGCATTCCTATCGTCCGGAATATTCTGCCAATCAACATCGTTTCCATCTTTGAGGAAATATAAAAATTCCAATTTGATCCACCGATTTGGTGAACAAAACAAACTCGACAAATTTTTTTACACACTACAACAATTTTATAGCCCTATATCCTCAAACACACACACCAACACTGACCATATGTTTGATTATGTCCATCTGAATGTATTACGTGTACATTAACAACAAAAATTTCTTCTTTTTCTTAACTTTTTTGTTTTTTATTTCATCCTGAATTGTATTTAAATGTGTCTCTTTTATTGTTTTACACACAATGGATATTATCATCAACCTTTTTATCTTCTTTTTTTTGACTGGTTGTTTTTTTCACGTCAAAACTTAAAAAATACAAGAAAATGGAAAATTGACTTTTTTGAAGAAGAAGAAAAACATTTTTGGCTATGTGAGAATTTCGTTTGACTGAAAATGGTAAAACTAGATATGTGATTATTCGAGACAAACTGAATGGTCTTCCTAATGACTAGACATAACGTTACGTTAATAATTAATATGTGAATGTTTTCTTTTCTTTTAATATTTAGGAGGCCTAACTGTCATCTTTTTTCAACAAATCTTCGATGGCGTACGAGATCTTTTTGCGTTTAATGATGGCCGGCGGAGGTGGATTCACTGCTGGACCGGATTCAGACTCGGTTCGTTTGCTGCTGCAATCCAATGGCATCGCTGGATCGTAGTTGGATGTCGTTGCGGATGTCGACGGAACTGATAAATCCAATTGCAGAATGTTGTTGCTGTAGGATTGCTGCGTAGATGGAGACAATAGTTGTTGTTGTTGTTGTTGCGGTTGTTGTTGAATCGACGCCGATTGATTGCTGATGAATAATTGCTGCATGTGATGGCCTACCATGAGTCCCGGCCATTCTGCGGCCAAAGAGCTGGACGCGGAAGCTGCTTCGCGAAGGATTCGATTGATGGATGAAACGGATGGCACCTGACCAGGATCGCACAGTCGCTGACTCAGCAAAGCTTCACGGATCTCTGAAGCGAATAGCGACGGCCTTTCGCTTTTGAGTCGCAACACTTTGCGCACGACGCTAGGCGTCGCAATCTATTTTTATTACAAAAAAAAGGTATCAAAACAATTTTCTTTTGTCTATTTAGTAAATTATAGTTGTACAAAGTATTCGACACAATCAATTAACTTGACAATTTATGACCCATTTCTTATTTTCCTTTCGAATGATTTAGTTTATGGTCTACACCGCAACGGTTGGGTGTATAGTAACTAATTGCCTTCATTTTAACAAAGACAGATTGCATCTTAATTTGCGGTTTGTCGAATTGTACAACTTTTTAAAATAAAAATGAATGGGTTGGAGTTTATCGGTGCGTTGAAATCACCGTGAAACTACATTTAGGCCTCTTAATTTAAATCGATCTCACATAAATACAAATTCAACTATTTTACTTTATGTTTGTTGTTGACAGCAACTGATCCGGGCCGGATGGATCCTGTTTCGTAAAAACGGGTCAATATTTTGGAAACGCATCCGTGAGAGACGAGAAGTTGCCGTGAGATATCGCACGGTCGGACGCCTAACAACGCCAACTGGACGATCCTCCGGCGGACGTAATCTGGCAACGGTCGTCCATTGACGAATACTCCACCCAATTGATTGACCCCGGCTTGACCTGCACATTTCAAAGTGATATTATTCATTCTCTATAAAGCAATCATATTTTAAAGGTATTTAAAAGTATAAAATAACGGACCTGTATGGGGCATGATCCAACGAACGGAATTTAACAGTTTAATGCGGGGCGGATGAATGAGGGGCGGAAAAATGACGTCCTAAAAATCGGATGGTATCCAAATTTTAAAAAATAAATTAACAATTCCACGTCATATGTTTGTTCCCCTCCCATTTAGTAACGTACACGCAATAGGCTGTTTGACGCTAATCTGATCTGACATCCAGCCGACGGGATTATAAAAACAGTAGCAGCACAGGAACAGAGAGAACAGGACAACATCAACCAGGGACCATATTCTTATTATTTAATTCAGGATTTTGACGGCTGGTTTGATATGTGGGCGGGAGAATATCGTGCGCTCGTTTCCTCTCTTGTCACGTACAATACAATCACTTTTGACGTCAAATTTACAGTTTCCAAAAGGGGTATCATCTCATATCCATCAATAATAAATCGATTGACATCATCCCGCTAAAGGGAAACTCATTTCAAAAGTTTATCCGGACGACGCTATAAAGTTTCACAACTGCCAATCACTCGACGATTTTGACATATTCAAATGACAAATTCTCAAACTTGTAAAATCAATTTTCGCAATCAATAACAAATACAATTGAATTGAATTAACGAATGAAATGATTTGATTAATTTACCTTTTAAATTGTCGGTGATTAAGAAGAAGAATGAAAATCCAGTTCAAACAAATAGCGAAATTCGATGCGATGCGACGACTAACTCAACCAACACTAAACGTTAGCAATGGAAACGATTCAGACTTTTATATTTAAGGATGCGCTTCTTCTTGCTCAAGTCTCGGGATGTGTGTGTGTGTAGAAGAGATTTGGAGCTGCTGCTGCCACCAATCAACGGCGTATCGCTTTTCTGGGTTGCGACATAAACGAAACGCTTTTCAACGGAGGGGGACCACAAGGAAATGGGCGTCTATTCTCTTTTATATTATTTGCGTCTGCGCTGAGAGCGTATTAAACTTATAGTCATAGCATAGCCGGAACTGTGCAAAACTCTCGCTCCGCCCTCGCGGTCTTCCGGATAGACTCCGCCCAGAGTCACGGAACCAACCGCAAATCTCATCCGACCCAAACTTTTTGGGAGAAAGAGCCACTCCCAGTCTCTAATAATAAGAAGAAGACACAATCATTTTGTGTGAGCTGATGATTCGAAAATGTGTACAGCATTATTTTAGCCATTTAATACCGGATGTGGAAATGAATCGGAAGTTGCGGATATCTACTATAGACTCTCCCATGAGATATCCGGCAAAGAAGATTGGAAGGGTAGAAACCTGGTGGCCATCCTCGCGATAATTATCTTAGTATAACCCGCAATCACACTGATTTACTCACATCTATCCAACTGATGGATTCCGCTCTCACAGTGGCCATACGGAAATTTTTCAGACAATAACAAAGCTATTCATCAAGTTCTCATATCCCCCCCTCACTACATAGATCCTCTCCTTCCGTCTCTGTTAAAAATACAACCCAAAAAAAGGGCCTTTTATTGTGTCCTTTCTCCAGCTCTATTATGTGTTTTGGCTGTTGATGATTCGCTAGAAAAACGCCGTTTGAACACACACAAGAGATAGTAGACACAGTGCCAACTGTCCAATCGATCACGTCGTCGCAGTTACGTCCTCACTAAAAATATAAAAAATATAGGAGAATATAGACTGTTGCTCTCTTCTATATGTTGGGAGTATATTATACACACATCAACAGCATAGAGTACTATACACACAAGAATATAATAAGAGACGAGTTGTTGGCTTATATAAATATATAGAGGCGACAAAGTTACCGATCCGGAACAACACACTCCGACTTATGGTATATATCCCATAACAATGACACGCAATGTGTCAGGATAAATAACAACTAAAAGAAGAAGACCTTATATATAGTATATATAAATTTGATACGATGTCTATAAAACTTTTGGGTCACTTTCCACGAGTGGAAAAGCTGTTATGGACGTTAAATCTAAAGTTGGGTGCTGTGGATATGATGATGCAGAGCTTCTCTCTTGGCGTATCAGTCGTCTGCCAAACTCTCCCCGGAGAGTTGGATCCTTGATTCGGACAATGTTCTGTGTCCGCTCCTTTTGACACACTCCGACGTTGGAGTCTATTCTGTCCTGTAATCGGGAATTCGTCATAAACCCAGCAGTCAGCCGCCGCCGTGTTGAAATTCAATAGAGAAACTAGCTCCTGCCCCGCACCACACACACACTATATAAAGAAAAACCCATTTTCGAGCGTCTTTTGTCATCCCAAAATTGACTCCAGCCAACTTCTCTATATACTAGTGGCTGCTGTGTATTATTGAACGCGCGTTTATTCATGCGAGGGATTTTATAATTACGGAGATAGTCATCATTTAATTGTTGGAGTCGAGCGATCAATAGTCCAAATGTATATATATACTATAATATGTATATAGGTGTAATCCGCGGTCCGTTTTGTTGTTACGACACCACACCAGCCAGCAACCGGCGAGGACAACAAGAGATAAGCAGAACGTGAGCGTTGACAGAGGAGATGATCTGTGATTTTTTTTTTCTTCTCAAGTGTTGCAGGAGTATATCGATCATTACATGAATGAAATAACAACTCCACCGACCCTTCATATATTTCCCCCCTATTGTGGGGGGTCGACGATGGGAGTCGGCCGGCCGTAACCAGCCAAACCTTTAGAAATTGACACTTTCTATATCAAAAGGAGATGGAGGGGATATCATATGGAGGGACAATATATAAAACCATCCTGTGGCATTGATGGGTTTTTCGCTGTTGCTGCTGTGTGTATGTATAAATCTAAAACGAGAGACTATGAGCGATCCTGTTATCCTATGTTTGTTTGCTCCCTCTTATGATAACAGAACGTTATATACAATATAATAAGCCGATGTAAGTGCTGTGTAACGACACATCAAAATAATCCAATCGCAGTGCGTATTTATGCATAGCAGACTGATATAGGGGTCAGAATTTGAGTAAAATTTGGATATCTTAAGTAACTTAACTTCAAAGTAAATTTTGTCTTGTTGTTTTAGAGTTTGCTTCATTTGAATATTTTATTTAGGGACTATGTACCAGACTCCAGTTACGTCGAGTACAGTTTTGCCCCCAGTAGAAGTCACTCCATTTGCTAACCTGGATGGCGCATCTCCTACAAGTGAAACTGGGTCCATGCCTGTTGGTTTAGTTGGATCACATGTTAGTAGACGTGTTGTCCCTTCAACAGTCTATGAACAGTCTCACTTTCTTCCGGATCCAGTCTTCAGGAGTTGAAACTAAGGCGCCCGTTACAATAGTACCCGCCCGATACTAAGGCTGCATAGTACGCCTTAGTCAACTGCGCCACACGTCCGCATTATTAATAATTTTTCATTGAAATACTTTGAATTGAATAAATTCAACTCCTTTTAACTTTTGTTTTTGGTTCTTTTTTAGGAACATTCAAAGTTGGCCAGCGTACTATATACGTATACTTCACCACTACACTCTTAGGCCTACTCTCCTTTTAACTTTTGTTTTTGGTTCTTTTTTAGGGATATCCAGAGTTTGCCAGGGTACTAGTGGGGAGAAGTCTCTTACTGCGGATTTGCGCATGAATCAAAATCAAACAGAGTCTGGTGAGTTTTTTTCATCATTTTTTTCATCTCCGACAAGTGAAACTGGGTCTTTGCAAATAGATGACCACCAACAGCAGTTGTTTATGGGAGCCAATGGTGGGCCGTCTGTTCAGGGAGATGGCGCAATTTCCAAGTCTACGTAAGCAAGTTTTTGGTAAATAATTTGGGCGAAATTAAAATTAAGTATTTTTGTTTTAGAATTTCCCCCAGTAGAAGTCTCTCCGTTTAACCTGGATGTGGCTTATTCTGCGGCTTCATCATCCCGATCCTCTTCGAAAATTTTATCCCCATCGGGAAAAGTTTTGTATGTCTTTTCGTCAAAAGTCATTGTTGAACATGATTTGCAAGCTGCGTTTGCCGCGAGAGGCTTCAAACCAACAAATGTCTTAAAGAAACAACCACATGCGGCGTTGGTCTTTTTCGAAGACGATTTGGTTGCAAACAAAGCGCTCAATTCTGAAATTGAATACAACGATGAAATTTTGAAAATTTCCGTGGCGAACTTCAAAAAGACAGTGACCCGTTAAAAATCTTTCAAAACTTAACATGTGCCAAATTCCTGATGAAACTTTTTGAATATATCTGATTAATTATTTAAAGTTACGAAATTCACGTAAAGTGTGATAAACTTATCTAAAAATACAAGAAATTGGAAAGCGTTTCAGCGTATTTTATATAATTCCCCGACCCCTGAACTAAGTTTTATAGGGGCTATCAGCTTGATGAAATTTCGTTTATTTCGTCTGCACGTCAAAACGTTTACGGTCATGACGTATTTTCCACTTGCTTGTAATGCCGACACTCAACAAAGTGAGAATGACAAACATTCGAAAAAGAGTTCGTTTATTATAAATACGTATGTTTTCTTTTGTTCTTCGAGTGTCTTACAAGATTCGTGTCTTTTGCGCTGAGATTTAGTTGTATATTTGTGGGGTTTTTAAAAAACTTTTCTCTGAACTTTTTTGTTTTCATTTTGTAGATGAACAGCAATGTCGGGTGACTTATCACCACATCACCTTTCTTTAAATTCTTCTTATGTCCTTGTTTACAATCTTGCAAGGGTGGATGCCGTGGATGTATTTATTCACTATGATTTCCTTTCCATCCCTTTCCCTTATCGGGATAGCTGGAAGAACCAAGCAGCCTTGGAATTACGTCAATGATTCTGTTCTCTTGTCTTTACTGGTGATGCCTTTCAAATAACGTCAGACTCTGTGTTTAGAGGAGGATCCCATCAGCATCTAGCCCTGGTTTTTCATCACCACCCCACCATAATTTCCCATTGGCTTCCTTAATCCAACACACAACATGGTCAAATGGATTGAGTACTATGAGCGGAGCTAAAGAGTTGTGGATAGTCTGGTACGGTGATAAAACTCAAGACCTCAGTAGCCTTGTTGTGCCATAGATCCTTAACATGGAGGGTGAACATGGGAAAATGGTCTCTCCTATGAATGCAGATCTTTGCTCATCAAAGCCCTTCACAATCTCATTGAAAGGTCAGTTTGAAAATGCTCGGCTATTTTTTGTTATAAAATGGTTTTGACCAACAATTTATGAGTGCACAGGTGTTTGTTTGCTCTCAAGAGATTTTATCCGGTTTGGGCAAGTGGTGCAGCAATAGGAAGGACTGGATTCTGCCTGAACACAACAACAAAACCAGGAACCGGTTTCTTACAACTCTACAACCACTTTTCCAGCACAGGCCACTTTAGTGGAAAACTGTGGAATCCATGGTAATTTTTTTGTAATAAAATTTCTAAATATCAGAATGGATTAATTCACTGCACAGTTTTCCTGAATGATATCTCCTGTTGGCTCCTGACTTAGCGGGCGTATTGACTTTGGGGTAAATTGACTAGTTGGCTACCAGCAGCAATTAGAGGATGCGCACGGTGGGCACAGCTGCCAACAACAGTAACAACACTCCGTTATTGCCCATCCGGCGTAATAACGTGCCACCAGAAGCCACTTGGTGCACATTCAACGAAAACTGAAAATTTGGAGGCGGACGGCCTAAACATCACCACCTCATTCCTGCCGAGCCTTTGACGGTCAACGACGAACGAAATTCATCCGGATCGCTCGTTTTCGAAGATCTTTTTCTTCCTCCGCCGCAGAAATTCGAAGTGGCACCTCCACCTATCGTCGTCGATTTCATCATCGCTTGGCTTTCTCATTCCAACATTTCAAGCAGCACAATAGCAGCCGGCGGCGGCAATCATCGAGTAGGTGCTGCTGCCCTTGTGCCCCCTCCAGCGCTACCTTTACCTTTGCCATCGATCATTTTCTTCCGGTGCTAACAAGGTGGCTCCATTCGGATGTTGTGATTGTCCGCAAAGGGATGACTTACTTTGTCCGTGTAAGTAGAGATTTTAGTACTTTTACATCAACTCATTTCTATTAATTGCTCTTTGCTATCTTCTATTTATATATTTATTATTTATTGGTGGATTTTGGTCGTCTTTTATATATTGTTTTATAATAATTCCGTTGGGTTGACACGTGTAGAAGATGTTTGCAAGTGAATTATATAAGGACTATATGGAGTTAAAGACTCTCTCTCTTGGTGATGCGTGGGCGGAATCGATCCGCTGGAGGTTAGTAGAGATGCCAGTCCAGTGAGAGAGAGAGAGAGGGAGTCAACAACACGACCGCTTTTGCTTTTGCTTTGCTGTGACGGTTTCTTCCTGAGTGCAATGTTTTATTTTTTTTTTGACCGAAACTTTTAGCGAAATTGTAGCATCCGATCGCTTATTTTTGTTATTTTGAATCTTTTTTTTTGTTGCATTAAAGTCTATATGTTTTGTTCAAAAAGAATTAAAAGGCAGTTGAAAGATTTTAGAAGGAAATAGGAATGGCAAGGTATTACGTAAGTTGGGTATAGGATAGGAAACCAAAATGATATACACTCTCCTACCAGACTTAAGTAATGGTTAGACTTTCAAGGTTTTTCTTTGTTTTTTTGGTTTTTTTAAAGACATAGGAAATATTGAAATTTGACAAAAATACGTCAAACAGTAAATACTTACTTGAAATGGTTTGGTCTTTCAAGGTTATTGTGTTTGAAAAAGAAAAATATGATCAGATCAGTGTCTATTGAAACGTCGTATCTGATTCAAGTGTCTCCAAGTGTCACACAAGTGTCCAAGTGATTCAGTGCTGATGTAATTTGTTTAATTCATTTCAAATGTATCGGATTATTATTTTCAGCTGTTTCTTTTGGGATTTCCTGGAGGAGGACGTCATGCAGCATCAGAGCCGGGTAGTAATTGTTTACGAACTCCATAGTGATTTAGTTTTATATTAGTCATAAGTTTCGCTCCTTTTATTGTTACAATTGAATTGATGTTTGGCATATTAAAAGTATCATAGGCTGCTAGTGGCATTGTACTGAAATTATTCCATCTGGAGTCTGGAATTTAATGTTTGTATATAAGCTTTTTAAGCTGTTTAATTTAATTGGTCGAAATCTGAATCTATCATAGAAGCTCCCACCCTTAATTTCCTTTAAATCTCAGTCAACAAATTTAATTGAGATTTAAAGTAAAAACGTGATTGAGGTGCGTCATCTCCTCATCATTATGAACCACGTCCGTTTTTTCCATCTTTAATTTAACTCGAATTTGGTGGTCCAACGACGTTTTACTATTTAAATATAAATTATTATCTAATGATTTTCATTTTCTTGGCCTCAGCCGATTTCGATTGTGTTGTGGCTCGTGGGTGTGTGAACATTGAAACAACAAATTCATTTTCTTTCTGGATATTGAAATATCAACAGCAATTAAACAACATGGACAACGCCATAGGTAGTCATTTCGTCGTGGACCTGCTGCTCAGAGAAGAAGAGTTTCTCTTTACAATGTAATTTCATTCATTTAATTTTTAATCGACCCGTCATCCATTGTCTTTGGATAATTTCACTATTCCATTTAATTCTTTTGTTCTTTTTTAGGATAATCAATTAATCATCGCTCAGCGATTTCATATACACGCCCGAGGTCCGTTTCGCAAGTCGTCGTGTCCTCATCTTTTTGAGCGTCTACCATTCCAAAAGGTAGGATCAAACTGAACTACAGACGTCCTACTAAAATTTGCTAATCGACCGAATGAAACTTTGTTGTTCTTTGCGACCGGATGAACGGCGCGGATAAACTCTTCCGCTCATCCGCTGTGTTGATATTGGGACGCTTACACGCGCTTACATACATTGAACAGGTCAAAGGCAACCAACAAATTTATTTCCTTTTAAATGTGATGCTGGAGAGGTCGTCCCTTGGTGCTTGTTGCTTGGACATATTTCGATTGATCTTGGGTCTTTTATTTGGCGTTTAGTTGTCATTTTTGCCAAAAGATTTCGTTTTTTTTGGATACCGCTGTCCATTATTGACGATTATTGATTGTTTTGTTTTCCTATTGTCTCTTATTTTTTCTGTCTAAAAAAAATTTACAAAAAATATACTGTTAAAATGATGGTCAGTTAATTCAAATTTAAAAGACTTATCATTCATATTAGTTGCCGGATATAGTCGTGTGCTAGATTTTTCTTCTATGATTGTTGAGCCTCGGGTTGGAGGCAATTATGGGATCCCTTAGTTTTCTTTAAATCTCGTTAAAAGATTTCATTTCAATTATTTTTAAAATTTCATTCACGGGATCGCTATCTCCACGTCAATATAAACAAAGTTCGTCTATTAATTTTCATTTTAATTCAAATTTCGAGTTCCAGTGACATTTTTTTTCCTCTAGTGGATAGTGACAGATGCTGAAATTTGCTCCTTCACCTGATCCACTATAAACACCTTGGATAAACTTCACTTGATTTGCGGGATGGGGCATATCGTAGATGTCGTACGGGATCATACGTCAAGCGTTATAGTATATTGTAGTTGTATGTCATGTACGATATCTATCGTTTGTATAAGGCTTATTGTTTGTCACGTTATATCGAATTTTTTAAAAATGTAAAATTGTGGAACGCCTTCGGTAGTATAGTTTTTTTTTTACGGAATTTGATATTTATCAATTCCTCTATCCGCTGTTCGTTTTGCAAATCTTCCAGTCCTCATAACTAGGTGCCAAATTTCACATTCATCTAATAATTGGATATTTCGCTGGTTCTAGTCCACCGAAGATTCTAGTCGATTTATTGCGCAAGCTCAAATAGCGTTTGTGAGTAGTGAGCTTACGACCGCGGGAGAGCATTCAAATTCACGGGCAGTTTGTCGGTCATCGTCGGTCTCCGTCAATTTCATTTTCAAACATGTTCGTAAAAAATGATTAAATTCTATTAATTTCACAAAAGAATTTCTACAAGCGTCTTCGCCACTTCAATATCAACAAAGTTCATTTTTCAGTTTTTATTGATTTCAATTTCAATGTCTAATATTATATTTCGTTCATTAAGGGGTAGCACTCTAGACAGTATCTCCGACCGTGAAAGTTGAGAGAGTATAAAACTCATTGTGCCACATTACTATGCTGTGTCAGTAGAGAACAGTCACATTCTGTATTGATACGATGATTATAGAAACATTGACATATTGAACAAGACTAAACGTAAGTAATAATCAAGATCATTTCCTTTCATCCCAGATTGGAAGTCATGATAGCACCTGACGTTTAGGAGACTGACTAAGCGTCGAGTGTTAATCTGGCTGTTAAGGAATACAGAACGACGTAATCAGATTATGATCGTATTGGCCTAGCAGGTTATGAACTAATTATCCAATCCAGTCGTCAATGTTTCATTTTTTCTTAATTTTTTTTTTGGACCGAATCTTTTAGGGAAATTGTAACTATTTTTCTTATTATAAATCTTTTTTTTTTATTGCATCAAAGTCTATACAATGACACGTTAATTAATTAATTTTAAAATAGGTTAATTGGCTTTTCTTCGAATGGAGCGTTCACTCGTTCAGTTGTTTTCAGTCGGTGACGTCGATGTGAATTTTCTTCCGTTCTCTTCCCTGTTTCTCCTTTACCGCCGACGTCTCTTTTGTATTATATTCATGTGAGTGCGAAACTATTAATACAAGACGGACGCCAAATTTTGCATTTGCCGTTCATTGGATATTTTGTTATTGCCACTATCTTAAAGATAAGATCGAACTGAATCATTCTTTGTAATAAGCGAAGCTATAAATTGCATAGTTGAGCGTAGTTCAATTCTTCCGCCGAATTAAAAGGCAGTTGAAAGATTTTAGAAGGAAATAGGAAATGGCAAGGTATTACGTAAGTTGGGTATAGGATAGGAAACCAAAATGATATACACTCTCCTACCAGACTTAAGTAATGGTTAGACTTTCAAGGTTTTTCTTTGTTTTTTTGGTTTTTTTAAAGACATAGGAAATATTGAAATTTGACAAAAATACGTCAAACAGTAAATACTTACTTGAAATGGTTTGGTCTTTCAAGGTTATTGTGTTTGAAAAAGAAAAATATGATCAGATCAGTGTCTATTGAAACGTCGTATCTGATTCAAGTGTCTCCAAGTGTTGCGCTATTATAAGTGATTCAGTGCTGATGGGACTTGTTTAATTCATTTCAAATGTATTCGATTATTGTTTCATCTGCTTCTTTTGGGATTTCGTGGAGGTGGTGGTTTACGAACTCCATAGTGTTTTAGTTTTATATTAGTCATAAGTTTTGCATCATTTATTGTTACAATTCAATTGATATTTGGCATAACATAAGTAGCTACGATAGGCTGCTAGTGACATTGCAATTTCTCGGCGTCGGCCCATTTCGATTGTGTTGTGGTTCCTGGATGTGTGAACATATTGAAATAACAAATTCCTTTCTTTCTGGATATGGAAATATCAACAGCAATTTTATTTAACAACATGAGCATTAGCAACGTCGTCGTGTTCGTCATTTCGTCGTGGACCAGCTGACCAGCAGAGATAACGAGTTTATCTGCGATGTATATAATTTCAATCAATTTATTATCGATCCCATCATCATCAAATGTCTTTGGATTATTTCACTATTCCATTGAATTCTTTTGTTTTTTTTATAGTATAATCATCGCTCAGCGACTTCACGTAATTTGTGTACTGCTGTTGATGGGTTCACGGGAAGCGATTGCACACGATGATGACGTCGTCCATCACGCCCGAGGTCCGTTTTGCAAATCATCGAGTTCTCATCTTTTTTGCGCGTCTACAATTCCAAAAGGTAGGATCAAACTGAATTACCTTTCTTGGCCCTACTAAAATGTGCTAATCGACCGAGTGCAGCTTTATATTGTAAGCGCTGAAAATCGTTTTGTTTCTTTGCGGCCGGATAAACGGTGCGGATAAGCTCTTCCGCTGTGTTATTGAGACGCTCACATGGAACACGTCAAAGACTAAAAACAAATTTGTTTCCTTTTAAATTTTGATGGAGAGGTCATGCAGGTTAGGCATATTTTCGATCGATCTTGGGTCTTTTATTTTGCCGAAGGATATTGTATTTTCGGTTGTTGTTCTATTACATTACCGACCGTCCACTCCATTATTGGTTGCTTTTTTTTGTCTTCCTTAAAAATTTACAAAATTGATGCTGGTAAAATGATGGTCAGGTAGTTCAAATTTTCCAATGTTCAACCAGCGCCAACCAGTGCCAACCAGTTTGCCCAGTGGTGGCTGCGGGACGCCGGGCGTACATGCATCATATGGAATCGTCTGAGGTGTCGATAAAGTAACCGCTCAAGTAATTCTCGAGTAATTCATTTGTACGGGATTTATTATTTATAGTAGAGTTATTATTATTCATAGTTCCAATATTTAGTCGTTCACTAGACTTTTCTTCTATGATTGTTGAGCCTCCAACGGGTTAAAGGCTGGAAATTGTGGGATCCTTAACTTCCTTCAAATCTCGTTAAAAAGGTTTTTGTTATTGCAATTATTTAAAAAAATGTATTCACGGGATCGTCATCTCCACGTTAATATAAACAAACTTCATTTATTAATTTACATTTTAACTCAAATTTTGAGTTCCAGCGACGTTTTTTTTCGTTCAACGCATAGTGACGGATGCTGAGATTTCCTCCTTCACCTGATCCACTAAAGACAAAGACCACATATAACCCTGTATGAACTTAACTTAAATTGTGGGATGGTCATATCATATAGATGTCGTAGTTGGTATGCCTTGTACGATGTCTATCGGTTGTAAGATTTATTTTGTCATTTTTCTCCACCGGGTATGGCGAACAACCCGATGTATCAATTAAAAGACAAAATCATTTTTTTTTTTTCAATTTTATTAATTTGGTTTTACTCTTCCATCTATATTCATATTTTAATTTTCTTAAAAAATTATCCATCCCTTGATGACTTTAGAGTCGTTTTGAATGTTGCACGATTCCCCTTGTATTTTCCAATAAAAAAGAAATTTTGTCGATCAGTTGGCAATATTTTTTGGTTAATCAGAATAGAATCTCACAGGGAATCCAGAATTTCCTCCTCCAATAAGAAACCCGTGAAATGGGTGCTGTCGTGTCCGGACAAAATTACATTTGACCTTTCAGCTAGCAATAATTGCACCCACACTTGATCGCCTTTTTGCAAATTCAGCGTTGACTGGACCGTCAACGGAATGACTAGAGTATTGTCTTCGTTTGCATCTTGAGCCTTACCCGACCCGATTAGACCTCCATTCAGATAGAGACTAGCAATTAAATAAATTAACATCAGATACTTTATCTCTAGCAGTACCCCATTGACCACCCGTATATGACGGTCTAGGTGGAAATAGCGCATGTCCCGTGAAGGAGAAGAAATAAATTCCCGTTCGCGGGGCCGTGAATTTGCCCGATGTCAAATTCATGGCATTTCCCTCGTTTGTTCGTGCCAAATCGAACGGAATCGGCGTGTCTTTTGTTGCAAATGAAGAATTTCGTTGGATAATTTTATGAATATAGGCATTACTGTAAAAAATACCTTAACCTTCTTTTAGTCAGTTCAATTGCCATTTCTCCGCAGATTTTCTGATCATTACACGATAGATAAAACCAAAGAGTTTTGCTTTTATCATAGTTTGTCCACACCGGAGAAAGCGAATAGTCTGCTGTGGGGACGTTGCTACTGAGAATGACCCTCTCCAATGGAATGACTCTCACTTTATTAGATTTAATTTCATGGCCAACGATTTCGTTTAAATGTTGGACAACTTCATTTTGGACTTTGTCGTTCCACATTTCCACACGGAAACTCATTTCTGGCCGATTCGTAATCCTGTTGTATGAACTATTGGCACTTTTGTTGTCTAGTAACGCCAGAGGAGAATAGAAATATTTTTTCTGATTTTCAATTGTCGTTGCCTTGTGATTATTGGCGTGTTCGTAAATTTCGATGAGAAAATTTCCATATTCCATTGAACTTAACGTGTCCGGGGAGATTTGTAGTTTCGCCCATGAAGACGAAAAAGCGCCGGGGCTGTCCAATTGGCAATGACAGCAAATGGCAAAACTCAAAACGACGATGAGGATTTTACAATTGAATGAAAATATGTTCATTTTTTCAGTCATGTAACTTGTCGTTTGGGTGATTCGTGTTTTGTAACTGAAGCAACTTAAAAGAATATATAATTATTGTTTAAAAATTAAAAATAGTTTCATTACCTTATGTTTAAATGCCTAAACTTCTTATATTTTTGTTTTGTTCATAGCCTGATTTGCTTACGTATGTTTGCTACTACTATGTTTAAAAGAAACTGACTGACAAACTAAATTTATTGCGCATTCAGACAGAAATATGTAGAATGACTTATTCTCGTTGGGTTTTTGTTTTCCAAAGTCCAATGTATTGGACTTGCTGGTTGGTGCGATATTCAATAAAGTCGATGCAACATCGAATGGACGACAAATCAGCAGATATGTCATTTGATATTCCCGGCGAGGTTATATAAGAAAACGCACCCGCGCGGCTGGGATATACAAACAGATGAAAACAAAACTGAAATCACACATTTAAAAAAAAAAAATTTCTTTTTTAATTTATTTGGTGTAGATGGTTTTTGCTTATACGCATGACACTTTCGCCACCTAGTAGTAGAAGAAAAAAGACAAATTAATAAAAATTAATCTGATCTCGAATCATTTTCGTTCGTCTTAATAACATTAAGTTCTATCTTCAATGTGCAATCGTGTCTCTTCTTATTCATCTTCTTATTGATCAGCATTAATGTCAATTTCCCCACTCGTCTTTACTGGTGTAAATTCATTTAGCTCTTTGTTTCTATTAGAGTTGTATGACATGTTAAGTCGTACGTTCCCACCGGGTCTGGCGCTCTACCGGATGTGCCGAAAAAATGACGTTGCTTTTATTTCTATTGCCTGTTATTTTAGAGGTAAAAAGGTTTTTATCGGTTTTTATTGGAATTAAATAATAACAAATTTAATTCATGGGAGCGTCTCTCCACAGACGGGCCAAGAAAGGTGCGGTTACGGCTTGGGGTACGAGATGTAATATTTAAATTAATAACATTTAGTTGATTTCGTATATTTCAAATTGCCAGTTATTTTCTAATGACCATTGCCAGTTAACATCAAATGACTGACGCAACAATTTCTTCTTGCAACATAAAACCGCTGAAATGAGTAAAATGGACTGGATTGTCATACAAAAGAACCTCTGATGAAATGGTATCAATCATCACCCAAACTTGATCGCCAGATTTCAAATTCAGGGTCCACTGGAGGGTCAGCTGACCTAATTGATTAGTCCCGGTGTTTGTCTCTTGAACAAAACTCGCCCCGAACAGATTTCCGTTCAGATAAAGATCAATGCCTATATGTGCAGATGATGAAACTGGAAAGTTCACATGTCCCGTGAAGGAGAAGAAATAAATTCCCGTTCGCGGTGCCGTAAATTTCCCCGTTTGCAGATTCATGGCATTTCCCTCGTTCACCAGCGCCAAATTGAACAGAATCGGAGTTCCAATTGTGTTGAATGAAGAATTCCGCTGGACGTAGAAATGGACGGGCATTGATTTAACGTCGGCATATCCGATCCATTTCTGAAATCCTTTTTCGGGAAATATTTTAAATTAATAAAGCCGAATAGGAACTATTTTTACCTGCGCAATATTTACCTGCATCACTCGGTGGTTTAGTGAAATCGCAGTAAACGGATTCCATCATTGTAGTTCCCATTATGGAATAAAATCCATTTAGAGTGTGACCGATCATCTTGAGATCGCCACATGAAGACGGCAGTCCATTGACAGCCACTGCTGATTGATTAATTGGAGCTAAGTCGGCAGAATTTGTTTTCTCTCGTAACAGGGAAGTCAAAAGCGAATCTTGTTGTTGAACTTTAGCCTCCAGTTCAGTCACCTTTTCCTTCATTTGAACGTCTTTCGATTCCAGTTCGATCACTTTGGACTCTAAATTCTTGACAATTTCCTTCATTTGAATCTTTTGACAAATTAAAATTAACAATTAAAACATAGTGTACATAAATTTCCAAAAATGAAATCGTATTTTCGCGGGAATGCTTGAAAACAGGTGAACAAGAACTAAGTTTTTCTTACATAATTTTCCTTCAGCTGTAGGAATTCTTCTTCAAAGGAAATAGCAAAACCAGTCGAGCATGTCGTCCAGCAGATAAAAACTAATAACAAACTGATTTGCGTGAAATTCATTTTCGAAGTTCAATACGTATGTTCTTTTTATAAAATTTTTTATTCAAGCAGCTCACTGAATCTTTAAATAAAATGCGACTGTTTTCCAATTGGGGTTCTTAACTGCAATTTTATACTTCCCAAGTAAAATGGTAAATTGAGAGATAACGAGTCCGTATGTTTATGTAATAAAATAAAACCCCTCCTTAAAGAAAAAAATGTATTTGGTGATCAAAAGGCGACCTTTGTTATACAATTGTTTGCTGTGGAATCAAATAGTTGAGACGCTGATTATAGTCGTCAAAGGCTTTGTATATTTGTATAAGATTTTACAGTTGCGATAACTGGGCGATGCGATGTGTACTAGTTCAGTAGACACACACTTTGAGTGACAACGTAAATAAAAAGATAACAGGACTTTTTGCGTCCCTCATTACAAAACAAAATACTGAAATAAGCTCTTTGTTTTGTTCGAGATAGAGAAAAAATCACAATAATTATTTTGTTGACTATAAAGACAAGCTCGTCTCTATCCTGCATGGTCGATCTGCAACGCATCGTCTTTTCTTAACTATTTTATTTTGCTAGTTGGTCCTGTTTATATTTTAAACTTAAACTATTAATAAAACAGCATTTTGAATAATATTTGACCGTTTTTCTACTGGAGGATATGCGTCAATTTATTGGATAATAATTTATTAATGTGCAATGATTTGATTGATTCATATTGAAAGATAGAGCGACAAAGTATTAAATCTAAGTCAAATTTCAATTTTTAAGGAGGAAATTAAAGTCGAGTTATCTCATCACTTGTTTCAATTGAATTAAGATTGACGTTTTCTTTTGTGAATTGTTGCGGAGATATTTCGTTTTTCACGCTCGTCTGTCCCGCACCGTCCATCTGCAGCGCTTCGTCCACCTTTTCTTCACTATTTTCGTGAGGGATGTCCACAGTCAAATAGTCGGACTCCGCCAACGGCTCCAGGTAGTCTCCAATCATTTTCTGCAATTGGCTGAAAGTGGGTCGCTCTTTCGGTTTCATTTTCCAGCAGTTGGACATCATTTCCCCAAAGAATCTGGGCGCATTTTCTGGTGCATCCATTCGATATCCATTTTGAATGACTTTGATGAGTTCGAATTTGGCGTTCCTCCCTTTTTTTAAAAAAAGTAATTATAAGTGACTGTGATTGAGTTAATTCTATGTGAGAAAAAGACATTATCAGGCATATCATATTACCTGGATACGGAACTTTGCCGAGAGAAAAGAGTTCCCACAAGAGGATCCCGTAGGACCAGACATCCGATTGACTGGAAAAGGTTTGATCCGTCAGGGATTCAATGGCCATCCATTTGACTGGCAACGGTCCCTAAATGAACATCATTTTCTATTTACAACTTGAATTGAAGATGAAATTGAATTCAATTTACCTTTCCCTTCTTCTCGTAACTTTCGGTGTAGTACATTTTCTTGGCCATTCCGAAATCGGCCACTTTGACCACTCCGTCGTCGGCCAGTAAAACATTTCGAGCCGCCAAGTCTCCATGAAGAACTTTTCTACTTGCTAAATATGCCATCCCTCGGGCTACTTGAAAAGACCAAGAAATTAAATCGCGGGTGGAAATGGTCGGATGAGAAGTCGCATCCGGATCTTCTCCATATTTCCAGAATGTTTCTGGTTCTTTAATGTAATCCTCATCTTCTTGAGTGTAAGCTGGAATCAAATGTTATTAGGTCATTTTTCTGTATAAAATTATGTCGATACTCAAGTGCTTACCATTTGAACAAGAGTTACCATTCGCTCTTCCAAGTTGCGAATACTTCCGTTCCACATCCGCAAAATAGGAAAGATTTCTATCCGTATTATCTGCTGCGCCATCACATTGAATGTTGCCAAACTCGTCTAGTTGATTGATAAACTTGTTCCGGTGATTGATTAAATAAGTTTGCAGGTTGCCAAACCGACAGTATTCCACGATGACCAATAATTCTCCTAATAACATTTAAAACAGAAGTCAATAGTATTCGGAGCGTGATGCGAAAGTATTCAGTTTACCTTTGGTGATTTGTTTGGTGCAGGCTCCCAGTAAGTTGACAACATTCAGGTGCGAGCCCAAATAAATCAGAATTTTCAATTCACTAATAAGAGCGTCGATTGCCACGTCGTTGGTTTGTGTTCGGACCATTTTCACGGCAACTGTTTTGCATATTCTCCTTTGGACCGTAGGATTTTCAGCGCTAGAATCTTTGATTCCGACAGCTTCGGCTTTGACTACCCGCCCGAAGCATCCAGCTCCAATTTCTACACCTGCATTGTTAAACAAGTTGAGTTGGAACATAAATTTGTATCATTTTTTTTTAAATTTTAAGTCGAACCGAGTGTTAGGCGATTTCTTGGAAATTCCCATCGTTTGTGATCGTATGGCAAGAATTCGATTTGAAATTCCTTTTGCAAATCCTGATTGATGTCGTATCCATTAATCCTCGTCATTATTTCTCTTTTTAGTTTTGTCTATACGAAAGAAACGGGCCAAGATTTTACTACTGAGGGAAACATTTTAAAATGCGTAATTAGTTAATTACTTTATCCAAGTACATTTTAACTCCGATTCCAATTCCAAGGAAGAGTAATATTATCAGCGTCACAGTTACAGAAGCAACTATGATGGTTGTGGTATCAAATTTGTTGTCGTAAATTATTCCTGGAAATGGGAATGTATCAAAGTTAATTAAATGCCACAACATATCAATTCCGGGTTGTTATACCTTTGATTGAAAACGAAATCGTTTTCGACACCAATTTCTGATCGATAGTTGCAGCGCATTGATAGCTCGTGAAAGTAGTTACGTCGAGAAGATCTAGTTGACTTTCGTAATACATGAATTTTTTGCATCCCTCTATGCAAACTGTTTGGTTGAATTGTTGCGTCTTTATTTGAATCCCTTCTTAATGAATGACCGTATTTTAAAATGGTATTTGATTAGATAAATTCATCTAAATTGAAAATTCACCTTCATGCGGGTTGAGCTCATTTAGAATTTGCGGTGGTCCCGTGTTGTTAATCCGGTAGGACCATTCCGGTGGCGAGGAGAATTCGGCTTCACTAAAAATTCGACAGATCAAAGTGACGTTGCTTCCTTCTAATACCGAATCTTCATCATCATCCACTCTAGTCAATTCCAATCCTATTTAAAATGTTTATTGTCAAATCAAGTCTCAAGTTCTGATGATTTCCGGATAAACAAATACCTTTGACGTAAATACTGAATCTCTTCTCATCGGTGATGTTATTCATTCTGCCAATACATGTGTAATCGCCAGTGTCGATGACTTTTGCCTGCCTCAATGTCAATCCGCGATCGTATTTAAGCAGCCAATTAGAATCGGATTTAGATAACAAATCGTGTTTGTCCGATTGCGTTGAAATGATTCCTTTTGCGGTGATTTCATCAGTGCGAGTGACAGAGACATTGAGATTGGGATGAGTTGGTTTGCACGGAATTTCAAGAGATTCTCCTTGCTGAACCAGATATCCACCCCATTGATAGGGATGAAATAAAGTGAGAAAATTGGATTGGGAGAAGAACGATCTGTCGTCTAAAAAAATGAAATTGTTTGTATAATTTTGCAAGTTATTTGCGAATGTCGGTATTAGATAATCAAAATTAACTGTAAACGAAGACGTATTGTTCAATTTTATCTCCATTCCAGGTGTTTTGCACACAGCTATAATAGCCCGTGTCTGTATGAAACGCATCCTTTAAAATTAGCGTCGATGTCGAATGAGTTTGATTTCTTTCAAATTTTTTAACGAGACGGAGATCGAGATTCTATACTCAAACCAAAATCCAAATTAAAATTGTTCGAGAAGCGTACGTATGTTTAAATTACCTGTTCTCTTTCAACATATTCGGGCAAATTCCACCAAATATCTCCGAATTTCGTGTCGTGCTCGTCTCGGTATTGATAGATGCAAGTCAGTACGAGATTCGAACCGGCTGTGATCACCTGCTGCGTTCCATTCGGAATCAAAGTCAACCATTGAGCAAAACACTGATGACTAGTCGCTAATAAAAAATAGAAAAGTGTCGGTTGCAGCACCGGAAACGATGTCATCTGGCCACAATTATTTTCTCGGCGATGACAAATGAAATAATCCAACGGATAATTCCTGATGAAATAACTGCAGCACTAAAGAACTTCTCAAAACGTCACAAATTGTTGCCTTGACAGCAAAACTTTTGAACACGAGCACAACATCCAACACACGTCTCAACTGGGAAAGACGAGGCTGCACTTTACTGAGCCACAGCAGCCAAGGACGAAAGATCAGTCAAGGAATACCAAATCAGGAGTGGCTTGATTGCGAAATACAAACGGCATTTCCCTAGTCAACGATTTTGCCGGAGGGAGTATCACGTGACTACATAAAATGTACAAAAAGTTGACATTTCCACCAGTATAAGGGAAAAATTACGTGAATAAAATAATTTAGCCTTAACTATTTAAGAAAATGAGAGTAGAATAAAGAATAGGATGACTCGTGCGCGGACTTGTATTAACATGCAACTTTCACCGCGTCTCTTATCATAGGAGACGAATGTGAGTGACAAGAGGTATGCGGATGAATCAGTTTCTTCCGGACATCCGTTTCTCGTGAGTTGATCATGAAATATTGAACATCTCTAGTAATGAGCGCATTATCCTATAATGCGTGCTCTATGCAAAAACGCAATTTCCCGCGCTGGGGAAATAAAGTTTAAAATTAAAATGAAATTTTAAACTTTCAAAAATAAAGATCTTAGACATATTTCATCCTCTGAGAACTTTAACTCAGCAGTGCTTGTGAAATAAAATTAATATGCGTACGTCATATCCGTCTGAGATGTCGATAAAGTAACCGCAAGGAATTCATTCGTACATGTAGGATTGATTATTCATACTAGCAATATTATTCATAGTTGCCATATTTAGTCGTTCACTAGATTTTTCTTTTATGATTATTGAGTCTCTAACGGTTGGAAATTATGAATTCCTTAATTTCCTTCAAATCTCAAAAGGTTTTTTTTATTATTTAAAAAATTATTGACACGGGATTGTCATCCTCAAGTCAATATAAACAAAGTTCATTTGTTAATTTTCATTTAAATTCAAATTTCGAGTTCCAGCGACGTTTGCCCCCTCCAATGGATAGGGACGGATGCTGAAATTCGCTCGTTCAATTGAATTCCTTCTGCAAATCCTCCAGTCCTCATCTTTTTGATTAGATGCCAAGTTTCCCATTCATCTGATAGGATATTTCGCAGGTTCTTGTATATACACAAAGATGTAGGTAGTTAAAATTCTATAACAGTTCTCTAATTATTCTCTCAATCGAATGTGATTTCATAGCGTTGATTTATTGCAGTTCGGATGAATATTTTCTCTTTGTTATTGGGGCGCTTTTTTTACGAGCTTACGACCGCGGGAGCTAGAGCATTCAAATTGCTAACATCTTCGAATATTTTTTCCTCCGACGGACTTGTTTTTTTTGAAGTATAGACGAGAAGCACACACACCTGCTATTTTAAAATTGAAATGACAGGCGAAAAATCTGACAAACCAAATTGACATATTCGTAATTGGTTGTTCTTTTCTCACGTCTATACATTTTTAAATAACCCAAGATAAATATTTCAAAATTGATTGTATATTCTTTACGTCTATTTTCATACAAAGATAAGATTTCGGTAAAGAAATTCACAAAATGACCAATTTAATAATTTCCCGTTTCCCAACCATATTCCCAAATATTAAAATTAAAAAAAAAGTCGTTTTCGTGACAGCGTGTCAGTTGACGATGATTTTGCGCAGCGCAGCATTTCGGATAATCAAAGCAAAATATCAAAGGGACGCGGCAACGTCCTCCTTCAACATGAAACCTGTGAAATGAGTCCAGTGGTATTAGTGGTAACTGCTGCTGTCAGTCAAGTAAACCACTGATGACATTGATCGAATCTGAACCCACAGTTGATCCCCTTTTTTCAAATTTAGCGTCGACTGAAGGGTTAACGGAGTATCTTGATTAGCGACGGCGTTTGCCTCTTCGACCCAACCGGTTCCGATTACAGCCCCATTCAAATAAAGACTAACTCCTAACTGAACAAGGGCTGTTGAAGCTGGAAATAGAGCTGATCCCGTAAAGGAAATGAAATAAATTCCCGGTTGCGGGGCCGTGAATTTCCCCGACGTCACATTCATGGCATTTCCCTCGTTCACCCGCACCACATCGAACGGGATTGGAGTGTTAGCGGTATCTAAATTAGAATTTCTCTGGACGTAGAAATAGACGGGCGCTGATTTGACGTCAGTGTATCCAATCCATTTCTGAAATCCTTTTTCGGGAATTTTGTAATTTATTTAATAAAAATGAATTTTAAATGAACGAATAAAAAAGTCAATATATTTACCCGAATTACTAGTAGGTTTGGTAAAATCGCAGTAGACACTCTCGACCATTTTGGCACCCATGACCGAATACAATCCGCTTGAAGTATGTCCCGCTGCCTTCAAATTGGCACAGGAAGTTGGAATCCCAGTATACGTGGGTTTGGGTTTGACTTCGGCGTATCCGATCAAACTCTGGAAACCTGGGAAAAACTTAACTAGTGAAATTTTGTCGTCATCTCAGTTCGTTCATAATTTACCTGCGTCACTAGGCAACTGTGTGAAATCGCAGTAAACATTTTTGACTAATGCGCCTTCCATGACAGAATATAATCCGTTGAGAGTGTGGCCGATCATCTTGAGATCCTTACACGACGTGGGGAATCCAGTGATGGCCACTGATCCAGTGCAGACGAGACGGCCCAGCGTGTGGACGCCGGACGAAGATTCCAGTTGAGTTCGTCCAAAATTCAATCGAGTGATGGGCAGGACATTTTTGTCCGTAATGACACCTGCGTTTCAAATCAGGATTTTAAGAAGGATATAAAACAAGAATTCAGAATTTTAAAATTTATACCGTCGTCGACTAATTGAATTGGAGCAGCCGCGTCACAGTTACATTTGAATGAATTTCCGACGCAGTTTCCATCGATTCCGCACTGACAGGTGTGATTTCCGCTCGTCGTCTTATTTCCAGCCCAGAAATATTGCGCATTCCCGTCTCTGTCATTCCACCAGGCGTATGGAATTTTGTCAAATTCAAACGGGGCGTAGTAACAATCGTACTGGAACATATTCAGAAAAAAAAAATATGATGAAATTCATTTAAATGGGCATTTTTTTAAATCCAAAACAAATTTACTTTAATTGACTGATGACATTCCGCTGATAATTCGGCCAACGATTTTATCTGTCCGATTGAAGCGCTGTAGTTGATCGATCGCGAATAACATCCAGGATCTGCACAGTGATCCACGTCGATCGGGAATTCACTGTCGTGTAGAATTGAAGTGGATCCTGTTGGCAGAAATTTGTTTTATTTTCATCAGAGAAAAAGTGGAGAAAATGTGTAGATACCTGAGGTCATGTTGCAGTGAACGTAAATTGGGTCTTCACCAACACCTTGACCGTCCGGATCAATCCACTGCATTCCGGATGATAGTGTAGGATCGGCCGCACGAAGTTCTCGGCAAGTCCTGGAGATTCCGCTCTTTCCCGTTGATCGAATCGCAGCTTCTCGATTTTTAAAAATGGATTTCGAACCATCTGATTCTGAATGATCCCTTGTTTGAACTAACACGGAAATCAAAATCGTTTCTTGCTCTTTGACTTGAGTTTCCAGTTGGGCATTTCTCGCCTCCAATACCGTCACTTTCTTCTCAAGTTGAAAAATTTTCGCTTCCATTTTTGTGAATCTGTCATCTAAGGTAATGACAGTTCCACTGGAAACTGCAATGGAACAGATGACAATCAATAGCAACTTTGCTCGAATGAATGAAATCCTACAGAAATTTAAAAGGTTTAATAGTTAAATTTTTAAGAAGGAATTTTTATTCGATTCGACAGTTTTACCAACTGATGAGCATCCAAATGTAACGTTTCAATTTATACAGCCCATCACTTTCGGCAATGTTAATTTGTTTAGATAACGGGACTTTTTGCGTCCCTTAAAAGTTTTCGATGTGTAAGAACTAAGAACAATATTCGTTTTGATAATTTTCTTTTAAGGTCAAGGATAAAAAGCGTGTTGTGCAATTGTCTTTTGGGCGAGCAACAAACAAATTTTAATCGTTGAGAAATTGAAATTCATTTTTTAAAATAAAGGTTTTTCCCCTTTAAGAAATCGAAACGTTTGCTTCGAGCGAGAAACTAGGGCACGAGATAAAGTAAAATTTTCAGTTTTACGATACATTTAGCTCAAGCGTTTTTTTTTTTCCTTTATGCGGATAAGTAGTGCGGATGAATATTTCCGCTTTGTTGTGGAGCGCTTTTATAGACGCACCGAAACACACACACACAATTCTGCTATTTTGACATTGAAATGACATGAATTAATTGCTTGATTTAAAAAAAAAATAACTGTTGCCGTGCCTAATTATCGGAAATGTTGAAAAGACCCAAGAGTTTGGGTTAAGAGCTCCCTTTTTGAAGGCAATTTTAATGGGCGTATGTTTTCGATTGGTCTTGCGTCTTTTATTTGCGTTTAATATATAGGACGATACTGAGTGACAACGTAATGAATAATCAGAAAACAAATATGTTTGACTCCGCTCATAAGTTTTCGATCGGGATATGGTAAAACAAATATTTGATTTGTTCGAAAAAGTCCCTATGCTGATTTTACTGATTATAAGGACGACAATTATTATTTTGCATGATTTGATTGGTTCACATTGAAAAATAGAGCGACATATAAAGTATTTAGTCCAAGCCAAATTTCAATTCTTAAGTGGGAAATTGAAGTCGAGTGATCTCTTCACTTGTTTCAATTGAATTAAGATTGATGTTTTCTTCTGTGGCTTGACAAGGAAATATTTCGTTTTTCACGCTCGTCTGTCCCGCACCGTCCATCTGCAGCGCATCGTCCACCTTTTCTTCACTATTTTCGTGAGGGATGTCCACAGTCAAATAGTCGGACTCCGCCAACGGCTCCAGGTAGTCTCCAATCATTTTCTGCAATTGGCTGAAAGTGGGTCGCTCTTTCGGTTTCATTTTCCAGCAGTTGGACATCATTTCCCCAAAGAATCTGGGCGCATTTTCTGGTGCATCCATTCGATATCCATTTTGAATGACTTTGATGAGTTCGAATTTGGCGTTCCTCCCTTTTTTTAAAAAAAGTAATTATAAGTGACTGTGATTGAGTTAATTCTATGTGAGAAAAAGACATTATCAGGCATATCATATTACCTGGATACGGAACTTTGCCGAGAGAAAAGAGTTCCCACAAGAGGATCCCGTAGGACCAGACATCCGATTGACTGGAAAAGGTTTGATCCGTCAGGGATTCAATGGCCATCCATTTGACTGGCAACGGTCCCTAAATGAACATCATTTTCTATTTACAACTTGAATTGAAGATGAAATTGAATTCAATTTACCTTTCCCTTCTTCTCGTAACTTTCGGTGTAGTACATTTTCTTGGCCATTCCGAAATCGGCCACTTTGACCACTCCGTCGTCGGCCAGTAAAACATTTCGAGCCGCCAAGTCTCCATGAAGAACTTTTCTACTTGCTAAATATGCCATCCCTCGGGCTACTTGAAAAGACCAAGAAATTAAATCGCGGGTGGAAATGGTCGGATGAGAAGTCGCATCCGGATCTTCTCCATATTTCCAGAATGTTTCTGGTTCTTTAATGTAATCCTCATCTTCTTGGGTGTAAGCTACTGAATCAAATTTTCCAATGTTATTAGGTCATTTTGCTGTATCAAATCGCGTCGATAGTTCAATTAGTTACCATTTGAAGATGAGTTATCATTCGTTTTTCCAAATTCCAAATGATTCTGCTCCACATCCGCAAAATAGGAAAGATTTCTATCCGTATTATCTGCTGCGCCATCACATTGAATGTTGCCAAACTCGTCTAGTTGATTGATAAACTTGTTCCGGTGATTGATTAAATAAGTTTGCAGGTTGCCAAACCGACAGTATTCCACGATGACCAATAATTCTCCTAATATTATTTAAATCAGAAGTCAATAGTATTCGGAGCGTGATGCGAAAGTATATTCAGTTTACCTTTGGTGATTTGTTTGGTGCAAGCTCCCAGTAAATTGACAACATTCAGGTGCGAGCCCAAATAAATCAGAATTTTCAATTCACTAATGAGAGCGTCGATTGCGACGTCGTTGGTTTGTGTCAGGACCATTTTCACGGCAACTGTTTTGCATTTTCTCCTTTGTGCGGTAGGATTTTCAGCGCTAGAATCTTTGATTCCGATAGCTTCGGCTTTGACTACCCGCCCGAAACACCCAGCTCCAATTTCTACACCTGCATTGTTAAACAAGTTAATTTGGAACGTAATTTTTTTAAATTTTAAGTCGAACCGAGCGTCAGGCGATTTCTTGGAAATTCCCATCGTTTGTGATCGTATGGCAAGAATTCGATTTGATATTCCCTTTGTAAATCTTGATTGATTCCGTATCCATTAATCCTTCGGGTAATTTCTCTTTTCAGTTTTCTCTGTAGTTATTTCCAATGAAAAAGAAACGAGTCAAGATTTTAATTGCGAAATTTAAAAAAAAATGCTTAATTACTTTATCCAACTACAGTTTAACACTAATTCCAATTCCAAGGAAGAGCAATAGTATCAGCGTCAGAGTTATTGAAGCTACAACGATGGTTGTGGTTTCCAATTTCTTGTCGTAGGTTTTTGCTGAAATGGGATACATCAAAGTTAATTTTAAAAAAAAAACACATCAACTCCGGCTCGTTACCTTTGATTAAAAACGAAATCGTTTTTGACACTAATTGCTGATCGATATTTGCAGCGCATTGATAGCTCGTGAAAGTAGTAACGTCGAGAAGATCTAGTTGACTTTCGTAATAGATGAATTCCTTACATCCTCCCACACAAACTTCTTTGCTGAATTGTTGCGTCTTTATTAGAATCCCTTTCAAATGTAAAAGGTAAATATTTTGAAATTGAAAGGTAAGAAAAAATAATCTATTTACCTTCATGCGGATTGAGGTCATTTATAATTTGTGATGGTCCCGTGTTGTTAATCCGGTAGGACCATTCCGGCGGAGAGGAGAACTCGTTGGCAGTAAAAATTTTGCAAATCAATGTGACGTCATTTCCTTCTATTACCGAATCGCCGTCTTCACCCACTCTAATCAACTCCAATCCTATACAAATTATAAAATTTTAACACTATCAAATTAAAATCTCGAAGCACCTAGATAAATAAATACCATTGACGTAAACATCGAAACTCTTTTTATCGGTGATGTTGTTCATTCTGCCAATACATTGGTAATTGCCAGTGTCGCTGACTTTGGTGTGTTTTAACGTCAATCCGCGATCGTATTTCAGCTGCCAATTAGAATCGGGCTCGGCTAACAGATCGTGTTTATCCGTTAATACTATTCCTTTGGCGGTGATTTCACTATTGCGAATGACAGAGACACTGAGATTGGGATGAGTTGGTTTGCACGGAATATGAAGAGACGATCCTTGCTGGGCCAAATATCCAGCATCGTACGGATCCATGAACATGAGATAACTCGACTGGTAACCGTCAGGAGAGTAGTACACATTTTTGTCATCTAAAGAGATCCAAGGAAAACTCAGGTTGCTGTAATTTTTTAAAATGTGTGTAAAGAATTAACTGTAAACAAAGACGTATTGTTCGATTTTCTTGTTGTTCCAGCCATTTTCCACACAGCCATAATAGCCAGTATCTGTATGTCTTGTTTTGATTAGAGTCAGTGTCGATGTCGAATGCGTTTCGTTTCGGTCAAATGTTTTAATGAGACGAATGTCGAGGTCGCCAGTCTGCACATTGAACAAAATCTCGATTAAATATTAAATTGATTGAAGCGAAAGTTGTTTTGAATTAAATTATACCGGGTTTCTTTCGACATAGTCTGGCACTTTCCAAAAAATATCACCGAAATTCGTGTCATACTCGTCTCGGTATTGATAGATGCAAGTCAGTACGAGATTCGAACCGGCTGTGATCACCTGCTGCGCTCCATCCGGAATCATAGGTAGCCATTTAGCCAAACACGGATGACTAGTAACTAATAAGAAGTAAAAAAGTGTTGGTTGCAGCACGGCAAACGATGTCATCTGGACACAATTATTTGCTCGGCGATGACAAATAAAATAATCCAACGGATAATTTCTGATGCAATAATAGCAGCAAATTGTTGCCTTAACAGCAAAACATTTGCACACGAGCACAACATCCAACACACGTCTGAACTGAGAAAGACGACGAACTTTACTGTTGGGCCACGGCAGCCAACGACGAGAGATCAGTCAGGGAATACCAAATCAGGAGTGGCTTGATTGCGAAATGCAAACGGTATTTCCCTATAGTCAACGATTGAGCTGGAGGGAGTATGACGTGACTACATTTATAACATGTATACAAGAATTCGACAGTCCACCTGCATAAGGAAAAAGATACGTGAATAAATTCATTTTGTCTTATCATTTTACGAAAATGAGAGTATAGAATACAGAATAGGATGACTCGTGTTAACATGTAACTTTCACCGCGTCTCTTATCATAGGAGAAACTGTGTGGCAAGAAGTATGCGGATGAATCAGTTTCTTTCGGACATCCGTTTCTCGGCGACATCGTGAGTCGATCTTTTTTAAGATTGAACCTCTCCAATAATAATGAGCGTATTATGGGTATTATGTCATATTGCATAGTGGGACGCTCAATGCAAAAACGCAATTTTCCGCGTTGGGGAAATTATCTTATACATATTTCATCCTCTGAGAACTTTAACTCAGCAATGCTTGTGAAATAAAATTAACCAGCACGTTGGCATTTGAAAATGAAAATAATAATAGAACAAGTCAAGTTTAAATAGTTATATATATCCTAGCATTAGGCGGCTGGAAACCTTGTCATGGCGCGGCATTTTGTCGGTCATCGTCGGTCTCCACCAATTTCATTTTCAGACATGTTCTTTAAAAATGATTCAATTTTTGTTAATTTCACAAGAGTTTCTACAAGAGTCTTCACCACTTCAATATCAACAAAGTTCATTTTTTAGTTTTTATTGATTTCAATTTCAATGTCCAATATTATATTTCGTTCATTGTGGGGTAGTACTCTAGAACAGTATCTCCGGCCGTGAACATTAAGAGAGTATTTAAGTCATTGTGCCACTATCCTATGTCGTGTCAGTAGAGAACAGTCATATTCTGTATTGATACGATGATTATAGAATCATTGACATATTGAACAAGACTAAACGTAAGTAATAATTAGAACATTTCTTTCCATCCCTTGATTGGAAGTCATGATAGCACCTGACGTTTAGGAGACTGACTAAGCGTCGAGTGTTAATCTGGCTGTTAAGGAATACAGAACGACGTAATCGGATTATGCTCGTATTGGCCTAGCAGGTTATGAACTAATTATCCAATCCAGTCGTCAATGTTTCATTTTTTTTGGACCGAAACTTTTAGTGAAATTGTAACTATTTTTCTTATTTTAAATCTTTTTTTTTATTGCATCAACGTCTATATAATGACACGTTAATGAATTATTTTTTAAATAGCCAATTTTTTAATTGGCCTTTTTTCCAATGAAGCCGTTCAGTGGTTTTCAGTTGGCGTTCGTGGTGACGTCGATGCATTTTCTTCCGTTCTCTTCCCTGTTTCTCCTTTACCACGTCGACGTCTCGTTCATACGAAAGCGACGCTATAAATTGCATAATTTAGAAACAGGGGAGTTCAATTCTTGCGCTTTTTTTTTGTTTTGTTGTTGGCTGCATGCGTTTGGCCTAATCTTCTAAATTTATTTTAGTCAGAGTCGGAGCGAGGACACGCTTATCGCATTTCAATAAGGATGCTTCATGCATTTCTAGAGAATATTCTCAAGCTTAAATTAGAGAAGAACTTGCAGATCTTCGAGCTAATATAGAGACACAAATGTCATTCATGCAACTCCAAATCGATAGCCAAAAAGTTATTTTGCAAGATTATTAAGTTTTCCTAGCTGACCGAATTGAACTAATTAAAAAAAAAACAAAGAACAAATATTCAAAATTTAAAAAATGCTGAAAATGTACAAACAGTAGGCTATTACTCATTTGTAGGTGAAATGATTTGTTTGTTGCATCGTTAAATATTGAAGTTTGAATGATGTTTTGAATGAATAAAAGCATTTTTTTCTGTATTATTTATTTATGAAAAGAAACCTGTTGGCTTTTCCTTTATTTGAATTTTTTTAAAATTAACTCTTCCCTTTCTCATCAGATGGTGTTTTATTTTCATTCGACTAGCTGAACTCTTTAACAACCAGATGGCAGTATTTTTGGTGTGTTGAGAACTGTCAGTTTCAAAAAATGAAGTTCTCTTTCAAAACATATATTTCTTTTCTTTTTGGCTTGTTTAGTTTAATATTAATTAATGCCTCATCGGAATCGTTTAACGAAGAGCTGCTTATTAAACCACTACCCACGGGTCATGTGTATTCTTTTTTCCAGTTCATTACAAAGTGGGATGTCGATCCCGAGGAAACGCAACGTGAGCCGGCTATTTTTTTTTTCTTGAAATTTGATTCGTGTTTTTTTTAAAGTTGCTTTTCTAATCTAAGTACGACACTACAACTTGTTTCCGAGATCCATTGGAGAGATCATCCAAAAACACTCATTGAGAGAACTGCACCTCAGTCTGACACAGAGCTTGTGGCGTACACAGAAATGGGGATACCCAGTAAGATTTGCTGGTCCTGGAGCTGAAGTGTTTGCTACCTTTCACCCCCATTTGAACAAGTAACTTGCATTAAAAATTTATCAAAGTTGCTTGTTATAATTTTTAAATTGCCTTTTTTATAGTGATGAAGTAGATAATGCTTGGATTGATCTAGTGAACTCCCTATCTGGCCTTTTCTGCTCCTCTTTCAATTTTGTAACCCTGACAAATACGATTCAGCCCATTTGGACCTTTTCTCCAGAGGGTTTAAATTTAGGTGGGACTAATGCCTCTCATCAGCGTTATGCAAACCTGCCCAGGGAAATTGTTTGCACTGAAAACTTAACACCATGGAAAAAGCTTTTACCCTGCGAGAGCCATGTTTGTTTAATTTAAAATTTCCCTATAGTGGTCTACTTAAATGTTTGTTTTTTTATGAGCAGAGTGGATTGGGTGAACTCTTAAATGCCAAGAACATGTATGACAGTAATTACCATTCTTTGGCTCTAGATTTGAGGCCCATCTGCAGGGTTTGTTCATCTATTTATTTAAAAAATAATAAAGCAGTTCATCTAACTACTCTTTATTACTGATCAGGACAAAAAATGTCAAGAATCTTCAATAGAGCTAAAGTTATCACTTTCTCTAGTATCTGAACCAACCGTTCTGCATGGAAATACTTATCATGGTATTAATGCCGACTGGTCATTCAAAAGTCTTTATGGAGCACATTTATTCTCTTCTTGTCCCAGAGCAACAATTTCGAAGATTTACATTGACGTCACTTCAAACATTGTGAGTAGTTGGGCAATTTGAATATGAAATCCGCTTAAAAAACTCATTCAATTGAATTGTTTTATCTAGACAAACACCACACACTGGAGCCTGAGGCCAGATCCCACAACGGTTGTCGTCAATCAGCGAGGAGGCAGTGCAACTCATCTTGCTGTCTATGACCTGAATGAGATATCACCTTGGCCCATCAATGTTCGAGCTTCGTACACCAAGAAACTTTCATACGGAATTATCCCACCACCACTTATCCACGCTACTCGTTTTGTAGCAGGTGAATCTTCTAACTGAAAATCTTATCATGATATCTCAAATAACCAATAATTACTTGCAGGCCATGGACAAAGTAAAGGAAAATTGGTGACTCGAATCCATAACAACTATTTTAGCAGTGATATAGACATCGTGTTCTTGGAATTGGTGCCATGGTATTGTCGTGTATTCCTCCATACATTGGCATTTAGTAATTCGAAAAAAAAACCTGTTAAAATCGGTAATTTGGATTTTTCAAATGATATTCTAATCCGTCTGTCGATAATTAATCACTTTCCTTTCGAAAAGACGTACCACAGAAGCTGTACTACAGGCCTGGGTTAGATCGTCAACGACCGAACCATCTCGAGCTGCGTCTCACTCTACCTGCAAACTCTGTCACGGAAATCGAGTGGGAATTCCAAAAGGGTTTCCTGAAATGGACTGAGTATCCTCCGGATGCTCATCGAGGATTCGACTTGGGACCAGCCATAATTTCTGCACTTTTACCCGTTGCCCGCAACTGGACTGGAATACCCAGACATGTCTCTACTTTCGATGAAAGGTATACTTAAAAAACTAGTGTAGTCATTTTTAAAGCTCATCATTTAAATCGTATTTAAACTTTGTAGTTGGAACGTCAGCCAGTCCGGTTATTTCGTTCGTATCCACACCGAGACCTTGGTTGTAGCAATGGCTACCCCTGATTTCAGTATGCCCTACAACGTTATTTGCTTAGCTTGTACGGTGGTAGCTTTGGCGTTCGGACCACTCTACAATTTGACTACCAAGAGGTAAATGAATCTTATCGCTAATACATTGAAAAGATCTGTTTAATAATTAGAGTATTTCAACCTTAGGTTGGTTGTAAAAGAATCGAGTGGTGGCGGAGGAGGAGGCTTGGTCTCCAAATTGAAATCTCTTCTGGGAAAGAAAACAACTGATCCTGTAGAAGAAGTAGCAGCATCAGAAGCATCCCCTAAAGAAACAACTAGCAAGAAAGATGATTAAGTCTATACAGTGCGTGTACAGTAAAAACAAGTCATCAACTAAGTAAATGAACAGCACCTTTTTAAATATAAGCATTTTTTTTAAGAGTATCATCGTGCTCAAGTTCTATTTAAATTTTAGTAATTCAAATTATTAGAATAATAACAATTTAGAAATCATTTTCCAAAATACGATCTTTATTCTGTTGGATGAAATTTCATGTTGCGGGTGCAACATACATCATTCAAAGGTAAATTATTAGCGGAGAATAAGGTCGCTGTACAACAACTAACGGGAAATCTGCCTTTCGAGGAAGCTACGGAAGCCGAAGTTGGCGAGTTGTTTTCCCAGTAAGTTTCGGTGTAGTAAGATACTGTTTGACGATTTCTGCTAGTTTTTCCAGGCCTTGGTTTGCATGGAACGTTACCACACGATCATCGTTATCACGAAGGACTATTTCTTTTAATACCCGGTACAAATCTTTAATTATCGGCTCCAAAACCTACAGAGTGTTTAACAATTATAGCTAATTGACTGGAGATAACGAGGTGAAACAAAATTACCTGTAATGCTTCAGAATCTAGTCCACGTAACATCAAAGTTATCAGAAGAACGGCCGCTCGACGAACTTCGACTGCTGGATCTCGGGCAGCCAAATTGGTAACACAGCTCAGCAACTAGAAACGGACGTTTTGAAATGGCTAGTTTTCCTTTTCCGTCATTTGAAAATATGTTTACGTACCTCAAAAGCCACCGAATCTAAAGAGTAGCGAAGCAATGCAGAGAGTTCACCCAAATTGTGCAAACAAGATGCTCTTACAAACGGATCTTCGTCCTTGGTTCCACGAAGGAAAGAATTGAGCAACACTCTTTTGTATTTGGGGATAAGAGGCCCAACTAGACGAACGACTTGGAGAAGTGCTTCTCCTACTTTCAAACGAACTTCTGCTGGACGTCGTACTGGCTCCGATGTCGGAGTGACCATTTCAGACGGCTCGTATTCAGTCACTAACTTGGGCTCCTTATACTCAGTGAACTGTTCCAGCTGCTTAACAAGAGCGTGGACAACTTCTTCTGTAAAGACATCAGCTAGAGAACCCAGCGCCTGAATTCCCATCTAAAAAGAATAACATTCAACATTAATACAAGGTGAACAATCAATCTTGTGATAACGAAAATACCAGATAAATGTAGGAGTCCTCATGATCCAGCGAGTCTAAGAATACTTTCAGCAAACGTTCTCTATTTTTCAATGATTCTTTATCTTTCTTCTTGAGCAAATGCGATAGGGTGAGAATTGCATGACCTTGGACGGGCAAGAATGGATCGCTAAGTTGATCCCAAGCCGTCTGGAAAGCCTGATCTTTGGCACTGCTACTTTTACTTGGTCCGGTGGGCGTAGACTCTTTATTAAAGATGAAACCTCGAGTTTGAATGGCCAGGCGAAGCTCATCTGCCCCGCTTCGAATTCGTTCCAGCGGATGCTTTTTCACTAGTTGTTCAAGAGACTCCACCAGAGGATCAAACAATGACCACACATCAGATTTACCTCTGAAAAAAGTAAAACAGTTAAGTCAAAAAAGCTGAATTCTAATTTGTAAAATAGACTCTTACTCTTTTCCAACGAGATTGTCAATTTGCAGAGCTATCACAGCGAAAACAATCGCCAGACCTTCCTTCTCAAGGTCGACATCAAAGTGATTACGATCTAAGTTTTCTGCAGCACGTTTAAGGAAGACTTGGGCAAAGTCTACCGCTTGCTGAGGATTGTTGAGCAAGAAACTTTGTAGCTGTTCATCTTCGCTAAGTAAACCAATCAGTCGAAGGGTGACAAGTCCTCTTCGCACTGAAAGAAGGAGATGTGGTTGTTGGGGTGTTAGTGAGCAAGCGACGAGTGGCTGATCTACCATCAGTTTAGGTAGGTCCTCTAATAGCGAGACAAAAACTGAATACGTCAGATGGACATCTTCTATACGTTGAAGTATTGAGATGAGAGCCATCACACTCTTCTCATCTTCATCCAAAAAAGCTTCGTCATCGTCACAGCTGCCAGGATGAATTTGAAGCAGACTTCTAAGTAACCCAACACGATCTGGGTTATCACTATGGCGAATCAGTCGGACGAGGAGCTCTTCAAGTAGTGTCTTCACTTGTAAAATACTTTGACACCAAGTCCTGAGATAACAAATCAATTTTTATAATCTGCAGATCTTTTTTGTTTAAATTCCCAGTTGCTCGAGAACTAACCTGTATAGGTGCATGAGGCGGTAAGAATGGGGTACCAGCAATAGCAAAAATCCAGATGGATCTGTTCCGTCCACAAAAATCGAGTGAAGTGTTTCAATGCAGCTGATCAAAACATCTTGATCTTCGGAAGCTAGAGGTTGGAACAACGGTCCAAAAACACTGTCTTCTGCCACATTACGATACCGAGCTGCAATTTCACGATAACAACCAGAAGCGATCCGATTGAAAGGTCCATTAGAGAGTTCCTGAATAAAGCATAGAAGAAAAATAAGAAACCAATCAAAGAAATATATATTTGTCAAAAAAATCTAACCTTGTGAGATTTTGTGACTAATTCTGATAGTTGTGGACCAATGATCGAATAATATTCCTTCTGTTTTACAGGGTCTCTACTCGGTGGGGTAGAAATTATGTAGGCTAAGGAATCACATCGCTGCCACATTTCGGAAGTGATTTCCGCCAAATCCATGACGCCCTGAATAGTCATAGCTACACCATTAGGATTCATCAGTTGCTGAGTGAGCAAATGAGCACAGACACGAATCAACCATCTCGGTGCTGGCTGCGGAGCGTCCTGCATAAAAAAAATACAAAGTTAATTTGAATTTCACTCATTTTGAAAATGCAAAATTGTACCCGAATGATTTTAGCGTGAGATGCAGAAGGTCCTTGTAACAGCAGTAAACTTTGCACCAGCAACGGCGGGTATGTACGTTCGAGGACAGAGTTCAAAAGAAGAATAAACTCTTGACGTTCCTCGTGAAGTCTTTGCCAAAGAAGCACCTGAGAGTCTGAAGTTGGTTTACTGATTGGTGCATGACAGATCTGAAGGAGAGCAGTCAGCAAATCAGCTAAATGTTTGGTTGCAAATTTAGCTCCAAAAGATTTGCTCTTTTCAATCTCACACAGCCCTCGAACTGTCACTGTTAGCCTGGAATATTTCTAAAGAAAACAGAAGAATATTAAGTAAAATGAAAAAGTCAAAATTATTTAAAAAATACCTGTTCATCAGAAATATCTATGGGGTGATGAAAGAGATTAAAGAATTTTGATCTCTTTTGAATGGGAACTCCAATATTAGGAAGAAGATTTGGAAGCAGCCCAAATCCAACGATGAGTTGGAAGCATTTTGCTATGTCTATCTCATGCTGAACTGATAGTTGAGGTACATTTGGATCGTTTAGATTGCCAGAGTTATTGCAGTTTACACTGTCCAAATCAATTGATTTTGAAATTTCAAGAATTGTCTCTAGACAAAGACAGCTGTAAGACCATCTGAATAAAAAATAACATAAAATATAAATCGGATATAAAATTTTTATTATGCTATCAATCAATAATTTTTCATTTACCTCACATCTGTGACATGACATTTCTCAATACCATATGTCTTCAATAAATCATGATTTCCTTGATCTTCAAGCGCATTGAGTTGTGTAGTGACTAGCGTTAAATTATTTTGTAATACTTGATCAATGGTTTGCACCGTCGAACCTACAGTCATTCAACAAGACAAGTCATGAGTGAAAAATAAGTTGACAACACTTAAAAACGAGCCAATAACGATATTGAAATTACCTTGAAATTGTTCCAACTGTGCAGGTTTGGATAGAAAACCGATTATTTTGAGACGGGTTGTCATAAGATTGTCCATTGTTTACATTGCGTGTGACAGACCAACTCCTCCCCTCTTAACCAATCCCCAAATTGATGGCAGCGCCACCCGAATTTTTGGGTTTGATGACTACGGGAATTGAAGCTTAATCCAACCAGGCTCTAGTAAACCTCGTTGTATACTTTTAGTATAATTTTTCGCCGTATGCCGTCGCGTTGTGCCCACAGACTATGTGAATTTTTGGTCTCGCCGAAGTTTTTGTGTTCCGTGTGAGCGTGTGTGTAGAGTGTAGACAAGCAGCAGCAGAGAACTCGATTCCACTCTTTAACCATCGCGCCATTTAATAAAAGTTACAAGTCGGGAGGAGAAGTTATCGTCATCCAAGAGAAGAACAGAAGAAGAGGAGACGTCAAATTCAACCATAACCATATTGATTTGATTCCGGAAACGGGAGCTTCTGTGGTGTGGTGCACACAGCAGTCATTCTGGTATATATATATTCGATCGAGATTTCTACTTCTCCGGCCCTTGGGATTATATGGTGTACTTTTGAAAGCCTCTCGCGAGGAGGCAAGATTGTCAATTTTGTTGATGAGTTTTGACTACGACAAATAGTCTCGTCGCCATTTTGACCTGTGCAAGTGAGTTTCAGAGGGGGGGTGGTGTGGTGTGCTGCTGCCTGCCTATTCGTATGGAATATTTCATCCGAGCCCGTTAGACACACACACACACATTCCTTTTTTTTCTTTCCATTATTTAACGACACAACGAGAGATTGAGAGAGAGAAGGGCGATTGCGTTTTCCGTCTGGCTGCAGCCATGCAAGTTGCTGCAGCAGCACACAACCTTCAAGTTGTTTCTTCAACTTAACCATTTCGATTCGGGCTTGCTTACATTTTGGTAACCCATCCGTCAATCAAAGTGAACTGTCTCGGCTTGAACAAGCCACACAGTTTGTCGCAGAGTTGTAACACAGAGAAGAACTCAAGAGCCTCTGTAATCCGCGGCCATGGTGCATACCGACAGCCATATCTCGAAAATCTCTCTCTGTTCTGGTAAAGAAACAAAAAAATTGTGAAAATTTCTTTGGGCTTTTCGTTACTGCTCTTTCGATTCGGCGTTTCTCCAACTGGTTTCAAGTGCCATTTTTAGTTAAAGGACTAGAATAGTTTTGAACAAATTGCCTGGATGAATGGAAAGTTTTATCAATTTGTGTGTGTGAATCCAGACATTTCATTCATTCATCAGCTGCCATGTTAAATTTGCAACCAGTAAATTTTCCATTCTCCATGGGTGTGTGCCTTTCTGTTTGACTAATGGTTTGTTTCTTTTTTTCATTTTCAGTGTCGATGAGATGAACTTGCCAGCCAACTCTGTCCTTCTACATGAACCATTCTGCGTCTTTGCATAGCTGTTCACATCTCATAATGTCTGGTAAGTAATAACTTGCTAATTTGTTTGGTGTAATGTGTTTTTGCCTAACCCTTCTCAGCTGTCACAACCCAACAAACCATTGTCTAGGTAGTTGACCGATTCATCCACATCTAGCTAGTGTTAGGCACAAGCTCGATTAATCAGGATTGGCAGATGTGACCGTGCTGTATCAAGAAGCTGTTGTGTGTGTGAATTCTAGTGATTCAGTGATCTTTGCGTCTATCAGAAATTCAGTGCAGTATGTAAACCTGTCGTATACCAGGAATCTGATCTGACATTTGATATTGAATGAGAAAGGAAGAAATTCAGATTATTTATTAAGTGTATTTCTGATGAGTGAGCTAGTTTGGAAAAGTAAGTAATCTGCAGCCATTGCTTCTTTTCAACATGCCAGTCAAGGTTGCCATCAAGTGTGTTACACACCAGGCCCCCCTGTCCTTCCTATATCCCCACCTCCCATCACCACCCTCCAGACGTCATACGTTTGTCCGACCGTTGCCATAAGAGAGAAATAACCCACGATACAACACACATAGGAAAAGGGAGGACGAAACGAAAAAAAAAATGACCAGCAATGGTATCGATTTTTTTTAACGTGAACATTGGGTTTAGAGCCGCCTCTCCGCCTCCCCAATACTTCCGTGCATCTCAATAGATCTTAAAAAGGGAGAGAGAGGCAGGGACGAGGCGAATAGAAGGGAGAAGAGAGAAAGAATGTGGTGACGGAGCGCCAGTGTGTGTAAAAGGAAAGGATGGAAGAAGAGTGGAATGAGAGATAGAGAGAGAGAGTAACAGTACTGTATAGTAAGCTGCTGCTGCAGCCGCAGAAGCAAAAGCAAAGGACTTATAAAGGGAAAAGGTATATACGTATCGGTGTGTGTGTGTGTGATATGTTCAGTCAAGGAAATAGCTAAGAGACTAGCTGGGGGGAAGGGAGACAAAGTACTAGTATGTGAGTGTGTGTGTACTGTTCGCTCAGTCTGTTATTGATCCGCGATGGGCCTCTAGACTAGACACACACACACAACACTCGTTTTTTACTATACTATATACTAAACAGTACTACTGTACTATGAGTCCGTTCGGTTTGCCTTATGAACATAGACAGACGACTTGTCTCCTCCGGCGGCCAGTTTGTGCCGAGTTTCTCGCACTCCTTTTTTTTTCTTTCCCCTCTTTCCAACCAACCATCCGTCCGACGACCGACCGACCCGCACATCGCCCGCTCTCTACCGGTTTATTTCTTCTTTACTTTTTAGCTTGAGCTTTTGCTACACCTTTCGGACTTTTGGATCAGAGCCCACCACCACCGCCATTCTTTTTTACTTCTGTGGCATTTGCATTACGTTAGTAGTCGAAGCTTGTGTGTGTGTGTTATAATCACCCATGTCACCGACAGGCATAGCCTCGATTCTATTTCTTTCCCGCTTGTCAAGAGAGCGCCCCAAAGAACAACATTTTTAGGTACTGTATAGTGTAAGAAGAAGAAGAAGAAGTGAGACTATAGTAGACACAACTTCCACCTCCGACCTAGCCCGCGCTCCAGGAGTTGCATCCGGCAACTTAGCTAGCGCCCACCAATAATCGAGTCCGTGTGTCCTGGAGCTTTTGGTTGGGGACTCGTTAATTCCTCTTTTTTTCTTTTCTTTCTCTCTATTCTATGTATGTATGTATGTGTGTTGTGTTGCTTATCTCTTTTCTTTCTTTATGCCCTCGCGGGCTGTTCTCTTTCTCTCCTTCTTCTTCTTCTTCTTTCCATTTTCTTCGTCCTTTCAATTCCCTTGAAATGTCTCTGATTGGGCGTCGTCGTCGACTGTTAGGCGATCAAGGAGGAAAAGGGAATGAAAGAGAAGAGTAAGCAGCAGAGAATGAGAGAGACACAAAACGATCGATAGAACAGGCAATCTGTGCCCCCCCCCCTCTCTTTCTCCAACCGCCACTATACTAGGCGAGAAGAAAAGTGAGAGGCGTAGATGTCTAGTAGTGTACTTTGTTGTATTCCACACACATCTAAGAAGAGCCAGCAAAGAAGCAGCAGCAGCTTTTGACGTCGTGACCTCCTCCCCCACCCGCCACGACTTTCCCTCTGGACCGGCGTCATCGGGATGAATAGAAAACCCTACCGACCACCCTTTCCCCCTCCTCGCCCGCCCAACCTGCCAAAAAGTCAATGCCCAGACAGAGTCTTAGTAGTGTTAGTAGAGATTCTAGGAGAAAGGATAGATCCCGCATATTTTTCGGGATCTGTCATGGGGAGGAGGAGGAGATATTTTTGAGTTTTGGAATCATCATCAGCATTTTGAAAATATTTCATTTTCTTTTTGTGTGTGTGGTTCTTCTACAAAAATACTGTTGTTCCATATGTGCAGGTCCTCGGGTGGACAATTTCCAGGCGTTAGATCCACGCAAGCAAGAGCTGCTGGAGGCCCGCTTCCTCGGCATGCGATCGACGTCGAATCCGGCCGGCGGGAGTGGCGCCACACTGCAACATCAGCAGCTTCAGCAGCATGCTGCGACTATGGCTGGATCCCACTCTGCTGGGCCACCGCCGGGTTGTCACGTCATGACAACAGCGGCAACCAACCAACTAGTACAGCAATCACTCCAACAGCCTAGTCCGTCCAGTCTCCTCAACGCCAACGCACCGCCACCACCACTACCGCCACAACAACAGCAACAACAACAACTTGCAACTCCCCAATTCACGGCTGCCTATACGAATCCCTCCACTAACAATCATGGTGAGACAGAGAAAGAGTCTCCCATCCATTCCCACCACTATCCCCACCATCAACAAAAAAAAATTCCATTCTCCTATTTCGTAGAATTTAAATCTCGTGTGTTTTACACACACACGAAAAAAAAGTGGTCAGACCGGTTTGCTTATTCCATTGAATCGCCTCCGATCCTTTTGATAGTCCGAGTTGTTTTCAGTATTCCCGTCACGTTTTCACTTTATTGACATAAGACGCCCAACATCATCAATGATGAGAGATATACATCGACAACACTTTTTTAACTAATATTCTTTTTTGAATCAAATTAGGTTCGGGAGGATCGGGCAGTTCTGGAAGTAGTGGCTATTCCAACCCGAATCAGCCAGTCCAGTACAACTTGCCCGTGCCTGGCAATTTGGTTGGTGGATGTCCGCCAACTAGTGCAACTACTTCTTTGCAACATCAACAACATTTGCAGCAACAACAACAACATCAGCACAATCAAGATTCGAATTTGAGTACGGGATCGTCTGATCGGGAACTTATGCGACTCAATGACAACAACACGAATGAAGAACTACGAACACCTGAGCGCGGTGGCAGTAGTGGCGGTGGCAACAACAGCGGCGGACCACAACAACGGATTTCGACGTCCAACCCTATAACGGCCAGTGCCGGATCGGCTCAAGCGGCCGCACCAACTACCCCCACCGAGCGGAAGAGGAGACGGAAAAATGCCGATGACACGGTGGCACCTTTAGGTAATTCCACGTTTGTTATTTGTTTTAATTTTTTCCACAAATTTCTGTTTTTCAATCCCATCCAAACCCTGGTCATCCTATTTTAGCCTACCACCCTCGCTCGTCATTTCTTCGCTTTTGTTGTTTCGTCTCCGTTTTTTTTTTTTGGTTGATACGATTGAATCATTTGGAATGAAATTAGGCAAACAATCACGAGGAGACAATAAGAAAATCAGCGAATATTTCAAAGGTCACCCGCCGAGTAGCCCAGGCCGTCAAAGCGGGACCAAATCCCCTTCTCCAGTTCATCAGCAGCAACAACAACAGCCGATGCAGAACCAACAACAGTCTTTCATGGGAGTGCCCAATGTTGGCCCGTCTCCTCAGGGCGCGGCGACTACCACAACATCAGCAGCAGCGATCACGGCGTCATCAGCAGCGCCTTCGACGACTGCCTCCAGTTATCCAAATTCGAACATGAATCATTCGGCACCGTCTGGTGCGTTTCTTTCGCATTTACTTCACCACCTCGACCACCTACTCTCCCGCATCTACCTACTACCCTCTTTTGGCCTGCTCTTCTTATTTTTAACTTTTGTCTTTGGGTCATTTTTTTCTCTCTCTCTTTTTGTTGTCGAGATTGTGGAAATTTTCTAACCGAATTCTATTACCGTCCATCAGGTGGCATTCCAGTCAACAATACGGCGATGGTGGTGACTGGAAACGGCACGCCTGGCGGATTTGGTGCTGGGCTACAACAGTCTCCAGTAGCCCAGTCAGCGACAGCCACAGGTGCCCAGGTGACCAGTGGATCGAGTCAGCCTATTGCTGCCGCTGGTGGAGTTCCAGCAGCTTCCACGCCTGCAGGTGGAGTTGGATCAGATGCTGGATTGATGCAACCACCTCGAAATCCGGCACCTTCTACACACCACAAGAAAGTGGGTGGTGTTGCTGTCGCATCAACGGGTGCCATCGCATCGGGTCTTGCCGTCTCTGCTGGCCTGGACGGCACCAACAGTGGTAGTAACAGTAGTAGCAGCCCGGCCGGAAGCACAACGAGACGAAGAGGTGTCGCCGCAGCCACAATTTCCAGTGTTGCCGCTGTCGTCGCAGCGGTGGCAGGTGGCGGGGCCGGTCCCGGTCCACCTCCCATCGTAACCGGTATGTTCGTTTGTTGAACTTAACATATTATCCTGTAATAGTGAATCTCTAAAAGTTTCCTTAATTCTTATTGATTTATTTTTGCTCTTTTTTTTTCAAAAGTAGAAGTCAATAAAACACAACAACAGAACGAGCTGGAGCTCAAGGAGAATCGGATAGACGAATTGTTGCGATCGAACGAAGAATTATCGGCCAAAGTGTCTGCCCAGCAGAAGGTTGTTGACCAACAAAAGGCTTCCATTCAAAAGTGTCTAGACGTTGTCAAAAAGCTGTTGATCGAGAAATCGACCATCGAGAAGAAAGAGGCTAGAGCGCGATGCATGCAGAACCGGCTGAGGCTCGGTCAGTTCGTGACGCAACGAGTTGGAGCCACGTTCCAGGAGAATTGGACGGACGGTTATGCTTTCCAGGAGCTGGCCAAACGACAGGAAGAATTGAGCACGTTGCGCGAAGAAATCGACAGGCAGCGTAAGCTCCTGTGTAAACGGAAACCGACCACTTCGGAAACGCCAACAGGAACGACCCGGAAGCGAACGGCTGCCGGCAGCGGCAGTTCGAGCACCTCGTCCGGTCGTGATTCTTCCAACAGCAACAACCTCCTCAACGGAACGGAAAGTACGCTCAAGTCGGGCGACCTGAACCGTGAATTCAACATCCAGGAATACTACGAGGCCGAAGAGATCCTGAAATTGAAGCAGAACGCTTTAAAGAAGGAAGATGGCGACCTGCAGCTGGAAATGGAGAAATTGGAACGTGAGCGAAATCTGCACATTCGCGAACTGAAGCGGATTCACAACGAGGACCAGAGTCGCTTCAACAATCACCCCGTCCTCAACGATCGGTACCTGCTCCTCATGCTGCTTGGTAAAGGCGGCTTCAGTGAGGTTCACAAAGCCTTTGACCTCAAGGTACTTTCTTAGTCAACTTGTTGAATTGGACGAAATAGAAAAATATAATATAATTTTATACGTTTCCAGGAGCAACGGTACGTGGCTTGTAAGGTCCATCAGTTGAACAAAGACTGGAAGGACGATAAAAAAGCCAATTATATCAAGCACGCTCTTCGGGAGTACAATATTCACAAACAGTTGGACCATCCGAGAGTCGTGCGGTTGTTTGACGTTTTCGAGATTGACGCCAACTCGTTCTGCACCGTTCTCGAATATTGCGACGGACACGATTTGGATTTCTATCTGAAACAGCACAAGATTATCGGCGAACGGGAAGCCAGGTACAAAAAACGACACCCTTGTTCTCGACTGTTTCTCTTTTTTTTTACTAATTAAAATATGTGAAATTAATTTATTATCTTGTCATCAGGTCGATCATTACGCAAGTTGTTTCGGCTTTGAAATACCTGAACGAAATCAAACCTCCAGTCATTCACTACGATTTGAAGCCGGGCAACATTTTGTTGAGCAACGGCAGCATTTGCGGTGATATCAAAATCACGGATTTTGGCCTCTCGAAAATCATGGACGAGGACAATTACAATCCGGAGCACGGAATGGATCTGACGTCGCAAGGCGCCGGAACCTATTGGTACTTGCCGCCAGAATGTTTCGTTGTCGGCAAAACGCCACCCAAAATTTCCTCCAAAGTCGACGTCTGGAGCGTCGGCGTCATCTTTTATCAGTGTCTCTATGGTAAACTCAATTTATTTTCATTTAAAAACTTCAAATGTAACTTCATCAAATTGTGTTATCTTTTACAGGTAAAAAACCATTCGGACACAATCAGTCGCAAGCCACCATTTTGGAGGAGAATACCATACTCAAGGCGACTGAGGTGCAGTTTCCCACCAAGCCAGCTGTTAGTTCGGAAGCCAAAGTAAATATATTCATGACATTTTGAAAAATGATGAAATCGGGGACAATAACCTAATAATTCATTGTTTCCTTGTGACGTAGAACTTTATCCGACGGTGTTTAGCGTACCGTAAAGAGGATCGAGATGACGTGCTATCTCTAGCCCGTCACGAATACCTGCAACCGCCTGTCTCAAAGCACGGGCGCCAGTCAGCTCAAGTGCAGCAGCAGCTGCAACAACAGCAACACCATCACCAACTACAGCAACAACAGCAGCACCAAAGTCAACCGCAGTCGGGACTCTTTACTGGAGCCTTTGTCAGTTCGGGAATGAACGCATCCAGTTCTTCCTAGACCAGAAAACTAAGACAACAACAACAAAGACTTATATAAAGAAAAGAGATACACAAATGAAAAGAAGCACCTGCTCTCGATCATCCACTTCTTCCTTCTTTACTTCTCCTCCACCGTGATCAATTGTCAAAACAAAAGAAAATAACAGGAGAAAAGAAACCCCCACCTTCCCAACCCCCAACTAAATGCTCTGTCGAGAACTGGAAAAAGAAAAACAGGGGAAGGAATTATTCATTCATTTTTTTTGGTCTAAATTCAAAAGTTTATGCGAGTGAGAGAGTGTGTGAGAAGAAAATATTGTAAAGTACGTAACTATAGAAAAGAAGAAGACAACAGAAAATGATGCCAGTGTATCTCTCGTGTAAGTGTTTTCAAAGAAGAAGAAGAAGAAAAGTGAGAGTGGTGTGTGTGGACGTTTGCGCTCGTGTTTAGTGTGTGTGACGTTGTTGGTTGTTGAATACCGACGAACCAGGTCTGTGATGATGCCTCCTTTTTTTGATGATTGTGCGGCCACCCTCCCCCTATTCCTTCTTCCCCCCCATTACTCCCCCTTTCCGTCATCCTTTACGACATCGGCTTCAAGCTACAATTGATTAACTGTGCGTGTGTTTTTCTGAGTGTGACTACCTACTCCTACAAACTGGCAACAACAGCACCCGATTGAAATATCCGTACGGAATACATTTGTTTTTTTCCTCTACCGGAAGAAGAAGAAGGATCACGATATTCACGTTCTTCGTCTTCTATTTCCCCCCCATCCGTTGAAACAATCCCCCATCATTCGTCTCGTGCTGCTTACTCCCCAACTACTCTCTTTCCAATTATTATCAACATAATTTGTTTGTTTGTTTGTTTTTTTTTTCTTCTTCCTTTTTGGGTCTTGTTCATATCTTCCCTCCATCTTTTCTCTCTCTCTCTCTCTCTCTCGTCATCAATTAATCCATTTGTGAAAACCGCGTGTGTGTGTGTTTTGTATGTGCCGCGACCTCCCCACCCTCATCGTGCGAGTGCGATTTGCTCGCGCTGATATTTAGACAATGAGGAAATTCTAAAAAAAAAAGGATAGTAACCGGCCAAAAAGTCTGCTAATAATTTTTTGTTTTTTTTTTTCTTCTCCGCCCAGCCCAACTAAAATAATGTTATTTGCCGATTCCGCTCCATCTCTTATTCTCGTTTTTTTTTCCTCCTCACACATCTCGATTCCTTTATTTCTCCATCATCCAAAAGTCTTAAATTTTTTTCTTTTCGGCCAATTTTTTTTCAATGACAATTGGTTCATTTGAAAGCTGCTGCTGCTGCTGTGTATGTGTGTGTGTGTGAATTCCCTCATTTATGATATGCAGATCCTCTCCGCTCTCCCCCTAATCTTTTCTTTCTATCTCAATTGAATTTTTTTTTCTCTTTACAATGACCGTTTGATTGACAAAGAAATACTTCTCTCTTTTGCTCTCGAAAAAAACACAACAAAACAAAAAAGAAACGGCCATCTTTTTTCATACACTTATCGTATACCGATATACGTATATAACAAAAGCGATATATCTTTTATCATTTCATTTCGAGATAGAGAGAAGACATTAATTCAAAACACAAAATTGACATTTTTTGTTATTTTAAATTAAAAAATGGAGGTAAAAAGTAAGCAGACGACGTCGTCGTGGAAGACCTTGTCGTCTTTCATCGACTCATTCCACCACTACCAAACACCCTCAATATTTTGATTTTGCACCACAACACCCTACAAGAAGTTGAACGTCAATTTGTTTGATTCGAATATCTTTCATGTCATTTACCACACACCATACACACATGCAGCCTCCTTCCTCCCTCCCTTGAACGATTTTTTAAAAATAACTTGGAAAAACAGAACATTTTTTTTTGGTCGACAAACAATTGAGCCGCGTTATATGACAATAATAGACGTGCAGAAAAAAAAAAGACGTGATGTCAAAAAGCAAAACAATTTTTTAGCATTTGTTTCATTTGTGCTTGTAAATAATAACTATAATTATTATTATGGTG